>CM074436.1:26872414-27474451 GCA_037101425.1 Elopichthys bambusa
AAGCATGGGTATAATAAATACAATTTAAAAAAATAAAGATGGCAAGAACACACACAGTTCAAGTTTATTTTCCTGAGAGCAGTATTTTTATTGGCTTGTGTGTGGGTAGAATTACTTAATTAATATTTAAAAAAAAAAAAAAGTTAAATAAGTTAATTAATTAATTAAATGTATTTATATGTATATATTTATTTTAAAATGGTTTTATTTTAATATTTATTCAGAAGATTTTCTATTAGGGGTAGGGTTAGTTTATTAAATATAATTAACTTTATATCAAATCAGTAGCGGCCTAATCTATATCCATATTTAGATCATCCTGGTTTTGTCTACAGCCAACATCCCCCTCAAGGTTCCTGTTTAGGGACAGCAGATAGAAAATATCATCAGTATTAAACCACTAGTCAATGGAAAGTCCTCATCATAATGTGTGGTCCTGGTAAACCCTACATTACAGGGATAGAATGTCCCTACAAAGACAGAAATATCCAAAATCCTTTCCTTGTGAGGACATTTTTAGGTCCCCATGAGGAAAACAACTTATAAATCAAATATAATGACGTTTTTGTTTGTTTGTTTGTTTTTTATTTTAAAAATGTATAAACTTTTTTTGTGATGGGTAGGTTTAGGGTTAAGGTTAGTGTAAGTGGATAGAATATACAGTTTGTATAGTATAAAAATCATTATGTCAATGGAAAGTCCCTATAAAACATGAAGTCCCCCCATGTATATGTGTGTGTGTGTGTGTGTGTGTGAGAGAGAGAGAGAGAGAGAGACTGAAAAAGTTAACGAAAAAGAGAGTAAAAAGTTGCTCTGCTTTTAGCTCAGCTGGAGAGCTCCGGTTCTTGGAGGATACAGCGGTCTGGCAGTGGACTTTCTTCCATTTTGTGTCACCATACCCCCTCAGTGTGGTGGACTTGGCTGTGTGTGTGTGTGTGTTTGTGTGTGTGACAGCTGAATGGATAATGCCTTGGAGTTAAGGAAAAGCCTAGAGTGAAACCAGACTCGCTGCCCTGCCATCAATCCGCCTGTCGTCTTCCTTCCCTCTTTTTATTCCTCCCTCTTGCTTCTTTTCTCTGAATTTCTCTCTCTATATATATTCTCTCTGTTTAATGCAGGCCTAACCTTTGAGGGGTGTTTGGGTGAACTTATTTGTCACCTTCCAGGCTTCCAGTGGTAAAAGAGGGTCCAGTGCCCTGTGGTTTTTATTGGGAACCTGTAATGGGAAAAAAAGAGAGAAACACGAAGTATATAGAAAGAGACTACAGGAGCTGGAGAAGATGGAGTGAGCAAATACACATATTCATCACAGAGAACAGTCAGTGCAATGGAACGGCTGTTGCCCCATGAGGAAAAAAATGAACCCTCAGCAGCACTCATACGTTCTGAGTGCAAGCTACTTTTAGCCCTATGATCGATACATGACCCTCCGACTAGCTTAAGGTGACCAGATTTCTGAAATATATCAACAAATCGTTTTCATTGTTTTCTAAAAATTTTAAATTGTATGGAGAAATTGTATGGGGTTTAGTGAATTTTTTTTTTTTTTTTTTTTTCATATGAGGAATTTCTTATTTATTTATTTTTCTAACAATGAAATAAAGATGCGATTGAAATTATTTCACTGGGCTAGCTGTTTTAAATGCACAGCCATGGACACCTGGTCACCCTAGACTGGACTATGGTCATTCCAAAACGATCACTCAGACCTCTCATTTTCTTCTTTCCAAAAAAAAAGTGAAGTGTCTAATTCTTAGAAACTAAGGGACTGTGCTGCATTGGCTAAGTCTCTTTCTCAAGCTCTACATGCTAACCTCTTTGTCTGCCGCCTGCTAAAAGCCCTGCTAAGTTCAACCAAACATTTTCTCTGGGATTTTTGTCCAGACAAAGACCCAATACCGGTCGGGCTTTTGAAAAGCAGGGCTGCAGCATAAAAGTGGGTGATTGTCCGGCTGCTGTATAGAGGCCCTGGTGTTCATGGCTGCCGTTATGCAGTAAGCCTGTTGTGTGAAACCGAGCAAGCCTCTAGATTAGCCGGTCCTGCGTCGATGCGGCCTTTTGTGCCCCGCCGCCTTTCGAATCCTGCAGTCGTGACCAACAAAGCGTGAAATGAGTAAATAACGCCCCTCGAAGAAAGCCCAACATTTTACACCATTGTCCACGGTCCCCTAAGCCGCTTAAAGACTTCAAATGCTTCGCCACTTCTCTGTTCTTCCCCCCTTTTGAACAGTAAAATGATAATGACAGTCATTGAAATGTGTTTGTTTTTGTCTGTTTTTTGGCTCTCATATCTAAATGCCAAATGATATGTTCCCAGAGCATGACCGCTGCGTGCATGTGAGAATGTGTGTGATTTACTAGAGTGATTTGGCACGTTTAGAACTGAAATTAGTGTGGAAGTATAACAGAGAAGTAGAAATGTGGGGAATTGCCGATCTCTGCGGGCCAACGCTGAGCATGAGCTATTGGGTTTGAACTAGAGAGAGGCCAAACAATCTGAGGCAGGAACTCCATGCCATCTGTAGCTCTTTCTCTAGCTCTCTATCTGTCACTTTCTCTCTCTCTTTGTCAAACATTAGCAGAGAGACCAAAAAGATTGCTGGGTTTGCCGTACTCGTAATGTGGCTCCAGCTGAAAGGAGACCTATCATGAAAATGTTACACAGATGCTCAGATGAGTTTCTATGGTGGTCCATATGGTGGAATAACACCATTAATTTCCAACAGACACATATGTAGTCTGTGTCGTATGTAGTCTATCATATACTAAGCAATAAAGGCTCCTTCAAACCCACCTCTTAACACAAGGCTCATGCTCTGTTTTGACCTTCATATGAAAAGAGTTGCCCCTAACATTACAATTTGATTCAAGCTGATTTTCATAGGATATCTACCCAATACTATGATATTTGCTCTCTGATTTGTTGATATGCCTTTGAACGTGTGTCTAGGACCATCGTCATTGTCATGGAGAACAACCTGGAACATTGTGCCAAGTCCTGTGGTGAAAGAGACCCCCCAAGGCCATTTATGGTATAGGAAGTTGGAAGCCACTCATATAATTTTGTTCTGGCCCCATAAATTTGATGCGAAGGTCCTGGATATTACTCTGTATGTCAAGGATCAGACTCCTTTCTGTCTTGATTCCCACGCTGGCACCGCCCATTTCATGATGTGCTTTGGAACAGTCTGGTAATCATTGGCTGTGCTTTAAAAGGTCAAAGGCTAACAGGGTCAAAGTTGAAATTGTCTGAACTTAGAGCATCCATTACAATTCTCAATCTGCAGAGGTAATTCTGTGGCTGTATTGCGTATTTTATTTTATTTCATGATTTTTTTTATTTATATTTTTATTTTATTATTTTAATTTATATGTATGTATGTATGTATGTGTGTGTGTGTGTGTGTGTGTGTGTGTGTATATATATATATATTTTTTTTTTTTTTTTTTTGAGGCCTGAATGCCTTATGGCAAGTTACATACCTTTGCTCCTTTCAAATACACTCACACACAAACATGCTTGTAAGCGCACAGTGCAATTTGTGCTCATTAGCACTAATTACAGTGTCAAGAAGTAATGAGAGGCTGAATACTTTCACAATCAGTGTAGTTTAAAAAGATCCATCTCTCCATACACTATAAACACAATTAGCACTAAACTAACTTGGCTTGCTGACTTTTACCCCAAGTTTTTGTACCCTAACTTTATCTTTAGTTTCCTTTCCGTGGGGCATTTGGAAGGGGGTGGAGCAGGGAATCCAGCTTTTGAGCGGAAATGTAATGGTTTTTCTGCTTCCCTCTCCCGCAATCGATTTCGCCACGCCGGGCAGGAAATGATGTTGGCGCACCACAAATAGCCTGCAGATGACGGGAGATTTGATGCTAATAATTTGTTGGCGGAGAGAGTCATGCGGGCCGCTCACTGATGGAGATTGAGATGCGTTTGTCAGCAGACAGTCGGAGGTGAGCAAGAGAAGGGCAGACCGCGAGTTTTCCAAGGCGGGAAAAATGATTAGCGAATGTAATGTGGCAGATAATAGACAAGAGAATGAATATTTTATTTGGCCAGAGCTTCTGACGAGAGCAATTTGCATGTCAGGAGGTGACAGACGGCACAGATGAATGACAGCTCTATCGTCTGCGGCTGCGCTAAGACATTACCATCAGATATTGTCTGTTAAAAGACACTCACACCCTTACGTAGCACAACTTCACACTCTTTCATCACAGTTGTCGCTTAGGAGGTGTGTGTATGTGTATACAGGTGTGTGTGTGCCCATGTTATCTGGTGACTTTGTGTTTAGCATTGCACCCCCCATAGTTTTATGTCTATTATATGAAAGAAAATATTTTTACTATTACTATATAGTCCATACAGTATAAAGGGATTTTATTATGTTAGACTGATGTCAAATATATGTATTTGTGTGAGGCAACAATGACATGAACAGGAGATGTTGCCCTGTTAAATTTGCCTTAAATTAGTTGTGTGGTTTAGGTCAGGGTTAGGTTTAGGATCCAAGAAGAGTATGTGAGGCCTGGATTAGTGAAAAATGCAACCTCATGCCAGAAAAGCCCTAGCCATGGTCAGCGGGGCATGCTGTGGATTTAGTGTTGGAATAGCACTAATCCAGGTAGGTTCCAGCAGGATAATCGGGACATGAGAACATTGCCCTTAAGAATGTTGCATTAGGCTAAGCAGAAATTGAGTGAGGAGCAGAAAAGGAGAGTAACACATACAGCCTCTCTGACCTTTCCTTTATGGCAGCCAATCTGGTTTGTAAACATTAATTTATTCATGAGCGTGCATCTGGCTGTTTAAACAAGAAGCGCAACCCAGCAGCAATAAAAAGGAAAGGTTGACTGAGTCAGACACAATACACACTGACAGAGAGAGCGAGATTGAAGAGACCATATCTAATAAACACGCTCGTACACTTACGCGAGCCAGACAGGTAGTGGCTTAAGGTTATAAATTTCCCTCCATCAATCTTTATAAGCATTTTATATCACAAACCGTTAAACCCCAGTGATATCCAATAGGATGCAATTGAAAAGCAATTCATGAAATGTTGAGTGACTGCGAGGGCAACGAAAAATGCGGTGCGGCATCAGTTTACCGGTGGACTCTGAAAGAATGAGGCTGAGAGCAGTCCAACAACCAACAAACTAAATCATTTAACCACTCTCGGGAAAATTACAATCTCGTAACTGCCATTGATTTCAGTCTGTTTATGATTAACTTGCATTGTATACACACATATTGATTATTGGATCTAACAACAAGCTGCAAGAACAGTGTGTTTGTTTAGGGCTGTTCCTGTTGTCTGTTTGTTAGCCTGTTCAGTATTGACAGTGTAAGCAGGAGGCATTAATTGCGGCAGTGTCACTTTAAGACCCAGGGAGACAGAATGATGTAATGCCAGTATATTTGCCCTCACTGGAGACTGTCATTGGTCTCTGGGCCGAAAGCCCATTTCAAATAAATCTGCAGGTCACATTAGGCTACAAATCAAGCCAAACTACAAATCGGCATGTCTTGTAGCCCAAGTTTTACCCTAAGTGCCATAGCACCTCCCAGCTTCGCCCGAAATGGAATTATGAATATTTTCCCCATCGTTGTTTTGTGCTCGGAGGACAAAGCTGGCTGTATTTTTGCAGTACTTGTCCAGTGTGTGTGATGTGTTGGGTTCAGCAGGAGGTTGTGTTCACTTCCCTATGGGGCGATCGCTAGCTGCTGCCATCAGCACAACTCCTGCTTATTAAGCCAGTGTCAGACATATGGGTTCACATTCTTGGCTCTGACCCCACCCTTTCCTTTTCCATCTGCTTGGACCTTCTTATCTGCAGCCTCATTTGTCTCGCAAACCTGCTATTACCTGCAGCATGGATGAAACTCACAGTGTGTGTGTAGGTGTAGCAGCGGTTTCATTGCACTCTGCTTCCACCACATGGACTATTTAGCATTGCCCTCACAGTGTACCTTGATACACCCTCCCTTCCACCTGCCTGTGAGTATGATTGGCCAGGCCCGGGGGGAGGCTGGGAAATCACCTGCTCCATTTAGCCAGGTTGCAGTGGTGATGGCGGGCCAGGCGTCCTGCTAGCAGGTCTTTGTGCTGTGCCCGACGCACTAAAACAGTGGGACTCCTGATTAGCGTGAATGGAGATCTCCAGCGTGGGCCCTGCTCTTTATGATCATGGTGATTGTTGTTATTTAGCCCTTCTGTGGGTTAGATCGGCGTACCACCGTGCTGAAAATCTTTCTGACAGCGCAACAATTATCTGTGATCTGCATGACTCGCACAACAGCAGAAAAGTACTTAAAAAAAAAAAAAAAAAGAAGAAGAAGAAATAAAATATGACCACCACCAATAACCCCCCTTTCCAAATCCCAGTCTTGCTCTTTTTTTCTCAGTGTCATTTCACTCTTTCTATGCATTTCTGTCCTTGCCCTAGCATTCGCTGCTCTTTCACTTGGCGTAGCCCCTGGCCTGAGCCCGGCAGGGAGCCATTGGGCCGCTGAATGAAGTGGCTTAGCTGAGCCGGCCTCCCTCTTTCACAAGGGTCACCCCAGGGAGTCTCTTCTCGTAAGGGACAGCAGCAGCTGTGTCTGCCCCATGCCTACACCTCCCACCCTATAATCCAGCTTGTGTTGAGCTGCATGGGGTGCACGTACATTGAGATATGGAGGGATGGTTGAGGAGGGAGAAAAGAAGAGGTAAAAATGTTCCATAGTGTGGGTGTATGAGAGAGCACGTCTCCTGGAGAGGGTGGCATATTAATATTCTAGTTCTATGAGAAAGAGCGAGCACTAGTGACAATAGATACTCTCTTTTTCTGCTCACGTCTCTGTGGAGGCCTAAACTGATGTTCAGTTCTCGTAGTATTGCATCTTGCATTACAGAGACGGACAATGAAACTTTCTGCTGAATGTCGTTTGTTTAATTGACAGTTCTCATCATAACTCATTAGTAGGGCTGTTAATTTAATGTGGTAATTTAATCTGGTTAATTATAAAATAAGTAATGTGTTTTTAAAAAAAAAAAAAAAAAAAAAAAAACCCACCATGCCGTCTTCTGACCCATACAGAAGTTTTTTTTTTTGTGGAGCCAATCACACAGAACAAATTCTGGCATTCATAAAACAGACAGACGCAGCATAACCATGTGGAACAGAATGTATAAAGGTCTCAAAATGTGTTTTCTCTTTGTTATTTTACAGTGCATTAAATACAGTACTTGATTTTAAAAATGTATTAGTAAATGTAGAAATTAACATTAACCTTGCTGTAGAAATATTTTTTATTGTTAGTTCATTAACTAATGTTAACAAATGAAACCTAATTGTAACATGTTACCAATATGTATATTTATTTCTAAAACACTTTTCATGTTGATTTACTTGTCTGCCTTAATATAATAATGTAACATCTTTGAAATGCTCTTCTAATAATTATTGATATATAATTGTGATCAATGCGCATCAATTAATCCTCATATCAAGTAAATATTGCAATCGACCGGTAGCCCTAATAATAAGCTAAAATCAAGATGTCTTGCACTCCCACCATCACAGGAAACGAGCAGCGGCACCATGGGAAGTCTCTTGATTTCTGTAGAGGAAAATCCCTGGCATTGAGCTCCATCTGCCATCTCAAAGAGATTTTTAGATGTTTATTGCATCATACGACATAACATAAATCCCTATTTTTGTATTCCTCCCCTGCTCCCAAACAACATCCCTTAGAAGGGGCTGCTCAGCGAGAGTCCATCACAGCATGCAGTGTCCTCTGCTTTTCTCTAAGTGAGGTATTTTTGCAAAATCATTACACCAGTGGGTCAGTCTGATATATGATATCATTACAAGCCCCTGTAAATACACCCTCATTTTTTCCTTTCATTCTGTGAGCAGGAGGCAAATGTAGCACATGATCAATGCTCAGTGAGAGAAAAGAGACTCTCTGAGGGAGACGCCTGTTGACTCATAGCACGTAAGCCTTCCCTGCATATGCATTTGCTTCATCAGAAATTTTCATCCGTTCTGGGCAGGCGAAGCGGCAGTGGAAATGAGGCTCTGCTGCTTCACCCCCTGTTATACCAAATGGACAGGAAAATGTGAGCTCTGTCGTTCGATTTTTATATTATTTTGTTTTGTTGATTTTGTCTCTGGAGACAGGATTTGGACCGCGCTTCCATATGTGTATCTGTCTGTGCGTAGTCATTATTCGAGAATTGTGGGGGATATTAAAAGGACAACTCAGCTGTAGTTCGACATTGGTGTCATTTGGCATGCGCTAAGGGGCTGAGAAGTCTTTATTCATGTAAACTAATATCAATCGTACGTATCAGTGACATGTAAGCCATTTCAGTTACAATTTTTTGAGCGTAAATAGCCAACCCTCTGCACCAGCGGTTTTGATAATTGCATGTAATTGCACTTCTTAAGAAGTTCTTCTTTAAAGTTTTGTGAAATAGTGCTTTAAAAGGCTAGCTGGCGCTGTGATGTTAATCTTAGTGTGTACCCATTAGTGCTGTGGGGCTCAAAGATACGGCTGGAAAAGAATTGAATTAAGCTCTCTGAATTTAAGCTAGATTTCCATCAGTTTTAATGCCCTCACTCACTAATGAAGAAATGTGCAATAATTGGCACAGGTAGTTTTCGCAAGCACCTTCTGTTGAGAATTAGCACGTCAGAGCTGGAAACAGGTAGGAGTGAATCAACAGCCACTTTAAACGGGCATTCAATTCTCTCGCACCTCTATCTCACTTCTTATTCCTCCTTTAGCAAGTCTGTTCACACCTGCGCAAGGGCACGGGCCTAAATTACCTCCTGTCTTAGTTATAATTAACTACGGTGTCTTGTTTGATGTTTGAATAGAGTTGTCTGAAATTGGTGCTAATTTGCATCTAATTACGCAGAAATACTGAGACATGTTTGCCATCTCCATCAGCATCACTTTACGAGACACTATCGTGCATTTCTAATGAGTCCTGACGCCGTGTCCCATCTCTAAACATGGTTATGGCTATTGACGGCACACTTTGAGTGAATGGGTCAGGGCTTGTGCTGTATTGAGACTCAGCAAACAAAGTCTAATAGTAACCATTCACAACATTCATTTCTCTGCATCATTGTGCAACCCTTCAGTTAAATTAAACTACTGTTCTGCTGAGTAAAGCACCATGGCCAGTTCAAGGACTTAACATGAAAAAAAGATAATTTTTTATTAATATTAAGGCACATTAAGAATCCGAAGTCCATTAAATTTTCGACAATGTCCTCTGAGTGGTTAGAAAATCAATAGCCCATTATGCCTTGTTACATGTCATCTGATTCATCTACAGGTTTGGCAGTAACGATATCTGTATTTACCGGTGAAACATTGCACTAATAGACCGTCACACCACATTACAGAAGGCTCTAATTTAATCTATGCATGTGTGGGTGTATGTAAGTATTTTGCACCCAGATAATCTTAACAATCTAAACTAAATAGTTTTTCACCACTCATTTACTTCTAGATTGATATGAAGCAGATTTTGCATTGTTGTCTAAAGGCAGGGATTGTGCTTTTGGCCAGGCCTCTGTGAAGACCACGCACTGATGCCACAGCAGCCATGGCACAAGCAGATGCTGCTTGGCTGTCGTGTTGCTGAGCCATCTGTGACTCTCCCACTAGCGGCATATTAATCTACGGCACTAAACTAGCCTGCCCTTGGAGGGAATTAAAGCTAAAATTCTATCTGCCCTCTAGATAAATCGTACATCACAGCATGAGTGTGTATGCGTGCGACATATATCGAACCTTTCTCAGGCACTAAAAGCCGGCTTCCTATTATTGGTTTATGAAAAATGAATTAGTATCGGAAAACTCAGCATTTCGCCAGTAATCTCTTTGCCACAGCCCTCCTCAAGCCCAAAGTCACTTGACCCCTCATGACCTCCAAGGTCACGCCCTGTCTTACATTTGGCTTTCAGGCCTGTCAGCATAGAGTCGGGTCTGGAGGCGAAGTGACATGTCCTCTGATTGATGCTGACCTCTTATTGAACTCGCACCCCACGTAGACCACTGCCCTTAGGGGACGGCTGTGGGGTTTTGACCACCAATACCTATCAAAGTCACACACGGCATACACTTGCTTTTTGCAGATTGTTTTTTTTTTTTAGTGTTTGTTTGTCCAAATAGAGCATGCTGTAGTTCCCTTGTCAGGGAGGCACAACCAGGGCCAAGGGGGCTGGGGAATTTGAGCAACAATACTACCAGGCCATAAATAAGTGTCAAGTATAATATCTGTGTGTAATAAGGAAAGAAAGCCAAAAAAAGAGACAGCGAGACCAAGAAGATACAGAGAGATGAGTTGCAACTGTAGGAGAAAGTTCAAACAGCATGCGTGCATGTGGCTTGTTTGCGCTGTGGCTTAAGAGCGCTGGCGGGGTGCTGTATTCACCGGGGGCTTCTGGGACTGGCACGGTGTGAGCAAACAGCCTTGTTTTTTCCATGGCCTGCTCTGTGGGGGCATCAGTGGGAATATGAGAATGAGGCAGAGAGAGTGAAAAAGAAAGAGAATGTAATAGAGGAAGGTCCCGCTGTATATGCGTGACCCGCATTAGCATACCCACCTGTCGTCGTCCCTCGACGAATCCCCATCAGCTGTCAGTCATTTTCCAGTTCTCCTCATCGGCCGTGTCAATCTCCCCCCTCCGCAGCTACAAAACACTGTCACCGTAGAGTGGACTGTTTACCTCATTACACAACCTTCTCGGAGATGGTAAACAGCTGGCATAGCAGGAAGACAGGCAAATAAGCAAGTAAATAGGAATAAAAATTGAATGTTAAGTGCAGTACCTGGGGACACAAGAGAGGAGAAGGCACCCCGGGCGGATTAGCGGACAGTAGGATCTGTTTCTCCATGGTGGCAGGCCCTCACACTTCACTGACTGATGGATATACTCGTCCGCTCTATGCAACTATGCTTAATTTGCAACTTAATGATCCGCCGGCAAGCTCCACAAACCAGCGCGTACATAAACTCTGCACAGTGGTAAAGTCAAGCTTAGCTGGGTGTGCCTGTATTCAACAGCGTCGTCCGTGTGAAGGCATTTATGGTAAGCAGAAACCACACGTACATTCTTGTACGGCCGAGCAAGTTTATACGTAGAGCTTTGAACACGACAAACAATAATATATTTTTTTCTCTCTCTCACCCTACAAACAAGTGTGATCTGCATTGTAATGCAAAAGCAAGTGGAGCAGAGAGGCACGAAAAAAACATAATTTAAAAAAGCACAGCATATATCACGTCTGCTGTCAAAACCTATACACGTGTGCATGTAGAATGATGAGAGCATTTAGAATTAGATTACAGCGATCATTAAAGAGAGCAATTGTTGAGTCACGCTTTCTGTGATGTGTCGTGGCCGCTCTGAGCTCTCCACGTGCACGGCTTTAATGAGTCTTCTTTTTTTTAAATAGGCATTGATCACCCTCTTCATAACCCTTTCCTTGCAGAAAAGCCCTTTTGAGTGGAATATTAACAGTTTAACCAAATGCAGATTTGTTTACAGTGAGCTGTCGTATATTAATGGTTGTTTGGCTATACATCTTTCAGCTACTGCTGTGTGTATATGCATGCATCTTCAAGATGTTATGTTACAGATCCTTCAGATGTAAAGATGAAGTATAATCTGGTGTAGGATCATCTAACATGTGTCTGTGAAAATAGACAAGCTAACAGAAACATGCATATTTAGTGTTTATTATTTAAAGCTAATTATAATGACAAAGACTAACCATACTTCTAAAACTAAAATTGCATTTTTGCAATTGTATTTAGGAATCTTTTACAATCCAGTCACTACCATTTCCCCCAACCCCCTTTTATTCAACAAGTATGCATTCAATTTATCAAAAGTGCAAAGACATTCACAATGTTACAAAACATTTCTGTTTTAAATAATTGCTGTAATTTTAACTTTATATCATCATCAAAAAAAAAAAAAAAAAAAAAATCTGGTTTCCACAAAAGCAGGACAGCTGTTTTCAACATTGATAATAATGTTGAGCATCAAATCAGAATATTAGAATGATTTCTGAAAGATTGTGGGACAATTCAGCTTTGCCATCACAGTAATAAATTACATTTTAAAATATATTGAAATACAAAACAGTTATTTTAAACTGTAATAATATTTCACAATATTACCTTTTTTTTTTTTTTTTTTTTTGCTGCATTTTTTATCAAATAAATGCAACTTTGGTCAGCATGAGAGATTTCTTTCAAAAACATTAAATCTCAAAATCTTACTGACCCTAAACTTATGAAAACTAGTGTATGAGTAAACCAGCACACACACGCAGATAGGCTATATACAAGAATGTTTCACGAGTTCACCTGTACATATAATCAGATAGGGTAAAGAGTATGGATGTTTGTCATGCTGTCCGAGGGGAGGGCTTCAAGCTTAGAATTTGGCCCAAACCCAGAGTACTCCCCCCGATATCCCGAGGAACCAGCTGAGAGTGAGGAGTTGGGGTGGCGAAGGGATGCTGGAAAACTGTAGCAGAGAGGTGAGAGACGGCTATATAGGCTTCCTTTCATTCTGATTGGTTGAATTGTCTGAACGTGTTTCTCCTGAACTTAGTTAAATTAACTTTATGTAAAACAAGTATATTTGGTTCTTTCAGTCTGCACATTTATACACATAGAACATTGATAATCGATTTAATCACATAAAGTGCCTGAGAGAATATATTTAATAATGGACCTTATAGCTCTTTTTAAACTGGCACTTGGTTTTTAGCAAATAATAATTACAAAGTTGAAGATTGCCACATCAATATCCCACATTCTCTTGTCGAGTAGAGCCAACAGAACCCCGAGACACAGACGTCCAGAACAATACTTTATTATTTAGTAATGGCCGGGGCAAAATACTTGTCAGAAAGCTAAAAAATAGTTATTCTGCATAGAAATGTAGGTGGACTTGGTCTCTCTCAGTGGAGTAGAAAAGCTAATGGCCTCTCCTGAAACATGCCCGTAGGGGGTGATCATAAAGTCATGCATTTATGCACAAATACTTTCTGTTCACACCGGACCCGCTCCCAGCCATGCTCCTAAATCAAACAAAATAGCCCTCAAACTTTCACTTGTGCTTTTCATTATGGGCAGCTGGACTCTGGAAGTGTTCTTCAGTTTTCTCTTCTTGTTTTGCATGATTTGTTCGATTTGAGTCAGGAAAGTGTAATCAGTGACAATTGTGGCTGTAATAATTACAATTAGTTGCTGGGCTTTCAACACAGTGAGGCTTTTTCGTTAATTGTAAAGCATCTTTTGTGTGGGGAAAAATACCGGATTGACGTTTTTGTGGTTGTTACTCTGAATTGATTCTATGCAGATGTGTGTGTTTGAGGAGAAGGAGAGAGTTTATGAAAGAAAAGCAGGGCTGAAACTTTAGAAGGAAAGAACTGTGTCAAGGTGGGCTTTCTTGTTCCCCCTCAACAGCAGCAGTAACAGCTGCAGACCCAGGGAGTCTGTGTTTGTGTTGAAGGTGTGTGTGTGCGCGCACACATCCAGGGGGGTGACTAGAGAAAGAACAGTTCTTTTGGCTTCCAAATGGTTAATGCAGCTCCGAAACCCCTCCTATTCCCTCCCACCTCTACTGCTGTCTCCACCCCCTGAGTATCGGATTGACAGAGGCTCGGCCAATAGCGTGTGCCGGGACCAGCCATGCGTGACGGGGGCTCCATCGAGGACTGCAAACTTCCCAGTGCATCAGCAAGCCTCTGCGATCAGCACAGCCTCCGCGTGAGCGAGAGAGAGAGTGAGAGAGAGACAGAGAAATCAGCAACAGCGCAGAGTGTTAGAAACAGAGAGATAATCAGACCGCATGATGCTTCTTTAACCTCTCTGTGACCAATTGTGTCCATTTAGTCAGCTGTCATCCTGTGATTTTCATCTTTCTTTTTCAGTTTTTTTTTTTTTTTCACCTTGAGTTTTCACTCTTCAGTGGGAACATCGGAACACCGTTCTTATATGTGCCTCGTGCAGGTCTGGCTGCCGTGCATATGTGTGTGTGAACGGCTGTGTGCGTGCATGCGTGTGTGCGTGTGGAATGGGAAGAGGACGTTAAGTATTCTGTGCTGAGTCTTGATGACCCTCTACAGCCCTGGAGTGGGGGGTTCATTTTAACCCTTCAGGTCATCGCTGGAGGAGCCCTGACCAAGGTAACATCTGAACACCACCCCCTTCTCCCCCCGTCAATGCATGCTCAGAGATTGTACTGTTCTGCTGTCCGATTCTTGTTGCGCACACTGCTTCTCTCACACTCTTGTCTGATTTCTTTTTTCATCCATTGTCTTTATCTTCATGGTCTAGACATGTTTTTGTGTGCGTGTTTGCGCGATCTTTTAGTGGCTGATGAGTCTAATGTATCTATTGTAGTTCTGTAATTTGAATTGTTTGAGTCAGAAAATCAGCTAGTTTGAATTATACACCCCAAACTCCAAAGCTTTATTTTGTAATCACTGCTTTTATTATTATTATTAGGATTTTTAATTTATTTAAAAAAAAAAAATGATTAGCTATTTGCACTCAAAATTGATTGTCTCACATGCTACAAGGCAGTGCGGCATTTCTGAAAATCACTACGTCCTCTGTGAGCTGCTTTGATCGCGATGAACACACTCTCAATTAGCTGATACGTTTACATGCTTTTTTCCTCTTATTTTCCCTCTCAGTTAATTTTTGATTAGCTTTGAGGGGGACAGACAGAGAGCGGTGGCTTGTGTGACTGCTGCGTGCCGCCGCTCTACAATAGACATTTACAGTGTAGCTAATTGGAAACAGCTTCAGCGTGGAATTTCTCGCACGCTCTGCTACCTTTTCAATTGAACGGCTCGCGCTGTCCCTTCGCCAGGCCCGCTTGATTGATGGTGATAGATCCGATATCCGCACCCTTCTGAAAAGTGTAATTACAGGTTTTGGTCAGAAAAGCTTTTGATCGATGTGCGGATGTGTGCAAGATAGTCATTTAGTTAAGACTCTTGAGAGTGTCACCACTTTTTTTGTGTGCTTGTTTGTTTTTCCATTGTATGTGGAAGTGAGCTGCAAATGCGTGTTTCCTTGCACCTTCATCTGCTGTCGCTTAAGTTCTCCTGCACTTTTAGGAATTTCAAGTTGATTTTGAGTTGTGGAGCTTCACACGTAAAAGAGGAATGAAGAGGAAAAACTGGTCCACTGTGTGTATCAAATGCAACGGAAAACCTCTGACCCCAGCGCCATGAGGAATAAGCTGTCAGATTGGCTGTTGAGTCGGGGGCCATGTGCGGAGGTGTTTAATGTCCCTTTTGCAGAAGGCGTTAGTGTATGGTTCCACTTTAAACCCTGTATCAGACTCACATTTGATTTATGATCACGCTCGTCTCCTCTGATTCCAAACAGAAAACTGATTTTGCAGCAAAAGGAAACGAATGGTTTGATTATTTTTTTTCAAGGAAAAAGCCATCTTCTCGTTCTGTACCCCCACCCTCACTTCGTACTCCCGTGTCTCCCTATTTCTCTCTCTGTCTCTTACAAATGGGGCGAGATCTCCTAGCAACCAGAGCTCCTTTTTTTTTGCCTTGTGTGATATATGTTCAGTGTGTGCAGTAATCTTGCTGATGGAGTGCATTACTGGAGATGGTGCTATTACTCAAAGAATAAAAGTTTCAATTACCTTTGATACCAGCCAGTAATATAGGCTGATTTACTGTGCTGTAAAACGAGCCAGGTCACATTTTCTTATCCATATATTTTTTTGTTTTATTATTTTTTATTACGTGATGATGATGAAGGGTGTTTTGGATGCCCTAGGTGGGGAGCGGATCGGGTCATTGGGAGCCGGTTTGACAGGGCTCGTGTCTCTCGGTTGCTCCTTTAAACATTACCAAGCCTCATATTTAATTCATGCAGAGAAAAATTGGTTTGGGTTGAGGCTGCGCATGTGGCGCTTTAAATGGAAAAGCGGAAAAGTGAGAGAAAATGTTGCGGTTCACGGCCCAGGCATCTCCGCCTTCCGTCTGCCATCGGCCTTCTTTATGATTTCTTCAGAAATATGCTTCTCTCATTAAAAATGGGGCGAAAAATATGAATGAAACTGAAATGAATTGCAACATGTGGGATGTATAAGAAAGAGAGAGAGTGATTGACATTTTTCGCACCAGCTCCTCTCGTTAGTAAAGCACCCCATTCTGTTTTCTTCTTTTTTTCTTTTGTCTCTTAATATCTCTTAGAGATGTCAGTTAGATTTTCTTATCATTTTCTTTGTGTTTAATTTGCACCTATGAGGAACAATAGAGGTTGATTTAAAAAGTAGAAAATATAAAATAGAGTATCGAGAGCACGATGGAATAAAAGATTCCCAGATTATCTGCCACAGAGAAAGATACACATCATCATTTACAAAGAGAGTGACAGAGACGTATAGATTAAGATAAATGAAGAGCAATAAGAATTGAGGTAGCAAAGCTGATGAGGGATGAGGTGTGTGTGGAATAAGCGAGTCTTATCTTGATGGGTCTCCAGATGGGTAGGATCTTCGTTCTGCTGTCTTGAAGGAGAAACATCTAGAAGCAGTCAGGTCCACGGCTGGACAGCAGAAAGGCTGAAGCTCTAACCACTGTAAACTCAAATAACATCCCAGATACTATTGATCTGTTTTTTATTTTCTCATCACAACTCTTGTTTTATCACAGCCAACCACTCTAATAACACATACCAAATCTACACACAAACACTAACAAACAAGCTGAATTTGGTTTGTGGAAGTTTTGGAATTATTAATGCGGCAATATTCACCTCCATATTTATTATTTACTGAAAAAGTAAGCGCGTTCACTGACAAATCCATAGCGACTACAGGAGGCAATGTCCTCAAATGTTCTTTAGCTCTTTGCACAAATGAGTTATCTGAGCTGTAGAGGTAGCGATTTTATTCATACTTTCAGTGTTTAATATGATTATATTATTTTATTTTAATTACAAATAACATCTGATTTATTTAAAAAGCACCTGATCTGTTAAAAAAAAAAAAAGTTTTACAGTTAAATTTATATTTATTTAACAACTGTAACCGCCAGTATGTATTTTTAGTATGCTTCTTAAATTAAAAAATATAATTTTTTAAATATTAAAATAATTTTAGTTTAGTATTGTCATTTTATTTTATATATTTCTGTTTGTTTATATTATGTTTATGTTATATAATAAGTTACGTAATATTCCTAGGGTAGTAATATGGCTTTGAATAATATATTTTTTTTCCTTATGGCTCAATACTTACTGTGCTAAATTTAGAATCAAACATAGATTTTCACAAGTATTCGGTGGAATATCAGAGAAGGTTTTATGCTTCTAAGCCTTTTTATCTTTTGATTTTATTGTTGTCCTAATTAAATCATGGTGAGTGTATTTGATGTTTTGTAAATGTTACTGGTTGTTGCTGGTTTAGATACTGAGTAAAAACTGAGTTTTGTGGGGAACACACACACACACACACACATGCACGCACACACACCTACACCCACACAAACACGCATGCACGCGTGCGCATGCACACACCTACACCTACACACACACACACACTCAGAGAGCCATACACAGACACAGAAGTGCACAGGGTATGTAAATTCACATTTTATAGATTTAACATCTATAAAAAATCTGTATATTCGGTTTGAACTTCTGTAAAATAGCAATGAAATTAATTATAAAAATGGTTAAATAGTTAAATAAAGGTTAAAGAAATAAACAAATTATATAAAGATAAATTTTGGTGCAATGCAGATCATCTCTTGCTCACCATTTAATATAAATACTATCACAATTCATTTAAGTTAATGGCAGTTAATATTATTTGTATTTACTTTAATTATTATCATCATTCATATTAAGTAGCAGTGTTAATAGACTAGTACAATTCTATAAAGATTTCTATTTTACTTATTGTTTTTAAAGAGGCAGAAGCACTGAACAACAGAGGAATTTTCTATTTTAGTTTTCCCTACGCTGTCCGCGATGGACTGCTGGTGTGTGTGAGTGTGTGTGAGACTCCGGTGTGCCGGGTGCTGGACTATGACAGAGTGATCAGCTTAGTGAGGAAGAGAGGCTTCTAGGCTGCCGGTAATGGCTGCTGAGGGAGAACGAGAAAGGCGATTCGTCAGCGCTGAATGAGGGGTCAGAGAGGTCAGGGTCTGGAGACACAGCCATTTGCAACAATGCTTGTATGCATTCACATACACACACACACAAATGCTGCTAGGTACATGGGACTCACTATATTAATCCAATTGTCAGTAACAAACAAGCTTGACTGCTGCAGTGACAAAACAAGGATTTACGCTTGCCATTTCAAACTTTTTAACCTTCACATAGGAAAAGAGAGTAAGAATGGCTGCGTATGTCATTTTTTCCTATTGATTTCTCCCCTGTTGGGGAACGAAGATGGGTTTGTTCATCTCTGTGGGGGTTATCTGTTGTAGTTTATCTCTGTTGGTTTATATTTACTGTCAGCGCACAGAACTGCATGTGTGTGTTTTTAGTGTATAGTATCAGCAGCAATACCTGTTTTTGTTTTGTTTTTTTAACTAGTTAAGATCGACTCCATATTGATCTTTTTTTTTTCGTATTGGAAATATTCATAATATACGTATTTGCTATTTTCTATAGGACCTGTAATATATGTGCAAATACGGGCTCTGCTGGTGCCCCATAGTGGTGGTTGGCACTCTAATGTGGAGTACCACAAATTGGTTTATTACCGGGGAGACAGCGGGAGGAAAATCTCTTTGTCAGCAATTCGACACCTCCATTGGTTTCAGCAGGTGACTCGGCCTAACCAGATTATAGTATGTCCACTTTAGCCTCAATGTCCTTTCTCTGTCTCCTGTCTCTTCAACTCTTTCAACACATGCCACTATATCTAGTGCTGCGGAGTGAAAAAAAAAAGAAAAAAGAAAGGAACTATTCAATGGCTCATCCGCCGAGCAGCAGAGTCATGTATAATGAAGCAGAGCCGCCGCGGAGCGAGACTAGCGAGTGTGTTCAGAGGTTTTTGAATGTGCCTGCTGAAGGCAGTAAAACAGATTCCAAATGAGATTACACTGACACGGAAGAGGAGAGACGGCATTTCATAAGCATCCGAGTTACAGTTAAACGACTGCGGCCACACATCATTGTTCTCGCCGTTCCACACTCTCATTAAGGTGATTAAATGAGCATTACTGTCAATGGAACGCAAGGAGAACGGGCTGGGCTGATAGATGCGACCTAGAACATCCTGCTGACGCTATCTAGGGCACTTCTGAAGAGGGTTTAAGGGAGAGGGGAATGTCCTTTGCCCCCCTTGTGTCAGCAAATCCGAATTCGCCACAGGGCGTTGAGGTGCACACAGGCGAGAAACCCTGTAGTATGTAGCCAATCGTAGATGGGCGGGAAACGTTCCCTCTGTCCCCTACAATCTCTTTCCACTCCGACATCCATGTGAGATGTCAGCACAGAGCTCACGGATCATAATGGAAACTGAAACAAAGGTCATGAACAAACTCTGATCGTTTGTTATGTCATAAACACTGTTTGAATTGGAATATATTAACACAGACTTTGATTTCATGTAATGGTTTGGATAGGATAGGATAGGATAGGATAGGATAGGATAGGATAGGATACGAAAGTAAAGGAAAGGAAAGGATAGGATAGGATAGGATAGGATAGGATAGGATAGGATAGGATAGGATAGGATAGGATAGAAAGTGGCTGGTTGTGGGCGTGATCTGGTTGCATGCATCATGAAACAGTATTTTTTATTTTTATTTTTTTAAGAAATTAACACTTTTATTCAGCAAGGATGTATTAATCAAATTGACTGTAGCCTAAAGACTTACATAGTAGAAAGAAAGAAAAATAAATTGGTTTCAAATAAATGCTGTTCTTTTGAACTTTCTATTTATCAAAGAACCCTGAAACAAAAAAATCCAGTTTCCACAAAAATGAATAAGCAGCTCAACTGTTTTCAACATTTATAATAAGAAATGTTTCTTGAGCAGCAAATCAGCATATTAGAATGATTTTTGAAGGATCGTGTGACACTGCGACTAGAGTAATAGCTGCTGAAAATTCAGCTTTGCCATCACAGAAATAAATTACATTTTAAAATGTATTAAAATAGAAAGCAGTTATTTTAAATTGTAATAATATTTCATAATATTATTGATTTAGCTATTTTGATCAAATAAATTCAGACTTGGTGAGAATAAAAGTTTTTAAAAATAAATAAATAATCTTATCGACCCCAAACTTTTGAACAGTAGTATATGTGATTAAGTATATTATTATAATATTATGTATATAATTAAAGGAAAGAATAAAGATAATGCAGAACAATAAGATAATAAAGAAGCAAAATCATGCCTGACTCTGCTACTGTTGTGGCTATTCTTTGACAGTATTCTTATGATTTTATTCTATTTTTATTTTGGATGGAATGCCAAGAGTTCAAGCACTGACTTATTTTGTTGCAAATTTTTTAGATCTAAATCCATAATGATATAGCATCAGGCAGCAAGACAGGAAACATAGCTTTAGTTAGAGTATTCAACAAAGGATAAAAATAAGTGAGAAATGTTGTGACAAAAATAATGTACCACAATCACAGACATTCTTTTTTGTGTGGGAATTGATTTCTCAGAGGATGCCTGAAAAACCGTAGGTAATTTTCTATGAATTTCTCCACCAAGGAAAAACACGTTTTATTCAGATGGGATTAAAATCACAAAATGCATCTGTAAAACACAAATTTACCTGACCTCCTCAGGGAAAACTAATCCCGTCCGAATAGGGCTTTAGAGGTGTGATTATGCAATGCTAATATGAATTAAAAACATGCAACTTTTTATTAACGATGGTGATTATTTTTAGTAACACTAGTTTTATTAAAATGGTCTTTCTCCCTCGCTCGCTCTCCCTTTGTGCGTGTTTGTCCTTGTTGTAGGTTGAAAAAGTCATTTTGATAGTTTATGTGTGACAGTGCGCCAGTGGAACTGTAGTTAGTGCTGTCCCTCCCTCACTACCAGCAGCTATATAAATCAAACTCTCTCCCCATTTCGCTCTCTTTTTCTTCCACTCTCTATCTTTCTCTCTTTCATCTTTTGTAGTAACATAACGCTGTGCTGACCTTTTTTATGTAGCAGGGTATTTATTGTTTGTTCGAACCTCAGTCAGCTCAGTTGGCTGGCAAAAAGGCTTTGAAGCTGCAGTGAATTTTATTAGCAGTATTTTTTTCTACATTCTCTGTATCTTTCATTTTATGTTCTTCATCCATTTCTTTACAGTCTGCTTTTAATTAAGGTAGAATAAAAA
Source organism: Elopichthys bambusa (assembly GCA_037101425.1). Classification (NCBI taxonomy): domain Eukaryota; kingdom Metazoa; phylum Chordata; class Actinopteri; order Cypriniformes; family Xenocyprididae; genus Elopichthys; species Elopichthys bambusa. The sequence continues at coordinate 26,893,810 of CM074436.1, forward strand.
AATTAAAAAAACAAGACCCTCACCAAAAATAAAATACTTGAAATGTAAAGTCTGTATTGCAGAGACACAGTACCACTTTCCATCTCAAAGTGGTTTTATTTAGAATATCATTTTGCAAAACAGAACCAAGTGTAACGCCTAATGTTGTGGTATATTTTATGTAATTATTGCAGCTCATTGGCTGTTTATGCAGCCATTTAAACACTGGTTATTTAGTTGTGACCACCATATAATTATGTTGCAGCAATTTACTTGATACAATGGAAAATGATAAAACCGTTATCAGAATGATGGGATTTTCAGAAAACACAAGTCATTGCCTCTGGCCATTTTAGTTTCAGACGCCCATTCTGTATGTGTGTGAGTACACACACATACAGAGTCTCTTTCTCACTCTCTTTTTATTTCTTGCCATTTGAATTCAGCTGGGCACTCCTGCTGGTCCAATGCTGAAAAAGAGGGTCTTTTCATAGCTCCAGAAAAAGACCACTTAAATATTTCTCCCTTCACTGATGAAAGCATCCTCCATTTTAAAGGGAAAGCAAAAGATGGGTGGTAATGTTCTCCCATGTGGTCACCTCAACTGGTCAGCACATTCTGAGGTGTGTTCTACTTTGTTTGCTAATGTTGTTTGGTTGTCAGTGAGGATAAAAGGTTCTTACTGCTGATGCCCACAGTATCACCGCTAGTCCATTTATTCCACCGGCCTTTAACAGACAGTGTGTTGTATAATTAGACCGATGTCGGGTTCAACTAATCCTGATCAGACACATTTCGTAGGGGGCCTTTACATAACACATTATAAACTGCTAGATAGTGTGTTTTCAAAAGTTGAACTATTTTTAACTTTATTTTTAACACACACAATGTTATGTTTACATAATGTTCATGTACAAATGTGTATATGAAATGTTTTACATTTGAATGTTTTGATATTTTACCATTCAAAAGTTTGGGGTCAGTAAGATAAAATTGAAATATTGTGAAATATGAGTGTTTTCTATTTTAATATATTTGTAAATATAATTTATTCCTGTGAAGACAAAGCTGAATATTTTTATTCTCCAGTTTCATTACTCCAGTCATCAGTGTCACATAATCCTTCAGAAATCACTCTAATATGCTTATTTTGTGCTAAATTTTTCTTTTCTTTATTTTTATTATAGTTATTATTTTTTCTACTATTATCACAGTTGAAAATGGTTATGCTGCTTTATATTTTGGGATTCTTTGATAAATAGAATATTTAAAAAAAAAAAACATTTATTAAAAAAAAAAAAAAAAAAAAATATATATATATATATATATATATATATATATATATATATTTTTTTTTTTTTTTTTTAATAAATGTTTTTTTTTTTATATATATATATATACCTTTATATTTTGTTCAAGTTAATGCATCCATATACATATAATCTGGATTGCCTTCAGTAACCTAGTAGTTTATTGTTGAATGAATGATGTCATTCAAGTAGGTGAGATGTGCAGAAAGTGTCTGTTATCTGTTATCTTGTTTCTGAGCTCTGTGGGAGACCAACAAATGAGGATGATGTCATTTCATGACATTTCTAGTCATGCTGAGCAAGAAATAATAATGATTTAGAAGAGCAGGGAGCAATCTGTAATGCTTACCATTTTCAATTACAGTAATTGAGAATGAAACATGATTCCATGAATCTAAAAAGATAGTCTTTCAAGTTGTTTTTCCGAGTGAATGTTGAGGCTAAATCAGCGGCAGAACTGGCTTAAATGGCTGCACATGTTACTTCTAAAATAGATTCATTACCGCGTAATTCATTACAGAAAATGAAGGCAAACAAACATAAGAGCATTTGGCAGGCTGGCTCTAAATTGAACGTCACAAACCCCATTGGGTTGACGTGTCCACAACATGCTGCACGCAACTTTACCTCGCAGGGTGCGGCAGAAAGTGTAGCCAAAAGTTTTTGCCCACACTACCATACAGAGACAACCGCTGCATATTATCATAAACCCTCAATAGGACTGAACACTGCATTTAACTAGATCTCCCTTTCCACATGATGAGCAGCTAACCCTAACTCTAAGACTATTACACATTCACACTCAAATACACACGCAACCCCAAAATGCCTTTGCCTTTGTGGGGTGAGTACCCGCTTTTTCCCTTTCCAACAGCATGACGTAAATGGTTATTATTCTTGAAGATATTCATGTTTTGAAAGTTGCCTGGCATTATGTAGTACAGTTGTTGGTGAGAAAAGAGGAGTGTGTACATGAGGGTAAATCACAAATGTGTGGACATGCTGTTTCCTTCTGCATCGTAAAGGGCAAATATTCTGCTAGGAATTAAGTTTAGGCAAGCAATTAAGCAGTGTATTTCAACCTTAGAAATGGGGTGGTAAGATCATGATATGAGTAATTGAATGTCATGATAATGGTATATATGTAATTTTACATATTTTTCAGCAAAAAGAAAAAAGTGTGTATATGAATACAGTGTACTGTATATTTTGGATAATGTAGTTCATTCAATTATTTAAAAAGAATGGATAGATAGATAGATAGATAGATCACAAACTATTACTATTACTAAAACATGCACGTTAATGCAAAGCAAAAGCTTATCTAGGGACCAGCTCACCTTCTCAAGGTTGTTTGTTTCAATATATCTTCTTTTAGTCAGCAAATTATCTCTAAGGAAGAGGCATTCATTATATATAGCTTGCAGGGGCATAAAAAATTTGTATATTTTGTAGACCACAGCAAGTCCGAATACAGAGCTGACCAGTCTACCCTTAAACTGTGTGCAATGGTTATATACAGTATGGTTGTAAAATTGTTGCTGTACCTTTTTTAATGTTATAATGATTTTAATGTTGAGTCCTGTTAATTCTCTCCCTTAGTCCTCAAACATGCATTGCGTTTCAGTGATGCTGACAAATCACCATACTAAAATACTCCAACACTTCTATTTAATGGCGCCATAACACCACTGAATCTACAGTGCGAAAACTACTGTGACCAGTGTAGTCAGATTTCCAAACAGACTGAGCTTCTGAGCCTGTTATTTTTAGTAAATAACTATAAATGTTTTTTTTGTTTTTTTTATGAAAAACATATCTGAACTGTAATTCTATAACTGAATTAATGTGACATATTTACTGAACTGCCAGTTATTATTTTTGTCAAAAACTGTTGTTACGTTACGCTACGTTACGCTACGCTACGTTACGCTACGCTACGTTACACTACGCTTCACTACATTACGATACGTTACGTTACGTTACGTTATGTTATGTTATGTTATGTTACGTTATGTTATGTTACGTTATGTTGTTACTTTTATTTTTAGATCATTGAATTTATGCCGCCTCTAAAAAGTCTGTGAAAAGTGATGAAAGTTCTTGTGCCAGCACACCTTTTGAATGAATTCTATTCAAATATTGTTCATACAACAATATTGTTAAATTTTGTTCAAATATTGTCACTAGCAGTGTGAATCCCCCCCCCCCCCCCCCCCCCCCCCAAAAAAAAAGAAAAAAACACTTGCCAAATGAACCATCATCTTCCACAGACCAAAATGCACAGTTTGAATAAAGAAAAAAAAAACACTCCGCACTTCTGCTGACATTGCAAGCATTCCGTCCAAACTGGTGTCTGGCAACAATAGCCAAAAGTCAGCCCGCAGGACACAGGTAATGACAGAACAGAGATAGAACAGATGAAGGGATGATGGAATGATAAATGCTCTGCTGCAAGCTGGAAAAAGAAGGAAAGGGAACAGAGAAGGAATCATTCCTGATGGCGTCTGCCGTGGCACCTCGGCAGCGTTTGAGGAGCTCTCATGGAACAATCCCCAGATGTCTTGGCTTTCATTCTCTTTTGAGGTGATGAAATATTTTGGGCTCTCGATTTCAACTGCGGGATTGTCTGTGCGTGTGTACGTGCCCTCATACACACTGGGAAAGATTCTTATGAAATGTAGTCACCATTTCTTCTTTTTTACTCTTCTTCCAAAAGAGGATGTGGGAAAGAAAGACAAGGAGCTAGAAAAAAGGACCAGCCGAGAGATGGATTGCAGGATCAGGTTATTTTTAATCCCACAATTAGTGAAACTGAGCACTGAGCAATGAATGCCATCTCAGATGAGCCTGTTAGAGAGCGGTTTCACGCTTTGACTTCTCACTCCTCACAGACACAGGCAAAAAGACCAAACAATTATGGAAACCAATGCATTTTTTATAATATCAATTTACAATTCAGCCTACATTTTCTTTCCAATTTTTCCCCATACAGCCTGGCTTAGTGAAATGGATGCATTAGAACAGTGAAGCCCTTAACAGGCCCTCAGACACCTTTTGTACATTTTAAAAGTATTTTGGCTAATTTTATTATGCTTTCAGCTATCAATTAAGTGTAATACTCTCAACTTTTACACATTTTACCATTTTTAATTTATTATTCCCAATCTGCAGAGGAAATGTCACACAATAAAAAGTGTAACACAATAACAAGATGTCGCACCAACAGACAAGCACTATACTTACAAACATATGTGCAGAATCACAGTAACTTCACATTTTGGACTATAGCCTTTGCCTCCATTTCATAAGTTGATTTATTATTGAAATGTATTATTGTCTCTATAATGCTCAGGGTCACATTGATTTGGTTGAATTGTCACAGCAGCGATGCTCTGGCAGTCTTATCTTCCTTTTAGAGTCCTTTGTGGAGAGAAATTACTTTTTTTAAAGACTTTTAAAGGTATTTTTTAAGACTTCTATTCCTCTGTATGAAGGTGCAGAAATACCTCCAGTAGTTTATACATAAAGATCCACAGTTTTCTTTAAGTTCACAAGAAGCTTTGTAATGTCAACCTAAAGAGGACCCATGAATAATCGGTCTTTTATCTGAGCTTTGGTGGGAGTAGAAGAATCCGATCAAGCTGTTAAACTATTACCCAGCACCTTTGTAAAGAAGACAGATGGTTTTAAACCAATAGCATAACATAGCCCACCCTATAATAAGCACTTATGTGGGTTATATGGAGATGGTTTTCAGCGCTGAGTATGTGAATGTGTGCAGTAATTAAAGTGTGTTTGCATTTGCAAACAGCAGGTCAGCTGGTGAGATCAGGGTCGCCTCCCTTTCTGAAAGCCCTTTTGATCAAAACAAAAAAGGTTTTAGGTAACAACCAACGTTAAGTGCTTACATGAGCGACAAAGAGGGTGAAAAGAGGGAGACAATGGAACGAAAGAGAGAGAATCCTTATCTTTCCATTAAAATGCTAATACATTTAAATGATCTGCCAATTGAAGTACCGCTTGTTTTATTTGCTTTATTTGTTTTAATCCCACACTTCACAAGCCACACCGACAGTTAATACACTTGAGTGGGAACGATATCACACACACACGCGCGCTTACACACCCACAGACATGATATGAATCCCTAACATGCGATGAGACAGTACTGCCGGCATTGGCATTTTAGCGACTGACCTAATTGGCCGGCAGTGAAAAATAGGAGGGGCCAGCTGAGTTGACACACTAAGACAATGTCAAACAGCCCACATCATCCAGTGACGCAGGGACAATGGCCACGGTTTGGGACCCTGCGATTGTATCTGGTGTTGTTGTGTGGCTGTACTTGCACAGCTTCTGCCTGACTGCATCTCACCGCTGCTGGCTTTTCATTAGCTTTAAAAGCACTTGGGTAGCACAGGTTGCAACGCATAGAAAAGCAGCCGTCTTTTCCAGTCTTCTGATATGAGTGCACATGATAAAGCTCAAAGAAAAGGGGACCATTTTAGCGGCCTCCACCTCAGGCTGAGTGGTTCTTCAGAGCCTGTAGCCAGAAGATTTTATGGAAAAACAGCAAGATCCTACACTTTACCCTCACTGTGTCTGGTTGTGTGTGTGGGGGTGTTTGTTACTGTGCTCTTCTTGACTGTAGGTTACAGAGCTTCAGGGAGAAAATGTAATCATGCATATCTATATAATATATATATATATATTTTTTTACAGTCAATCTTATACAACAATATATAGAAAAGAAAAATGACAAGTAAGGTGGCTTTAATATATTTTATAATATCTATGATCGCAAATGGAGAGTGTTACTCAATTCTTTAGTGTTTCTGGTTTGCCAAGAGATGTCTGCAACCAAAGATCATCAAATACATCTAATACTTTCATTACCAAATCTGAAGCAAATTGATTTTTTATTTGTTTAATAATTACAAATAATTGCAATGTAGCAATATATGATTATATTGGCACAAACCTTATTATCGTTGTCCGTGACCTATGATATTGTAATGCATTGCGATGTATTATATTGTAACACATGTATCGCATTAATTTTAATGTTCTGTACTATTACTGTATGTCAGCAGTTGTTTTATTTATCTATTTTGATGTATCTCAATGAAATTTAAGAGGAACATCTGAGACAGAGTTGAAATAATGATTAAATAAATTATAAATGTTTTTAAAAAAGAATTATAAAATTAATTAATCAAATATGATAATTGCTTAATATTTTTCTTAAATATTATATGAAATATTTTATATTAAATAAATATATTATTTAAAAGCACAAACGTTACTTATCTTTGGTTGTGCTGATATTACTTCATTAGGAATCATTTATTATTAATTCACTATATTATTGCATCGATATTATTTTTAATTATTTATATACTGATTCGTATAATTTCCTATAGTTCATTGAAGAACCAGCTACAAATCAGCAGTTTTTAATATGATCAGAGCTTCTTCTATGAGATTCTCTGTTTCCTCTCTCTCTCTTGTTTGCCACAGTTTCAATCACTATTTAGTTATGATATTGTGATATATTGTGTTGTGTTATATCGTGCCATAAGCAGTGCATATCATATCGCGAGGTGGTTGTCAATACCTGGCCCGAGTGTATCACGCAGTGATCATGCAGCTATCGTCCATCAAACACTCAGTTCAAGTAAAGCTCATGTTTTTGCTCTGTTGAGTCATCTCTTTAACAGTTTGTGCCAGCATCAAGCTTAAGCCAGCATTCACACATATCAGAGGTGTATCCATCTCTCCCTCTCTCCTTCTTTCTTTCTATCCCCAAATAGCTCTTCAGTCTATTTCAGTGTCTTGTCCTCATAACTTTTTTTCTCTCACGCTGTGCATGCTGACTAAGTCTTCTGTTGTGTGCAGGGCTTTAGTTTTGCGGTTAATCACCATCTGTTTACAGAGTTGCTTGAACACACAGTGTCCCAGTAACGTTAAACAGCCCAAAAACATCTCCTTGGCTCTGGCCGAGTGTGAGCCCAGGGACTTTGTTATGGCACATCCTGCTCAAACTGATGGCTAATTAACATTTATTTAAGCTTTCTAAAGGCCCATTGTGTCCTGTTTACCTTGCCAGCCTGTTTGCTGTAAAGGTGTGTATATGTGTGTGTCTGACTTTGAAGCAGAGCTGGAGGATGGATGCTAATGGCTCCTACAGCCATGCAAGTGTGGCGTCTCTCTCTCTCTCTCTCTCTCTCTCTCTTTCAGTAATGTGTATGAGGGGCTCTGGCGTGGGGACTTGAGCTGTGTACAAACTGACATTGTTATCATGCAAAGGAGAGTTTTGCCCCGCATTAACACCCAGCACCTCCATAATGAGGGACCTATCAGAGGGTGTGTGTGAGATGTTCAGGTGCTCTCATTAGTCAATAGTTGGGTACTGGGCTTTGCCCCCCTCCTAATGAAGGCCACACTTTATTTCCAGAGGCCAGTCAGTCAAGTAGTTGTTACAGAAATCAGCCCAGCGATGGCCTTTCAACTTCATACCATTAGAGAGCAGAAAATAGACCTATCACCCTATCAACACAAATCCGTATTTTTAACACTGTTTCTTCTCAGCAGTGATGCCATTCCAATCTGTGCTCAGAAAAAAAACAAGTCTTGTCCATCACTGTGGCTGTTATTTTGTCTGCTGATTTTAAGCAATGGAAGCCTGAAGCTCTTACTAAATCTACTGAGCTGCCTACTGTCTACATAGGCAAACCACATACATTTACATTTATTCATTAGGCAGATGCTTTGTATTTTTCCATAAAAAACATTTGCAGTATATGTTGCAAAGTTTAAGTATTTGTACACAAGATTTGACTGTTAGTATTTTGCTAATCTAACATTGTGAGACTCTAATAAGCATAAAAATATATACAGCTTATAGAAAATATGCAGAGAAATAGTAGGCCTACTATTTTATTGGATTAAGCTCAGTACTCTACAGTGTTGAAGTAGAGTGTGTGTGTATATATATATATATATATATATATATATATATTTAGTATATATATTTAGCATAATTATGCTGCCTAGAGTTTGGAACAGATGTTTTCAGATGCTGTCTGTAGGCAGTTGACTAGGTTTTGGAAAAGAACTTAAGTGTGCATGTGTTAAATCAGAGCTGTGGACAGTGTTTATTTATTATGTTTACCCGGGCACACTCTCAAATTTCAACCACACTCAGCTTGACAGGACACCAGATTTATTTCACAATGGGAAAAGCACATTTTTTTAATGGGTCTAATGAGCATCGGGTTTACTTAGGCCGTTTATATTTGCATGCATGAATGAATTTTATCATATTTGTGTGACTGCAGTTGGGAGAGTTTGAATCAATCAGTTTGGTAATGCAGGTAGGGCTTCATATTCAATCGCAATAGTGCTTTAGGCCTGTGTGTGTGTGTGTGTGTGTGAGAGAGAGAGAGAGAGAGAGAGAGAGAGAGAGAGAGAGAGAGAGTGGGTGGGTTAAGACTGGAATATTTCCCACATAGCCTCTGACATAACCTATTTCACCCCTTCAATTTCATCAAAAAACCTGTTGGGAGTTCCTCCATATCTGGAAATTCTCTATTCTCTGTCCTTAAAATGAAGCAAAGCACACACAAATAAAGGCATACAAATGCATCATACTGTAGTAATTCCACTGGTCATCCAGTGGTGTAGATTATCCGTGACAATCACCGCAATGCTTTTGATGAAGGAATTCAGGTCAGCCAATCAGGTGGACAGAGACAGGCATCAGCTGGGCTGCCTTTTTCAATGTTCAGAGGTCACACAAACCCTTTAGCCATGCATGCTCAGCTGTTCTTTGTGAGTGTGTGTGTGTGTGTGTGTGTGTGTGTGTACTTATGCTTTTTCATTCAAGTGTGTGCTTTTGAGTGTGACAATAGTGTGTTAATAGTACAGGAGTACAGGAGATTTGACTCACTATTAATTCCAATAGGATTAGACAGTAGCATGGTGCTAAGCTAATGACACTGCACTAGAATAAGCATAAAGCACAGTGCACATGAATAATGGGTAAAATAGTACATTTTTAATTACATATTTTTATAGACACTTTTATTTATAAACAACATTTTTCTTCCACTGTCTTTCTTCCAATGCATTCTGGGATTGCCTTCTCTTAGAAGCATACAATACATACGATTCTGCATAATATTTAGGCCAAATTTTCTTATAAATGTGTGGTCACATTTATCATTGTTCAGCATGTTTTCACAGGTGAAACCAAGTCATTTCAATAAAAATCCACATAAATGGGAATTTTGCATGAGAGCGAAAGATTTCCCCATGCAGATTTCACAAGAAGTTCAAGTTGGTCATGTGGAATCTCCTAGTTGACCAACAGAAAACAGCTTGGTTTGAACTATTTATAATAGTCCTTTACAATTGTTGCTTGTCAGACTGTATGAACATAATCTTCATGTCACACTGTGGGATCTCAGCTGTCATTAATGTCAGACTGTACGACATATCGCGTTAAAAATGGATGCGCACATGAAAACTTGTCCGGAGTTTTACATCATCAACCCATTGTGAGCTGCATTACACATGGGACTGAAATGGTGGCTAACGAAGAGATCTCTAGTGTTAATTTTGATCATGGCTTGTCTTGAAAAACAAGTCAATATGACGATCGTCGTAGGAGAAGTCACACTGCAGGACTGTGTCTCAAACCATCAGAAGTAAAATTCAATCACAATGGTCATTAATCAGCTGTCTATGAACATGTCAAACTAACATCTAAAGTTTACAGTTTTTAACCTAGGATCAGAGGAATCTTTTAAGATTTTCAAAATGTATCTCAGACGACGAAAACATGATCGTACAGTGTGAACCCGGCTTTATAGAACTGGCTTCACAGATTAAATTTTTAGTTTTTTCCTCTCCTCTCCTGTTTTTTTTTTCACTGTGTGTTAATCTCTTAATCTACTGTGAGTTTTGCTGCCCTGTGACTATTGAACAGGTTGCATTTGCGTTGTTTCAGTCGCGCTCTCTTGACCTGGATAAAGTGAGGTTTAACTGCGGAGTAACTGATGTGATGTTAACCCGAGCCTAAGGAACCTGCATCATATTGATTCTCACACACTTGAGCAGATTTGTACCGCAAGGCTTTTGGGGGATTGTGGAGCATCTGACAAGCATTCCAGCCTTTAGGACAAGCCCCTGCCACTCAGCAGCCAGTCATGTTCACACACTCCTTCCCATGTTCGCACACACAGAGAAGGTAATTTGGAAATGGGCCGCTGAGACTGACATGTCTGCACCACATGCATCTCCCCGCTCAAGAAAACCAGGCAGACAGAGGGGCTGTTGTGTGTGGGCTGCTTCCTGAAAACTCCCCCACCCCAACCGCAGCTCCAGAGCCTTTCGTTGCCAAATACAGCCTGCAGGTATGAGTGGTATCCGGTCCACTGGTCACTGAATGCATCCAGCACTTGGAACAAAGAGCACAACCATACCAGTGAATTTATATTCCATTTAATTACCATTCAGTTATCAATGCAGCTAACGATTGCCAAGTAAATTCAGTTTACTACAATGAGAGAAGAGGGAAAGAACTAGAGAGAGAAACAGGCCGAATGGTATTTGGACAGAATGAGAATGTTAAATTTTAAAAGAGGTTAAGGGGGGTACAGCAGTGGAAATTTGGTGTTGTTCAAGAAAATAGAAGGAGCACTGAGAAAGACCTTTAAAAAGCCAGAGAAAGAGAAGAAAAACAGACCCTTTCAGTAGCTGTAACTAGACCTGAATCCCCCTGAAAAAGGAACAGGCAAGAGAAAGAAAGAGATACACAGAGGTGAAGAGAAAGGTGATCCTTACGAGCAGAGATGCAGGCTCTTATCTGATGAGGAACAGCTATCGTAAATATCCAGCTCTGCCTTTACAGGAAACACATATGCACATGTTGATCTGGAGAGCAAAACGGAAATGATTCCCTGTACGGGATCTGATGTCTGATATACTACTAGGTGACAGGGATCAAAGAGCAGAACAGAACATTGATTTATTCTGATTTTTATTCCCCTCTTGCAGGAAACAATGGCAGCCACATATTGTTTGCCATTTTCTTCAAGCTGGGTATATGAGTAATGAATGGAGTTCACAAAACCTGTTAAGAACATGTCTGGATCACATTTCTAAATTATATTTCACAGTGAGGAAGAGGAACTTATTTCTTGCACTACAGTAAAGAGAATTGCTAAACGCCACCGTCAAAAATGAGATAATGAAATTGAGCGAATGCTCTTCGCACATAGTATACATTCATCAAATACTTTCGCTTCAAATCCGCTACATCCCAGCATCAGCCCATTCAGAAATACCAGTTTTTTGGCAAAAACCGCTAAACGCAACTTCCCTTTGTCAGCAAAAGTTCATAGAAGAACTAATCAGAAGACGTGAATTGAATCATATGATTCCAAGATTAATGGCAGTGTGTGTATGAGCTGGCTTTAATTGCCGAGCTGCAAGTTTTTATCATATTTTGTCCATCATTACAGTGGCAATGATAGGATTTTGCAAGTAGCAAGTACACACAACAGTGTTCCTTTTCCTGCTTGTTGTCCAAAGAGTTGGACTTTGCTGGTTTTGCAGCCAATTTGTTACATATCAATGAATTGAATTATCATACATTGATAATTATCAATGTATGATAAACGATGATAATTATCATATATATGATTTTTTATTATCATACATTGTTATTAGACATTTTTTTCATAAGCTTCATACAGTTGATCATGATTTTTGTGTGCAGAAACTATTTTGAGTGTCTGCAATTTGACAGCCATGTTGTTTGTTGTCAGGATAAGCTGTGTTTTGAGATTGTTTGAGGAGGAAGAACGAGCGCACACACATATAGACATACACATACACATACACACCCGCGCAGATGGGCTCTTTTGTGGAGAGCTTTATCTAGGATCTGAGGCATGTTTACTGCCGTTGTCTGACAGTGGCTCTCTAAGCCTCGGATGTGTATCTAAAGGAGTGTGCTTGCCTGGATGTTTGGGGGCTCAATGACCGCAACTGAGACCCAGGCCAGATGCGTGGGCACGCAACACCCGTCGCTCCATCTGACGCCCAGCATCAACCCTCTTTCTGTCTTTGCCACGGGCACTCCACGGGGTAGTGTACATATTTTTTGGCGTCATCTGCAGGATGAAAGCCTCGCGTGTAAAGATGGAAGAAGCGTCCTGCTGATGTCCTAGAGCCTGCCGTCCTTCTTTGTTCATCTCAGGCCAGATGTGTTGTCTCCCTGTGGTTGGTCCGGGTGTGCGAGGCAGGTCTCCTTTTGTTTGCTGCCCAATCCGGCATCCTCTCCCCTTCTATCCCACTCTCTGCTCTCAGCTGGTGCCATTTGAACATCTGCTCCCAGAGAATTGCCACCAACCAGACAACAGCGCCACACCATTTTCTAAAAAGCGCGCTGGCAAAAAGTTTTAAAAAGGAAGGATTTCTCACACTTCAGAGTGAGTTGTGCCAGCCAGCTAAGACTGACCCTGAGGCGGCTTGACTGTACGGATAAGCCTCTGGCCTCCTGTAAGGCTGTCTGACACCTCCGACTGACCCAGTTTAGGTGGCATTACCGTCACCCGTCCATTCATCAAACTAATCCTGTTTAAATCTTCTCTCTGAGACTCTATATTCATCGCACCCAATTAAAAGTGCAAAGTTTGTTTGTCAGGTGAGGTTGATGTATTTATGGATGTGTAAATGAATGTGTATTCATGACTGTAGACGGCACACAAGCTAACCGCGGTGAGTGTTTGAAATGTATATCCACTTATACAAGCTCAAAAGCAGCTTCTTGAGATGCTTTATTTGAGCAAGATGGAAAGGAGCTAGCAGAAATTGAGAGAGCCTAATTTGTTTCCTGCTTTACAGCTCTGTGCTTAGGGACTCAGTTGTTCCTCCATACACAATGATTTCTGATTGATGAATCCCCTTGACACTTCAGCTGCATCATCTCCCGGCCTGCTGTCCCACAGTGACCATCTTCACACCTCTGATTGGTCCCTAGCTGCGGTCTCCTGCGGTAACAGTGCAGGCCGTATGGCAGGTGTGCTGCGGGTGTTGGCTGGTGGCAAGCTCCTTGACTGATTTTGTTATCACAAGGGATGAGGATAATGAAAGGCTTGGGTGTTTGTGTATATGTATGTGCGCGTGTGAGATTACACTCTCCGAGAGGCCTCAGCCTGCTATTTTGCCCAGGAGGTAGCACTGGCAGTGCTGGTTGGCTTAATGCTGAGAGATTAGGCCTCTACGCAGAGGTAATTGCTCACAGCACGCTCTATTAAAGACAAAAGGAAAGAAAACTGCTATCTGGAGCAACAGCTAATTTATTATGTGCTGTCCGGCTATGTCTTCATAGCACAGTGACTGTGTAGCCACGTGATCATTCAGGTACCAGCTCCATTGTGAAATATGAAAGCCTCCAGCCCGTTCCGTTTTAATTAGTGTAGTGTTTCTGCACAAAAACGTCTTTGACAATGTCCCAGAAACATGATGAGCTTTTGTTCCTGATAAATGTTTTTTAAATGTGTTTACTGAATGATTTTTCCTGGCCCAGCTTGAGGGTCAGTTCCCAACACTCCTAATGACACTCCTAATGGCATTTTTTATTTTAGTTTTAGTTGTAGTTTTCTTAGTAATTTAATTTAAACTAAACGAAAATGAGAAACTAGATTTAATCAAATTAGTTTAATCTAATGCAGGCCTTTCACCATATATATATATATATATATATATATATATATATATATATATATATATATATTGAATTTTATTTCAGTTAACTGCCTAGGTTTAGTTTTAGTTAACCATAATAACCCAGTTAAGAAATCATCAGATAGTAGGGGTGTAACGATACCCTCATGTCACGATTCGATACATATCACGATGCTGAACTCACGATACAATATTATTGCGATACTCCAAGACATATGGTAAAAGGTTAACAAAAAAATAACTGTTGATTAAGATGCTAAATTAGTTATTACATTGGGGGTGGAAATGAATAGGCTTGGACTTGGTGCTGCTAACCCAGTGCGCAGGACAGTGGTGACACCAGAATAAAAATATATTCATGATTCTGAAGCTGAATATACAGGATTATTTTAGACGACTATGCTTGCACTCTGTCACTGACTAGATATATTTAAAATAATGTAGGCCACTTTTTACCGGTAACATAAGACATTTGGCATTGTCAGGACCCACAAATATTCCCCCATTGCATTACTATACATTATATTCAACATTATATATAGTGTATTGACACTAAAACTCTGTAAACGTTTTCTATCCACGATACATATTGTTGCATTTTTGTATTGCGATATATAGTGACACAATATATTGTTACACCCCTAGAAATAACAGTATGAAAATTGTCTTTTGTTTATTGATTCGCATGTGTGTGAGTGTGTGTGTGTGTGTGTGTAGCTGTGTGGCATAGTGGAAAAAAAGTGGTAGTGGGTAGATAGCAAGATCAATAGCTCCGCATTCTAGGCGTGCATATTTTCTCTTCTTTCCTATCTTTTTTTTACTGCGAGCAAGGAAGCCATTGTCCCCACTTGTTATTTCCAAGCTGCTTTTCTTTTCCGTCTTAAGGAAGCACTGGAGCTTTTTTAACTGTCTGAAATTACCCGCTAGCACAATGCCCTTGGTGTAAAGAGAGACGTAATCAGCATCACTCACTAGTCTCTCTTAAACTTTATTTAACGAGTCATTCATCTTTGTTTTGCCTCCAAAAACACGCTCGTGAAAGAAGGTGCTGCTTAACAGCACATGAAACGGTGCCATAAAAAAGCTGAAAGCAAATGGCGACCAGCCGCTCTCTCTTTCTCTCTCCCTCGCTCTCTGACATAGATGTGTCAATTGTAATGCTTTCTTTCCTTAACTGACCCTAATTGCTCTTTTGATTACTCTCGTTCTGTTACCTTAAATGGTAGTGTAGGATTAGGGTTTTTTTCTGACCGTTCTGTTCAACCTCTCATGTGCAGGCCTTTCACCAAGACTTGAACTTTTTGATCTCCCTGTGCATCTTCTTTCACAGTGCTAATGCCTTAGGAAGCCTTAGGCTGATTTTGTATTATATGTGTGTAACCAGAATGGGAGTTATTTAAGTCAATTGTTATATAAGTCTACTCTAACAATTTAACATGGTAAAAAGAAACTGTTGCTATTGGCAGATTGAGGTTACTCTAGTTTGCTAGTTCAGCAGCTGGGGTGTGAGTGGGTCCAAACCATTCCAGGGGGACGGTTTGCATGCTGGACTGGAGAGGAGATTGGATTTCTGGGTGCAAAGGTCAGTATGTGGGGGTGGTGGCCTAGGGACTAACCTGGCCTCTGAATCCTTTATCATCCTACTCATGTCACATATACAAAATCTCTTTGTCCTCCTTTTCTATCTATCTATCTATCTATCTATCTATCTATCTATCTATCTATCTATCTATCTATCTATCTATCTATCTATCTATCTATCTATCTATCTATCTATCTATCTATCTATCTATCTATCTATCTATCTATATTTCCTATCCAGCAAACCAGCACTAACCACTATCGCAAGCATGACTTTTCATTTCATAGATTCTATCTCCATCTGTCATTCCTATACAGTAAATATCTGGAAAACCGGTTCATAAAGCCAGCTTATCTCCAGCTGGTGTGGATTGTCCCTCTTTGGTTAACTACTTGGGCTGAACCCAGTCACATATTTTTGCATTTGTTTAAATCCTTTATTCTGGCATGTTGTTGAATCATCCCAATACGACTCTGAAGACCAGCTCATTATATACAGAGGTTGAAGGACTCTTCCTACACACAGCTGTGTGTGCATGCGTGTGTTTATAATATATGCATATCAAATATTAACAGTATTGTCTGCAAAATTCTTATCCACAGTAATCTGTTGACAAAGAGTGCTCGGCTGGCCAAAACTTCTCCCTCATTTTCTGCCATTGTGGCAGCTAACCACATGTGACCCGCGGAAGGACCCTGCCCGCACCCCTCGTTGTAATTGGCCATGTGATTATGTGTGCGTGTGTGTTAACAGGCTCTCCCTCAGCACCCTGCTGTTCCCATTTGCTGGTTACAGCCATAAACTGGGCAAGCCCTGGTTGTTTTAACAGCACATGTGTTGATGAGCACTCTTTGGCTTTCTCAGCATAAGAAGGACCCAATTAGACTCAAGGCAGAAGTCTCTGGAACTGTGAGTATGTGTGCACGAGTGTGTATATTTGTATATATGATTTTTCTCACTTGTTTATAAAACGTTGAAATGACCTTGCTTTTTAGAGGTGTGTTGCGCTTGTTTATGATGCCAGTGGAGTGCTGCAGTGTTGCTCGGAGAAGCGTATTAAGGCACAGTTCATATTATCATCTATTCATCCTCTATAATCCCACCATTCTTTTACTCTTCTCCAATGGTGTTCAAATGTTTCTGAATGAATGATTCCCTTCCTGTGTCCTACAAAGACATTTATTACTCTGTAGTGAGACTGGGATGGTGTTGATGTATTATATTGTACACTAATTATTTATTTTTTGTTAGCATTTAAAAGACTAGTGGAACCTACATACAGTATCTGCACAAGAACTATTGCTTTTCAAAGTAAAAATCACAACTCTATGCATCATAATGTTTGAATCATTTGTTTAACGTTTATTTTTTTGAGAGCGAGTGTATGCGCATACACTAAGGTTAGCTCATTTTATAAGCACTACCCTCCACAGTACACTCTCCGCACACTTCCATCTGCACCATTAACATCGCTGCGGCATGAATCATTGTAAATCGAATAGTGCACTTTGTGCGGGAATGAAACACGGCTGTCTCCGGATCATAATGGCAGAATTATAGCTCTCCCCCCATCATCACGCACGCGCTGAAGTCATCCCAAACCCAATTAAGGAGAATCCGTCTTCATTTGCTGGGTTTTGGAGGCTGACAGGCAGAGTGTCAGAGATGTGCTTTGGATTGTTTTCTTTTTGAGGCGAGGTGGGGGCCTGGCTCGTGGGGTGATCGATCACAGGAAGCTGGCCAGGTATTGAAGGGTGTTGTTGCGGAAGGGGCGAAGACCTTAGATAACATCATAATTAGCCTGCAGACTGACACTTATGCGCACATCATTACAGGCTTCATTGCGGATGGTGTGTGTATCATCATGAGAATAATGGTTTCGATTTTTTTTTTTACTTATTGTGGTTTTCAATTTCATTGTCTTTTTTGTATTTTTTTTTTCATAAGTTGCGTCCCAAATGACATACTGTACACTGCACTATACACTCAGTACTTATGTACTCAGTCTTGTAGTGTAAATTTTATAGGCTTATTTTGTCATTCATCATCAGAGTCAGATAGCCCCTCCCCCTCCGCTACGTAATTAAAGCTGCAACAGTTGAGTGCATGAAGTGTCCAACATTTCACACTTTTTTTTTTTTTTTTTTTCGGTTAATTAAGTGCATCATCCAGGTATTTAAAGTGTACTTTTTCTATTTGGAATTTGGTAATAACTGGGTAATAACTAATTACTAACCCTGAACCTAACCGTAACCCATGTAACCCATGTAACCCTTATATTACCCAGTACTTTCTTAGGTAAGTACACTGTAAGTACACATAAGTGCACATACTGTAAAATAACATGCAACTTGGAATGTAAACACACTACTCGCACTATTTATACTACGAAACGGCATAGAATATGCATAAATACGCAAATTGGGACGCATCTATAGTATCATAAGTATTACCACAAATTGTTCCATCTGCCTGTGCTGACACAAACTACACTTCACTACACTTCACGAATAAACTGCACCTCAATAAAAATAACAGCTTCATGATGGCAATATTTAAGTTTAAAGTTTTATCTGTCAAATTCATAGCAACAGCTAGTACTTGTGGACAATGAAATACACCTATAAATGTGTCATTGCTGCTACATTTAGCTGTAAATTGTCACTACCGTGACTAAGGCATTTATGACTCAGCAGCATGGATTGCATCTGCTCAGATCTTATGCCAGATGGCCAACAACGGAAAACAACTAGTCCTGGAATTGTTTTTAAATTTCACGGTACAGAATGTTTGAAATACAAAAGTTTCGTTCGTGGCTATTTTTATCTACTAAACAAAACTCTGTTTCCGTTTGTATTGTTTACAGCATTTCAAGGAAATTGCTGCACCATTATTTGTTCTGATCACTTTAATGCATGCTGTTTTAATGTAATTTAATTTGGAATGCATAGTTTCAGTTTAGCTTTCATTTTTAGTAAACTATCATTTATATTTTAGAAAACAACAAATATTTTCAACTGCTAGTTTCTTTTTTTAATAGTAGTTTTAGTTAGTGACGATATTCATGATCAACACACATGCATGCAAAATCAAACAGGACTATGACCTACTGTACTCTGGAGAGAAAGGAGAGGAAATGAGTGCTGAGAGGGAGGAAAGAGATAGGAGATGATCTGAGTGAAGGCGAGAGGGAGATAGATTGAGGAGCTAAATGTAAGTGGAGAGAGAGAACGCTATTGGTGTTTATAGATTTGGTCTCTTTGTATTTCTGTGGCAACAAGGAATTTCTTGTAAGGAGGGAGAAAAGGCCGGAGAGAAAGAGCAAGCATGAGAGAGTCTGAACAGAGAGCTAAAGCATCAGAGAGAAGCAGAGAGCTCCAGCAATTTTTGATTGTTGTTGAAATATTGGCATTTGCAGACTACCGTGTCTGGTAATGAAGTTTAAACCTTGCTCACTCAGATTGATCCTCTAGCATATCACCTCCAGGCTTACCTTTAGCACTCAGTAAGACATCAAATATTTAAACGCTCATAATTATTAATGACATTTATGATAGATCACTCACCTTTATTACTGTTTAATTAATTTGTTGCCACATCAATCCAATTTAAGTCCAAAGTTAACATGAAACAGCATTAACAGCTATATTTTTTTACTAATATTTTTATAACTTTTTTTTTATGCACACTTGCTCTCAGAAATAAAATGTTCAATTAATTTGAATTATAAATAAAAGTCAGAACCAGATTAAATTATGTTTATCTTTTTACTTTACAATGGCAATTATAATATAATAATTAATGGAAAACAATATTTAGTATATATGATTAATACTAGTATATATAATATTATATAGTGTTTTATAACAATAAATGCTACATCAAGCTTAAAAAATTATTTAAAAATATCTGAATTTGTATTAAAAGGGAAAATTGGGTAAATTTTTGACTTTCAGTCATACCCACCATGTTTACCCGCCAGATTACATACTCCCAAATTCACTTTTCACAACACGCAACACGTTCAAGATCACAATACAGCAAACGTTCTAGATCACAAAACAGATGCTTGAATTGCTGAAAACAGGTGTGTTTTCTGAGTGTGCCTAAGCTATTGTGAAACTATTTCCTGTTGGAGCATCGTCAGAGCATGGGCTGTCTCTCTCATGTTAGGAGCCAGAAGTCCCAGGTGTAAGGGTATAAGTCTATTTCTTTCTTCAACCATTTTCTTGTTCTTCCTCTCTCTCTTTCTTTATCTGTTCCTCACCACTGAGGGACCATCTCTGCTTCATTTCACATGTCGCCTGAAGGGGAAAAGGGCTGCGGAAAAGAGAAGCTAGCTATGGAGCGAGAAAATGAAAAGATAGAGGGAGCAAAAAGAGAGAAGGGGAGGCAGAGATTGAGAGAGCGAGGGATACTGGAGGCATTGTTCCACTCCAAGAGACACAAACAGTCTCAAGCTTTCTGGTATTCAACCCGCAGCTCCCCTGTGTTTGTGTGTGTGAGTGTGTTATAATGTTATAATTCTACAGGCTGACCAGAAAGAAGGATAAAATGACACTAAAAGATCAGTCTGATCAGAATCAGGACAGAGAGATATATCTCTCTCTAATTTTCTTTTCTTTTCAGACTCTCGCTCTCGTCCTTTTCTCATGCATTTTTCCTCCATCTTCCTTTAGCAATTTCTTCTCTCTCTTTCTATCTACATACATAAGTGCTGATGTTCAGGCCTACTGTTTGCATGAGTGGTTTTAATGATGCGCATGCAGGGCTCAACAATAAGGATGGCCCGGGGCCATTTCAGCCCAGTTGATGGATAGGGCCCCTGCTGTGTTGTCCCTGCATCCTATGTTTGCTGCAAACTTCAAACTCATTACAAACTTAATTTTCTATGATGTATGTTATTGCAAAATGTGAGTTGTGCTGTTTTGAATGTTACCATGACAATGTTGTTTTGCAGTCTAAAATACGTGAGGTGTTTGCAAGAATGATTTGTGATCATCTTGGAAGAATCAGTTGTATCAGATAAATAAATTAGGCTATTTATTGTACTTTAAATGTGTAGTAATAATAATAATTCTTGGCTGTCTGCACAAACACACACAATAACAATGTTGGATTTCATTTGAACTCATATGTTTCTTTTACAAATGATTTGTGGTAAGACATATCTAATGATAATTATACAGCATCCATTTATTATTCAAGTGGCCAACAATTGTCATTTCCATTTTTCCATTTGCGTCAATGCAAGATTGAAACACATTAGTTATAATGAGCATTTAATCTCTAAAGGCATCCAGTCCATTCATCCAGTCTGATGGAGCGTTGTGTCATGTGTTAGTCAGTGAGCCCACCCTGCAGGGGGTCCATACAGCCACGCAAAAACTCCAACTTCACAGTTTTCTTTTTTCCCAACGATTCATTTCATATGCATCAAAGTCTGTGTATGTGCTCAGTTCTGTTACTGTGATGTGTCAACTGTTGTGTTTGGTTCTTGTGAAACTCTCAACCCCGCCAGACTAGTATTTCTCTCTTAAAGCGCCTGGCGTGAATTCACGTCGCACTAGATAACCGAAATGTCACAAAAACGAAGCTAGTGGTATATCGGACCATAAGGCCTGGTTGTATATGCTCGTGTATGATTTATCCACACATTTTTCTTGTTGAGGCAAGTTACAAAGTGTGTCCTTCAGCTTTGTTTGTGCTCTCTGGTCTCCACTGAGGATCGGGTAAACAGAAAAAGAGAGAAGGAGAAAAAGAGAGACAGTCGGTTAGTGATTTCAGCAGCGCTGCTTTTCTTAAGCGCTCCTGTTAGCACCGAGGCACGGGTTGCTATTGATTAGAATATGAAAACCTAGAGGCCTGCATATAAGATTGGGGATGAGGAGGCATTGGAGAGCAGTAGAACAGACAGGTTGCACACACAGCATGCACACACACGCGCAGCGGCACAGGAAGTTGCTGATTAGGTTTGACCTGGTGTCAAGCAAAAAAAAGAATGCTGAAGAATGCTGGGCAAAATCACACGAAGAGAAGGGAGCAAAAAATCAATGACTGACAAACAAGCGCCTTTAGTTTACTGCCGTGGAATGATGAGGCTGTGGAAATAATACCCTCATCATTGACTCTTCTGTGCTGTGTGTGTGTGTGTGTGTGTGTGTGGGTGGGTGTTTAGATGGCAGATGCTGTATTAAAAGCATAGAGCTCCACATAAGTGTGTGCAATGCAGTTTATTTGCCTACTCCAAACTGTTTAGAAGTTTATGAAACAAATAATTCTGACTCTAACATTTAAAACATTCAAAAGCCATTGTGAAATCCTGGTATGTCTAAGAAGTTCATGTGTTGAATCGTTTTAGTTGTTCTTGTTCTGTGGAAACTGTGGAGCTTTGTGTGCACAAATTCTTTGTCCGACTGCCGAATGCTTCAACAGTACTGTTTATTATGCTTGGCGAATTATATGGCTGAACTGATGTTCTAGCATGAGAGTACTAGTCCACATCTCTTTCTTTTCACTGAAATAATCATTTCTTATGTTGTGTTTATGAGTTGGTTTGTTTGTGCACTGGAAGAATAGAGAAAATAACACTTCCCGTTCTGGCATTTCAACAGTTTTCTCATCTCTTCTTTCTGCTCTCGGCTTTAATTGACAGCTGCACTGGATTATGGGCCGTGTTCAACTTCTTCGTCTGCTCTCGCAAATCATTACACACGAGAGGGGGTCAATCTGTGTTTGATCTGCTCACGTGTGTGAGTGTTGGAAACAGGCAGAGGAGAGTGCTGATGTAGCGGGTTGGCATGAAACCACAGACAGAACCGGGGTTATCACAAACAGAGAGAATGAAATGAAAATGGGATGAGAGGCGAAGAGATAGAGGAAATGAATTTTAAAAAAGCTGCGAAACCGGGATTACACAATGCCCTCTGCATACTCACTTCCCTCAGTCCATTGAACAGCTGAATTCCTCACCATAAAAGGCTTGTGTGCTGCAAACCATCTGAAGCTTTTTAGAATGATCAGTAGCACTTTACATGAAGTGATTTTAGTACACTAGAATGCTGTTGTGCTGAGCATCACCACAGCTGTGATTCAGCCATAGAATAAATAGCAAAATAACAGGTTGTATTGCTAGTAAAATGTACGTTGCTTGACATTAATTTCTTTTTTATTGAACTGCTGTATGAAAGCAATATCACAATATCACACTCACAATTGTGCTGTAGTACTGACTATTACAAAGTCAACACAGATGTTTCTTTATCATGTTATACTGTTTAAAATAGTCATTCTTGTTGTATTACAATTATAATACACCTTATAATCTGTTGAATATTTTCATGAATAATTTACCATTACTTGTTTTAGCACTTAGTAATTCATAGTTACACCTTTAAAATGTATCATGTATTAAAACACATGATTAACACCTAATTTCATGTGTCATATAATGATACAATGCATCATACTTTATAATGATATAACCTTAAATACATAAGCAGTATAATCTTGAATAACTCTGGTTACAATTATTAATGAAAATGTTGATAACACTTTACTTAAAGCCTTTATGTATAATGCACTATAAAGGTATAAAGGTATTCATAATGTACATTATAATGCATTATATCTTTTCATAAATAACTGTAAGTTAAAATATATTAACAGATTTTTATTAACTATTTACAGATTCCTTGTTACATCTGAAATTGGTTGTTTGTCATGTGGTTTAATGCATAATACTTTCTAAAGGCTTAACATAGGTATTATAATACCGAGTCCATACAATGCATTTTAAGGTGCATTAAAAGTCATAATTAATGCATTAAAAATACCTTTTTAATGCACTATACTTAAAGGCTTTAAGTAAAGTGTTACCAAAATATTTAATATGCTAGAACTAGGGATGCACCAATACCAATGATTTGTGCACCAATACCAAACAATTGATTTTTTTTTTAACTCATTCATAGTTATTAATTTTACACCCATTTTAAAGAAATTTAAATAATCATTTTATGCACTAAAATATATTCCACATTTATTTAGCTGACTTTATGTGCTTTATAACTCCCTGAAATTAAAAGCTTGGTGTACAGTATATTATGGACAAATGTAAATTCTCCTTAAATTCAGTTGTACACAAAATACGGAAACAAAAAAAGTACCAATATATTAAGGTTGCACAATTAATTAATTAATAGTTATCAACATTGTAATTACAGCTGCTGCAATTCATTTTGAAAGTCTTTTTTTTTTTTTTTTCGTCGTTGTTTTTGTTTTTTGCAATGATTGAGCATTGTTACTAATCATAGACACTGAATGCAGTGGTGAATCAGAGGCCATTTTATGTGTATCTTTATATCAGTGTTCAGTCAAGAGTGAACACTTTAGTGCTTTAGTCAGCTGGTCTTAGCTCAGTAGATTCAACACACACACAGTGGTGTATCAGTGGCAGCACATAATGTTAATGGCACTTAATTTGTTGGTTGGGATTGGCAGGCGGGTGTGAGCCCTGCTCCCAGAGGATCTGCCTCTAATTGTGTTTCATATCATAAATATATAAATAAAGCTTGCAATAATTACAAAATAATAATTCTCCCCCACTCTTTCGGCCTCGCTGTTTCTTTTTCTCTCACTATCTTTCACACACTGGCTTTTCATCTGGATGTCCTTTGGCTTTCTCTGTTTTTCTCTCATAACGCAGTGTAATGTAAGGAATGGAAGGTAATTAGGTTGCGTGCAGGACTCCAAAGCCACACGCCACAGAAGCAGAGGTGACTTTGCACTGTCTCATGAGTGCGTCCAGACCCCTGACAGGGAGAGCCAGTCAGCTTAATTACTATTCACACACTGCCCTCACCCTTTGCCTATGACTGCTCTCAGATCAGGGGTCCTTGACCATGTCTGATAAGCTGTTATTATATGCTAAGTGGTGGCACTGAGCCCAGGTCAGTGTTTTGTGTTGGTTTAAGAATGTGATTATGTGTCTGCATGTGAGATTGGTTTCAGAAAGATATGAGCAAGGAAAAGAGCGAAGCCTTTACACATAACAAGTAGACTTTGAAAATGTCAACAAGATAAAATAATTTTCAGATGAATAGCAGAAAATATGGGCTTTCTCTCATTATACATCAGGCTGTTTTATTACAAAAAATTTTTTTTTCCTTCTAAAAGATTTCGTGTTTTACTTATTTATTTTCAAGCCTTTTTACTTGTCGTCTTCCCTTAATACTGTGAGTATGTGTGCTTTGTGTGATGTGTGTGTGTGTGTGTGTGTGTGTGTGTGTGTGTGTGTGTGTGTGTGTGTGTGTGTGTGTATGTGTGTATGTACCAGCATCCATTTGTTAATGGCTGATTTTATTGTAAATAGCGGAGGTATATCCAAGATGAAGATGAAGTGTATTTGGCAGCCACGGAAATCTAGTGTGTGTGTATGTGTGTGTGTGAGAGAGAGAGAGTGTGTTGTGGTTTCCTCAGCCTCACAACTTTATGCAACTCACCAATGCTGTGGCCTTAAAGACAATTGTGGGCACTATGGAGAACATTTCCAACTTCCATGTGACCACAGCTAGTGGAGCAGAAACATCACAAACAGAATGCTTAATCGTGCTAGCTGCAAACCATTTTTTTTTTTTTTTTTTTTTTTAGCAATGGATGATTTTTGTTCACGCTGCTCGCATTAATATTAATGCATTCATTTGATACAGCTTCATACACATGCACTTCTTTTTTTATTTGCAGGAAAGAAAAATAACTCAAACTTTATTTTAAAAAAAAAGTCATTTACTTTTCATATTTACAGTAGTGCAAGTACCTGCTCTATGTTGATTCTTTTCATTTGCGCTTGTTATTTTTTTTTATTTTCCTTTGGTTTAAAGTGGTTTTCTTTTCTTTAGGTTCTCCCATGCCATCCTCTCTCTCCAGTCCATCAGTCACTGAGCATTCCCATTCTCAACCACCCTCACCCAATCTCCATGACAACCAGAGTTCCGTCTTAAGTAATGCCACCACGCAGGCGGCGCGGGACTCTGATTCGGAAGAAGAGTACACGGCCGTTCTCTATAGGCCCGTAACGCAGCCTGCCCCCAGCCACAGCTGTAATGGTAAGGTGATCATTTCTCTCTCTCTCTCTCTCTCTTTCTCTCTCTCTCTCTCGCTCTATCCTCCCAGTTCTGCGAAGTAAGAAAAGCGTAAAGGCTGTGTGTTCCCAATAAAAACAACTGGAGTGAATTGTATACGGCCCTTTTCGGAAATTTTATTTGAGAGGTCACATCCAATCAGTGGTGTTCAACCTCTGGGTAGGTTAGTGGATGTTAAATGGACTTCAAATTGCACTCGAAAATCAATTTTGCATGCTCAAAATCATGTTCAACTGAGAACTGCAACATTTGTCTGAACTTTGAAAGAAGTTAAAGGGATAGTTCGCCAACAAATTAAAATTTTACCATTGTTTACTCACGCTTATGTCATTCCAAACCTGTAAGTATGGCTTTCTTTCTTCCGTAGAACAAAAAAGCAGAATTTTGTAAGAATGTTCACACTGCTTTCTTCCATACAATGAAAGTAAATGGGGACCAGATCCTTTTGAGCATCAAAAAAGCACCATAAATATTCCATAAAAGTAGCCCATGTGATTTGTCCACTATATTCCAAGTCTTCTGAAGTCATAAAATAGATAGAGAAGCTATCACTGAAAATCTTGACAGCTTTAGTCAACATCACAGCCTGGACATTGTGCTAGAAAGTCATGTGGGCTTTTAAAGATATATTATGATAAAATTTTCATTCCTGGGTGAACTATCCCTTTAAAAAAAATAAGCCGAGAATAGAATCTGTGTGCTTTTACTCGGAGCGCATTCTGTTTTATGTGTTCTCTTCCCATCTCTCCAGCAGCTATGCTTTGAGCCTCCTCCTGTTATTGTTTTCATCTTGTGTCTTTTCAGGCACTAACACAAACAAACACTCTGCTGGTGTGTTCCTGTCCTCATGCACCATGACCTCTGTGTCTTTGTTTGAGAGCCTTAGGAGCTCCAGCTGTCATCAACATCATCTTAAACCAGCGTCCCACTAGCCGATTTTTCATGCGTACGCTTCATTTACATAGTCATTGGAGAATCAGAGGGAGTCTATAAGCGCCGCCGCGTCTCTCAGCGGGCGAGTGTTAACAGCCCCAGCAACCAAACTCCCTGCCGACCTTCTGAAAACATCTAGCAAGTTTAAAAAGTATGAAAGGCAGTCAGATGCAGCCTTGGTAGTGACCAATGAGCCTCTTCTCTCAATGAAAATCTAATGTGACACTGTCCTGCTCTAATCTGATCCAGAAATATTCCTCACAAAGCCACATCTCACAAACGCTGAGCTGGTATGCATTGTAACCGAGCATTTACTCCATTAATTTTCTAAGTCTATTGTAGGCCCTGTTTCCACCTGGCATTAAGATGCATATTGATCGATCGGATCACAAGTGGACGAGGGAGACACATACCCCTTTTACACCTGATATTTTAATCTGTCTCTGTCCTGATTTCTTTGAGGGGAGGGTCTATGGGTGGGTAAATGTTGTTTTTTTTTGTTTTGTTTTTTTCAGATCTTTCGATCTAATGGACAAAATAAGCATGCGCAATTTACTTGTAAATGTACCCAGAGATGACGGAAAAACATACGGAGAGCATCAGCTTTCGTTTCGACAGCCGCAAAACCACTCTGAAAGTTATGAGTGTGTGTTAGAAATCAGGAATGGTGAGAGAACATTGTGCTTTGTATGTTTTTTGTCTTCACCAAACTTGGGTCTTCAGCCGACAAAGCCCATAATATTTACCCATTAAGTCAGTATTGGCGGAGAGTAGGCATCTTTGGTGGCTGTTTGAACACATGAATATTTCCATTATGAAAACAATCCAGTCAAATGCGTTTCGACTACCTCTGGAAGTGGTTGAAAGTGGACAAGCTTAAAACGTTTTACACCCTGTTTATACCTGTATTTAGCCTCATCCACTTGTGATCCGATTGACCAAAACGCATCTTAATACCAGGTGGAAAAAAAACATATATATATATATACATTTGTGCTGTAGTGCTGTTATTCTGTCAAACTTCATGTGACAGTGAATTGGAGAGAAATGTCACAGACATTCATTTTGTCTGTCACCCCTTTCCATTCTTAATCATTGACAGAAGCAGTTTCAGCAAAACCCCGACTAAAATCGATTTGTTTCAAGTCGGCTAGTGAGACATTGGCTTTAAAACGTTACAAACTTATAAGCACATTTGAAACTTATAAATGAATGGTTTTACAGTTCCACACAATCCAAACATATCTTATGTTTAAGCTGCCATTCATCTAAATCAACCTGCAATATCAGCAGCAGACCTGTCAAGATCCACTTTCTTCACTCTGTGTTGTTGACATTGGTGTTGATGTATTTTTACCTCTAAAAGCCTGCCTTAAACAGAAACATTTCATTTGGCCTATTTATCCATAATGGGGATGATTAGATTTGCTTTATGAGGGGAATGTACGGAGTTACTTCACCATTGTTTATTCAGGGGAATAGCATGGCAAATTAAATTTAGGGGCTCTTCTCTGCATAATTCCTATATTCTACAGCGCATAAGGGAAGTATGTTGTTTTAAGAACACTTTATAGGATATAGGACTTTATGTCTCCATGCAGTGACATCAGGAAGGTTGACAGACTCAGTCAGGACCACACACGTCCAGATGTTTACAGTATGCTGCTTTTAAAGAAAACTTACCTTCTATTGATCTATACGATGTGATCCAGGCCCTAATCAAAAGCAGCTCCAGTTAAAAGAAGAAAAAAAAGTGGATCAGTGTCAGGCTGCTCATAATGGATGAGCTTTTATCTGAAGTGAGGGGCTTTCTCGATAACCATCTGGATTCACAGTGATGCAGGCTTGACTAGGAAACCCCACGCTTACCGCCAGTAAGTCTTTTAGGCCGACTCGCGTGTGGCTGTCAAGTGGGGATCAGGAAGCACTCCAAGCACTGACATCTCATCATTTGAAGTGATCATCAATATTTGTAATGAGTGGAGGTGCTGTTGCTGATCGTTGCCGAGACGCACTTAGCAGATCAAACTGGAATGAGGGTAGAGAGAGGGTGGGACAGGTTGAAAAAAGGCTCCAGTGCACATCCTCAGAGGTTTTAATAGTCTGAGAGTAGACAGCAGGTCAGTGCACAGGCTCCTGTCTGCAGCCCTCCATATTAAAGACATGAACTCAGGCAGAACAGGAAAGGAGAAAACAGAGGAGAGGGAGGGATGAAGGAAGGAGCAATGATATTTATTCATTTATTTATTTATTTATTGACCTGTTACACTTAATGTTCTATTATATTTCTATTATATTCTATCTATTTATTACATTTTTTATAAAAAAAAAAACTAACTTGGACTTGTCACAGCACTTACATATTGTTGATTTGATTGCTTCTATTGTTCTCCCCATTTGTATGTCGCTTTGGATAAAAGCATCGATCAAATCGCACTTAATAATTTGTTGAATTATACATATAAATACACTAAGATTTTAGGGACATGAATCACAAAATTGATTAATTATGTATTGGATTTAAGGGGCTATTTACCCATAGTCATTTCATTGATCACTTATTGCTTTTTATCATTTGTTTTTATTTTAATAAGTATACACTACCATTCAAAAGTTTGAGATCAGTCCGATTTTTTGTTTGTTTGTTTGTTTGTTTTTTGTTTTAAATATTCAGCAAGATTTATTCAGAAAGGGCACATTAAATTAATCAAAAGTGACAATAAAGACAATAAATGTTACAAAAGATTTATATTTAAAATAAATGCGTTCTTTTTAACTTTTTATTAATCAAAGAATTCGGGAAAAAATGTAGGGTTTCCACAAAAATATTAAGCAGATCAAGTGTTTTCAGATTTGATAATAGATATGAGTGGAAAGACAAAATGTTAAAGCCTTTTCATATGCTTAAAAATATATATACTTTTAAAGCATTCCTCTCTGAGAGTATCTATTCATCTGCATATGTTCTATGCATGTGCTTTTTGAGAAAATAAAAATAAAGAGGGTAACACTTTACAGTAAAGTTTTGTATTAGTTAACATTAGATAACTACTTTAGGTAACATGAACTAAGAATGAACAATACTTCTACAGCATTTATTAATCTTAGTTAATGTTAATTTCAGCATTTACTAACACATTATTAAAATCAGAAATTGCATTTATTAACATTAGTTAATGCACTGTGAACTAACATAAACAAGTAATGAATGACTGTATTTTATTAACTAACATTAACATAGATAAATAAATACTATAACAAATGTATTGGTCATTGTTAGTTCATGTTAGTTAGTACATTAACTAATGTTACAAATGAGACCTTATTGTAAAGTGTTACCATAAAGATTAAGAAAGAGGGCCTAGAATAAGAACGCCCTATTCTGTTGTTATCGGGTCAAGACCCACTCGAAATACAGAGTAAGCATCAGTAAGATAGACAGACAGACAGCGAACAAGAGCTATGTCCGTCGAAAGCGATTACCCTCCGCCTGCGTATCCCATCTAACATGGACTCTTGTTGTCAATTAGCCAGCCGGGAGGCCTGCTGAAGCTGCCAGTGCACCATGGTGCAGACTCTCTCAAACTGAGCCTCGGGTCACCAGTCCTGTCGGGCTCCTCTTCTCTCACGCACCGATTGCTATTGTCAGGTGCAGTGGGCATGAAAGCAGCGATTTTATAGCACAGGAACTCTAATAACGTTTACCGGGGCCGGCGAAGGCCTCTGACTCCTGTGCCTTGCTCGCTCAGCCACGCGGGTTGCTTAAGTTCCTACTGTTTTTCGCTTTCTTGCTTCTAACTTCCATTCTCTTCATTTTCTGTGTTTTCTCAGTGAACAGGGAGAGAAAACTGATGTATGGGCCACAGTTTAAATTAGACGACCACATCAGTGCTTGCTAGAGAATGAACATGAGAGCATTCACTATGATCCAGCTCCAGATGGGGGGCAGTAACGGTCCATTGGGGTTGTAAAAGTTGATGAATCAGGGTTGGACGCAGATCAGAAGCATCGTTCTCACAAACAGTGCTTTTTTTTTTTTTCTGGAAAGAGGTTAGGTTAGGGCTAGAATAACACCTCTGAAAATAGATTCTGGAAGCTGTTTGGTCTAGGAGGGTTTTATTCAGAAAGCCAAGACTTTGCATTGTACAGCACAGGGTTTCAAAAAAAAAAAAAAAAAGTTTCAGACAAATATAAGACTATACATGACATTTATATAAGCCTAAAATTACATTTGCACAAAAATGTATGAAATTTGTGTGCATGAGCAAATTTTTGCACATACAAAAGTTTGATGTAATTTAGACAGCCATTACTCCAGTCTTCAGTGTCAAATCATTCATTTGGTTATTATTGGAGCTCAATTATTAAAGGTGCAGTAAGCACCTGAAAAGCTGTTAAAAAAGTGAATCAGACCTGAGCACCAAAACACACTTGTAGCCAATCAGAAGTAAGTGGCGTACACACTCATTGGGAGGAAGTGCTTGTATTGCATAGCATGTTTGTGAATTTGGGGGTGGAGCTATAAAGATAAGGGTGTGATCGTTTTGGGTAGGGGCGTGTTTGTTCTGGTAATTTTAAATATCAACAGCATTTCTCAGAAATCACTTACTGCACTTTCAATAATGGTTCTTATTTTTATCAATGATGCCGCTTAATATTTTTTTTGGAAACCATGATACATCTTTTCAGGTATATTTTTTCAGCAAGGACGCATAAATTATATTATACAAATTATACAAATTATATTATGAATTATTTTATTATATTATTTATTATTATTATAATTATTCCAAACTTTTGAGCGGTGTTGTACATGAAAAATTTCTGTGTATAACTTCTACATGAAAGTTTGTTTTGTTCACTTTGCTATGATTCTAAATGTATAATGTACATGAGGAATCATATAAAAGGTTAAGTTGTAAAGCTGCAAAGCACATCTTGTGTTTCTTCCATCACTCACAAATGTGATGCAACTTGTGTGATTTGACATTGGGTTATTTATAATGGATTTAGGTGTTAAAGATTAATATTGTGTTTCATTCTGAAAGGAACCTTGTGTATTGTCTTGCTGGAGGTCTCTGTGTGGTTGCACCAAGGTTGCATTTTTACACCAGTAATACGTATTTCTGCCTCTTTCTGTGTAACATTTACTTCATTGGGCTAGTAGGAAGAGCTTCCACTCCCCTTGCACGGGTTAGATGTAATTGGGAGCGCAACTGTATGTCAGTTACAGTTCAGTGTAACACTCAACCCTGCTCGCCTCATTAAAAGGCATGTGTGTGTGTGTGTGTGTGTCTGCACATCAGTCTGTGTGTTTGTGTTGCTTGGCACCCGTCTGCTGCAGCAAACATTCATTCTCACCTGCTCATTAAAAATACATTACCACCCAAAACGTTTCGTCATCAGCTTTTTAAATAAAGCTCATTCTTCCTGAGAGCTGTCGATGTCAAACAAGGTAATGAGTTGTCCGGCACCTGGCACAGCTAGCGATTAGCTTGCCCATCAGCTTGTAAATGATCACCCTGCCTGAGCAAACCCCTAACCTTGAGCGTACTCTTTGTGGATATTCATAAGCTTCCTGCTGGTCAGGGTGAGCCAAGCAAAACCTGTTGAATTAGTGCAGAAAATAAGGATATACAGGAAAAATATTCCACAAACATGTTCCAACCTAGCTTTGGCACATAGAAGACAATAGGCCTAAGGTTGTTGAAAGGATAACACTTTTTAAATGTGTTTCCTGTGATTTTTCTCATCTCAGTTTGGAAGCTATTTATCATAACTCTGCATTCAGTTTAATGTTGCATACAACATCATATAGCATTGCAACTCATGCGTTATTGCCTCGGAAATACAAACTTGCACTTTAATTCACCTCCAAGTGGTAATATCAGGGGACTCATCGAAGTGGAAAAAAGAAATAATATCCCTCCAAACCCCACAGCAATTACTCTGAATTACGCCAAATTATGATCCTACAATTCAGCTCTGAGGCTGAGGATTAATGTCAGACACCCTCCACTTTGTTGGTACATCTTAAATTGCCTTTCACTACCAACACGCACTTTGACAGTTTGAGAAATTTACAACCTTCTGAATGGTGTAATTACTTTTCTTTGTTTCCCTCTCCCTCGCTTTCCGTTCATTTTCAGATAATACCCTTTTTTTCCCGTTTTCTGGTGTGTCACGCAGGCTAGAGGTTCGATTGATCTCCAGTAATGATTTGCCCTTGAGTTTGTCAATATTTAAAAACCACTTTGTCCCCCAGAAAATCATAGACAGCCAGGCAGATAAATGTCACAACCTGCTGATATTTATCTTTTATAAATAGCACACTGTCCGAATGTTTGACGAGCGCTGATCCTTGGCGAGCAGGAACGGGGAACTCAGCTTCCTCTTTTCCATTTGTTTGACCTACAATTTCAGCAGTGCCGCCCAAAATGAGGGGCCTCTACTTTACCTCAGACATTAATAACCGTTCAAAGCCACCGTCTGCCGTTCTTTGATGGTGGGAGCCCACATATCTCCCACAGTGCCACAGACTGGTCGAAATTTTGCCGAGTGAGTCGAGTGGTGAGCTGTCCTTTCTGCCTCTGTTCATTACTCTTTGATAATGGCTGTTCTCTGTTGGGGGTTGATGCTAAATTGGCTGTTAGAGGCCAGAAGCCCGCACTGGCGGTGGCAAAATAGGAAAAGACAGCAGGAGAGACCTTGAATCACCCACCTTTTCTTTTTTCCCCACCTCCTTTTTTGAAGAATGGATGTCTTGGATGCACCCATATCGGACATTCCCCCCCAGTCACCCTGTCGCATACATTCACATGCACCTGTCAGCTATAGACGATTCACAAAAGAGGCATTTTCAGTTCTGGTCTGGGTCATTGATCAGAGGATGTAGTGTCCAGTCCAGATCCAATACAAAGAGACAAGCCCTGCATATAGTGGCAAAGGCTTGATCTCTCCTTTATAGAGGAAAACACTGATTTTAGCCTCTGTAGTTTAGCTCTGGATTTTAGCTAATCAAGCAATGCTGTTTTTTTTTTTTGTTTTTTGTTTTTTTCTTCCTTTTTTAGGGGCACTATGGTATTTCTTGCTCACTTGGTGTGCTAGGCATGATGAAACATGATTTATTTTATGTTTTATTTTATTTTAAACAACTTAGTCAAGTATAGTGCATAATAGTAGGTGATGCAAATGAAAAAACAAATGAAATTATATTGTAATATATGTATATATGTAAACACATGTTGCCAGTAATAAGAGTACTAAGTAATATTAACAGTACTTTGGGCCCTATCATACACCCAGCGCAATGCAATGCCAGATGCAATGCAAGTGTTTTTTGCTAGTTTCAGTCCGACGCAGTTATAATTTTTTTAACGTCTAGTGCCCACGTTTAAATAGCAAATGCACTCGCGGCCATTCGTTCGCCCATGGGCGTGCTGGTGTGTTCAGGTGCATTGTTGGCGCATTGCTATTTTGAAGCAACTAAAAACGACTGCGCCATTGACCAACAAGAACCTGGTCTAAAGTCAATGGTGCAGTATTTTTTTTTTGTTATTTAAAGGCCACATTAGTAATATACGCCTATAGGTGGGTGCACAACGCGTGTACACTCTGCTTATTACACGCAGCAGCACACCTGGCTTTTAAAGGAAGTAGGAGATGACACTCTGGTTTATCGCACGTTACACCCAAAACACACACGACTCATTAAGAGACTAGGTACAACCCTTTTGGACCATTTTTACATCGTTAAACTAGCCAAAGTGGATTCGGATAATTTGTTTGTTTAATAATTTGTTTGTTTGTTTGTCTGTTCAAAAATCTGAGGGGGCATGATGCTTCTGTTAGTCTTTTTTTTTTTAAAGAAACTTCCTTGTCCACCAGTTCTGTCATCTATCCTGTTGTGACATCATTAGATGTGACGTCTGTGATCTGCGCATCTGAGGGAAGCCTTGACATTGTCTGTCTGGCTGCATTGTGTTCCAGTGATGCGAATCATCTTTGTGTAATGTGTTTATCTGTGGGGAAGTTGAGAGTTTGATATGTCACTCAGCTTTTTGCATGGCCGCCCACTTCCCACTGCGGTCTGCATTAATCCCCCCGCCAATGAAATAGAGAGAAGTTCTGCAAGGTGAAACATGACAGGCCGCCACATTGTTGACAAATAACCTTTCCTTCCATTCCTGTCAAGCCCCCCGAATGACAGCTTTAGCTTTCAACGACTGGTGCGCTTTTGAAATGTCAATTTAGCATCTTGACACATATTGACGACAGAGAGCTGACATTTTACAGGCCTTTCAGTTAGGAAAGCGAGTAATCCCACTTATCATAATGCCAGACATGCTGCAACAAAATAAAGTAACACTGAACTTCTCATTTCTTCATTTCAAAAAAAGTGATGTTCTCACATCAGACGTCCTCCAGAGGGAATGGGTGAGAAGAACTCAAACACATCTGACATGATGTCTCAGTCTTCATCAGTCCATGAAAATGCACAATGTCCGGGAGCTCCAAACCTTCGAAAACCTCTCTATCCCTCTCTTATGACATGTTTGTTAAATGGATAGATCACTAAAAATGCTGTCATAATTTACTCACACGCTCTCTTGTGTTTACAAAACCCATGGTCCATTTGACTTGTATGATGAATTACAAGTCTTCTGAAACCATACAAGAGAGGAACAGACCTAAATTTAAAGGTGCAGTAAGCAATTTCTGAGAAGCGCTGTTAAAAGTGGATCAGACCAAGCACCACAACACTCTTGTAGCCAGTCAGCAGTAGGATGTGTATACACTCATGATGAGAGAGGAGAGAGAGTGAGCAAGAGATAGATTTAAAGAAAGACTGTAGAAAGAGAAATGGCTGAGAGACATTACAAAAGAGAAAAGGAATATCGCTGGAAAAATAAGGGTTATGATCAGGTATGAACTTTAGAACCTGCGTTAATAGGCTACTATAAAAGCTATCCAGTGCTGGAGAGACCTAAGCAGGAAGGCCTGAAAATGGCAAGGTTACATTGTTTCTGCTCCATTTGTGAGTAACATTGGTTTTTCTAAGTTTCACAGAACCAAGATATGGTGTTGTTGTAATTTTAGCTACTGAAACAGGACAGTTTTGAGTGTCATTGTTTGTCTGGTGCTGGTGTGCTGCTGGCGACTAACAACTCTTGCTTGTATATACTCTTGTGTACTGTATGTTTATTTTTGGTTCTTCCTTGTTGTTTGTTCTTCATCTTCGCTTTATTTTTAGTGAAACATTATTTTGCTTCGCCACATCTATGATAAAGAGACACTCTTCCATTGTGTGTTTGTGCATTTTGGGGGCGGAGCAATGAAGGGAGAGGTGTGTTTGTTTGGGTTGATTATAATTATCAACAGTGTATCTCAGAAATCACTTACTGCCCCTTTAAGTCATGGGAGAAGTAAGGTCCAAATTGTGATTAACTTTTTTTTTTTTTTTTTTTTTTTTTTTTTTTCAATTAAACAGATGATCTAGTTCACAAAACCGGTCTGAATGATTCATTTAATCTAGTCACAGTCCACTGAAGATGATGATTATCAATGGAAAATAACTTTTAACAATGTATTTTGGTCTTTTTATCACACAAAGCTATTGTATGACTTCAGAAGAGTTGAAATATAGTGCATAAATTATATGGATATTTTTTTAACTTTCCTGGTGTTTTATTATCTGGAAAATATTACTTATTTTATTATAAACAGCACTTTATTAAAAAAAAAAAAAAAATCCTTTGTGCTTCACAGTAGAAAGTCAAATAGGTTTGGAATGACATGAGGGTGGGTAAATGATGGCCATATTTTCATGTTTGGCTGAAACAGTTTTTTAAGTCAAGTGTGTGTTTTGTAATCTAGGGCAGTGGAGCTGGTGGCCAGCTACATCAGCAGTGAGTTTAGCCTTGGCCCAGACGTGCTCTAGATATCAGAGACGATACCACTCTCCTTAATCACAGACTCCTGGGAACACCACTTTGTCCTTTCCTCTGTTTCCCATCCTCCATCGTAGCTGAAAGAACCAAACCTCTCTCTTCCTCACACCCATTTCAGCCACACATGGTATGTCACGTAAATAAACGGTCTCATTACCCTTATGAATATCCCACTGTGGATATACCACCGACAGCCCATCTCAAAAGCTCAGTCCTCCTTTGGCTTTCTGCCTCTCACAGGACACAGCTCTATTAGACCCCATTTAGCCATTCACTTCTCTTCCTTCCTACAGCACGCAACTCCTGTCCAAATACATTGCACCCCCTTTGCCCGACTCCGCCATTGTGTGCCGACGCAGCAAAGAGACATTGATGGACTGTGATGGACGTTCCCCATTGAGCGACTCAGGCCTTCCTTTTGTAAAGCCTCTTTCAGAAGGAAAGGTTTACAAAATGAGCATTGAGAAAAGACAAGAAGGGGGGTTGATGTTCGATATGACAGGCCTCTGAATGCTCCCAGCTTTCTGACAGGTGTGGGTGAAGGACATGTGAGGTAATCTAGAGTTTGACAGTGCGGATATAAGCACTGACACTCTGGGTGTCAGGGCATTAGTGTTTCCGTTTCCTTGCACACACTGTCTCCCACACACACGCATCCACTGCAGGTCAGATGTCTGCTGATGAACCATCTCTGAAATATAAGCTCAGGCCTGAGATGTGCTGTTACAGATAAGCAGCACTTTCATTATTATTTTTTTTTTAATAGCTATCACTCAGCCCCATTAAGAGATAAACTGCACTGGCTGTAATTTCAGGTCTGCCTGTGAAATCCTAATCAAATGGCTCTTAAAATATTTTTGCTGCACATGAGCATGACAGGCCATGTCCCATGAGTTACAGCAGCCAGGGTCATCCATCAGTGATCGTGTTTCGGTGCCATAAAACCTGCATCTGTCCCATCCATCGTCAGGGACTGACATGACCAGGCCTTCTCTCCAATATGTTCTCCTAGCCAGACAGGGGCTGGGTTACACTCCCCTTCACCAGAGGAGACCAGAGCAGGCTGACGTCTGAGCGTGGATGGGCTTTTGAGAGGGGTCAGACCTGGAGGTCAGAGAGCGGGCTTAAGTCAGTGTTACTGGGCATGTAAAGGGTCTGTATGCAGAGTCCCTGGAGAGCGACAGACGTGATGGGGCTAACAGGGCCTGCTGCGTGACAAATGTCCATCCACGCTCTGGAATGGCACCTGTGTTGCAAACATATGGCAGCGAAATTGAGACGTATTGGAGAGCTGTCTCAGAGAACAGCCATAAAGTTGTCGCCCCACAGGTTTTTTGTGTGTTTGAGCTTGTGTGTGTGTCTGTAAGCATACTGTATATCTAAATACATTATGTAACTTTCTCTCTTGATATTAAATGGAGATAAGGTGAGCAATTGCTGAAAATGCTGAGTGTGTCAGATCAGCACACATGATCATTTTCTCCTACACTTAAATTACTCCCTCTTTATTTCATTCAACTTCTGCTAGCCTGGCAAGAAACAGCCAGAGACTATTAAATAAAATTTGATGTCTGCTGTTGTATTGTGTGGCTCCAGGACTTTACTCTAATTTCTGGGATTAAAACGAAGATGTAAACTTTTTTATTTTACTTGATAAATCTTAGTTATGGTTCTGCACTGCAAAACCCAGTTTTATTAATCAGTATTTTGGTCTTGCTTTCCAGTAAACATATTTAAACATTCTAAGATAAATTTGCTTGTTTAGCTAAATTGTGTAAGATAAGATTTTCTTGCAATACAGTATTTTAAATATATTCATATCTTGAACTGAATTTATTTTTCTTACCCCACTGCCAGTTTATTTTATTGCTATAAAAATTTGGTTAGCTATATCCTTAGAAACAATTTGGCAGTGCTTCCTGTCATAATTTTAATTATGATTTATGCAATAAAAATCTCTTTCAGCCTTCTTTCTATTTCAAACCTTTGCTGAGATGAAATCATTTTGGAATTTCAAGGAATTTGGCTGTCATACACCCTTATTATTGAGAAAAAAAAAAAAAATATATATATATATATATATATATACAGTATATATATATTTTTTTTCAAACATTAAATAATTAAGACATCAACATGAAAATATAAAATATAAAATATATATAATATAAAATATAAAAGATGAGACTTTATAAAAACTAGAGATAAAAAGAAAAATACTAAAATCTGTCATATTTTTGGCCCACAATTCTTAATATTTTATGCAACTCTTGTGTTAAGTTTCACAATATTTTTGGCCAATGCACCATTACACTTGTGCTCAATATATTAAATATGAAATGAAACATGTTAAACCTACTGTAGTTACTGTTTGTATAACTAAGCAACATCCATATAGACCAGCTATTAACATCAGCACAAACTATGTTTACATGTAAGAGTCTATATCTTCTAGCAATTTTTTTTTTTTTTTTGTGCCCATTTGTCGGACTGCCTGTCCCACCTCTATATACTGTAGATGTGCTCTCAACAGTTCCAAAGCTGTATTATGTATTGGAATTATTCCTTCCAAACTTAGAAGACTGCAAGCCACAATGTGCCTTTGTGTTCTTTGGGCTAAAATTCTGTCACCCCTCTTTAAAAGTGTATCTTTCCTATCCTTAGGCATAATGACACAGGAAGCATATAGAGTTGTGTTTACTTATGGGGGCAAAAGCCAGTTGAGTACAGAAAAGCACCTTTCCAACAAGGATTGTGTGTCTGACAGTCTGATTATCATGGGAGTGAGTAGTACCATGCGCCATCAGTTGCAGAGGAGGCTGGAAATTGAATTTTAACAGGCTCAACGGTCCCTCTTTCCTCTCCCTCCATTGTTTTGATTTGGTTGTTGTGCTCTTTGAAGCCAGCAGCTGCAAAGTAGATAGAACCCAATGGAACGAGTACACCCAGACTATGGAAATGTATGCAAGCACTCCCTCGAGTATGTTATGAGAATCCAATCTAAAAGCTGTCTGTGCACTCTCACTGCCTCTGGGTTTCAGGTACTTGCTTTGTTTTGGTCAAAGAATAAATCAATCCTTGTTTTTGTTTTGTTTTTTTGTTTTGTGTGTGTGTGTGTGTGTGTGTGTGTGTGTGTGTGTGTGTGTGTGTGTGTGTGTGTGTGTGTGTGTGTGTGGGTTACAACCCATCCTGAGGTTTTGTGTTTGTGTGGATGACTTTTAGAGGGGATACAGTACATGTGTACAGCCCTCAGACAAAAGCTAGAAGCTAGATGTGTTGCGATTCCCAACAGATTTGCACTCATGTATCTATGTGTTGCCTTAAGCAATCCATACCACACCTGTCTTCTTGTTTCAGTCTCTCAGCAAACCTTTCTTACTCTCCTTATTCTCTCAGCACATCACATTTTTACTTGAACAGAGCACACTGTATCCCAGTATACTGCGGGGGTGGTCAGAACATCCTCCGTTGAGCTCTTTGATTCATGATCAGCTACACTCACCTGAACCGCCGGGCTAAAATCACATCGTCATTAAGGGTAGGCTGTTTGACAAAAATCATACATATCATGCTAACATATATCGCAATAGTGTTATTTTTTGCAGAAAATTCAACCTCTGAATCTGACTAGGTATGTCTGAAGCTATTGTAAAATAAATGTATGCATACTTGCACACCTGTGACAGTGTGACCACACATCTGTTGAATTTTATAATAATGTGGCAAGTTCCAATGTTGCTTGGCAACCTTGAACAACCTACAAGGAGGGGTTTTCAAACTTTTTATAAATTTTCTTGTATATTTTACACAATACTTTTTTACTGTGTGAAAAAAACAAATATTAAGAATTTGCTAATAAATAATAGCTTGTTATTTTGGCAATATAATAAAGTCATAATTGTGAAAATATTATTCAGAAAATATTTAAATATATAAATAAAATTAAATTTACACTAAGCATATTTAATATCTTACGTTTTGGAGGATTACAGATTGCAAATAGAGGTTAATATTCTGACTACACAGTGACAGCTTTTGGGTTTTCAGACTAAGAAACAAGTGAAGAAAAGGCACAAAGAGAGCCCTTGTCAAAACATTCTTATAACCTAATGTACTATAATTTGCTAGCATGAGTGTCAAAGAGAGAAACAGGAGATGAGAGTGAATGAAACGGGCACATACAAGCAGCTCTAGAAAAGGTCAAAGACGCCATGAAATGGCCTTGTCACACCAGAGAAGAATTGCTGTCCGAATCTGCCAGAAGCTTCTCAGCCGCAATGTACACTCACTTACTCGTTGTTTGTCATTCTGCTTAGTTCTTATAGCGAACCTGCTGTATCAAACTGCCATCAAAGAAGGTATATTTGAGTAACACAGAAGAGCGCAGGAAGTTGAGCAATGGTTTTGTCTTTCTGGAAAGGCTGCTGCACATACATATCATTGTGTTTCATCTTATCTATGTTCAAGGAAAAGGATTTTGTGGCACATAAAACAGCACATAATCTCTCGCTCTCTCTCTCAGTTTCTCATTCTAGATTTGACTCACCAGAGGTTTAGATGAGGACGTGATCCCTCACGATGTGACAAATGCCGCTTAAGATCCCTGATTCTAAATCGACGTAGCAAGTTGTAGGCTAATGCTAAGTACACAGCTTAGTCAGTCTTTAAACCCTCCTATTTTTCTCACCTCTGTGCTTCAACCAGAGAAGTTTGTGTTTTAAGGAGTTTGCAAAAGTGCTATTAAGGTTCTGATTATGTGCCTCAGGCAATGAAACATGTTAAGTATAATACACTGCATGTCTAAAGTCTTTAGGGCCCTGTTTGCACCTGGTGTTAAGATGTATTTTCAGTGATCCTATTACAAGTGGTCACTTGGTGAGGTCAGTGGGCAGTGAGTAGGCGTTTTGTTTTCGACTATCTCTGGAAGTGGTCGAAAGTGGACAAGCTCAAATGTTTTAGACCCCATTTACACCTGTATTTAAGATTGTCCACTTGGGATCAGACTGACAAGAGTCTAGGAAAGATGACAAGGACAGAGAGTTGCTATGAAAGAGGGGAAATGAGGAGTAAACATACCACTGTAGCTTTGTCTACACAATTGCCTTTACCTGTACAGTACAATAAATATAAATAAACTTAATTTTAAGATTGGAGTAGATTTTTTAGTAGGCATTTTTTCAACTGTGGTGATCTAGATCTAAAATGCAGTCTTAAAGGGTTAGTTCACCCAAAAATGAAATTTCTGTCATTAATTACTCACCCTCATGTCGTTTCACACCCGTAAGACCTTCGTTCATCTTCGGAGCTCAAATTAATTAAGAGAGATTTTTTTATCCTTGAACGAAATTACCACATTCAAGTTCCAAAAAAGTAGTAGAAACATCTTAAAATAGATGTGATGACAGTGGTTCAACCTTAATATAATGAAGCGACGAGAATACTGTGCTATTTACGTTGCAGAGCGTCCAGGTTTACGTCTGAACGCCAACTCAGTATGACGTAGAACCTGGAAGTGCTGAACGTAAACAGCGTAAGGAAAATGACCAGGGAAAAGACAAATTTGTTAAAAAAAAAAAAAAAACATTATTTTTGTTTTGTTTTTGCGCACAAAAATGAAGTGACGAGCATACTTTTTGTGCGCAAAAACAAAACAAAACAAAAATAATGTTTTTTTTTTTTTAACAAATTCGTCTTGAATTCGGTTAAACCACTGTAGTCACATTGACTATTTTAACGATGTCTTTACTACTTTTCTGGACCTTGAATGTGGTAATTTCGTTGCTTTCAATGGAGGATTAAAAAAAACTAAATCTTATTCAATGGATTTCATCAAAATATCTTAATTGTGTTCCAAAGATGAACGAAGGTCTTACAGGTGTGGAACGACATGAGGGTGAGTAATTAATGACAGAAATTTCATTTTTAAGTGAACTAAGCCTTTAAGCTCAGGCAATGAAGCGCCTACTCTGCTCAAAATCTCCACTACTCAAAACACTGCTTCTTCATACACTTCTCGTTAACATAGTGCAATTCTGAACAAACCCAAGGGTGGATTTATTGCAATTATGACAAATAAGTGCCGCCGGGATCCCCGGCACATCTGAAAGTGGATGTTTAATCTTCTCGATCAAATGCTTATATGTGTATGATTGCGTGCATATGTGTCGTTGTCATCATATACTCAGCAGTTCGACAGCTGGTGGGGGCGGTTACTAAATGGTTAAAGTCATCATCACCCTGCTGTAATATGTCCCAGATGTTCTTTGGCAAAAGCACATTCATCCAGACACATTTGCCTAACTGCCACGATTAATTACCAAGGACAACTGATTACATCTGCAAAACGTTACTACGCCACCCCACCATTGGTTAACCCAGTTTCGTTTGATTCTTTCCGCAGATCAACCATCCAATCAGCACCAGCAGGGCCAGTCCACACTGCCACCAGTGCCGCCTCCGCACAAGCAGCAGCCGTCGGTGACGGCGCTGAACCACAACTCTCTGAGTAGTCGCAGGAACGTGAGCCCGGCCCCTCCGGCCGCCCTCCCCGCCGAACTGCAAACCACACCCGAGTCAGTGCCGCTGCAGGACAGCTGGGTCCTGGGCAGCAATGTGCCGCTGGAGAGTAGGTCAGTTACGCAATCACACACACCAGCACAGTAACATCCCACAAAGTGTGACCTGTGATATGGACCGATCTTTTATTTGACATTGCTCACACAGCAAAACACGTGACCTTCATATCTGTCTCAAAACAGTGTGACTGCAGGGTTTTTTTTTTATAATGCATCAAGTATAAAGTTAACAAGTAGGCATACTAACAAGCCTGATAGTATAATTTACATGCATCATTCATAGATGCATTTTTTGACCATCATCACTCAAAATAAGGTTTCTGTTTATCATCAGTCTCACAAAACGGTTTATAATATGGCAGTGTCAAAAAGTGCTTCTGCTGACTCTGCTAACATCACAGAGTGTGAGTGACTGAGGCTTCGCCAAGCATAGGGGAGGATACGGCTTGGTTGTTTTTCCCCCATAAATCAGTGGGGCTGTAAGCTTGGAGGATACTCTGAGGGGTCTTTAAACACTAGCAGAAGGGAGCGCTTTGTTTCGGGGGGTTGAACGTTAGCTCCATAATGGCCTCTCTCTGTTTTTGATCTACTCTTTCTAGTGACACTGTATATATAATGTCTAAGCCTACCCCATTAAGGGATGTTACCACCTAGCACTCCTTTCATTCATCCTGCATGATATAAGCACTGAGACAGATAGTGGGGGTGGGTGCAGAGAGAGAAATAACGGTCGTTCCAGAAACTTTTTTTTTGGAGCACTTGGTAAGTGATGCTGTCATTTTGCTAAATGTCTTATTGCCATTCTTTAAAAATACTTGATGAAAGGCAGTCAAGAGAAAGAGAGACGGCCTCAATTCCTCTTCACATCCTGAAAGCCATAGACCTTAGTCTGGATAGACAGCATATTAAATTTGATGTAAATGGGAGCAAGGCTTTGAGGGACAGACGTACAGTCCATTCAGTGGCAAATGGTACTGCAATATGTGGCCAACAAAATATTGAAAATCATCTTTGTTCAAGGGAGGGATTGGTTCCAAGATGATACTGAAAGAAAGTAAATGCACCATTCTACAGTATTTTGCTACAGTGCAGGTAGTGTGTAATGCTGTAATATGGCTTTAAGCATAAATGCTCAAATGCACTTCTTAATGAAAATATGCTTCTTGAAAAGGTTTCATGTAAGTACAGTTGGTTTGTCTTAAGACAACATACATAAACCAGACAAAATTAGGCTAAAAATAGATAATTTTATTTTTTGAGAAATATTTAAAGGTTGCATGCCATTCATATTTATAGTAATATTTATATATTAGTATGTAATAATATTAACTTAATACCTAATTTAATTAAATTAAATTAACAGTTTTTACTATGGTATTGAAATTGATATTGAACAT
Source organism: Elopichthys bambusa (assembly GCA_037101425.1). Taxonomy (NCBI): domain Eukaryota; kingdom Metazoa; phylum Chordata; class Actinopteri; order Cypriniformes; family Xenocyprididae; genus Elopichthys; species Elopichthys bambusa. The sequence goes on from CM074436.1 coordinate 26,938,440, forward strand.
TTCTTTTGACCTCGATTGGTATAGGCTACTGAAATATTGGTATTGTGACAATACAGTGGACAAAAAATAGGTTTTAAAAATAAGACATTACGTCAACCCATTAAACAGACTGTGCATCGCCCTCACATCCTTCTAATTGCATTAAATTAAATATGGCATGTACCCTGACTAAGGTCTACAGGCATGCAGGTTCTGATGAGTGGCTTGCATTTGAATTTATATTTTATGAGTGCCAGTGCAAACACGGTGTTAAGAGATGCAGGAATAACACACCTGCCTCTGCACCACCACCCTCAAGTTTCACTTCATGGCCCTTCACATGGACACAGGAATATCCAACAGCTACACTTCCTTTATGGTCTTTCCCTCTGTTTCTCTGTTTTCCTCACCACTCTCTCTCTCTCTCTCTCTCTCTCTCACACACACACACACACTCTCTCTCTCTCTCACTTTTTTGTGGTCGTCTTGCTTTTATGCTTTATGTCGTGTCAACCACAGCAAGATGTCTACACTTTATTCCATTGTTGTTCACCCCCATTGTTTTGCTTTCTGTCTCTTTTCCAACTTTTGCTCTGCTGTTTGTTTTTGTTCTTCTCTCTCTGTCTCAGTGGTCACACCATATCCTCGAAACCTTATCCTTGGCACTCCTCTGCTCACATTGACAAAGAATTATGTAGATTTCTGTAGATATTAGCAAGAGAGCTTAAATGTCTGTTTATATCGTGAGATCTCACTGAAGAAGACCAAACTGGACCACACACAGTTAGTAGGTTCTCTGACACTTACAGATGCTTGTAAATCCAACTATGGTGTTGCATCTTCTTACCAAATAAACACTCTGAAAGCTCAAAAACACACATTGTCTGCGTGGCAGCATTGGTTGAAAAGGTGCCGTGTTCCAAGTTAGACATGAAGCTTACTTAACAACTGTTTACATGATACAAACTGACTTTAAGAGTTAAAATAAACAAAACATCCAGCTCCTCGACAGGCACAACAGTAAAGTTTAGATGAAAATAATGAAAAACATCAGCACTAGTAAATGGATGAAAACGTGCTGGCCGAGAGTGGAAATGCAAACGCTTCACAACATGTGTCCCTGAACAAGTCAATTGATTTGTTTGAGGCAGAAGCTTCTGGCTGAAGAAATGAAAAAAGAAAAGAAAAAAAATCAGTAGATTGCATTAGCCTTTAGAGAAAATTGCACAGTCCAGTCCTTAAATACATCCTGTTAATTTACTTGCACCCGGATAAGTTATTATTTGACATTATTTAGTAGTTGTTTTACATAAATTTAATTAGAGGAACAATTCAGAATTTGTTAGGCGGTTAGGTATAGTAAATTGCTCCAACGACACATTTCCTATATGCTGTACTTTCCTGTATTTACAGGCATGAACGATTGGTTCCCGGGACTCAGGTTGGCATTGTTTAGCAATTACTGACTGTACCTTTAAGCCATTATTGACATTGTCATGAACCATGTGGTGAAATACAGACCACATCTGAGCATATGCGTCCACATTCTTGTAATTTGTGCACAATTTGTGCTAAACAGACAATTGAGTCTAAACGATCATGACTCTGGCTCTCGTACGGTCAATTACCTCACTCTACTGTCTTTACTCTCTACGCTATTTGATGATGCTGTTAAAGTGGGGAAAAGAGAAACAGGAGAAGCCTCTTGAGACACCTGCCAGTCCTTAACTGATTAAAATATCTCAAGATCTCTGCACAAGGATGTTTTCTGCATTCAGTGTCTGAGCATTACAAATATAAAAACAAATCAGGCAATTAGCGAACCTGCTTCTGGACCCTCCCATCCACTCCAGGATTTCCATTTCCAATCCATAAATTTGTGCCCAGTTATTGATTTTCTAGATGAAATAAGTTTTACTGTATCATATTACTGTATATATTATATTATACATCAGATTTATATAATACAAATCTGTATAATACAGTTTTTTTTTTTTGTTTTTTTTTTTGATAGACTATTTGAGAGGGAGTAACATATTTCCCATATTTTTGTCCATTTGTTCCTTTTGCATATGGATAAAAATGTGGGTAATCATTAATTTTTGACCACATCTGTTTTATTGTATTTTTGACATCTTCAAATTTCATCTATCTTTCATTTGACTGCCGATAATCTATTACCGCTGTTTAATGCGTGGTGAATTCTTTCTTCTTATAGGCTGTTAACTACATGTTCTGCTCGTGATAGAGTGGTAATGGATTTATCTTGAAATGAGGGAGAGAACTGAAGCACTTGACATTCCAAAACCTCGCTCTAGGCAAAATAACGCATCTCGCAACATACTCTGTGCTGGCCGTGATTTCAGTTTTGCACATAGCAAAACGGCTTTATTTTCAAGCTGTTCTCCATGTGGAGATAACCAGCAAAGTGCACATCAGTCACACACAGGAGTCCCCCATGTGAATCTCAAAGCACTTTTGACTCATAGGTCAGGTTTGACAGCTAAAGATAGACTTCACGACTTTCACCATCACAAGAGGGAAAGAAGTGCTCATTGCGTTTGATAACAAAAGCCTGTTTTCTGTAGATACATTCTTGCTTTAAGAAGGAAAAGTAATTAAAGCCAGTCTTACACAAATCTCCTGTAAACTTCCTCAAGCAAAAGGGCAATAAACTGAGAAAGTGCACAATGAACACTTACTGATTCTTTACTTTGTTTATTGTCTTTATCTTTGGTAAGTGGTTTAGAAGAGTAGGTTTTGAAGGGATTTATTGCTTCAAAACAAAACCAGACATCAGTGGCCAGTTGCATAAACTTAACCGCTATGTTAAGACTGTGTTTTAAAGGGTTAGTTCACCCAAAAATGTCATTAATTACTCACCCTCATGTTGTTGTAAGACCTGTAAGACCTTTGTTCATCTTCGGAACTCAAATTAAGATATTTTTTATAAAATCCGATGGCTCAGCGAGGCCTGCATTGCCAGCAAGACAATAAACACTTCCAGATGTCCAGAAAGCTACTAAAGACATATTTAAAACAGTTCATGTGACTACAGTGGTTCAACCTTAATGTTATAAAGTGGCGAGAATACTTTTTGTGCGTCAAAAAAAAACTTTACGAATATTTTTTTTTCAAATCAGTGGTTCAGAGCATGTATCAAACTGCTAAAGTCACGCCCCCCAGTGGTGAACCATTGAAATTTCGAAACACTTATGACGTAATGAAGCCTTGTTTACTGAACTCACGTGACTTTGGCAGTTTGATACACGCTCCGAAACACTGATTTGAAACAAAAGATTCGTAAAGCTTCATGAAGCAGTGTTTTGAAATCGCTCATCACTAGATATTGTTGAATAAAGTCGTTATTTAGTTTTTTTGGCGCACAGAAAGTATTCTCGTCACTTCATAACATTAAGGTTGAACCACTGTAGTCACATGAACTGTTTTAAATACGTCTTTATGTTTCTGGGCATTTGAAAGTGTTAATTATCTTGCTGGCAATGGAGGCCTCACTGAGCCATTGGATTTTATCAAAAATATCCTTATTTCTGTTCCGAAGATGAATGAAGGTCTTAGGGGTGTGGAACGACATTTAGGTAACTGACTTTAAAAAGTTATGAGCAGTCTTTAAGAAAAAATGAGATGACTAACTTTTAAGACTAGTCTAAGCAGTTTATGCAACTGGCCACAGATTGTCATTAAAGCAGCATCCATCAATATAACTTTAATAGGTGTTATTGTAATTAAAAAAGTATGAAAGCCTGATGACTCATAAAGGATGCACATGGAGTATAATCACACACCATTCTGCCAAGTTTCCCAACTGTCAAGAGCCTTCAGATGTTTTGTTAATTTAGCTCTGATCTACACCCCCAGGTTATGAACAAGGAACAGTCAGGGTCAATCCGCATAGACAAAACACACAGCAACTGTGAGATGCCTCTCAGTACAGGCTTATCTAAGTGCTATGGATCATTCAGCACTGACACTTTGTCCTTTGTCACTTGTATAACTTGCAAATGTTCACAGTAGCATTGCTGAAGAATACACTGCAGGCAGCATTGAAAGAATGGGCTTCTTGAGAATAACAATAGTCTCTATTTGCATTTTCCTTCACCTAGAGGTTATGATGTTTTTTTTTTTGTCTTTTGTTTTTTGCATTTGTTCTATCTCTTTCTGCCTCCATACTGTGATGTGGAGTGGAAATATGAATTTTAACATAATTCAGGCCTGTTACTATATTTAATTATGAGAGATCTAGTTTATAGATATATATGCTGTAGATTGAATATAGATGTAGTTTTTCAAAGTTGTGAAGCACAGGGCTGTTGGTTAGCATGAATGAAGCATAAAAGCGATTTAAAAGAAGTCTAAGAACAAAAGTGTGTATTTATTCTGAAGGTCATAGGTCCTTGTCAGAAGATAAGAAAATTCTGCTTCCACATTATTCAGTTCATCACAATAACTCATCTAAACGTGTCAAATAGTAATTCCATGACTGCAAATTTTTGAATTTGTATTATCTTTTAAGTAGACTATCTTCAATTACGCCACTGTATATAACCATTGTTAAGTTATTTTCCAGTTCCTTTACACGTTCGCTCTTCCAAAATCTTCTGTGAAGGTATTTGTCAGAGGATGACAAACGTGAAAGGAGATACATGGATTAGCATAGCAATTTCCAGCCTGATGTCATGCCTGCTGTAATCAATTAACAATGGTTATCCCGTCCCTCATGCTCAGAAATCCCTGTTCGCCGTCTTCTGTGTCAAAGGAACGTTATTCCTGTCCTACCTAAACAACAGATGCCCCAGTCAGTCCACAGATACTACAGCTGGAGATTTTATCTCTTTTTCATCATATGTGTTCTATTATCTCTCGCTTAAGTGGGCGGCGAACCAACTATATATTAAACTTTTTACTGCGGAGTCTAATCTCAGCATTTATTTAAAAACTATTTTCAAGCATGCACCACCAAATGATTGCTATGATCCCTTTAACTGTGATAAAACCCCATGTTAAATTATTATAAACGCCATATGAACTGTCAGCAATCATAATAAAATGTAACATTTATCATTTTCAAGTCTTTCAAGTGTTACAGTTTCCAGAGTTTGTCTTTATCTATTCACTGTCTCAAAAATGGGGCAAAAAATGAATTTGAAACTACACAAGTCATTTTAAATACTGTTGTGTGGTTTGTATAAAAGGCCAGTGTAATTCAAGACGGACGAACATATGGTCAAGTCATGTTATTGAGTTACATGTCAGCAAGTCACTTGTTGTAAAAACTTGAAGTAAAGGTTTGAACTCCTGCTATGAGGTCAGAAGGGTGAGTTGGTTAGAGCGTAGGTCATAGTGGTGTTATGCGGAGAAAACTAAAAGGTTATGTGTAAAGTCATACCGAATTACTCTTGGAATCCCATGCATCAGTTTTCATCCCACAAGTAAATTTGTGGAGAGGATTGGAAAAACTCTATATTGCACCATGGCTTAGATCAGTAGTTCTCAATTGGTTTTACTTTTTGGACTTCGACTGGCACAATACTACATTTTTGAAAAAGTGAAAACGTTTTTTAAAGGGATGAGGGCTTGTCACACAACCTGTCCATGTTGGTATTTAACTTGTTTCACAATCTTCTACCAAGCGACAGATGAATTTTCATCCAAATACAGTAGGATGATACATGCACAGCCTTTGATGTCAACAACAAAAGATATGGGAAGCATTGTTTTCTATTTTTATATCCTAACAAAACGCAATTACAAGGTTAGTTGCATTTTGTTTTTGACCTTTAGCTATGTTTTCAACCCTATCAGAACAGATCTGCGACTCATTTCAGGGTCACGACCCATCAAACATTGAAAACCACTGCTTCAGATTATATTTATCTCTAGAGATACCCATCCCTCTCTCAGAGGATGCTATTGACTATAGAGGAAGTACAGTAATTAATATATTCTCACACTTAGCTCATAGTGGAAGAGAGCCTACCGATAACACTTTACAGTCATTCAGCGCGCTTGAGTAATTCTGTGGCTCTATTCACCATAATAAATATTCCCTCCTTATCAGAGCATGTTAGTGCTTCCATTTAAAGGAAAACAGAATGATACATCAAACATAAAACTGCAGTATATTTATTTTATGAGTCTTTTCATATGTGTGGGTTCGTGTGCAAATGTCTGTCTTTCATTCGGTGTACATTCAGTTATGAGTGACTGCCGTCTGGGTAGCTTTCTCTTTGGATTTGCTGCCAAACTCATAATTAGAAATACCTTGACTGTCTCATCACCAGAAAGCACTGACGACCTTTATTCTAATTGTTTGTCTTTCTCATGTAGAAAATTAGCAAAGCAAGCAGTTCTTGAAAACGGGCATGACAACTTAATAGAGATGGATGTGTTCCCTCCCGTGTGCCACGAGGGCGGCTATGGGGACGGGTATGTGCTCCTGAGTTTCTCATGGTGCCAGCTGCTGATGCCAAAGCCCAACACTGAGCCAACCAAAGTGCTAAATCTCCAGACTCCCCACCCCAACACAGCCACCCCCAAACAGAAGGCCAGCGCTGAGCCAACCAAATGGACAAAGTCTCATATTGAGCCAACCGAATTTAGACAAAGCAGTCATGCACTGACCCAAGCTCCTATCGTATATCTCTTTTCCCTTGTTTGGTTAGCCAATGAATGTAAATTATCAAGAGGCATTTGATTGGCAGCCAATTCTGACACTGGTACATGCTTAGGAATAATTGCTCTAAATTAAGTTGCAATAAAAATCCACTAATATGCTAATCGATTCGCCACTTGCATAAATCAAGTTACACAGCCTTTAATATTTTAATTTGTCTAATTCTTTAATTGATATTCCTGCATTACTAGATTAAATCCTGACTGCCTTGCACAGCATCTTGGCTTTGATTGGGTTGATTGATAATATTGGAGTAACAGTGAGTTGGCAGCAACTGTTTACTGCACTAAAACAAGAGCACAGTTTCTCTCTCTCTCTCTCTCTCTCTCTCTCTCTCTCTCTCTCTGTAGCTGCATTAGAATGCAGAGAGATTGTCGAATTGTCTCGCTAATTGGATTTAGTGCTCAGTGTTATTTGATATCGCAGCTCGAATCATCTGTTTGTTCCATTGTTCAGTGTCTTCAATGGGTCATTCTGTCAACATAAAGAATGCAATCGAACAGACAACCATGCAGTTTTAGAGAATTGCTTAGCTCTGCAAGCTTGTGAGTTGTTTTGTTTAACAAAAGGAGGGGATTTCATGTTGTGGAAGAGGGTTAAGTATAGGCCTTTAATAAATATATTGTAAAGACTGGGGCTAGTTTTCTCTTTTTTAATCAAGTGAATATTTCTCGTGTTTGGTTTTTTTTTTTGTCTATACAGATCATTAATTCTGTATAGACACATACATGGCTACAACTATTAAACTATTAAACACTGTGGTTTACCCAGAAAAGTACCATGACAGCATATGGGTAAAGTTGTCATAAGGAAATTTGCCATTAAGTATTTTAATATAGGTGTTTAAGCTGAATTTAACCAGCAAAACAATTATGAAATGAAATTACTAACAATTTGCATAGATTTATACAGGGGACAACTACCTTCATTGTATGATTGCCTTATATAATTTATTTATTCTTAATATTTCTCGTCTGTTTTTATAACAATTTTTCAGAAAAAAACATTCTTTCCACAAGAAAATAATATAATTTGATCTAGGTATTTCAAACCGCCATACAAAACAAATGCTGGAGAAAAGGCACATTTATGTATTTGGACTTGTACTAGTCTTGGTTGCCACTATGTCTACAGTCCTTCACCTGGGATAATATGACCTGTAACCTGATCTTTAAATGCTAAATTTAATGAAGTCATTTTTTTTTTAATTTCCTCTTCTGCTGAGGAAACAATACCGTTGGTGATTTTTAATTAGAAAAAGCTTTTCCTCCACTTCTCAAGTCCAGTCAGCTGATTCCAGATTCATAGTGGAAAGTGCCACTTACACATGCACTCACTCACTCACACGCACGCACAATATTTCCCATTTTTCCACTTTCATTTGGGCAAAGAAGCACAGCAGGCTAAAGGAAAGTCAAACACTAGGGCTTTGATTGAGATGTGTTCAGTAAAGGTTGAAAAAAAAAAAGGGCAGATTTTCACTGTGGTGTTCAAGCAAACAGAAAGGGCCAGCTCAATAAATGTGCTGGTAATATCTGCCCAGCATAATTACCACATGCCAAGGGCTTCTGTTAGCCAATCATACTTTAAGTGCCAATCAGCAGGAGAGGGTGACACTAGCTTAGCGGGAGACATACAGGAGCAGGGCAGTTGCGAGGGTTGTACGCCTCACATCCTGTACTGCACCCCGCTTTGTGAACAATCTGTGCTGCTATAACTATTCATTTAGACTTAATATACTGAGCTTTCTATGAAAAGTTATCTGATTTGATGAACTGTATCAGGCAAATTCTTGGCATTAATCTTTTTTGCCTAAAGCTGTTCAATGAAATAAAAAAATCTTATTAAATGTGTCAAATATGTCTGTTAAAACGAGAGTAAATGTTCATTGCGCTTCTCTTTCTCTCTTTCTCTTTCAGGCACTTTCTCTTTAAGACAGGCACCGGCACCACTCCTCTGTTCAGCACGGCCACGCCAGGCTACACCATGGCCACGGGGGCGGTCTACTCGCCCCCTACACGGCCCCTGCCCCGCAACACACTCTCCCGCAGCGCCTTCAAGTTCAAGAAGTCCTCTAAGTACTGCTCATGGAGGTGCACAGCCCTTAGTGCCATGGCTGTCTCCGTGCTGCTCTCTGTACTGCTCTGTTACTGCATTGGTAGGTGAAACCCTGATGCTTTGCAGTATGATTGGGTCAAATAGATCGGTCCAACAACTAGTTAAGTCAACTAGTTTTATTCATTTATTTTATTTATTTTATTTTAATTAGCATGCTGACAGTTTAATTTAGCTTTTAGATAGTTTACAAAGTAAATGTAACATTGTGTGGATAAAGAAATCACACGACAAAGAAGATGGTGTGAAAACACAGTCTTTAATATAATGACACAACTCAAGAGAAAAATCACATTCACATAAACAATAACCGACCAAGGACTGAACAGAACAGGCAGTATAAATAGACATAGTAAAACAGAAACAACTGGATGAAGATGCACTAATCAGACACCATAGCAACTAATGAAAACTAATGCAGACATGACAGAACTAAACTAAACTGAGCATACATGTGACAGTAAAACCCTCTCTAAAAAGTTGCATATTTAAATTCACCCCTTTTTAAGCACCGCTACTACATGCAGAGGGACACCTTTACCTGTAGCATTATAATATGTTGTATTAAGAAAAAAACCTCTTGGAACCTCTTCTTTCTCTTCTGTTGCACTCAGTTTGAACACTACAATGCATCCTGCCAAGGTGACCCTGAAACTTGAAATAATGATTTCATTAAATATGCATAATATGTATAATTTTGTATTATATTTACAATTTATAATATATAATATTTATTTTTAAATATTCATTTAAAAGAAATAACTTATTTCTTAATTTATTTGATTATAATTATTACTATTTAATTGCATATAATATTATTCCATTATTAAATAATGATTTATTGCCCGTTCACACCAAGGACGATAACTATAACTATGACAATAACAATACAGATATAGTTCTAAAAATCATTCTAAATGTAAATGTAAATGTAAATTGCAGACTCCACAGCACAAGTATAATGGTAACGGCAGGAACAATATAGTTGGAATCACTTTTAGAGTGATTTTTTTTCAGCTGATGAATAATAAATACATTGACAGCTAATCAGAATCAGTTAAAGCAACAGATGTCAAAACCACAGCACGCATTTGAAATAAACAGAAAATGATCGTGCACTGGTGTGGACACTAATATAGTTATCAAAATAGTTATCTTTATAGTTATCGTTCTTGGTGTGAACGGGCCTTAAGACTGACTGGTCATTGAGGCAACCCAATTCATATGTAGTTTTGCACATCCCTACTTTGCAGCTCCTGAGTAAAGCTCCACTTTGCCTTGTAATATTCAGAATTCGAAGCTTGATTTCTAAGCAACTTTATGTAGCGCTAATTTCATTCAGGTTACCCCCTCTAGCAAGCCTGCAAAATGTTATTGTACAAAATGTAATGGCTGTGGAGTACTATTTAAAAATCAACTGCTTTGTCAATTACGTTGTCATGGAAACCACTGCTAATTTTATTTGTCTATAGACCCTTTTCACAGACTGTGATGACGCATTTTAGTAAATCCTGCAAAGTTTTTTATATTTTCATTTTTTTTTAAAAAACATATGTACATTTATAACAATATACTTAGTATTATATTACCTTTGCATCAAATTACTACAATCTAGTTAACACTGCTGTGAGGGTGTTTCTAATACAGCAGCTATGGGAGTGACAGTAAAAATGTCTCTCTTCTGACTGCTGTTATCAATCGCTCTCTATTTTTTTCCTATTTATGAAAGTTGTGAAAACACTATTGTGGAGTTTTTCTTTTGCTATTTGAGCAAGTGGAAACACAAAAAATATAATGTTTAATTTAATGTATTCTCTCATTGTTTTCTTCCGCTTCTGAGAAACCCGAAAATGTGAAAAGGGTCTATTACTAAGTCACCTGCACAATTTGTCCATGTTGCCATAGTAGCAGAATGTGGCCACATTGACAGACAAACATTTGCTTATTTTCTTGTCACGTCGTCATGGATTTAAGTTCGCTTTCATTCAGTATTTATCATGTACTGTGAGCCAAATGTAGACAGCCTTGTTTAAGCTTCCTCTCTGAATGGAGCCAGTTGTTTCCTCATTCCATACAAATGCCACGTTGATGAGAAGATTTGTGAATGGCCTGTAGAGATCTGTTATGCAGTGTGCGGTGGGCTGGTTTGTCTCAAAGATGTGATGGGACTGCATGAGACAGTGATGCAGCAGGCAGGGGACCTCTGTTTGTTGTTCTTCAGTTCACACTACACTCTTCTGCTATAATGTGAGAGGGTGTTCTTTACTCCTGGCCATTTTTATTATTATTGAAGAAATAAAGAAAGAAAGCCAGGAAAGAGATAGATAAACAGGCTTTCCTTTCACACTGCGCATACAAATACACACAATACCCTCTGATGCAAAACATATTTCACTGTAAAATCAAAAGAAAAATTTACATTTTTTGCATATATAAAATTAAACCTGTTTTATAACCTTTTTTGTTGCATCCTCTAATTCTCAGTAGCCTGCTGTGATGTGATAAAATCACATTAGTATAATGTGAAAATAAGTGTTCTCTGTCCAAAATTCATTGGTTTCACACTTTTATTGCTTAAAAAAAAAAAAAGCAATAGGACACCAACTGACTAATATTTGTGGAAATGATCTAATCTAAACTAAAAGCACAAATTAGTCACATTGACATGAGAGGTTTCACCTCCTTAGTGATCAGACACAGGAAACACATGCCCAGACAGGCAAACTTCTAAACAATTTTTTGTATTGGCCTCCAAAGTCAATAAGAGGAAATGAAGTGCCCTCTTTTCCTTTCTCAATGCAGTATTGCTCCAAACCTATTCAGTTCTGTAGAGATCCAGCGGCCCCCTTTTATCATAAAGTCATAAAGGGATGTGAGTCCCTATTACATCCAAATAGGAACGCATTTGTTCACTCAGTGGCCTTTCATTATTGTCCGCTTTTGTGTCACATTGAGAGAAGTCATTTGTAGTTCAATTTTTCACTGCTGGGATTGACAAGATGTACAGTATTAAAGCCTGTGCAACATTAGCGCTGTTTTTAACAGGTTTAAAGAAAGTAGTTGGATTCTCTGTGTGATCAGCAAGCAGAGTGGCTGAGTAACAAAAAGCTAATTTTGCTCTTTAGAGAAATGAAGCCAAATCCATTTCAGAGTTAATTATTCCACTGTATTCGAGACAGTTCAGCAGCTTCCAGAGAGCTATTTACTGACACTCCACAGCCAGGTCTGCTGCTTTTGTCAATACAGCTACTAATAGAGCAGAGATCACAGCCTTCTAGATAGACTGAAAGAGAGCCAGACACGACTGCAAAGTTTTTCACCCAGGGTCTCATAATAATTGGGTCCCATAATGACCATCTTTTTTCATTCTGTATCTTCATCTTCAAAATTATGTTCTTAGCTGTGCTCTGGCCTTGTAAGAAAACATCATTTTATTTGGCCTATTTGGACATCTAGAAATTTAAGTAAAAAGTTTGCAGGAAGAAATGCATCATGCGACTTTTAGAAATGTTTTTTTTTTTTTTTTTTGAAGTCCCAACCTTGTTTGCCATAATGACATAGCTGTTAGTTGTTATCAGCGTTATTATGAAGATCGTGTTTGTACTGTGTCTGGCTTACAACTAACGGGGTGTCTCTGGCCAGACCCTCAGCAGCTCTGATCATTACTGAAGATGCACACAGCAGGACATTTAAGAGCATCACAGAAATTATGGAAATATATGGAGAGCTAATCATGACAGTGCCCTGTAGGGGACAAACATTAACAAGCCCAAAAACAGATTTCTTCTCACTTTCTTTCATCTGTGGTTGTTCCCTGTCCCGTTCCAGCTTTCATTATCAGACCTCATTATCCCTCTGAATTTGCGTTCCAAAACCTGTTATTTCAAACGACTGATGTTATGGGAATACACAATGGAACATTGTTACTACACTCTTTCTTCCTGTTCAAGATGTTTCCACACATGGACTAGACAATAGATTTACCAAATGACTTTCCATTTACTAAATGACTTCTGTTCCTCCCAAATTACTGTGCAGAATTAATAAAGTTTAGGTTAATAATAAGTTAGACCTACTTGAAGAATTTGTCAATCCTTAAGCAGCACTACTTGCATCTGATAAATGAACTGTTATCCTAAAAACAAACCTGAGTGTGTAAACATAGGGCACAGTTTCCGCAGGAGAATACCAAAATTATATTTTCTTACAAGGCACAGTAATTGAATAGCATCCACCTGCACAGCAGCAGAAACACACATCACAACAGTTTACTGAAAGCAGTGCCAGTGACAAAATAAGTTGTATTACGGCTTTACTCTGCTTCAAGTTTTGGAGCGTAACTTTTTTTTTCTTCTATTACTATCTAAAACATATATAACAGAGATATTAATCACTTTTCATTCTGCTTTGAGCATAATTTGATAATTCCTTTCAATATACATTTACATTTATTTTGAACTATTTAATAGGATTTATACTGTGACATATTTTGTTAAACAATTATAATCATAATATATGATCAAGTCTTCTTAAAACTAATAGACCTGAACATCTGAATGGTTAAGGTTAAATTCATAAATCTATATATATTACTTAATGGCAATGAAAGGGACCTATTAATTGCCATTAAAGTGAAATTACTGAACCTAAACATACAAGCTTGATAAAAATGTTCATTTTAGAAGAAAATTTCAGACGGCACTTAGAGGCTTTTGCAATTGAACTCTTCACTTGTAATTTGTCTATTCTGGTTGGGATCATGGAAAGGGTGTGGAAAAGTATTCTAATGAAAGTATCCTACTCTCTGATTAAAAAAGAAAGAAAACTGTAATATTTGATTCATAAAGCATGAAAACCAAGATAATCATAAATGACCAGAAACATATCTAAGCATTTATCAAGTAAACAATTAGCCCAACAGGTAACTTTCACTGTAAAAATGTATGTGATGTAATGGTTCTTCTGCAGGTAAATGTGTCTTTAATTATGCATAAGAATGCATTATAGCTTGAGTTAAACGAGTTCAGTGTATGCAGCGTCTTGGTCTCACCGTGTCTCACACTGTCAACATTGCAGATGGAGAACATATCCTCCTCTTTGGTTTCACACAGCAAACAATGCCTTGCTTTCTATGCGTCAGCAGCTCTTCCAGCTACTAAGAAAACCCAGAGCCTCTTCTCTGTCAGTCCCATCTGGTGTGTCAGACCCCAGCCATCTCCACTAAGCCCACACCCACACAACAGGAAAGACAGAGGATGGGGAAATCAGATTTCTCTCCCTCTGTCCTTGTTCAACAGGGTTAACATAGCCACGTAGAGATTTTTCATGAACGCTCGATCAATACCACATCCTCGGAAGATGGCTTTAATACTAGATGAGGGTTCACCCAGATGCCTCAAACATGTCGAAGGGCTCCTCTAACCACCACTAAAATCTCACTAGAACAATAGGTTAACTGAATGGGCCTGAGACCAGTAATTTTTTACTCACTTTTTTACTTAACACAATGATGAAAGGTCTTCATGGTAGCATAGTGGTCACACTTAGATACAGAGCAGGCTTGTCCAGCAGGTTTCATTTCATAGATCCATCTTTTCACACATGCACTGAAAATAAGTAGAAATTTTATTCTCAATTTTTATTTTTATTTTTGCACGAATATTTTTTAAAAATAAATTTCACATACATGGAAATTAAGTAAATCTTAAAGGATTAGTTCACTTCTGAATGAAAATTTCCTGATAATTTACTCACCCTCATGTCATCCAAGATGTTCATGTCTTTCTTTCTTCATTTGAAAAGAAATTAAGGTTTTTGATGAAAACATTTCAGGATTATTCTCCTTATAATGGACTTCAATGGTCTCCAAACGGTTGAAGGTCAAAATTAGTTTCAGTGCAGCTTTAAAGGGCTTTAAACGATACCAGACGAGGAATAAGGGTTTTATCTAGCGAAACGATCGGTCATTTTTAAAAAAATATATATTAATAATACAACTGTATACGCTTTATAAACACAAATGATTGCCTTGCCAATACTGAGCCGCCATTCAGACGTAGAACCTGGAAGTGCTGGACGTAAAGAGCGTAGAAGAATGACACAGAACAGAAGAGATTGTTGAATAAAGTCATTATTTTTGTTGTTTTTTTGCACACAAAAAGTATTCTCGTCACTTCATAAAATTAACAACCTAGTCTCATGGAAAGATGTACCTGTGGGAACATTTTTGCAAGTCGCAAAATACATGACAATATGTACATATCACTGCAGTTTCCTACAGAATTGAACACTAGAGGCAGTAAAACAGCAAGCACTTTTAATTGTATTCATACACAGTTACGATTACAGGGTCAGATTATGGATTAATTAAGACTTGTTTTTACGTCTCCTTGCACAATATTATGTTATGATCTCAAAACGCTGTACAAAACGTGCACGATTTGTAAACAAATACATTTTGGACTTTGCATCACTTAACCAGCTCCATGTTTCACTTTTCTAATGTAACTTGCTCGGTAGCTCAGCCGATACAGAGTTGTACTTGGGACGAGAGAAGCCTTGGGTACGAATCTGGGGAACGAGTCACGGTAAAAGAGATCAAAAACAAGCTAAAATGGCAAAATTACCAGTGCTTTTTATGTCACATTTGCTTTTGTTAACACTATCGGGTACACTTTTAGCGCCACTCAGTGGACATTTCACATTGAAACTGTCGTACATGGTGCTACGTAAGTTCGTTTTGCAAAAATGTTCCCACAGGTACGTGTTTCTAATGAGACTGGGCTGAAAATTAAGGTTGAACACTACAGTCACGTTGACTGTTTTAACGATGTCTTTAGTACCATTCTGGACCTTAAAAGTGGTGGTTAAGTTGGTGTCTATTGAGAAGTCAGACAGCTATGAGATTTCATTAAAAATATCTTAATTTGTATTCCGAAGATGAACGAAGGTCTTACAGGTGTGGAGCGACATGAGGGTGAGTAATTAATGACCCATTTTTGGGTGAACTAACCCTTTAAGAGCAACAATTTATTGTCTTCGGTCTCTCTCAACTGGTCTCGCTCCCTCTCAACTGGTTTACAGCAAAGAAGGAACAAAGGATTCTGAAATTAAGAAAACAGACACACACATACACACACACACACACACACAAACAATCAATAAACAGCAAATATTTTTTAAATTAAAAGTTATTAGTATTTGCTTCCACATTATTAATTTTACTCATTTTATAATGAGACAAACAGGGAATTTTTAAAAACACTGCTGAAATGGTGACTAACTTAAAGACAACCCCGGGGAGCATTTGTGAGTTTTACAGTTTTTTTTACTGTTCAGCCTGTCTCCCAGAATGAGATCACACAAAACTTGTGTTAAATAAAGTGATTAAAAGAACCCAACAACAAAACGTCGTAACTATGGATGCACCGATACCCTTTTTATAAGGACTGAGTACGAGTACCGATACTTTTTTCTGGTACTCACCGATACTGATACCGATGCCTTTACATTTATGAATTTCTCTCTCTCTCTCTCTCTCTCTCTCTCTCTCTTTCTCTCTCTCTTTTTTTTTTTTTTTTGGTGATGTTGCAGTTTTCCAAGCACAACACAGTGACTAATGAATGTAGGACAGCTTCTTTATTATTACTCTAATGGAAAAAAGTTATAATTTTGATGTGCTTGTCACAAACTTTCACAGTGTCTAATACAACCTTTAAAGGGCATAATTACCAATATATATAATTGTTGTTATATAAAAAGAAATTTACAAACAAATGACAAACAATACAATAAATTCTATAGAGATACAAATTAAATAAACTTGTTTTTCAGATACAGTAGGTTTATTTACCATATATACTTTTATTTAACATCTTTTGTTTTATTAACATTAATGACAAATATAGGCTACCATCCCTTTATGACTGAATCCATGGATACTGACACAAATTAGTTTTCACCCAAATGTTTACGTCGACTTCAGCCATAACCGACTGTATTTACGTGAGATACTCCACACGATGAACATTTTGACAACTATGTGTACATTTGACCATTCAGGTGCGAGGAGAACTGATCGCGCGCAAGAAAGAGAGAGCGTGTACGCGAGAGAGAGCGCTTCTGGTCAGTGTCATTCAGCGCAATTCCGCCTATCCCGCCTTCACTAATCGATAACAAATGATTGAAAGCTTGTAGTACGCAATGTGTGGGTTGTCATCATTAATTTTGAAGTATTTCCACACCCCTGAGGCTGACATTGTTTCTGCTGCTGCCGCCGGTGCACAGAAAATTCTGTCAGTTACTTCACGTGTGGTACCAGTCTTTGGTATCAGGGGTATTTTTACAAGTACAAGTACACAAGCTTGGTATCGGGCCCGATTTCGGTATTGGTGCAACCCTAGTCATAACTATAGGCTATAACGTACCAAATCAGATCAAACACATTAAAACATCCTGCATGACCGTACAAGTTCTGGTCTCCATTTCCTCACATAAATGCTAGCATGTGGTACACAACATGTAGATAAATATTAAAATTTGTTCCCTTGATTTAGTAAATCTTGTCCACATTATAGTATTTTCTTCACTCTTTTTGATTTAAATAAGGCAACAAATTATTGTAATTTACAACGTAGTCACAATTTAGTTAAAAGAAGGGAACTATTTAATACATAGTATGCACGATTTAGCAAATGAATGAGAGAATGAATTCTATCGTGCACGATTTAACATTTCTTAAAATGAGGAAATGAAAACCTGCTCACGTAACGTTCTTGTTAATTTGTGGCTGCAAAATAACAAATATTAAACAAAAAGATCACGATGTAATGTGCTGGTTGCATACAAACACACAACGAAGAAGAATACTCTCAAATAAGTCTTTACTTGATAATCCAATGGGAAAAATACAGATCCAGGCAGGGAAACAACACAACACTCAAGACATACGAGACCCGACAAAGACACACCAACAGAACTGAACTTATATACACAGACGATTAACTAAAATGACTAACAGCTGAGATGAATGAGATTAGTGTCCATAGTGACAGATTGTGGTGGGAAACTAGATAAAGGAGCACAAGTAACAGATGAAAACAAACAAACTGAAAGTTCATGTGGTGTGAGGGTGTGACACATGATTTAAGTAACCAATTAAAGGTTTTATCCGTATATATGTAAAATGTAAAGTTTAAAACTATATGGCTAACGTTTTACCTACCCATCACAGGAAACATTCTGCATTTTACATTTTTAATAAAACATTGTTTGGTATGTTTTTAAAGCTATTTTAAATATGAGGGCTCATTAAAATCATAATACCAGTGTAATACCCATGTCATTATACAAATTTGTGTCCTCATAAATCACAAAAAAGCGCATACACACACACACAAATATACACAGTCACTCTTTGGTTTGTATAATATATACATTTTTCAATTGTAGTATTTTAAAAAGGCTTCTGAAATAATTTCAGTGTAGTGTTGTCAAAAATATCGATAATATAATATCTGAAATGCTTCTAATACTCATTTTCTGCCAAATAGATACACAATACCAGCTGTGCTTTCTTGCTCTTTCATCTCACTGACAGCAAGTTGACTCCCCACACTTAACTCGTTTCATTTGGTCCGGATGAATATTGTTGTGTTACAAAGCTTGAATTTCGGTGTGTATTGCGCATAATTTTACTCATTCCCACAGATTTTGTGCTCGCATCTAAAGTGTGCGCACTTAAAGCTGCCTCTCAATACTAAATACTAAACTAAAAGTTATTTTTTGCTGCTTATTGCACTTAAAACATTTTCACAGTCAGTTATGTTTTAAGTGAAGATACAGTTGAGAAAGAAAACGCATGTGTAACAGTATAATGGATCCGTGCATAAGGTCTTAAAGTGACAGCAGCCTAATATACCTGCTGCCAAATTATGAGATAATATTAAAAATATCTATATGGCAGTTTTTTCTTATGGCCAGTGAAAATGCTGAATGGCTAGTTAATTTGGAAAACCACTAGCCACAGTGGCTGGTGAGCAAAAAAGTTATTGTCAAGCCATGTAATATACAGACTATTTGACAGAACAGGAAAGAAGATCATAGTAAATTATTTGTGCATAACCCCATTAATAATTCATTAACAAAGCATGACAACCAACACGTCTATACTCCCTTCCTCAACTATTCCCTTTTTAAAACAAAGTGATGCCCTTGGTGAAAAAGTTACATCCTCTAAACAGATTGCTGATGGCCCCTTCACGTTGCTCTTAGCATTGAAACCAAAAGCTGGAGAAACTCATAAAGGGGCCCCAGTGGACTAAACACCAGCCAGAGGAAGCATGGCATGCCAAGAGTTCCTCAGTCGTGTTTTAAAAGATGGAGAAGCCATTCATAAATACTTCACAGCTTTTCACACCTATGAAAAGCATTTTACATTTAGGCAGAGCCAGGCAGAGTTTTTCATTTGGTCTCTGTCTCCATGAATGAGTACTGACACTCTGGAGAAAATACTAACTCAGTCTTTCCACATCGCACTCTTATTTTCACAGGTTGGAGACCTGCTTTGTCTACCCACTTTTCACTGAATGATTTTAGAGTTATTTATAGTCTGTCAAAAAATCTGTTGCGCATCTTGTTCACCCTGAATTTGAAAAAGCAAGTTTTGATTGACACTGATGAAATATCTAAAAACACATTAAACATTTTTTTTCCATAAATGGGCATACAAAAATGTGGCTTTGGTACACTTTTGGTGCAAAAAGTGGCTGATAATTGTAAAAAAGGACGGTGAGAGTTGAGGTAATTTGTGTGGGTGATTTGGAAATGCTCAGGGGACAGGTTGTCAGCGGCTGTACTCACAACACAACACCCTGAGGAATGGCAGGACATTTGGTTTTGCCCTTGATTTATTGCTGCAGAAAGTCTTTTTTATTCATTGGTGTGTATCTCTCACAGTTAAAGCAATGGTTCCCGGCTGTCGCTTTTCCTTTTTTTTTTTTTTTCATCAGTTTTCTTGGTGTTGCTTGCTTTTGTTTTTCTCCCACTAAAATCTTAAAATAGTTTCTCGTTGAGTCACAGAAAGCCATTTTTTCCCCATCCTCTTCCTAATGATCATAAGTGACATATTGTGAGAAATGTAGAGCTGTATTTTAATATGAAGCATCACTGGGTCCTTGATAGCATTGCGAGTCCCACTGGTTACATAACCGCCAATCCTGCCTTGTATAAGTTGCCTTGAATTTAGCTGAACTGTAATTCTTACCGCTCTGTGTGTGAACCCTGCCCTAGTGAAAACTCTTCCTCCTCTTTCTCTTAATCATTTATATATTCATTCTGCAAACACCTGAGGCTGTTCATTCGGCCCACCTTCAAACTGATCAGGCATTATGCTTCCCTCCATTGCCCTCTTTCATTCCTCTCACAACTATGTAGAATTGGTCTTTCTCTAAAACCTGCTCTATCATTCATCTTTCACCGTTCCCAGGGCTCATCAACAAAGCGATCCACCTCCCATGATCTCACCCACCTTTAGCTGTCTTAGCACTCACGAGACAACCAAGGGAAAGGAGACAAGGAAAAAAGTCTAACAGCCAATTTACATTCTTTGTCAGCTGAGAGAACTAGACGCTTTTTTATTTTGCACTTGGCACATTTGTATTCTAATAGCCTGGATGTGTTCCATACACATGCATGTTCATTCCTGAACGCCCCACAGCTCTTAAATCTGTGTGTGCCCATCCTCTATCCTCTTTAAGGTTACTTATTCATCCACACTAGTTTTAATTTCAGACATTGTAATAAGTGAATTCAACCGACCATCAAGAAACAGTTTCATTAACAATAAGAATCCGGAGGTGAGAGACTTTGCGCATCCACACTCATTCCTCGTTTATGATGCGGAAAGTTAATGGAGCACCCTGCTCAAAAGTGTGTGTGAGCAGCTCGATCAGATCAGCAGGGGGTGGCCGTCTTTCTGCCGGAGAAGTCAATACCGCCCACTCTCCCATAACCCCCTGCTTCGGTTCAGGTCAGAGTGCTGGACATCGGCTGCTCCATGAATGGGCCGACCCAGCGGGTATCTAATTTAATGAGAGAGAAAGAGTGAGAGAGAACCAGATAGAAAGATATAAAGACAATTTGGAGAATGAGCTTAAGGAATTTCTTAAGCCAATTACTGCTCAAATACTTTAATGTAACTGTGTCGCACCTCAACTCTTCTATACTCTCTCTGTTTTATCTTTCTTATTACCGTGCCATGTCGTTGGAGAACTTTTGTTGTGTAATGTTTTGAAAAGCTGGAGAGCTGTATCTACATACAGTATCAGGAATACCAGCAAAAAAAGAGAAACTTTACACACCAAAGTAAACAGACACAAATACACCAGCACAGAGAGAAGGGAGTATGATTTATGTGGGGAGGTTGTGTGTGTGCTCTGGGGGCATGAAGAGACCCAGTGGGGGTTGTTGGCAGGTCTAAATTACCTTTATTAGAGCCAATGTCTGCAGCTAACACTGCTGTTACTCAGAGAGAGGATCAGCCTGTCCCCTCAGAGAAGCCCACCTCAGCACAGCTACCACACACACATACGTACAGAGACCCATATACAGTACCTCCTTTGAGATTCTCATACTAATGCAAGACAAAACCAACTAATGATATCACAAATCACAGGGACATTACAATTACCACTACAATTACCACAAGGCTGTAAATAGCGTAATAGTTAAAGGAGTTGTTTAGCCAAACATGAAACTATATGTATTCACACTCATGTTGTTTCAAACTTGTATGACTTACATTCTTCTGCTGAACACTGAAAACATTTTGAGGAATTTTTACGCTTCTTTTTGCCATAAAATGAACGCATACAGAGACGACAGGCAATTCAGCTCCAATTAGAACAAAATGAGTATCATAAAAGTATTTTATATCATACTCGTTATATTCTAAGTCTCCTGCAGCTGTACTGCGTGTTAGAAACAGACCGAAATTAAGTCCTCTGAATATCCTCTCAAATATCATTTATGCATAGACAAATCTGTGAATGAGACTGAGTGGTTGACAGCTAAAATATCTGTTTTGTTTGTTTTTTTTTTAAACAGCTTTGATAATATTGTAACGTTTTAGGTCCAAGGAAAACTACTACCGATCAAAGACTACTGATTTTTGCCTAGGATTATAGGAATCTTTTAGCATTCTCAAAATTTGTCTCGGACGACCAAACCGTGGCCAAAATCGCACAGTGTGCACCCGCCTTAAAATAAACAGGCTAATGATGAACAGAGTACAAATAAAGGGAAACGTGACTAACGAGTAACAAACTAAAAGTCCATGAAAATGAAACTAAATGCACAGATTTTGACAAATATAGCACACAAGTGCTTTTTTCCATGACAGAATCTTCATTTTTGAGTGAACAACCCCTTTAAGGTTCTGGGATGACAATGTAAATATTATGGGTTTGATCCTACTGTATGTAGGGTTAAGATTGAACTGGAGAAAGCTTCCACAAATCGCTGCAGTGTTTTTCTGAATGTCTGCAAAATGAATAACCTACCCAATGCTCCATTACTACTATGTTTGAGCAGTATTTTTGTCAACCCCTTGACATTTCGCTGAACTTCCTCTCAGTTTACAGCCAAGCAGTTCCCCATATAAGGATCAGGCCTCATGATGGCTCAGTTCCTACAGCATCCTACAGATTGTACACTATCCTGTATGACCTTTCCAGGCATATGCTTCAGAGGCATGACAAGGGAAACAAAACATGCTCAAATGGGTGCTGATTCACCCAGGTCATCATGCTACCCACAGGGGAACTGTTGCGGAATCTGTGGGAGAACATTTGGCAAACCCACCTTGAACTATAGCCAGTTTGTGTTTCCAGCCACACCTGAACTGAACCTTGTGTCAGAGGTATACAGGGCCAGTGTGATTTTCGAAACCTCGAATCCCAATGTGAGCACATTTACTGAACCCTTCCCTCCTCGGCATTCTCCCCAGCTGATCACGGGCCAAATCATAGACCGGTTTGGTGAGAACATTCAGACATTTCAGGAACAAGTGAAATGAGACAGCGAAAGCAGCTGTCTAAACATATTACTCCAGCGCAGCCGCACACTCTTTGCAGTCGCTAATACTAAATTCGTCAGCTGAGTCCATTTTAGAGTTATTTTAACTTAAAAAAAACAGAGCTCGAAATGACAATGATACTTAGAGAGTTCCTTTAACTGCATTATAAGAAAAATATGAATTGTCCATTTTGATTCTGTGGTGATTTTAAGCAAAAATGGGTTTTTTCTCTCTCTCTCTCTCTCTCTCTCTCTCTCTCTCTCTCTCTCTATTATTAGTGGTGTATACACAGGCAAGTATCACTATTACTATAGCTGATACTTTAAGTATTAATTTTTAGCATATAAGATTGTGCTGCAAATCATATGACTTAATAAGGAAAGATGTTCAAACCTACAATTATCCTGGACAGTAAAGATTCCATAGACAATGAAAGTCATATCCAGGAACTATAAAGTCTGAGAAACATGGGGGTGATGGTGATTTGGGCCAGTGTGTAACCATCTAGAAACCTCATAGCAACTGGCCCTGCAAACCATCCACAAAAATCTAATCAAGCAAATTTTGTTTTATACTGATTATATTACTGTGTTTTCACTCTCTCAACTCTTTGCATCCTGTTCCTTTATTCTTAAGTGATAATTTCTCTCTTGTGTTTCTCTCTCTACAGCCATGCATCTCTTTGGATTGAATTGGCAGCTGCAGGAGACTGAGGGCTATGCTTTTGAGAATGGCCAGGTCAAATCTGATGCCACGGCAACCAACGCAGTTACTGCCCTGTCTACTGAGAACAGTAAGGGTCAAACACACACGTACCCACTCCTGCACAGATGCATAATATGGCACAGGCACAATCTGTTCAAGCCCCTTCTCTAGCACAAAACACATTTGCATTTAGTAAACAGGCTGGAGAACACACTCAGTAATAGGCTAGAGAAAATTACCAAACAGACTCACTCCTACACATCTACACCTCTAGGACCCTCCGCCATGAAGACCCACACTCCCTTAAATAAACATAACTCGAGCTAAACAAACACCCCCACACACTTCCACCAATCCCCCCCAAAAAGCCACAAACACTCCCACACAAATGGAAATCACACACTCCAAAACCATTTTCTTTGCACTGTGCCATCTTTACTGGCACTCGGATGTGCGTTTTAGTGATCTGGGATAAGTATAAACGTCTCTGTGTGTGCCAGAGCAACAGGCTTACATTCCTCAGCATTTAGACTCTAGTCTTACAGTATCAGGGTGGCTGCTTTGATGTGTCGACTGTCACAGTGGTTGCAGACACGTCCGGTAACAGTCTGGGAAACAGGATGATGAGCCAAAAAATGCATTTAGGTGAAATTATTGAGTTCAAAGAAGACAGTGTTTTAATGGGAGAATATGAGAGGGGTCTGTGTGTGCAGAATGCACAATAAATGGGTTCTTGAGATTGTCTGAGCCTTTCAGACCATGAATTCAAGTAGTGTGATTTGTGAGATGTCCTGGCATTTTACCCAGAATCTCTCTTTCTTTATCTCTCTCTGTGCTTTCGAAAGTAGGATTCACTCTGTCCCCAATATTAGCTTCTACACAAACCTACTGACCAGTGAAATGGAGTGCCATTTTAACATACACTCAGAAACTCACACTGTCAGTCAGTCGTGTTTTACAGTGCTAAATACAGATACATTCATGCTTAGTTTGGTTATAAATGTAACTACCAACTGACTTAAATTTTCAGCATTCAAATCTGCATTTTAAGCCCGGGACACACCAAGCCGACGCCGTTGAACTAGTGGCGACAAAAGCAGACTGCGGGGTGGGCTCACGTCGGCAGCATCTGGGTCCAGAGTTGCCCTGACACACCAAACCAACGCTCGACACCTGACGGCCAAGTAGAACGTCCGTTCTGTGCCTGCGTAAGAAGAAATGCCTTTCCGTACCAACAGGTGGCAGTAGCTAAACAGCCAATTAGAATGATCAGATTGCCCGACTGTCTGACAAACGCACCAACATGCCGATTCAACATGTCGAATTGACCAAAAAAAAAGGGGGGTGCATAACACACTGAGAAAACATAGTCGTCCAACGAACAAAAACTGCCCGATGGCCGATTGTCGGTTTGATGTGTTCCGGGCTTTAGGAGTAAGTTCAGGAAACCTGTGCTGCTAACCCCATTTAACTACTAATTAGTATGACTGTAAAAAGTGTGTTTTTTGTTTAGTTTTTGTCTCAGGAAGTCCTGCATACATTAATTGAAGGAAATCTGACATTGATTCAAAATTACAAGATCAAAACCTAGAAAAGAAAAAAGAAAAGAAAAGAAAAGAAAAGAAAAAATAAAGAAAGAAAGAATAATACAATAATACATGAGTCATTCACAATATGATCTATAACATGCATTTAGAAAATAAATGAGGCCAATTAGATGTTTTTTCTTGTTTTTAACACAAACTTATACATATATACAGTGGGTACGGAAAGTATTCAGACCCCCTTAAATTTTTCATTCTTTGTTATATTGCAGCCATTTGCTAAAATCATTTAAGTTCATTTTTTTTCCTCATTAATGTACACACAGCACCCCATATTGACAGAAAAACACAGAATTGTATACATTTTTGCAGATTTATTAAAAAAGAAAAACTGAAATATCACATGGTCCTAAGTATTCAGACCCTTTGCTGTGACACTCATATATTTAACTCAGGTGCTGTCCATTTCGTCTGATCATTCTTGAGATGGTTCTATACCTTCATTTGAGTCCAGCTGTGTTTGATTATACTGATTGGACTTGATTAGGAAAGCCACACACCTGTCTATATAAGACCTTACAGCTCACAGTGCATGTCAGAGCAAATGAAGATCATGAGGTCAAAGGAACTGCCTGAAGAGTTCAGAGACAGAATTGTGGCAAGGCACAGATCTGGCCAAGGTTACAAAAAAAATTTCTGCTGCACTTAAGGTTCCTAAGAGCACAGTGGCCTCCATAATCCTTAAATGGAAGACGTTTGGGACGACCAGAACCCTTCCTAGAGCTGGCCGTCCGGCCAAACTGAGCTATCGGGGGAGAAGAGCCTTGGTGAGAGAGGTAAAGAAGAACCCAAAGATCACTGTGGCTGAGCTCCAGAGATGCAGTCGGGAGATGGGAGAAAGTTGTTGAAAGTCAACCATCACTGCAGCCCTCCACCAGTCGGGGCTTTATGGCAGAGCGGCCCGACGGAAGCCTCTCCTCAGTTCAAGACACATGAAAGCCTGCATGGAGTTTGCTAAAAAACATCTGAAGGACTCCAAGATGCTGAGAAATAAGATTCTCTGGTCTGATGAGACCAAGATAGAACTTTTTGGACTTAATTCTAAGCGGTATGTGTGGAGAAAACCAGGCACTGCTCATCACCTGTCCAATACAGTCCCAACAGTGAAGCATGGTGGTGGCAGCATCATGCTGTGGGAGTGTTTTTCAGCTGCAGGGACAGAACGACTGGTTGCAATCGAGGGAAAGATGAATGCGGCCAAGTACAGGGATATCCTGGACGAAAACCTTCTCCAGAGTGCTCAGGACCTCAGACTGGGCCGAAGGTTTACCTTCTAACAAGACAATGACCCTAAACACACAGCTAAAATAACGAAGGAGTGGCTTCACAACAACTCCGTGACTGTTCTTGAATGGCCCAGCCAGAGCCCTGACTTCAAACCAATTGAGCATCTCTGGAGAGACCTAAAAATGGCTGTCCACCAACGTTTACCATCCAACCTGACAGAACTGGAGTGGATCTGCAAGGAGGAATGGCAGAGGATCCCCAAATCCAAGTGTGAAAAACTTGTTGCATCTTTCCCAAAAAGACTCATGGCTGTATTAGATCAAAAGGGTGCTTCTACTAAATACTGAGCAAAGGGTCTGAATACTTAGGACCATGTGATATTTCAGTTTTTCTTTTTTAATAAATCTGCAAAAATGTCAACAATTCTGTTTTTCTGTCAATATGGGGTGCTGTGTGTACGTTAATGAGGAAAAACTTAATGAACTTAAATGATTTTAGCAAATGGCTGCAATATAACAAATAGTGAAAAATTTAAGGGGGTCTGAATACTTTCCGTACCCACTGTATAAACAAAATTTCTTATCTTACATAATTTTGCTTTTCATGTTATACAGTACAGTGTCTCATGCATGTTTAGTTTTTTTTCACAGATGAACTCACACCTTGACTTGTTTATTAAATAACACCGTGTCAGTTGTGATAAGACATGCCGGTGTTATAGAAGTCCCGTCTTTGATATTTTCTGTCACTATGGTTGACAATTGAATAGGGGGTTGACTTCTGTTATACATTCATAAAGACAGTATTCAATTCCCTCCTGTAAGCTGTAACGTTTCCTGAACACCTGTTGTGATAAAATGGTGTGAGTAAATATGGCTGTCTGTCCCAAACATTGACTGTGTGAATGTAGCCACTGATAGTACGTGCATCACACAAATTCATTCACTAATACATGCCTGTCAGAGTTTCTTAAGTTTTACTAAATCTGTACTCACTCTAAAATTCACAAGGCAAGTCACACGGTTCTAACATTCTATAGGTTCAAACTCCATGTGATGGTGTCCATTTGAATTAGAAATATAACAAATTTTGCATAGAAATGTTAAATATTTGTACTACACTCTAAAAAAAAAAAAAAAAAAAAAAATCCGTAAAAATAAGGCACGATGTACTGTATTAATTTAACTGAATTTTCGGTGTGTTTTTTTTTTTTTTTACGGGTGTTTTACCTGTAATTAGAATTTTGCACTTCATTGCATTGTGTTTGAGGGTTAACAGAAATGTCCAAAACATTACTGGATAATGTTCGGGTAATGAGCTGCCAGTACTTTTTCTGTTATTTTACAGATTTATTTTTAATCTTCATAGTCATGTGGCACAGCACCTGTAGGCATTATGTCTACCATTGCTGGTACATATTTGAAGTTTGTTATACAGCTGTGCTGTGCAGGAACCAATGAGATTTCACTGTGGGCGGAGCTACTCAGCATGTGACTGACAAAATACTTTGTTGCTTGTCAGCGTTGTGGCAGGTTAAGAGAACAGCTCATATTAAAGGGGTCATGAATTGAGAAATAATTTTTTCCTTTCACATTGATTCTCTTAGTAGCATGAATTTGATTAAATTATACATATACAGAAAGCGATCAAAGATCCCCCCATTTATAATTGCTGGAGCTATCAATCACAGCCTGACTTTATCAGCGACTGAGTTCTGGACTCTCACCAAAAAACGCTGTCTACACTGCACTGTGAATCTCTTATTTACATTGTGTTTGCACTGTTAGTTATGATAAAAGCCTTCGTGAGAGTGCAGAAATCGAGTTGCAATGACGAGATCACTGCATTCATGCGCTCAACAAACATTGTCTGTCATCGGCTAAAATGTTCATTGCTGCAACCTTTCATGCGACTGGAGTAGATCTAAATATAATGCTGTAATCAACACTTTTCATGATTAGTTAATCTCAACAGCTGTTGTAGTAAAAAAAAGTAGTAAAAGTTTTCGAGAGAGTTGCACATGTAATACTTATTTCAAATGCAATGATGTTAGCCAATCATAGCAGTGGGCGTTTACATTGAAGTCTCACAGCAGACACGCCCCTTCAAACAGAGCGTTCAAATCACAGGGCCTAAAATCAGGGTCGATCCTGATTTTTGAATCCTTTTATTTCTAAATTATGACAATTTTTATGGAAAAATCTTTATAAGTGCACCTCAGAAAACATAAAATAATTTAAAAAATGCAGTCCATGACCCCTTTGAAATGCAAGAGATAGCTTTTAGTTTGTTAACAGTGTTAGGAGCTTATGAATAAAAGCATGTGCTAAATAACAACATACAATAAGAAATAAATAACCTCACAGAAATAGGCGCTATCGTTTTCTCCCACCCACATGCAGGCAGGTGTATTCCCACAAGGTCTCCCTCACTTAAGTACTAATTCAAGCACTCACACGCTCTCAGAGGGACACACACTCATGCTGTGAAGATGGATGGCCATATGTTTGAAGGCCATTATGATGATGCTCCTTACAGTAATGTGTTTGTTCTTGAGGTGATGGAAGTGTCCACGCTTGCAGTGATGTAGTATTAGATCAGGACGTTTCTACATCAGTTATAGGACATTTTCATTCTTTATAGTGTCTATTTGCCATCAGCAGAGTTAAGAAAATTGGATGTCCTTTTATCAATTTCTCATAAATTGATTGTGATGTAGTTATATAGGCGTCAGTGGCTGTTTAGTTACACAGCAAAGGGGAAGTCATTCATCTCCCCTTAAGTAGCAGTGACACAATCAGGTTAAGTTTGTTTGAGAAGAATTTGCATTCAGCATAGTCAGTCTTTTGTTTCCTCAAGCCCTTACCTCAGTTTTTCTCCTTCTCACTTAAAGAAATAAAAATTGGTATGCCATTGGGTGCAGAGGAATGTTAATGTGTTAACAGGCCAGGAGAATTTGCTACAGCAGAAGCTTTCAGCGGTGGGTCCTTGGTCTGAGGGCAAAACAAGATGAGGGGGGGTCCTGTAGAAGAGCAGCTAGTTAATGAAGCCATCAGCAATGTGTACAATCACACAGCTTACTCTCAATCAATAGAGACAGCAGCTAACACCCCCACCTCCTTCAGTTAACCTTGATCTGTGTGTGCGTGTCCACCAACACCACCACTGCCGCTGTCTGTGAAGGACATGTCACACATACACACAGGCAGCAGGGCGAAAACTGCAGTCTTGTGATTTCGGTCAATATGCTATATATATACATATTTCCGCACATACATAACCTTGCACCTGTATCCTTGTTGTTTTTTTCACATTTGCATCTATTCTTCTTCTTCAAGATCCCATGAAATGAGCATTAGTTTTGGCTTTTAGTTCATGCTGTGAAGTCACCTATACTCACAGAAGTTGACAAAATAGCAAATATACACACTTTATTTATAGCATACAGTACCGTTTAAAAGTTTAGGGTCGGTACGAGTTTTTAAAATGTTTTTGAAAAAAAAAAATACAGTAAAAACGTCTTGGTTACGACTGTAACCTTAGTTCCCTGAAGAGGGAACGAGACGTTGCGTCGAGAAATTGACGCTTTGGGAACGCAACGCGTGATGTCGTCATGAAGCACGTGTGAAATCAGTCCAATGGTGTGTCGAGATGTCAGAAGTGGGTGACGTCACGGCCAGGAAGCTATAAAGCACGCTCAAACAAAGCAACGCTAGCTTAAAGTGTCTGAGGTAAGCGCTGACAGGCGTGCCGGAAGTATGGCAGGGCGACGCATTGTCTCGTTCCCTCTTCAGGGAACTAAGGTTACAGTCGTAACCGAGACGTTCCCTTTCAAGGGAACTCGCGTTGCGTCGAGAAATTGACGCTTTGGGAACGTTAATACCCACGCCGCCATAGTTACAAGGGCCTGTCTCAATCGCCAGAGAGAACCCGGGCCCCGGGGGAGCTGAGGTCAAGTTGGTAAAACCTGACGAATGTGTGCGGTGAGGACCAGCCTGCCGCATCACAGACGTCGTGTAGAGAGGCTCCCGAAAGGAGGGCTTTGGAGGCCGCCATACTCCTGGTAGAGTGGGCTCGGACTGCTAGAGGTGAAGGCAGTCCGGCCGACTCGTAAGCAAGTGAGATAGCCTCGACTAACCACTTACTCATCCTCTGCTTAGACGCTGGGGCCCCTTTATTGGGGGACCCGAAGAGGATGAACAACTGCTCAGTCTTACGCCACAGGGCAGCTCTGTGGACGTAAGCGTCTAGGGCCCGAACAGGGCAAAGCAAATTAAGGCGTTCCTGGTCTGACGTCCTGAAGGGAGGAGGACAGAAGGCCTGCAGTACAATGGGCCTAGCCACATTAGTGGGAACTTTAGGAATGTAACCAGGTCTGGGATGAAGGAAGGCTTTCACCATACCAGGTGCAAATTCCAGGCACGAGGGGGCAACCGAAAGGGCCTGTAGATCTCCTATTCTTTTCAAGGAAGATATGGCGAGGAGGAACAGTGTTTTTAGGGTCAAAAACTTAACTGGAACCTCCTCAATCGGTTCAAAGGGGGCTAGGGATAGGCCTTGGAGCGCCACGGCCAAATCCCATGCCGGAACCCTCGTGCATACCGCGGGCCTCAACCTCAGGGTGCCACGGAGGAAGCGAGTAATAAGTGGGTCTCTACCAAGAGAAGAACCAGCGAAGGGTATGTGGTAAGCCGTAATGGCCGCCACATAAACCTTTAGCGTGGAGGGAGATAACCCTGCAGTGAACCGTTCCTGCAGAAATTCCAAAACCGTACCAACGGGACAGGAAACTGGATCAAACTGACGACTACTGCACCAAGAAGTGAAAAGTTTCCACTTCAGGGCATATAGCTTCCTCGTGGAGGGAGATAGCTTCCTCTAGAGCTCTAGGAGAATGGTCCCTACAACCTCGGTTGAGAGACCGGAATTTATGAGCTGGGCCCCCTCAGAGGCCAAGCCCACAGGCTCCAGAGCTCTGGGCGGGGGTGGAAAATCGTGCCCCCTGCCTGGGACAGAAGGTCCCTCCTGACCGGAATCTCCCAGGGAGAGCCGTCCAGGAGAGATACTAGGTCCGAGAACCACACTCTGCCCGGCCAGCGCGGGGCTATCAAGGTGAGACGGACATGGTCCCGGCGAACTCTTTCTAGAACTCCCGGGAGCAGAGCGATCGGGGGAAATGCGTACAGACGAAGCCTCGGCCACGTCTGTACCATGGCATCCAGTCCGAGAGGGGCTGGATGCGTGAGGGAGAACCAGAGTGGACAGCGAGAAGTCTCTCGAGACGCAAACAGATCCACCTGAGCCTAGCCGAACCTTTCCCAAATTTGCTTCACCACCTCGGGGTGGAGCCTCCATTCCCCGGGCCTCAGCCCCTGCCTCGACAGGACGTCTGCTCCGACATTCTGGACCCCGGGGATATAAGCTGCCCTGAGTGACAGAAATTTCCCCTGGGACCACAGGAGGGTTCGGCACGCCAATTTGGAGAGTGGGCGCGACCACAGACCCCCCTGGTGATTTATATAGGCGACTACCGATGTGTTGTCTGACCGGACAAGAACATGGTGGCCCCTGAGATCTGAGAGAAAAGTCCTGAGAGCCAGAAAGACAGCCAGCATCTCCAGGCAGTTAATGTGCCAGGAGAGGTGGTAAGCGCCCCACAGACCTTGAGTCGAGCGTCCATCTAGGACCGCTCCCCAGCCCGTGAGGGAAGCATCTGTCGTTAGCATCTTGTGACGACAAGGAGCTCCCAGCACGGGCCCTTGGGATAGGAACCAGGGCTTCTTCCAAATGGCCAGGGCACGTAAGCAACGCCGCGTGACCTTGATCAAGCGAAAAGGATTTCCCCTCAGGGAGAATCCCCTGGTTCTGAGCCACCACTGCAGGGGTCTCATGTGCAACAGACCAAAAGGTATCACGTTGGATGCCGCTGCCATCAGCCCCAACAGCCTCTGAAACTGTTTTACAGTGACTGGCCTAGCTTTAACCGGCTTACGGTAGAAAGGATTGATTCGATGCGAGCAGGAGAAAGACGCGCCTGCATCGCAACAGAGTCCCAAACCACGCCCAGAAAAGTGGTTCTCTGAACTGGAGAAAGCATACTCTTCTTGGCGTTGAGCCTCAACCCCAGGCTCTTCATGTGAGCGAGGACGACATCTCGATGCCGAGCCGCTAACTGTTGTAAATGAGCCAGAATCAACCAATCGTCTATATAATTGAGGACGCGAATGCCCTGAAGACGTAGAGGTGCGAGAGCTGCGTCCATACATTTGGTGAATGTGCGGGGTGATAACGCTAGGCCGAATGGAAGAACCCGATATTGGTAAGCTTTGCCCCCAAAAGCAAACCTCAGGAACTTCCTGTGATGTGGAAGGATGGAGATATGAAAGTATGCGTTCTTGAGGTCGATCGTAACAAACCAGTCCTCGGACCTGATTTGAGATACGATCTGCCTCAGTGTCAACATCTTGAACTTGAGTTTCATAACGGACTGGTTCAGTTGACGTAGATCTAGAATGGGACGCAACCCGCCATCCTTCTTTGGAACAATAAAGTAACGGCTGTAGAAACCGTTCTCTGCATCGGAGGGAAGTACATAATCTATGGCTCCCTTCTCCAATAGAGTTTTTACTTCTTGTTCCAGAACCAGAGCCTGCTCGTGGGTAGGACCCCCATAAACCGGGGTGGGCGAGACCCGAACTGAATGGTATAACCTTTTTCGATTGTACGCAGGACCCATTGAGAAATATTTGGCAGTAGCTTCCACGCTGTCAGATATTCTACTAAGGGAACCAGTCTCTCGAGACTGGCCTCTGGTATATTTTGAATAACCAGCTCGGTGCCCCGATGCGGCGCACCGGCAGGGGGCAACCGAACTGATCGCTCTGAGACCCTCCTCGGAGGGAGCGAACACCCCAGCACCGCTACGCTTACGGGCGGATGCTTGAGTGAATGTTCGCTGGGGGCCGCTGCGCCCTGGAACACCCGAGATGGCAGGGTTGGCAGAGCGGTCCCCTGAGGGCACCGAAGAGAAGTGAGCGCTATATGCTGAGGTGTAAAACACTTCTCTTCGGAGGGGGCTGCCCTCAGGGTCCTGACGCTGCTGGCGTCAGGACTTTTTCCCCGCAGCCTTCTTGGCGATAAGGACGGATCGAAGATCCATCCTACCCCTTGAAGGCTGCGGTTGAGAACGGCCACCCGGCCCCCCGTGTCGCTGAGGGGGAGTACGGGTGGTGACGCTCTGCTTCTGGGCGGCATGGTGTTGTTGGGAGGAGCTGGCTTTAGATGTATGGGGCTGCTGGTGTTGTTGAGCAGCCCCGGGGGTATGAGAGCGACGAGGGAGGAGCTTCTGGAACGCCGTCGCTTGTTTACTGGCCTCCTGGAACCTCTCGACGACAGAAGAGGCCAGGAGGTGTAAGCGGGGCGTCCAACAGGAAGTGCTTATCTTTATCCTTGATGGTACTGAGATTAAGCCATAAATGCCTCTCCGTGGCCACCAGGGCTGCCATGGCACGACCGACAGACTTGGCCGTTTCCTTAGTGGCCCGGAGAGATAAATCGGCTGCCCGACGTAGCTCGTCGACTACGTCGGGGGTAATTCCTGACGGGCTTGGTGGGCAGTGTCGGGGCCTTTAGGGGCGATGCCGATTGTGGAGAGAGATAGCTAGCAAGCGTCTCCTCCACTTTTGGCATCGTCCCATAACCGTGCTCTTTGAGCCCCACTATCGATGCATAGTGCGTGGTTTGAGCACTATGCACACGATAGGAGGCCGGTTTCTTCCAGGACCTCGACACCTCAGTGTGGTGGTCGGGAAAAAACGGGAGACCCCGACGAGGAGGCTGTGCTCGCGAGGGCAGGAAGCGTTCATCGAGCTTGCTTTTTGGACGAACGTCCTGCCTTTCCGCTGGCCAATCGATGTTTAACTTGGCCACGGCGCGAGTTATAACCTCCACCAGCTCCTCATAAGCAGGAGAGTGGGATGGCGAGTCCTCACTTTCTGCAAGATCGGTGCTCTCCACATCCAACTCCTCGGAGCTGGATACGTTGAGCACCGGTGCTTCACCCAGTGTGGAAGGAACCGCAAAGCGTGCTTCCAAACACTGAGAAAAAGCACTGGACCTGTCAGGTGAGGGCTGAGATAGGGCGGGGCCCGTCTCAAACCCCTCTGACAGATCCATTTGCGATCCCCAAGATCTGGATCGACGCTGTGCCTCGGCAGCAGCGGGACCCGAACCCTGGGGAACGCGAGCCTGAGCGCTCTCATCAAACAGCGCCAGGCGGGAGCGGAGCGTCCGCAATGGAAGATGATCACAGTGCTCACAGCCAGCACCCTCGAGTGCTGACCGGGCATGCTCCGCTCCCAAGCAGGCAACACAAAGATCATGTGTATCCCCACCCGTGATGTAACGTGGGCAGGGATGAACACAAGATCTAAACTGCTTTTCAGCCATAATATAGATATATATAAGTGACAGACAACACCAAATAAGACATACGAGATACACAGAGCGCGACTGAAGACACAGAAGCTGGCGTTGCTTTGTTTGAGCGTGCTTTATAGCTTTCTGGCCGTGACGTCACCCGCTTCTGACGTCTCGACACACCATTGGACTGATTTCACACGTGCTTCATGACGACATCACGCGTTGCGTTCCCAAAGCGTCAATTTCTCGACGCAACGCGAGTTCCCTTGAAAGGGAACAGTAATATTGTGAAATAGTATTACAATTTAAAATCTACTTTAATATATATTAAAATGTTATTTATTTCTGTGATGGCAAAGCTAAATTTATGGTCACCTGATCCTTCAGAAATCATTCTAATATACGGATTTGGTGCTTAATCAGCTATTTTCGATGTTAAAAACAGTTGTGCTGCCTAATATTTTTGTGGAAGCCGTGATTCTTTTTCAGGAAATTTTTGATTAATATGTTCAAAAGAACAGCATTTATTTAAAAATAGAAGTCTTTTGTAACAGTATAATTGTTTTTACTGGCACTTTTAAACAATTTGACTCATCCTTACAGAAAATTTCTTTGAAAAAACTGAACTATCCCCACACTTTTGAATGTTAGTGTATTCCCTTTGAAAACTGACAAAAAATATTGATGACTCATCCTACACAATGGATTTTGTCCAGTCGGAACAAGAATGAGAATGTCCCAAAAGCTTTGCTCATTAAGCCATGTCATGGGGTCTTTAATGGAAGCTAATTAAGCAATATGACACAGCACAGTTGGGAATGTAATATGGCTTTTACTCTATAAATAAATCAGTTCTTATCCAATCAAATGAACCAGAACTAAATGCTGTATAATAATTATAAACAGATCAATTATGACCTCTGTCTGTAAATATGTCTTATAGAATTTTTTTATTAAGACATTTAGTTCTTTAATGAACCATTTATCCTCATAAGGATTTCCCAGCAAGCTTGTTTTGACGAGTTTTATTGTTTTTCAAGCAATATTTTCAGACATTTCATGCCCGCAAGGATTGAAAAGCTGCCCACACACACAGACACATGAATACAGCCGCAACATATCCACACAGACGCATATTCTTACTGACAGACTGAGCATACATCACACGCAGCAAAGTTTGACTTGCATACCTGCTGTAGACCCTTTGAAATATGTACACACGTTCACTCATTTGTCTGTCTCTTCTTCTCCAGTGAAGAAAGAGTGAGTAATAACTGACTGCTGTTGTCATCTGCAGTTCACCTTTCTTTTTGAGACAGCTGACCTAAAAGCACTCACTCCATAAAAGAGCTTCAAGTGCTCTGTGTACCTCAAGTGCTCTGTGTACCTCAAGTGTGTGTGTGTGTGTGTGTGTGTGTGCGTGTGTGCGTGTGTGTGTGTGTGTGTGTGTGTGTGTGTGTGCGCGTGCGCGTGTGTGTGTATGTGTGTGCGTGTGCGCGTTTTTGTGACATATCAGGACACTAATTTGTATAATGACATGGGTATGACATAGGTGTTACAAGGAGAAGGTGACTTATGAGGACATTACCCCATGTCCCTATTTTTCAAAAGGCTTATAAATCATACAGAATTAGTTTTTTTGAGAAAATAAAAATGTGCAGTTTCCTGTGATGGGTAGGTTTAGGGGTAGGGGTATTGTAGGGCGATAGAAAATATGGTTTGTACAGTATAAAAACCATTACGCCTATGGAATGTCCCCACAATTCACAAAAACAAATGTGTGTGTGTGTGTGTGTGTGTGTGCGTGTTCGTGTTCAAAGCAGGGACAATAGCCTTAGTGCAGTCTCTCTCCTGAATGACAGGATGTGCTTTAGATTACCTGCCTCACTTCAGAGGTGTGTGTTGTATGCAACTAGGACTGTAGGGAGTGACATTAGCATATGAGCACTTGCTGTTTTTTTAGAGATTGATTTCCATAAACACTGAGAAATTAAAGTAGACCAGCCGTTTTAATTTTCAGAAAATAATTTACAGTTCCGTGCACTCACTCTTTTGTATTCAAACACACACCCCTCAGAGACTCCACTATCCTCATGCAGATGTATGAAAGCTGTAGTCTTGCACTTAAAACTGAATTTTATCCCACTTTTTATCCCTCGTGCCTAGAAGTGGAACCTAACGTTCCATTTAGCATTGTTTCATGGGGCCTTATTTATGTGCTGCACCATTCTGAAACAAATCTTCTGAGCGGTTCTGTATTCATTCCCACTGCAGCGACTAAGAGAGCAGAGCATGACACGCTCTTAATGAATATACCACCACTTCCCCTAATGCACACCCAGACACACTTCCACAGGCTTCAGTGTATTAAAAACTGCTCAAGTGACTTTTCTGAAAGTCATAAAGTGGCGCTAAATCTGCAACTGAATGCTTTTGGAACGAAGGAAGACACTTGGCAAAATCGCATGTGGTGATGTTAATGTCTCTCAGGGCCCAACAGAAATTGTGAGAGAAACTGGGGTGATGACAATGAAAGCATATGGATGGAGTGTTGAGAAGGGAGTGAATAATAGCTATAAAGTGAGAGAGGCAGAAATAAATGAATTAAAAGGGATTTCGAGGATAGGTGTAGGGCAAAGAGATGGGAGAGAAGTGATCAGTCACATTAAAGTGTCTTGATTTTAATGGGTTTAGCCTCCTGCTGTTGATACCTTCTCAATAGCGAAATGCATCAAGGTCAGAAATTAACTGATTTTGGGCAAAAAAAATTGTTAAATGTCCCAAAATTCAAGATTTTTTTCCCAGAATATTAGCACATTCAATAAATAAGAAGCTCAATCAGCATTTTAGAACAAATTGGGTGAGTAAATTATTCAATGACCCATAAGGACAGTCACTTGCTTTGTTCTTGAATGAATCAGCCGTTTTGAATTAATCTGATGAATGAATGAATCATTGACGCTCATTTACACCATCTCTGATCTACATTAAACAGTCTTACATATAAAATACATATAAAAGCCACTTTAGATGTAGCTTTTGTTCCACCTTGGTATTGATATTGATTTCATTTGATTGGTAACATACCTGTAGTTTACTACTGTTCTAATTGAATGTATTGATTCAGTCTAAGAATTTCATATATGATGCATGCATTTCATAAAATGCCCCTGAAAATCAATTTAAGGGGGAGATTCTGGCCTCTCCAGAATCTCGACTCTGTTGCTGCTGTGGACTGAAACACACCATGTGTTTTCAGTGTTGGAGCAAATTGCTGTCTAATGAGTTGTACAGCAAGACACCAGCAAAAGTCAAACCATACCCAATGACAAAATTAATATTTTAAGCATGGTATACAAAAAAAAAAAAAAAAAAAAGCTTACAGCTGCTTTGAATGTTATTCAGTGTCATACCCACAGAAACATGCACACAGATTTAAACAGTAAAAATCAAGACAGTTTGGCAAATCACATGGCTGAGATGAGGAGAGAAACTAAAGAAAGGGAAAGAGAAGTAGAAGTCTTTAGGGAGTCTTTGCATCAAGCCAAAACAAACCTTCTACTTCTCTGCGATTCTCATGGGCAAATGCCAATTCAATATCCATGTCCAAAAAACACCCCAGGCATCCCTGGCACACACGGAAAGCAAATCCCTTTTCCACTGGCATTCTTTAAGTGCACCATCCCCTTCTTTTTATCCTGTGGACCATACTGTTGATCAGAGCTTCACAGATGGCTTCTCTCTCCTTGCTCTGTAGAGCATTTAGGGCCACGGGTGAGCTCACATTAAAACTAACAGTCAGCAAGTCCTCTCTAATTACTCTTTCATTCACTCCAATATGCTCTTTATGTAGCCGGCCGACTGCATTAGCAACACGTGTGTGGTTAGTGCCCGCATGCTACGGAATTACGCAATAATAATTAATTCAATATTAATGGCAGCTGCTCTCCATTAGCTAGCATATGAGCATTGCCTATTCTCCTTCGCCCATTACTGATCCATTCCGCACTGTTGCCTTGTAACATGTTGTGAGGGGTTGGAATATGCCAAAGCTTCTGTTGGTGAGTTCGTTGTGCGCTTGTGTGTGTAATGTCTAGACATTAGATTTCCCGCTGGCTAAAGGAAGCGCTGCAAAGTCAAATAGTTTCACTTAGACTCGGCCTATGATATTAGTGCAGTTTAGCTACTCTTGTAAAACAGCAGCTCGACAATTATCATTGTGGCTGAGCTTTATGAACTAAAGTAGATTAGATGTTTTAAGTTTATTCTAAAATCTCTTCAAGGTCACTTTATCTTAACTACTTTAGCTTAACTACCAAAGTATGATTCATCATTGAAGAAATCAACTAGCTAGTGACGGCTGTTTCCTGAAACTGTAGTACTGTAACCATCAAATTGTTGAAAAATGTTGCTAATGATGGAACTTTCAACTGTAGTTGGCTAACAATGCTTTTGGGAAATGCACCCTAGAGCTAGAGAGAGAAAAATAACTGTTTGAAGGAGTATAATGGTGTATAAAATAGTGTTTACTTTTACTGTTGGCTGCATAATTCACTATGATGGTTATCTTGGGAGTGAGGGTCAGAAAGAGTTGGTTTAAAGATGCTAATTAACTGCTGTATGAAGTGATTTAATGATTTCTGATATCAGATTATTTTGTATACCTCATGAATGTTTGATCACAAACATTCTATATCAAGAAGCATGATAGCATTAGCACACAAACATATACACTGCTAATGGAGGAACTTGTTGACCGTTTAATTAGATAGAGCTAGAAATTCACTCATACACCTATATTTTACCCTCCCTTAGAACACATAGATTGTTGCTTAATATTTTTATAGATCATTCACTGTGAAAAGATGCTGTATTATTGGTTGTAGTTCCTGCTGTTGGTTGCTCTAATGTTGTTTGTTTCCTGCCCTACAAATCATAGCGCGTACATGATCAAAAATGGAATCTATTACCTATAAACAATGCATTCAAGATGAACTATTATCAATGCATGAATCAAACTTTCCTGCAATGCCAAAAATTTTATGGTTCAACGTGGTTTTCCACACAGTCATTTTCTAATTATATCCTTGTATATGTGCAGAGGCAGATCATATGCAACAGGGAAATTGCTCATTGTTACGGTTAGCTTGTTTTCCATCTTGCATACACTCGACCACTGGGACGGATCACATGTGCTGAAAATGAATGACTTCTAGTTGCTGTAAATCTCTACCA
This sequence comes from Elopichthys bambusa, assembly GCA_037101425.1. NCBI lineage: Eukaryota > Metazoa > Chordata > Actinopteri > Cypriniformes > Xenocyprididae > Elopichthys > Elopichthys bambusa. Next base: position 26,978,494 of record CM074436.1, read on the forward strand.
GGACATTAGCATAAATATGATTAGTCTTTCTCTCACAAATGTCATCTCTCTCTCTCTCTAGGAGTTTACTTTCAAGAGAATAACACCATAGACACAGGCGAGGTGGATGTGGGCCGTAGAGCGGTGCAGGACGTCCCTCCAGGAACTTTTTGGCGTTCTCAGCTCTATATTGACCAGCCACAGTCCCTGAAGTTCAACATCTCCGTTCAGAGAGGTGCCCTGGTTGGGGTCTACGGCCGGAAAGGCCTGCCTCCCACACACACTCAGGTATCAGGCTTCTTTTGTTGTTGTTGTTCTTAAGATGAATTTTCCACTTGAACTAAGAAATTGATATATTGGTTTAGATGAGGGGTATTAAACCATTACAGACTGAATTACTTGACTGCATGACACATGCTCATTGAAAACATTAACATTTTACATTATAAAATGCTTAGCAGCATTTTATATCAAATGCATTCAGATAGTAAAAGGGTTAGTTCACCCAAAAATGAAATTTCTGTCATTATATATTCACCCTCATGTCGTTCCAAAACCGTAAGACCTTTGTTCATCTTCAGAACACAAATTAAGATATTTTTGATGAAATCCGAGAGGTTTTTTTTTTTTATCTCTAATAGAAAGCAACGAAATTACCACATTCAAGGTCCAAAGAAGTAGTCAACTGTATGACAACAGCTTAAATTGTTAAATAAAGACATTATTTTTGTTTTGTTTTTGCACACAAAAAGTATTCTCGTCACTTCATAACATTAAGGTTGAACCACTGTAGTCACGCTGACTATTTTAACCATGTCTTACTACTTCTCTGGACATTGAATGTGATAATTTCGTTGCTTTCTATGGGAGATGAAAAACCTCTCGGATTTCATCAAAAATATCTTAGATGGTGTTCCAAAGATGAACAAAGGTCTTGTGGGTTTGGAACGACATGAGGGTGAGTAATTGATGACAGAAATCTCTTTTTTGGGTGAACTAACTCTTTAATACTTATTGCATTAGTTAGAAATGTCATGCAACATTTTCAAGAAAATTCTGGCTTTTATATCTTCTCCACGGACCTCCTGCAGTATTTTCACTGACCCCCAGGGGTCTGCTGGGTTTAGATGATCGTGTCAAATGACTTTTTGAAAATAGCACCAAAGCATCTTTTTCAATGGCAATAATTCCGAATCAAAAGAAATTGAGCAATCTTTTGTAGGATGCTGTTTTTCACTTTGGTAATTCTTATAATTTCCATTTCATAATTACAGTCATAGTTCTATTCAAGAAATACCACGACACCAGCTATTCCAATTACCTTCATCCTATTAGATGAGGTTCACAGACCTGCTACAAAGACAGCAAACTTTACTAAAAGGACTGTCACTTTTGTCACACTTTCAAACCTGACCTTCAAAGCTACACGGTAGAGCCAGACAATCCCCATCCAATTTCCATCTTCCTCGTCTCAATAATTCAAACTTGAAGCAATTCATACTTCTATGCATGTTTTGCCCGCTTTGATTAAAAACTGCGCTTGGCCTTCGCAAGCAAACCAATTATTTCTCCTTGTCCTGTTTCTTTCTTTTTGCCAAACAACAACAGTGCCTGGGCTTCTTCAAGGGTATATCACAAAACCCGTAAATGCTTAATAGAGGTAATTGGCAGCGGAGGCCTCCACAATAAGAGTCAATAGCACTGACCCAGTACTTTAATTGCCACACATGAATCAATATGTTTCTTAAAGGCGGAATAAAGGATAGGTTGAAGTTCTATTGACAGATAAAAGCTTGGAGACTTCTGTTTTCCTCCACTAATCGAAATGTCCTCTCGTTTTGTCAGATGTTGTCTTATAATTTCTTGCTCACTTATTCTTCTCCTCTTCCTCTTGTGTCATTCTCCTAGGAGTCTCTTAGGAAATAAATATCTTTTTAATGCACTGTAAATTGAGAAGAGCATGTTAAACTCATCAGAGGCCTTGACTCAAACTCTCTCTCTGTGTCGTGCAGCTTGTCGAAGAGACAAGTAAAAACTTTGTCATAAAACATTTCTGAAAAGTAGTGTCTTTTTAAAGATCTTCCCCAAACGCTCACAAAGAGGGTACCAGAGTGTAAACACCCTCTTGATTACAAACATATTCATTAAATCGCTTACAATATATTTACAAACATCAATCTCTTGAAATGTGGAAGTATTAGAGCCACATGCTGTTGTTACAAGTATCAAAACCAATTCTTTGACATTTTATTTTATAACACTGACCTACCAGTAAGTGATTAAAATGGGATTTGATTCTGTGTGTCTGCGTTTGTGTACAGTATGACTTTGTGGAGCTGTTGGACGGCAGTCGTCTAATAGCTAAAGAGAAGCGAGGACTAGTGGAGGTGGAAGGAGCAGCCAGGAAGGCTCGTTCAGTTAACGTTCATGAGGCAGAGTTCATCCGCTTCCTGGACTCAGGCACCTGGCATCTCGCCTTTTACAATGACGGAAAGAACACTGAGCAGGTCTCTTACAACACCATCATTATAGGTAAACCATGGCTATACACATATCATATTATGTTGTTTTTACAAATGTTTCTTTGTGTGTGTGTGTGTGTGTGTGTGTGTATTGTAACAAAATGAAAAAGATTGTGAAGTGTCAAAAGGTCTTTCGGTTTAACCGTCCAAAGGCCAATACAGCCATTTCATATGGAATTAAAATATCTTAAAATGTAAGAAATGTATATATTTTTTATTCTGGCATGATTTTATAACATCATATATCAACATAGAGAAAAATGGTATATTATGTGTAGTAGTCGTTGCTTTGTTATGAGAAAGAAAGTCCGGAAAATGAACTTCATTGATGTAATTTGGAGTAACCAATATAAAGCAATATGCAATATGTTTTCACTTACTTATACGCATGTCCTGAAACAAGGTCATTCGGTACAACTGCTATAAAACATGGAAAATGTTTGTACTAAATATATAAAATGTTTGATTGTCATTTTGCTAGCTAGCTATCAAGCTAACCAACTCATTTGGTATAACCAAAAGTGTCATTCGGTAAAGCTGAAATTTTGGTTAAACCGAATTACTTTTTTGGTGACAAATTTTGTCCATCTTGTTAAAAATGACAAAAGCAGTGTTAATTGATTATAAAAACCACATAATCTCATTGTTAACACTTAATAAAACATCAAAATGAAATGTATCTCCATTATGTTTTTTACACTTTAAAAAACCTTATTTGTCAGTGACCTATAAACACAGTATACAATATACACTACCATTCAAATGTTTAGAGAAAGATTTTAAAAAAATACTTGTATTAAATTGATCAAAAGTGACAGTATTTATAATGATACAAAATAAATGCTGTTCTTTTGAAAACTTGATTTATCAAATCCTGAAATCTGGACTTCTGAAAAAAAATGTATAATGGTTTCCACATAAATAATAAGCAGCAAAAACAGCATTTGTTTTCAGAATTGTTATTCATAAGAACCATTAATAATAATTTAGCACTAAAATAACAAATTTAGTGCCAAATCAATAAATTAGAATGATTTCTGAAAGACCATGTGACACTGAAGACTGAAGTAATGGCAATTACATTTTAAAATATATTAAAATAGAAATCAGTTATTTTAACTTGTAATGTTTCACAATATTACCGTTTTTACTGTATTTTTGATCAAATAAATGCAGCCTTGTTAAGACTAAGAGACTTCTTTCAAATTATTAAATTAATCACAATAAAAAAAATCTTTTTTAACCCTAACTTTTGATAAGTAGTGTATTATACTTTTTCAGCCTCTTTGTGGATATTTGTATGAACACAGAGAGAGATAAAGGGAAGAGTGTTCACAGATGAGCGTTTATAATGACGGTCAGAGCCGTATCGATCTCTGCTTTAAGTGGCTAGTGGGCGGCAGCTGATTCAAAGTGTTGCCTGGTGACCTGCAGGACCTTTCCTCTCTCTTTCTCTCTCTTTTTCTCACCTTCTCTTCCCCTTCTCTTCCCCTCTTCTCTCACCTTCACCATGAACTCATAAAAATAGGCTTCAGCAAGAGTAATTTCCTTTCGAATTTGATCACAAAGACTAGAAGATGAAAAATGATCAGTGGGACTACAGCCAACGTCCTCTTTTAAAAGTGGGTTGATTATGCTTCAATGAGTAAAAAGTTAACCTTTTGAAAATGAAAATTGATTATTTCTCTGTAGCGAGGTAATATGGTCCTGCAGTGGAGTTGTCTGAGAGCTCTGCTAAACGCTTCAGTGGTGTCATAACAGCGGGCTGGCGACAAGAGACCGGTGTAGTTCATTACCCTGTCAGAATTGACTTAGACACCAATGAGCTGCTTCTTTTAATGAAAGAATCGACAGGTGATGTCACAATCATTGACGTCACCTTGGCAACACATGAAGTGAGGGAGTCAAAAAGAGTGTGGTGGCATTGTGGATTAATTCTGTGGCTGGCTATATAACAGTTGTGCATCTAGTAGTATGCTTGAATGATATCCTATTATACAACAGCCAGATCCAATTCTTAAATCTGATTGGCTGAGCAGCACTCCCAAGTGTGTTGGTATTACTGTCCAACAGCCCTGAGAATTTTCACTGCTTATTTCCCTTTGCTGGTCTGTGTATTCCAAACAAACTGGGCTCTGGGGACAGAGAGGGCCACAGAAAAGTTTGGAGAAACATTGTGTATAATAATGATAATAATAATGTTAAAACTGACCAAATTTGACATTCTTACTGTTTTATTCTTAAAAAAATCTTAATATTAATTATGAGATTAATTGTTTTATTCTTTTAATAGCCATAAGTTTATGCATCTAGCAGTTATCTTATTGGTAAATAGAAAAAAGATTCAAAATCAGCTTTATATATATATAAAGTTTGAAAACCCTTGCAGGGCTCCAGACTGCGCCTAAAACAGTCGTGATATTTTTGCTGAGGTCGCAATTCACACGTTACGACTGCAAAATGTGCATGTTATTTGCGTGTTCCGTGAACAGTAACCTATCAAATCATTTGCTGTGTAGACGTAATTAAATGAGATGCTGCTTGTGAAAGTTTCACTGAGTTAGAGCTGCGAAATATGAACAGGTAGGGAAAAATTTCACACACCAAACAGACGGCAAAGAACTAGAGCTGATGAAAGCCGACTGTGTTGTTGCCTCGCGTCGCCTGCGTCGGTGCAAAGCAGCTGCATTTGAACACATCATTCTGCTCCTGCGTTAAGGAGACAACTGCCTATTTCTTCATATAAATTCATCTATATTCGTCATTCAGAAGGGGAAACCGGCTCTACAGACTGCAGATACACACACAATGCATTGCATGCTTACCGTTTGAATATCAATAATGCTGATTACTTTCATTATTCCACTCCGCTCATGCTCATCAGATCAATTTAAGGTCATTAAAAGTCTTCAGTGCCTTAAACAGTATAACAAGAGTATAAACGATCATTTAAGGTGTCATAAATTTTAGTGGGCGGAAAAACAAACCGTGATACTCCCTAATGTGATTATTAACTTTAATTTCATTAAATAAATGTGAGCGCTGCATGTTTTAAAGTCAACAGATGGTGCTGTTGCGCGTTCTTCAGAGCAGCTCGCATTCAATGATTAGCGTACATTTGTCAACTGATTGCTTATGAACTAATGCTGATCAATTATCACAAAGTTTACTTTATATTATTTATATTATATTGTGTTGTAAACGGTTGTAGCAACATAATTTTTTAATCCTCATCTGAACTTGAATGAGCAGCAAAAGTAAAGCACAGACATTTCAAAATAAGTGTCCCGCAGTATTTCAAAGTAATTAGAGTCAAGTAGTATGTATATCAAATGCCCCTGTTTGTTATTTGGTTACACAAACCAAATGTAATATATTTATATATTTATTTCCATATATTTATATTTATTTTCATTTGATTCAAAATAAACTGTTGTAGCTTCAGGAAGGAAGGACTAAGAACAGTATTTGACACATATTACTCAATATAAAGATTTTACTAGCATCAGGGTTATTATAGTCAATAAAACCATTAAAAACTTTTTTTTTTCTTTTTTTTTTTGCTTGAAATAAATGTTAATACTAAAATAAAAATCTATACAAACTAAACAGACATGTTTAAAAACAACAACAAATAAAACAAAACAAAAAATTTAAACTTAACAAAAAATGAAAGCAGAAAATATAAAAATCTAATCGGATTCAAAATATAAACAAAAACTATAATAGTATTAAGTGAAAATAGTGACATTCGTTTCCCAGAAAAGTCACAAGATAAAAAAGCTGAAACTGTAAAGGGGAGATATATAAACACAACAGGATGACTAAAAGTAAGTGATTTTAAAATTTTAAGTTCATTGTTGTATGGCTCTTAAAAAAATTATTTGGCGCCTGTTTTTTCCCCTATAGGAGCCAATGGCTCCTTAATGAATTTTTTTGTCTGGAGCCCTGCCTTGTATTAGTAGTGGGGATTTATGAGTCACTGTTTCTGCAGATTACATTGTTTTGCCAATAGGTGACGACAAGTTCTTAAAGCTCCACTTTAAGTGTGAACCACTGAATCATTCACTTAAATGATTCATTCAAAAACACTGATTCATTCAGGAATTTGCGTTATTTGAGTTGGCAGAGCAAAATTAAATTGCTAAATATCAACAATATTAACTTATTGTGATATTGCTGTTGTATCAAAGAAATATGTATTACTGCTTTTAAGAAATAGCACTGATACAAGTCATTTTCACCTTCTTTGTAGCATGGGTTCTTATGTATTCATATAAATAAGTGTGTTTTCAGTATATAAATGCAGATATTTAAACTTGAGCGGGAGCGGATATGAGTTTAAACAAACTTGTGTGTTATACGTCAGGTTTTGTTTGGCACCAGCTGGAAAACGGCTTATTAAACATGCTAAATAATGTCTTTATGAACATAAAAACTTTAGTTTTTGAGTTTTAGATTTAAGGTTAAATGATTGTCATTATTTCAGTATAAAAATAAAAGTCAATGGAAATTCCCCACTATGACAGAAAAATAAACGTGTGTGTATGTGTGTTTTAATGGCCATCCAGCAGTGTAAAGAAAGCTCCTAGCAGAGCGTCTGGCTGCTAATTGGTGGTAATAATGCTTTGATTGGTTCATTAAGGCAGAGTAAGCCTAGATGCAGGTTTTTGTTAATCACGCATCTGGCACTCCTTTAATTAAAGATGGGGGGGTCTGAATGTCTGCTAATTTCCACAGACTGTCTCCTCAATTAGTGCTTTTCTCACTCTCCTTTCCTTTCTCACCCTCTTTCTTTCTGTGGCTCCCTCTCATACACTTTCTTTCTTCCCCCTAGATACCCTTACAGAGTGTCCACACAATTGCCATGGTAACGGAGACTGTCGCTCGGGAACGTGCCATTGTTTCCCAGGGTTCCTTGGGCCTGATTGCTCACGAGGTATGCTCTCTTACTCGCGTGCGCACACACACAGTCACACACGACTCTCCAGAGAAATAAACAACCAATGTCGCTATTCATAATTGGTTTCAGTTTGTCATTTGTGCAAGTACGGCTGGCTAGCAGGCTTATGGTGGGACTCTATTCCCAAGCCAGAACGGCTTCTTATTACCAAGAGAAAGCAACAATTAGTTTTATTTCCATGGTCTTTTTACTGTATTATTTTGTTTATTTATTCGGTGGTATTGTTTTTTTGTTTCTCCTCATCGTCTGTTTGCTTCCTTTGTCAGTGTATCAGTCTGGTTTAAAAATGTTTAAAGAAGATCCATAAAGAAATCGCTTGCAATGAACACCTGTTGAATGTCAAACTACTTTCATGCCATTTTTTTCTGGTCTTTTAGCTTTTTTTCCCAATTGCTTTTTGTTTTTCTATTCAAAGCCGCTTGTCCGGTGCTGTGCAGTGGCAATGGGCAGTACTCCAGGGGGCGCTGTCTTTGTTATAGTGGCTGGAAGGGGACAGAGTGTGACGTTCCTAGCAACCAGTGCATCGATATTCACTGCAGCGGACACGGAATCTGCATCATGGGCACCTGCGCCTGCAACACAGGCTATAAAGGAGACAACTGTGAAGAAGGTCAGGGATACAAATCAAACACCAGTGCTTTTGTAAAGAAATTGTCCTATCCGAGCTTGTTTATTTCTGAAAATATTTTAACATCAAAAACTAATTTATTTTATGTCTCCTAAGAAACAGTGTTTCCAACTTCAGAGGCAGACCCTCCACTGAATGGTCTGATGTTAGAAAACAGTTTATTTGTTTTGCAGAGTTCTGCAGAATTTTTCAGCTGTTTCCCTCCTTACAGACATCTTCAGCATCTCAAGTCTCAGTTCATAAGAGACCCATCAGAAGCCATAATGGAAGCATTTATCTAACACTGCTATTTTCAGCGTTCTTGCCATTAAACCCCACTGCATTACACCATCAAAGATGTGCAAGATAATGTGTTATCAACGCGATCGCTGATTACCCATTGGTTTGAGGAGGGATTGATTTTTTTTTTTTTCCCCTCTCGAAGTGTTTGAAAGCTCCGTCTCTGTGGACACGGACAGGCTTTTCACCAGACCTGATAAAAAGAGAGCGAATGAGAGAGACAGAAGGGCTTGTTTGAGTGTTTGAGAGAGAAGAAAATCTGTCCAGTTCATATCGCCTTTCAGCATCACTTTGCTTAATGAGGAGCCTAACGCCTTGTCTGTAGCCATCAAAGGGACTCTTCTGCCTGTGACCTTCTTTGATAATTTACTGTCCCTGCAATAATCATTACCCATGAGTTAATAGTTCAATATTCCAGAAACAATTGCCATTCTCCACTTCACAGAGCAAATAATTACATTGATGTCCCCGCTGATGTGCAGGTCCCTTACCCATCAGCCTCATGAGTGGGGAAAATGCTAGATTACAATTGATTTTTCTTAATTACCAAAATTAGCTTTGTGCATAGTGTTTATGTTACCGTGACTCGGCACGCAGCGTGTACTGAGTGTGCTGTGTTTATTTATTTTATTTTTTTTCCTGTAAGCCAGAAAGATTTCATTCCTGCAGCTCGATTGTAATGATTTGGCACGAACAACAAAACCGACTAATGCAATTTATGGAGGGAACTTTATTTTCTGGTCATGAATTGGCCTGTTGTCAATCAATGGCATGATTAAGCCCCATCAACTACCACACAATCAGAGGAATTAAGGGTTATTCCACCTCAGCTCTCTCCCAAGGGCTATTAAACGTAAACACACACACAAACTAACATACACACCTGCACAGCAGCCCCTAATGGCTTTTGAAAAGCAATGTGTAGCACTGTCCCACTCTGTGAATTCAGCCCCGCTTGCACCTCAGAGCCCTAAAAATTGCCTTCCCATCTGTAGCAGTGGATTTCTAGCACATTCTTTGAGAGTACATTGAGCGGCACATAGATCATGCTTTGCTACATGTACTGTCTGAATCTGCTTATAATGTGTGTGCACTGGAACAGGGGGATTTTTGAAAGCCATATAATGTGAAGCTTATGCTATGCACACTTTGACAGTTAGCAAATGATGGATTCCATTGAGATGAGAGAATTTTAAAGAGAGTGTATTACTGTAAAAAACACCACATATTTTTCCTATTAGCTTTCTATTGCACAGTGTTCCCTTAGGTTAACAAACCCATTTTATTTACTTAGCAAGCACACAATACAGAGATATATAAATAGAGTACATCTTGTCAGTCATTTTTAGTTTTTTTCTTTCTTTCTCATTTGTTAAAGTGTAACCATTTTTTTTCTAATCCATTATTAAAGTAACTGTCTATGTAGTAATAAAACGTATTAACATTTTACAGAATTGTACTATCCGTTCACTTTTTAGTAAAGGAAATTATTTACATTTTATAATCATTATAAAATGATTAAAAATTTGCATTAGTATTAACATTTTAAGTAAAAATTAACTTAATATAGGAGTGACTTTTTAGACTTTAATGTAGCAGACATCAGCAGTTTTTATTTCTTTTCATTATCACAGTGTTGTGTCCATGCAAAATTATCTGAAAAGGCCCCTCACTCAAAAAAATAAATTGTTGGATTTACGTAAAAAAGCAGTGTCAAGTGGTTCCACGCAACTATGTTGAGTAATTTGTACAAATAACAATTTAGTTGTATGAACAAAAGAAATTCAAGTAACGCTGACATTTCTTTGAGTAAATACAAATAATTTGAATTTTTCAGTTACATAATATTGATATGTACAGTTTACTTAATAATGTTATGTTTATTACATAAGGTGAACACATTCATTGACTTAATTTACCTTATTAAATGAACTATACACTCAAAATGCACTCAAAAAAATAACTAATTGAGAGCAGGAATTCCATCCTGAACATGTGTATATGAGTGCTCAAGCCTAAACACAGGGGCTACTCTTCTGCATAATGGTAATCACAAAATTCAAAAACATTAGAGAAACTCCTCTAAATTTCCAACATAACTGAACATTAAATACTAACATAAACTAACAACATCTTTCCCTTTACTGAAAAAACATCAAATTTAATCCCTAAATGTACTCTCCTAATGCAGTCCCTTGCAAAGCTTGCTGAGAACTACAGATCCACTGCCCAGTTAATTTGTGCGTTTCACTCAGCAATGTTAAGTTGACTGAACAAACACTTAAGTAAAGCTGACAATACTCATTTTTAGTAGAAACAACTCAGTTAAATTAAGTTCATGTAAGTTTTTTAAGTAATGTATACAAGGATGGTTTGAGTGCTAACTAGAGTGAAAGTTTTTTGAGTGCTCTCTTCATTGTTTTATTTTAGTAACAAAGTCTTTATGCAAGAAAATGCAATAAAATATTTTAAAAAAATATTTCATTATGCATGCAATGGAGGGTTAAAAACAACATGGTCAACAACATGCACAGTCTTGCTAACCTGCGAACTAACAGTTTTTTTCTTTCTTTTCAAAACACACACACAGTGGACTGCTTGGACCCCTCCTGCTCATCTCACGGAGTGTGTATTCACGGAGAGTGCCACTGCAACCCAGGCTGGGGCGGCAACAGCTGCGAGATCCTGAAGACCATGTGCCCAGACCAGTGCTCGGGACACGGAACCTACCAGGCGGAGAGTGGCACCTGCACCTGTGACACCAACTGGACTGGACCTGACTGCTCCATCGGTACCCTTTATGCACTCACGCACCCACCTCCTCAATATGTCGGTCTTCCCATTTTATTATTTTATCTCGCTTTATTTGATACACTGAATGGCTGCTTATTGTTGTTAAAGGCATTAACAAGCTGTTATTTGAGATTTTCTGTCCTCCCCTCTGTTTAATCTGTCAGCAGACCTTCTCAAAGGCACGTTTGAGTCAACCTTAAATACACTATCATTATGAAATATCTTTCAGTCCATCAAAAGCTCAGCCGCAGCTGGTGCGGTATGTGTGTGCATGTCTTGTGTTTGTGCGAGTGACGATACTGATCTCTGTAATAAGAGCAGTATTGGACTCCTGCTGTTTTAGGACTCACCCATGGTCGGCCTTTTAGTTATACAATGCTATTTTCTCAGCAGCAATCTGTGTCTAATGAAAATACTATTTCACCCTAGAGCCCCACATAGCAATCTCTCACTCACTTTTTCTCTCACTCCCTTTCTTTCTCACCCCATTTCGATTGAGGAAGAACCACCTGATGTCTTTGTAAACCACCACTTCCCTCCCTTCCATTAATTAGCTGTACATCTTCAATTAGTGCAGCGCTAATGAATGAGGCCTGCATGCTCCCCCTCTGTCACGTTGACGGTTGCAGTGCTGTGGTAAATGCAGATAAACGCCTCTTGCGTGGGGACAGGTTTTGTTCAAAAAGTGTTTATAAAATTAGTATTGCCCCTTTTGTCTTAGATAATAATAGAGTGAGAAAATTTCAATTTAAAGGGCGAGAGGAGGGCATGTGTCAACAGAAGTGTCACACATGTGCCCCCTTAGTTTTTTTTTTAGTCAAATATTATTTTGGAAAGTGCATCTTGGAAAGTTAAGTTATGTTAAGTTTTTTTGTTTGTTTGTTTGTTTGTTTTTTCTCTAGAATGCTGTGGCAGAAATCACATTTTCTTTTTAATTAAAAAAGAATTACAAATAATTGTTCATTTTGATTCAAATTATATTATTAGTAGTGCGGTCAATCGATTAAAAAAATTAACTCGATTAATCACTTTTTTTCAAACGTTTTTTATATCTGTTTTTAATATATTTTTTAATGTAATAACAACATAAAGACAGTATTTTAAATACTTATTTAATGGCATCTTTTAATGAATGAAGGCCAGTATCACTGATACTAATACTGCTACTGAAATCTCGATGAAATAGATTTTTTTGATCCTCACATAAACCCATAATAAATGTCATATTTACCTGTGCCCTTCCTACCAGTCTAACAGATAGGAAAAATACGGAAATTGAATAAAGTTACCAAACAGTCCGCACTGCATAATTTATAGCCTAAATTAAATATAGATTAATAATTATTAAAGCTACAAAAGTTCTTTAGTTAAGAGCAGTGAGTAATTTTCTGTTACCTTTGTTCTTTCATTATCTTCAGTTACTTTGGTTGCTGTCTCTTTAAGAGCTTCCGCTGCGCTTTCTCAACTCTTTACTTTCATTTAAGACTTTATTTAACTCATTCAAGGCTGCTCTTATGAGGATTCTCGACAAAACTGACATTTTTAGCATTATTGTGTGTGTTATTGTTCGTTCAAGCATAAAAGAGAACTCAATTCTGGCGCGCCATCCATGCGCACAATACTGGTGCGTCTTTCTGTGCTTCGTGTGTGTGACAGTTCTCTTTTTCTCTTTTGGCATGCTTAAAAGGTTTAAAAGCAGTTGCATGAATAAGAGCCAAAGGATGACAGAAAAAAAACGGATGCTGCGTTAATTGCGTTACTTATTTTTAACGCTTTAAACTGGAAAAAATGTATCGCATACGTTAACGCATTAACGTTGACAGCACTAATTATTAGTTATCATTAGCATTATTATTGTCACTTTAAAAAAAAAAAAAATGAAAAAGAATAAAACATACACTATATTATACAAACATTATTATAAAACACATGAAACTTTTTTTCTTTCCTCAAGAAGAAATTGGAAAAACATCATGGGTAACACTACAATTGGATACTTATTTTTAATGCAATGATTAATATGAACTAATAACAACAACACTTAAGTATGACATCTTTTAACATTTTAACTTGTAAATAAATAAAGGTATAATTTACATTTGGTTCATGTATTATTAACAAACATTAACATTTCAAGCTATAATTTAAGTTATAAATAATTAAGATTTAAATTAAAAGAAGATGATGTATTATGAACAAGCATAAATTAACAACCAACGCTAGTATATTTATAAATGTACATTAGCCTGTCAATACATGCTGTATAATATACATTGTTAGATCATGATACCTAATGCTAATGAAATTAATTGAACTAATGTTAATGAAGTGAAAGTGCTGCCAAATCATAATATTAATTTTGATTGCTGTTTTGCTTTTTTAGTCTATTGATTTTTCTAATTTATAAGTTTAACGAAGCACATTGGGAATCAGCATACTAAACTAAGCCTTCTTACAATTATATGAATAACTAAGTCGCCTAAGACACCAAATGAGCCAGTAATGGCCCCTCAACCTGTGCATAACGTCCCGTGTAACAGGGACACATTCAGGCACTCAGTCCACACACTCTGGCAGCAACTCTTGCAACGACAGTAATCCAGATTGATATAGTACAGTTGCAGGAGGCTTACGGCTCGAGCCGTCAGTTTTCCAGAAGTACTTCCCAGCAGCTGCTCTCCATCTGTCTGTGTGAACTTAGTCCTCGTGCACAGCCTTTCTCTCTTTCAATCACACTCCTGCTCTAAGGAAACTGAGGTGAACTTCAGCAGAGTCTCGACTGATGAAGGATAAAACACACAGGCGCCCACACATGCTGAAGGGGTGCGTCACTCCTGCCCACCTGCAGGAGGCATAATAACAGCACGCAGCAGGGAAGCCAGCCACAAACTGGCACTCACCTGACCCAAGGGCTGATGGGAAATTCTCTCCACATTTCTTCACTTCTGTTTCCTTGTCTCAATATACTTTCACCAGCTCTGGCTGAGTGTCATGTCACGGTTTCACACCTTGTCAGGAAGCGCCGGAGAAAGAGTCAGAAAGGAGGTTGAAGAAAGGAGTTTAACAATACCCCTTCCTATGATTTGTCTTTATCATGAAATGTCTTTCTAGTGCTTTGTTTCTTCCATGACAGGGTGTGTCAGACTGCGAGGCTCTGGTGGAATGGTGTGTGGGCTGTTAAACTACAGCTTGCTTTGCGCCAGTCTGTCTTCATCTACTATTCTGCCAAACCCACACACGTCTACATGCGCACGTATACAAACTCATAAACTGAATCCAAATCGCTATCAGACACTTTTCACAGGATATTATTCAAAACGCACCTAATTTTCCCTCGTCAGCTTTTGTTGCCAGTTGCATTTACATCCGGGTATGATAAACGTGAAACCAGTTTCTACTGACAACAGTTTTGCTATGGAAGCTTTTGTCAATTCAGAATCATTTCCTGTAAACATGCCCAAAAAAAATTTGAAAAGTAACAAACCTGCGAAGAGAAATGCTAATAAAATGCATCCGTGATAGCTTCGATCTCAAAAGCCATTCAAACGCACTCCTGATGTTTGACAGACCGTAGAGTGTGTATAAATTGATTTATTTTGGCTTGATGTCTTTGCTTCAATCTATGTGGGAGGCCTGTCTTCTGGGTCCGGGTGGAAAGTTCAGCGTGTCAATTTACATCCGCGTCCGCACGCTCCGTCTCCTTCCCTTCCCCCAATCACACACCTTTAGCCAGCACCCCACCGCCTAAGTCTCTGTGAGGAGCACACATACTCCAGTGGGTCAGACAAGGTTGAGATATGTCATTGTTATGGGGTGTTGATTGAGGTGGGGCGGGCAGTCTCCCCTCCGCCACACAGCTCGCTAGACACAGCAGGGTTCTGCAGTTATCTATTTCCTGTCATAAGTTTTTCACACTTGAAGTCAATAACTTAGACTTGACTGATCTCAGGAATGTAACCTCTGCTCTTGTTGTTTTGAGTAGAGGAGACCTGTTCTTGAAATGTGCTACCACGTTGTAGAGCACATGACCTTTATAGTCCTTCCCTATGCTGCAGCCCAGACCAAAAAGTTGTCTTTTATTTTTTCGCCTTTGTTTGTGTTTGCAGAGGTGTGTGCAATGGACTGTGGCTCTCACGGTGTGTGTATAGGAGGAAGCTGTCGCTGTGAGGAGGGCTGGACTGGTTCGGTATGCGATCTGAAAGCGTGTCACCCACGCTGCACTGAGCACGGAACTTGCAAGGACGGCAAATGTGAATGCCACCAGGGCTGGACCGGAGAACATTGCACCGTCGGTAAGACAAACAATCATCAGTATGTCAGTATTTACACTACATGGCCAAAAGAACATAAATACCCTGTTTTTAACAGGTTTGGTTCCTTAATTCAAGTGAATTTCAGGGGCCTTTTCTGTACCAGACTGTGTATAAAGCTAATTCAATAAAGAAGTTATGTCTGGTATGGAAGAACTTGACTAGCCTGCATAAAGCCTTGAACACCTTTGGGATGCCCTATTACCCAGCATCAGCATCTGGTCTTACAGATTTCTCTTGTGTCTGAATGGGAGCAAATCCCACAGCCATATTCTAACATCTAGTGAAAAAGCTTCACAGATGAACTGAAGACATGTGAGGATAAATTACATTTGTTATGCCACCAAGCACATATAGGTGGTGTTTGGGTGTCCACATACTTTTTTGCCATATAGTGTATTTGCATAATGTGTACAAAGTTTTTTTCTCTCTCTCATTATTTCCAGCTGGTCTTGATGCTTTTGTATTGAAGCTATTGGCTATTTGTTATGAAGGTTTACCTCACATCTTTTAACTTGTTTTGATTGTATATTCCCTTTGTTTTTCTTCTTTTCTTCCACCTGCTTTGGCTCTTCCACCTCAACAGGAAGAGGACTATGAGTGTTTGTTCTGTTTTGTACCTTCCCCCTGACCTTTGCTTGCTATCAAAGGGTTGACATTTTCATTGCAGTTGATGCAGACTTCCACATGGGAGCACCTATTCTGAAAATCATGGGGCTAAACGACAGCAGTTTCTCTTTACACAAGCACTAAACTCTGTTCATTATTTAAATATAAAAAAAATAAATAAAAAAAACAGTCATACCAAGTTGGATAGCATGGTTTCAGCTGGTTTAATCTGGTTAATTCTGGTTTGGTGCTGGTCTAGCACCAAATTGTCCATCATTCATTTATTTTCATGTCATCACTTAGGCCAAAAAAGCCCAAATAAAACATAAAATGTTATTTAAAAAAATAAATATATTTATTTTAATTAAATTTTACATTTTAAATAAAGTCCCTCTGTTCTTGTCTCTTCTCAAACTCAAAGTCTACATGTTGCTTAACCGTCAGTCACTAAATCTGTTCATTCGTTGTTAGCGTGTTGGCTACATTCTCCACCAGCTCAACTCTCAGCAGGGTACGTCAGCTGCTCCATTACTCAACACAAGCGATCGAGGTACGCGGCCTCGTTAGCAAGCAGGCCTGTTTCGCTGGGCAGCTTTATGCGAATCTGGCCAGCATTTTGCTATTCGTCTTCCAAATTAGCACGGTTAGCACGTAATTCTGTCCTGCTCTTCTGTTTGAGCCAACCACCCACACACCACACTCTCACCCCGACTCCAAACTTTACTGAACAGAAATGCTTGCTGAGTTTGATCACTTAATGACCTTGTTGCTCTAAGTTTAAACATTATAAATGGCTTCAAGACTGTAGGAGACCATATTTTGAAATATATGTCAGTGGCTTTAATGGATTGGTCAATTTGACAGTTTCATTTAAGCTGTAGTGTGAAATTTTGTACTGCTAGCATCACCAAATGAAATTGCAAACATAATGACTGTTATCAAACATGTTTGCTGAATACTCACCCTGCTTGTCGTTGGTCAGCTGAAAAAATTGTTTGCGCCATTGGTTGAGCAAATGCTGATGTATTAGGCTGGTCTGGATGCTTTAACAAAAAGAGCAATGTGTTGATACTTTCAGAGAAATTCACCCAAGATTGGCTTACTTATATTTGCCCCTGATTGGAGAAAGTATTTTAACATTGAATAAAAATGTAAACACTTCAAGTTTAAAGTGTTTAGGCAGTATGATGCATTTATGTGCAAACTATTTTACAGGTTGTGTTTACTTTGTGTGTGGCCTTCCAGAGTTTTTAATACGACTGAATATATCTCTTTAGGCCAAGGTTGATACTTTGTCCCTCTTTGCTGAGTGCATGCATTGCAAGAGGCGTGCGTGCGTGCGTGCGTGTGTGTTTGTGTGTGTGTGTGTGTGTGTGTGTGTGTTTGAGAGAGAGCACAAGAGGGAGCTAAAAGAATTATGGTACCTCATACATCATACGTGTCAGACTGAGATAAGGGGCCTCTTGGTTCCACGTAGGGGTGTGTGTTTGTGTATGTGTGAATTGTGTGTTTGTGTGTGTGACCTTCCCTGTCCCTCTACACCCACTCACTCTCATTAGACCTCTTCACAGTGAGTCCACACACACATGCCTGCATTACAACATACTTGCATCATGATTCTTTTAGACAGACACTTCAGACACCGGTACTGTAAGACAGCTCTCACACTGACCAGCAGCATCCACGCATTTTTAGTATGTATTTTATTGTTATAACATCAAGTCTTTCACAAAAACTTCAAATTTAAGGGTCGTTTAAAGCTACACAATATATGGCGATAGTAACCTCAATTCATTTTTGTCAAAATATGATACATATTTTATTTTTATTCGAGCTATATTGGCTTTTTTTTTTTAATCTGATTTGGGCCACTTTCATTGTTCTAGATCCTGGACAGTTTGAACTGATTCAAGGAAACTGATCAAATTCAAATGTTTTTTTGTTTTTTTTCTCTGAAGTATTTACTGAAGTATAAATCTATTGACATATCTGTTTTAACGCTCATCCACGCAAGATGCAAGACAAGAAAGGATCGCAAAACTAGTCTATTGACGCGCAATTTAGGAAACTTAATGCCCATATAAAAAGTTAATTTAAACTGTAACATTCACAATGTTACTTAATATTATCTAGAGTATTTGATATATCATCAAGCCCTAACCTTAATTGAGCATTATGGTCTGTAATGTGAACTTATCCAGACAGTACAGCAGATTTTTAAAAGTGATTTAGCTTAGATCTGTTTATTCATTTGGAAATGATTGGGGAGCTTCATGAGAGGGGGAGAAGGAGAGTAGGAGCATGAAATATTTCTCACGACACCCAAAACACACTTGCTGCCAACTGCACTTTCTCTTGTCTGCGAAGTCTGCGATGCTCTTTTTAGATAACTGGTTATTTCAGAAGTTGTTGAGAGCTCAGAGCATACTCAAATTAGTGGGTTGAGGTACATTTAGTACTTTTTGTGTACATTATCACTATTCACGTGTGGCAATTAGCAAAATTTTATGAGACAGTAGTCAAAAAGTCCACTTGTAGATCACCAGTAATCATTACACAAAATGGCATCTACAGGAGTGGAAGTCCATGTTTTATATAACAGAGCCAGGTTTTCAGATTTAAAAAAAAAAAAAAAAATATTGGAATGTAATCTAACAGTTTTGTACATTTCTGTTTTCCCCTATTCACTGCACTGAAAATAGTAACTGAGTGAACGGACTTATCTCAAAAGGACTTTGGAGTAACTTATTGAGCTGCACTCACTATATAAAAGCCTGTTTGTGAGATGCATCATCTATATATCCTCTAAGCTTAAGCATTCACTTTAGTAACAAGTTTAGGAATATGATTAATCACAATGCTGGCATGTTGTATTATGTGAATAAATGGTGCATATTCTGGAACACGAACATACTCATGTGAGCCCATTTTAGGTGATTTTATTGGTAATAGCTCTTTAAAGACTCTTTATGACTAAAGAAAAGAGTTTTTTTTTTTTTGTGAAGTGTGGCTTGTCAAAAGCTTCCACTGCCAGACATTTAAGATTTTTTATTAAGACTTGTATGCTTCATTAGGCCTTGGGCCCTTCCAGATCATTCATCAGAAGCACAACTCTTACTGTGAGAAAGCCATGGATTACAGCAAGCTGTGCACACACATCAGTCAACCCTGCAGGAGCCCCTCTGTATGTGTGTGTGCATACAGAAATGTACCCACACACAAAAAAAAATGCATCCAAAATGATTTTGTCAAGCTTCCATACTGTAAATGTGCACAAAATGAACTGTGGTGTGAGGAATCCTATCAAAATCCTTATTGGAGCAGATCGGTTCCCTCGGCAGCCATTTTAGTAAGCCCCCCCAGGCAGCTATTTTGTAGTCATGCAAGTTGAATGAGGAAAGACCGAAATCTCCAAACTGCTTGGCAAGGTTAGGTTTCAATAACATGTCAAATCAAAAATAAAATCTGACAACCATGGTATTACAAATTTTACTTCTATAACTCAAATCTGGCTACAAAAATATATTTGTTAGGTTTGTCCAGCTGATGGACAGGCACAACTTAGAGCAAACATTTCTTGGACATTGATTATTTTCATTTAAAGGCAGGACTTTTTTTTCCCAACATCTGCCATATTGAGCCTTGTGATATAACACATTTATTTCAGCACACTATCATTCCAAAATTTGGGGTAATAATGATTTTTTTAAAAATAGTATAATAAACTTTTAATTGGCAAGGATGCATTAAATTAATTGGACAAAAGATTTCTATTTCAAATAAATGCTGTTATTTTAAACTTTATCAAAGAATCCTAAAAAAAATCAGTTTTCACAAATTATTAAGCAGCAAAAACTGTTTTCAACATTGATAATAATAAGAACCATTATTAATTATTGATGATACCTGTACATTTATACATAATGAAAATTAAACTTTAATATAATATAAAATGGTGTTTTTTAAATTGGTAATATTTCACAATATTACAGTTTGTACTTTTTATTTACTTTTATTTATCAATTAAATATACTTACAGTATAATTAATACAGTATTTTTTTTTTTACATTTGGTCAATAGAGTACCTTACATGCAGTCGAAAACAAACAGTTTCCATTTATGCGGTACTGAAGCACCTGTCCATCAAAACCTCCCATTTATTATCACGCATGCACACGTGCGTACAGACAAAGAAATCAATAGCAAAACCTACAGCACACTAACACACAACTACATCATCTTGATCTCCAATGCCCTCATTTCTCCCCTCACATCAAATCATGTCAGATAGATGGAGGGTGAGAGCAAAAACAGCACGCACTGTACATCTACAAATCATTTTCCATGCTTTATCATTTCAATCACTAATTAATGAAACGCCCTTTCACAGCATATTAATCCAAACATGCTTTGAAAAGGGAACAGGAATCAGACTTTCAGTCTGTCGAATGCTGCAGATGGAGGTGGTGGCGGTGTGCACTATCCTGTCATTACAGTGCCGGGGCAGCTGGCGGGCAGGTAGAGGGCTGACACATTGCTAACGTTTGATTGGTTCTGTGGGATGGCTTTAGGTGCCCATGAGCGTGATTAAAACACATGTTTGGCATCTATGTCACACTAGCTATACCCACAGCTGTGGGGGCATGTATACCACCATGTGGCTGTGCATAGCAATTAGGATAATAGAAATTAATATAGGCTTTCTTTCTTTTTCTTTTTTAGAGGGACAGTGACTGAACCGCGCTGGACATGATGTATAATTGTTTCCAGATTAATGTCACTTTAATCAGAGCTCTTTGAATGTGCACGTAAATAATGAAGCATTGATGTCCATAAAGGGATGATTGCCTTTTTTTCCTTTCCCCCCTGTCTCTCCTTCACTTACTCTCTCTCTCTCTCTATATCTCCCCTAAGGACCATCAATGTAAATGAACAAAAGTTTGTTGTAATTAGCCAGTAATTGGCTGCCCTCACTGGCAAGTTTCCAGCTCGGAGTATGCGTTAGCTTGTGTTTTCATAACCCGTTGTGTATTCTGGGATAGATACGCAGCCCAGTCTTCTAGTCTAAGTTCTGGATCTCCCAGACATAACAGTGAGCGTGTGGAAACGAGACACCCGAGGAATTTAATCAGTACGCTCTCGTGCTCTCTCTCTCTCTCACACACACACACAACCTCTCAGTCAGTCTCAACCACACACACTCGTCTTTCATTCACACATAAGTGTGTCTTCCTTAAGAACATAATCCAGCTAATGAAGCCTCTGCATAACAGTGTTGTTATGCTTGTATTAAAAGGTGACCTTTTATTTAAGATGATTTGATGTGACTTAGCATATGTAATGTTATGACACGCTGCACAGGGTTTCTCCCAAAGCCTTGTCAGAAATAATTTCATTTAGCCACAGGAAGGAGATGATTGCTCTCGTACACACATGCGGATGATTCAGAGCTTATCCATACAGTATTCCACCAACACACCCCTTTTTTTCCCTCACTCAGGGCTATATAATATTTCACTCACACACTGAGGGGCTCAAGGATAATAGACCTGATGTGATGACAATGTGAAATGTGAAATAGCAAACATACAGCAGGATTCTTGAACCACATGTCAATCATCAGGATGCAATTACCAATTAGCATGCGAGGCCCCGTTCAGTGCGCTTTTCTAACCGTACTGTAAATCCTATGATGCCTATGTTATTTACTTTATGCATTATGAGTGATAATGTCACACATTTAAAAAACGATTTATGGGATCGCTCAGTGAATACTGAACAGAAAGAGTGAGTCATTTTCTACAGGTGTTGTTTTTCATTTGTTGAATAAAGAGTGTTGCAGAAGATTGTGCAGGGTACCGTTGGCCTTTGAGAACCACGGAAGTCCGAGATTGCTCAGTGGACGTGTTTTTGCTTTATTTAACCCAGTGTGTGTCAGTTTTTGTAGAGGAGTTGTACAGTACACTGAAAAACATTTGTTAATTTAATTTGAAGCAGTTTTCACTCAGAAATTGCTTGTAAATTTTACAAATAATTACAAAGAAATAGCAAGTATCACATTGAATTAAATGTGGTAATTCGAAGTTTTACTGAGTAGAAAGACTGAAATCGTTTTTTGTTTTTTTTTTATCTTTGTGTTTTACGTACATATTGCTGTCAGAAAGGAGAAATCATTTAGCATGTCTACTCGTTTTGAATGTCTAACAATAGAGAAGGACGCACTTTGGAACCAGATGCTGAAATTCCGACATCTTCCAGCAGTACTAAAAAAGCTCTTCGTTTCTGTATGTGGGTTTCACACCTTTTTAACATCCTCTTTCTTCTTTTTTCTTCTTCTTTTTGCTCCCTGTAAAGCTCACCCGGAGACGTATGTCCAAGGTACTGTATCTTTTCTCCTTTTTCTCTCTCTCATTCTCTCTCCCTTGAGCTCTTGTGTCCCGGATTGAGGTCTTTATGACATTTTTATGGCGCATTAATAACCTCTTCTCTCTCTCTCTCCTCTGCGTGTCTGCTATTATTGTGATTCTTCATTGGCTTCTTTTTTTGGACTGTCAGAAATCCAATCCAATGTCCTCAGCACTCTCCTTGGCTAATGTTCCAACTTCTGCAGAACCACCCCCCTCGCCCCAACTAAATCACTACAGCTCCACATCTGCAGTTTAGCATCCGAGAGTTGCACTCGAGTTCATTTTGAAAACAATAGCGCACCACGAAACCTGCACGCAAATGACGATCGGCCATGTTTATTTTATAATGAACTACGAGCTGGTGGTGTAAATGGAGATCAAGAGAAGAGATACTAGCAGATTCTTGTTTACTGTTACTGAGGTGTTTTTGGAAATGATTTCACAGGGCTAAATCAGTGCTAAGCCAAGTGTGATTCCAGACTCGCATACTGGCATATGGTGCATCAGACCGCCAAGAACTCTTACAAGGTTTTTTTTAAACATTAAGATGTTTCTTAAATTCTTACGGGCTTACTTTAATGCTTTTACTCCAAACCTCAATATGTTAGCTCGGGACATGTTTCTTGCTTGTTTTTATTATGTTTTACCACATCCCATGTTGCTTTTTTTTCCTTTCCTCACTCATACAATGCTAAACAGACATGGCACGTAGTGTATCTCAGTATGATATTTATTCATGCATTCAGTAACACAATATACACTCTGTGGCAATCCTCCAGACGGAGTCGGCCAAAGTCGAAACAGCTCCCACTCCTCTCTCAACATCTCGCCTTCCTCCTTCTCAAAGCCTTTCTTTCCTTTATGGTCATTTGCTTCCTTTCTCTCTCTTTTCCTTTTGTGTTTTTGTGTTCTGAATCGTCCTTCACTTGGACTCAAGTGCTCAGATTTTTTTTGTTCATTTTCTTTCCCGAATTTTCCTCCCTCCCGGCCCCATAATAGGAGAGAGGATAGGATTTAAAGGTAATGCATACCAAAGCCCCAGGGAGACTGTCACAAGCAATCACTCCGCTGTCTCTCTGTGTCTTTCTTTCTTTCCTTGTTTCTTGCTTTCTTTCTTTCTTTCTCCCTCCTTCACTTTTTTTTGTCTTGAAGCACGATGTCAGCGTGTCTATGTTCTAGTCTCCTCGCTCTATTTATTGTCGTCCTTTATATCTGCCAAATTCATCACTGTTTGTCTTGAACAAGCCACACACACACACACACAAATGCACACACGCAATTACTGACACGTGCTCACACACCTGTGGTCCTTGAGTTTTGTTTGGGAATCCTGTGGGTCCTGTCTCCATGCATCCCGCAGCCTGACCCCTGGTGTTTGTTAGCCTAGCTTCTCCCACAGTCCTCCCCTTCCCTCCCCCTGGCCTCTCTCGCTTTCCTCTGATTCCGTCCGGCGGAATGTGACCTGGGCAGAAAGTATAGCGCTGGAGGCACACACTCTCTCGCCAGCTCAGATGTCCACCCTATACTTTATGCCACTGGGATTCTCTGTGTGCCGTAGCTTCACATGGATGCCACTGCTGATTTATTATTCCCTCACCCTTTTATATCCCTTCCTTTGATCTCTTCTTCTAAATTAAATTTTCTTTCCTTTAATTAATTTTCTTTAAATAAATTTTTATGGGTTCCTCAATCGGTTCTTTTTCCTTTTGAATCTCACCTTGATTTTCTCACAAATTTATGCCATCCCTTTTGAAATGATTGGTTGTGTCAAGAGAGCATCCGTTACATCCATGTGAATCTACAGCCTCTGTGCATCTCACTAGGCCTGTTTGAAGTCCAGCGTCAGTCTGTGTTCACCTTTAAACCTTTACTTTCATTCTCGACGATGTCAGTGTATCTCTGTTTGGATTACCATTTGTGTTTCACACAAAGTCGAAGATGCATTGTGTCCTACTGTGGCCACGTATGATGATTTTTAACAGAACAACTTTCAGAGAGAATACTATCACATAAATTTTAAAACACGCACATAGTGACTCTGTCTAACACACATTTGAACTTGCACACGTCCGTACTAGTGTATGACGGCTCTGTCTGTCTCTGCAGAGGGATGCCCAGGTCTGTGCAACAGTAATGGCCGCTGCACACTGGATCAGAATGGCTGGCATTGTGTCTGCCAACCAGGCTGGAGAGGGGCTGGCTGTGACGTTGCCATGGAGACGCTCTGTGCAGACGGCAAGGACAATGAAGGAGGTGAGGTCACCGGTGACTGGACGCATAAATGTTATAAAATTTAAATGGGATGCATCACATATAAATGCATATGGAAAAGTGTATGTAAATATCACATACATATTTGTCAATGATAATCAGGTCAAGTATATAACCCTGGTGGGAATGGTAAAATGTGCATATTTAATTGTTTATGAGACAGCTGACATATTGTGACATTGTAATTTCTTCACAGTCAGTAAAAGTCATGATAAATTTAGTTGTGGTAAAGTTTTTAAGCAGGTTTAAAACACGCACCAGTCTTGTTATGGCCATTCTAAACAAACAGAAAGAAACAGAAAAGTAAGCATATATTGATTTAGAAGAGTCTGAAGAGTCTGACTCTGTTTCTCACTGTGGTATCCCAACAGAATATAGCACACAAGACATGACCCTAAGACCAAAGACAAGTAAATCTCCAAACGTTAGCTCAGAGTCCAGAGGTTCCACTTCTTGTCTTGACAGACATCAGGGAGACCGACTATAACAGAGCATCTCTTTTTACTTACATTTTTTTTTAAAAATGATAGGCCTGCACAAGGGGCGAGTATAGCCGTAAATCCTTCTCCACTGATCCTGCATTCAGGGCGTGAGTGTGTCTGGATGCAGAACTTTTTGGTACATGCGAAGTTCCATGACACACTTGAGGTCCAGAATACGGTTTCGTCCACACAAATGTCTAGAAATCTTCTCCACTGAGGTGAACACGTGAACCTTTAAACACAGCCCTGTTCCAAAGTATTTGAGGAGATTATTTTTCTAGTTGGAGATAATGCGGTCTGTAACATCATAAATCTGAAGGATTTACAGTCCTCTGGAAGCCTGACAAGAGGCTTTGAAGTTTTTCCAAAGCGGAAAGAAAAATACACAGTAAGGTTATGATATATTCTCAGTCGTACAGTAATCGTGCCACGGTTTGCAGATTCCTTTGAATTTGGCTTTCTTTGAATACCTATTACCAAGAGGTACAGTAAAGTGCATAAGCATAAAGTTCTTTACATAAACAAACATAAAAAATAAATAAGTTTCTCCTTAAATACATATACATGTCCAAAGATCCCATTACGTGACCTCTGTTTTTTTGTGACCTACGCAAGCTATGTTAACAGATTCTGTTCTCTCTGGAGGAACCTTTGCATGTCCGTGTTGACTTTGGCCATAGCGGACCGGATTTAAAGCAGTGTGAGAGTTACGAGAGGTCCAGATCTCACATGAAGTTGCGTGGTGCTTTTGGCAGGGGGTGCCGGGACACTCGTAAGGGAAAACAAACAGTCAGACACTCTGCCTCAATCTCACCAGAGCAGTGTCAGCTCAGGGTGCTGTAAAAAACAAATTGGTCTCATACTGATTGGCACAACAAACGCGCGTGTTTGCGTGTGTGTTTGCACATGTGTTCTTTTACAACCCCCCTGTGACGGTGTGCCAGATGTACACAGGGCTTTTTATAAACTAGCTGAGACGGATGGCAGAGGTTTATGGCACTTACCTGCGGGAGATCGGATCGCATTTCCACACAAAGCATTAACCAGGTGTTTACTGATAGAGGCAAGAGAGTCTTGACAATGTGAAAGAAGAAAGAGAGGATATTGCTGTCATGTTTCTGACCCTAAAGGTGAGAGAACAAATGGGTGGATGATGTATGAAGCAGAGATGCAAAAACGTTTCAATTCTCTCACATTATAAGCGTGTGACAGGATCTGTAAGTCAGGACATAGGATATACTATAAGACTCTTGAACACTTAGCACCTCATATTTTTTATGTTCATTGTTAAGGTGTGTGTCTGTGTGTGCAGATGGCCTGGTGGACTGTATGGATCCAGACTGTTGCCTGCAGAGCTCGTGTCAGACTCAACCCTTCTGCCGTGGCTCTCCTGACCCCATCGACATCATCAGCCAGAACCAACCCACAAGCCCACAGCAAGCTGCCCAGTCGTTCTATCAGCAAATCAGCTTCCTCATCGGCCCAGAGAGCACACATGTCATTAACGGAGACAACCCGTTTAACAAAAGGTATGGCTGTGCTCGCTGTAATGAGCAAATTAAACCTGAAATAGTAAAAGTGTATTAGGGCTTAACCGTAAAGTCCCAAACCTTATCAGGCAAATGATGTTTTATACCAGCCCAACTTAAGCAGTAGGTGTTTTTGTGATGTATTGAGTGTTGTGAATTATGCCGAGTTCAGTAAGTCTTTGAAGTGAAGTAATCCAGCTGGATGATACATTTTCACTTAGATCGGTTAAAATGTATAGAAAATTATAGACAAATCGGTAATGGTTTACACAATAACCATTACCATGCCATAAGCCATTATCATTACCATAAGCCATATTGTTTCCAGCAAATATGGAATAGCTATTATAGCTGTCATAAAGTTGAATTAAAGTTTTATTTATATATTTTATTTATTCATTTGTTTTGGTTCATTATATATTCAGCTCAGTTCATGTAGTTGACAAATACAGTCAGTTACAGGGGCCAATCCAGAAGGGCGTGCACGGTAATGCAACACTGTTTGCTAACCGCAACGATAGGAAAAAGAGCAGAGGAAGAACAGTGCCTGTGCGAATTACTGCTTGAAAACAAGTCCTAGATGCATGCATCAGATGCGTCTTTATGTGCTCATGGACAAAGGAGTATACTTTGAAAGGCTTGTGCTCTCACCTGTGCATGAAACGGAGCGGAACGCTGAAAATTAAGTATAGGAGGGTTAGGTTTAAGCTTTGAATGTTTAAATAGAGTTTAAGTGGAGCAAACTGTAGCACTCCTAATGCATATGTTTTATTTTTCATTATTCTGTTTATTTATAACACAAGATGCTTTTCAGTTTTGTAGCTGATTGTGACCAAATACCTTATACTTTAGCAGCCCTGCAAAAAAAAATATGACCTATGCAAGAATGCGTTCTGTTTACTGCTTAGTGCTTAATACACTAAAGGAGGCTGCACTTTACCAACTACCTCAGGGGGTACTAAATGCTGCTGTCTGTTCAAAATAAATTGAAAGAAACCTAGCATTGTGGATTTGTTGCTTTATACAACAAATCCACTTTAGTTTAGGGTCTAATTCTCACTATTTGTTTGTTTAGTACTGGTTGCTAATTAGCATGCATATTACTAAGATATTAGCTGTTGATTTGTACTTATGAAGCACATATTAATGCCTTATTCTGCATGACCTTATTCTACATCCTACCCAGTATCTAAACTTAACAACCATACAAACAAATAAGCAGTAATTAGGGGTTTATTGAGGAAAAAGTTAACAGTTAGTTAATGGTAAGAATTGGACCCTAAAAACTAAAGTGTGACCATTTTCCTACTGTAAATCGTACTGAACCGTGACCCCAAATCCAAGGCATGTACCGAACCATTATACCTGTTTTATATATATATATATATCAGAATCAGAATTATGTTGGCATAGAACTGAACTATAATGAAAAAAATATAATTTTTTAAATCATATAGCTAATTTAAAAAAAAACACACTATCATTTTTGTGGTGAGGCCAGTGAAGATCAAGTGAAAATCTGAATTACTGCACCAACTCACCTAACTGAAAAGAATTCTTGATGTCTAACAATTAAAAAATACTGAAGTGCAGCACTTGTTCATGGTGGCTTATGATGTCAATTTTATGAATTGCACATGTCTAATTGATTGTCTGACCTGAAGTCAGATGTTTTGTTATAATCATCCAGTTTCGGCTTTGCGAGCGACCATGTGCGGTGACCACCATTAATAAAAAAGAAAAAGAATTACTCCCTACAATTGCTTCTAACAGCCCTCTTAAAGACTTCATACAGTTGCCATGGAAACAGATGTGCTGACAAAACCTCATAAGAACCGTGTGACCTGGGTTACAGAGAAAAAGATTTTCTGAAGTTACATTAAAGTGTAATTTACAAATTATGCGCCTCAATTTGCATTGTGTATGTGAGAACACCATAACAGTTATTGGAAAGAGATGTTAGATCTGATAATAGCCCGCTTGAATAAGCAGTGCTGTTAATTAAGTTGTCACATCCAGAGTGTGGGTTTGTCCGAAGCATCTTCTCTATTTTTGCTTGAATGGATATAATCATTTATTAGTTGTCATGGTCAGTTGCCTTCATATCTCTGTTTTACCTTGTTCATTCCTTGTGCTTTGTCAATTAAGCGCCTGTCGCTATTTCAAGTCCTTCCTTGCAAATATGCTTTTTTGTGCTTTTAACATAATTTCCTTCTTGTGTCTGACTAAGATTCAGCGAGTAAGCTAATATCTGTGGAAACCAGTAATAAAAACACAAAGCAGACTGACTGATCTGCGACACCACAAATGCTTGCAGTCACATTTCAATTTGACTGATACGTGATAATAATGCAATAACGATCAGTTTGTTTATCTCATTCCCTGCCTCCTATGCATAACTCAATGCACATGTTCTGTTAAGATAGAAATCACATTAAAGTTAGCTTGATTACTCTCAAAAATTGCTTGGCAACTGTGATTCGGTCATGACAGATAACACGATTAGCTACAACAAAGAGTTTAATAGGCCCAATGCCAGTGCCCCATATGTGAGGACATTAAACCTTTAAGTACCTCTGTGGCAAGATAAAGACTGATCTGATAAGGGGAGGTGTAGACTAATGTGATTTAAAAATAAATGTACAAACCCACGCGGGGCACATCTGCACTGAATATCGGTCATTTTGGCTGGAGAGTTTGTTTGGCAGTCATCGAATGTAACACAAACCATGTGTACCAGACTCCCTCATCCTCCCAGTTCATGATAAAATAGAATAATCACTTGCTAAATAATATAAATGTTTAAGTCAACATTATGGTCTCTGGTTTTTGTATTCATTGTGAAGTTTAGTTCAATTTGTACTTTTTTTTTTTTAAATCCTGGGCTGCTTTTTGTTTTAAAAGGACAAATGGTGATAAAAGGACACAGCACAGATATATATTTTGGCTGACTAAAGAAAGGCCGTTATTGTGATTAATGTTATATATATTTATATAAAGTACCTGTCAAAATTTTGTAAACATTACAATTTTTTTATGTTTTTGAAAGAAGCCTCAGAAGGCTGCAATACATTTGAAAATGCAGTTTATTCCTGTGATGACAAAGCTGAATTTTCAGCATCATTACTCCAGTCTTCAGAGAGATTTTCTGAAGGATCATGTGACACTAATATGCTGATTTGCTGCTGAAGAAACAATTATTATTATTATTATTATTATCAATGTTGGAAAGTTTTTGCTGCTTAAAAAAGAGAGAAATTAATACTTTTATTCATCAAGGGTGCATTAAATTGATTAAAAGTGACAGTGGAGACCTTTATAATGTTACAAAAGATTTCTATTTAATAAGTGTTTTAATAAATTAATGCAAAGAAATGTTTTTCATTGAACTTTCTATTCATCAAAGAATCCCAAAAAAGGTTTCACCATTTCCACAAAAAATTTTAGGCAGCACAGTTTTGACCATTGATAATAATAACAATAAAAATAATGAATGTTTCTTGAGCAGCAAATCAGCATATTAGAATGATTTCTGAAGGATCATGTGACACTGAAGACTACTGATTCTGAAAATTCAGCTTTGTCATCACAGGAATAAATTACATTTTAAAATATATTATAATATATAATAGAAAACAGTTACAGTTCATTTGTTATAATATTTCACAATATTACTGTTTTTACTGTATTTTTGATTAAATAAATGTAGCCTTGATAAGCATAAGAATTTTTGACAGGTACTGTATATCTCCACATTCTGCCTTATGGGTCAACAAGGTAGACAATCCCGCTAAGAAAAAGTTGTTGTTTGTGCGTTTCCTCAGGGTAACTATTGATTCACAGCATAAACATTGTAAAACAACATGCCACTGGAGCAAAAGTGCCAGCTCCTTAATTTTCCGGAATTAAGTATCTGTCACACACCTTGTATATCCCAGCAGCCTCTCTCCAGATGTCTCTTCTATGTCATCTTCAGCCGTCCGTTCACTTGAACGCCTGGCTCAGCAAACCCCTGCCTGTGTACATGAAAATGTCTTGTTTTCATTTTGCTACATGCTTCCCAGCACTAAGGGGCCTTTTAAGCAGATTAAGCTTCTGCGTGGTGCATGTTGGCAAAATGGAAGGTGTTTTAAACAGTGAGGTTTGGATAGAAAACAACTGGAGCATTGAGAGGGTCAGCAGTCCAGAGAAGAGGAGAAGAGTGCATCTGTATGACCGCTTTAAGAATGAATCGAATAACCTTGAGCACCTTGGTAGATGTCCACCTGGATCCAGCCATAATCTTTGTGATGGCAACACCATGAAGGTTATTATTAGAGAGAGGGAAGGGCAGAAAGGGAAAGCTATTTTAGAAAAATGTAAAATCCATTGCTCATTATGTTGTTGCTCTGAATTTTTTTTCCAGGATTATCATAGTTTTGATTATTTCTTACAATATTAACCTTGGTTTTGTGAGAGCTTGTGGAATCCAGAGCTAGTAGTTGTGTGATGTGTGGTGTTCAGGGCAAAAGAGGGAGAAATACAGCACTGAGGAGAGTGAATTACAGCATGCTTTTAGGACACTCAGGCTGTGGCAGCTAACACTGGACACTATTGTTTTATTATCTCACACAAAGCAAATGGGATTTCTGAGTTACGGTCACATCATGAGGAATGGCAGCTTATTTATGGAATGTTTACCTGTGCATGTGACCCTGGGGTCATTTCCGCACTTCCTTTATCCCAGCATCAAGTGAGGGGCGACACCACACTTTGATTCACTGCTGCTCTGCTGATTAGGCCCCCAGAAAAGCAGTAATGACCTGAAAAATCATCCAATAAGTAGAGCGAGGTGTCCTCGGCACTGCGGTGAAGTGACTCTCTGCCTTCCTGTCATTGATTAACAGCTGAAGCAGATTTCTCCTGCTCATCCTGCCCAAAACAACCCATTTGTTAATCGATTTAAAAAAAATTAGATTTGTCAATTAATAATAAAATAATTGCAATCGATTTAGTATTTCAATATATACTGAGAAAGAAAGGTGATTCAGATCATTTTATTAAATTAAAATAATACAATGTTTTTAATTATTTCTCTCTGTACATGTGTGCTTTGGTCATTCAGTCATGCCTCCGTTCAACAGTTTAAAGGATTAGTTCACTTTAAAATGAAAATTACCCCAAGCTTTACTTACCCTCAAGCCATCCTTGGTGCATATGACTTTCTTCTTTCTGATAAACACAATTGGAGTAATATTAATAAATATCCTGATGCATCCAAGCTTTATGGCAGTGAGCGGGACCATTGAGTATCAAGCTCAAGAAAGTGCATCCATCCATCGTAAACGTACTCCACATGGCTCCAGGGGGTTAATAAAGGCCTTCTGAAGTGAAGCGATGTGTTTGTGTAAAGTAAAGTTGTAAAATAAAATATCTAGCTTCCGCCAGACCACCTTACGTATTCAACTTATGAAGAAAGTGTAAAACTCTTGCGTTCAAAATGCTTACGCTACGTCCTACGCCTTCTGTATTCAAATAACGGAAAAGGCGTAACTGACGCTTTGGTCCCGCTCACTGCCATTATAAAGCTTATATGCAGGATATTTATTAATATAACTCTGATTGTGTTCATCAGAAAGAAGAAAGTCATGTACACCTAGGATGGCTTGAGGGTGAGTAAAGCTTGGGGTAATTTTCATTTTAAAGTTAACTAATCCTTTAAGTAAAAATATTTAAAAAGATATCTTGTGACCCCATTGCTCTCTGTTGCACCCGTTTTTTTTTTTTTGTTTTTTTTTTTGTGATTTGAAAGTCAAGTGTTTATTCAAAAAAATAATTGATAATGCAGAATTCATAAGTATTTTAGGTGTTTATTCCCCTGGTTAGAAAGTTACAGTTCTTCAAACGAAAGCTTTACACACATCGACCCTTATGAAGCTCCTCGAAGAAAAAGCTGCCTTGGGAATTAAGGACATAAGAATCCCACTGCAGCCTTTAGGGGACTGAATTATGGCCGACTATAGAGTCTTGGGCACAAGAGTCACATAAATAAGCATAGAGTGAGTGTGTATGTGTGTAAGTGAGAGAAAGAGACAGACTTTGTCTGCTTTCTAGTTATTTACAGTGGATTAGACATTTTAACATTGCAATGAAAGCTTAGTGAATCCATATTCAGTCATGCTGTAAATCATATAGTGTGTGTGTGGGTTTCTTACCAACCATGTGTGTTTGTTTTGCAGCCTGGTGTCCATTATCAGAGGGCAGGTGCTCACTGCAGATGGTACACCTCTGATTGGAGTCAACGTGTCCTTTGTGCACTACCCAGACCACGGATACACCATCACGCGGCAGGATGGCATGTAGGTTGATTGAAAACACAAGCAGACACACATCCTATACACACTTCCATACTGTTTCTGTCCTTGAATAACTGAATGTCATAATACAGCACAGAGTACAGATGTCACCAAAACCATCTGTTTAGTACTTATGCATAAAATATACATAAATGTGTGAAAACTTTTTCATCGAATACACTTTTTTTGATTGAATACACAACCTCTTATGGCTCCACAACAGTTTGTGTGTGTGTGCGTGCGCATGTGTTTTATAGCGTGCTGTCTTATCTACCAAGATCATCTCATGAAAATGTCAGGCATTGCTTCAGGAAGCAGTGCTTTAGCAAACAGCCTGTTTAAAATGCATTGGATTTACAAGGGTGGAATCAATCAGCCAATGGGCCGCACTCTCCCGTACTGTTAAACCAATCCCGGTGTTATTAAGGAGCTGCAGCGCCGCAATCATGAAGGCCTCAGGACTGTAACCAGCAAGCTCTTTATGCAGACATCTTTTTTCAAGGAGAAGGAACTGTTAGGACCCACCATCATGTACTATCATGTGTCAGTGCTGAATGGCTAAAAGACAGCAATCAAGCAGAGATGAAAAGAAATAAGGTTTGCAAGTAAACTAAACAAATTTGAATTGAATTCAGTGCAATTAAAGATAGAATCACAGAAAAAGGCATTTAGGTGCAGTTGATGGACTCTGTGGGGTCAAGTCTTTAAAGAAATAGTTGAATGAAAAATGAAAATTCTGTCTTTATTAATTCACCTGCATGTCGTTCCTAACCGGTATGACTTACTTTCTTCTGTGGCGCTCAAAAGGTGTCATTGACATCAGACCTGATGCAACACATCTAAGGGTGCCATATATGATTTGAGGGCTACAGTGGACAATTTTTAGTGCAAAGTTAAATTTCAATCTGTTTATCACACAAAGCTTCAGAGGATTTGAAATGTAGCACACAAAACTTTTTTGGTATTTCTTTGTCACTTTGGAACCAGTGTTATTCATACATTATTAAAGTAAATTTTGAATTATTTTTCTATTTTTAGTTTAATTTTAATTTTATGTGTTTTTGTCATTTTTATTTTTATATTTAGCTTTAATTTATATTTATTTCAGTTTTAGTAATTTTTGTTGTTCAACTTAAACTTATTTTTTTTAGTTGTTAAGGCAACATTTCTAATTTTGTTCAAATTTCTATTATTTATAATTAACAAAAACATTTTTTATAGTTTTAGTTAACAATAAAATGCTGTTTGGAACCTGACAGCACTTTCATTTTATGGAAAAGAGCCAAGATATTCTTCAAATGTTTTCCTTTATGTTCTATAGAACAACAAACATCCAAACATCATACTAGATAATGACATAATTACAGAATTTTTGACTGATTCTGCTCTTCCTATAGTTGTTTTCTTTTAAGTTAGAAATAGAGTGCATGAGCACACGTAACAGCAATGAGGAGAGGGGTTTGACTGTAACAGTGCATCAGAGATAGATGGAGAGAGGCATTAGAAAGAGACTGCCAGAGAGATATGTTTAATAGAAAATGTGATGAGAGACGAGGTTGGACTGGAGAGAGAAAACCCAGACTGAAAGAGAGAGAGTGTACAGGGGGGAGGCTATAGATGGAGAGAGTGTGTCCGAGATTAGCCCACTCAGCCAGCTGTTGCAGCTCTTGAACACCACAGCGGGGCAGGCCTTAAAAATGGCAGTGGATAATCATGCCCACACCTCTTCCACATCCACTTACTTCAACAGGGAATCAGAGTACCAGCCACGCAGCTGTTAGGGACCAATCACCAGCAGCCTCTCCTTCAGAGCTGCTCAAATGCTCTGCGTGTGTGTATGTGTATGTGTGCGCACGCGTGAGTGAATCTTTACGCTACTATGTGCATATTTTCTGCCCTATCTTGCTTTCCCCCCTGCAGCCGTTGCAGAATATTGGAATATAGGACAGTACGCTCAGTTCCTGACTCATTTCCTTTCTAATAAGGCTCTCGTGGCAACACAGAGAGAGAGAGAGAGCCGAGGGAGAGTTTTGGCTTTTACACAAATGCAATGATAAAAAGGCTCAGCCACATTATCATGCATTTTTCACCATGGCAAGGCCCTGTGTCAGAAAGGAAAGGGCTTTCTTAGAAACTCTTGGCTCGGAGGAGACACGCACTGGGATCAAGAAGGTTAAAGGAAGAGACAATTAAACCAGGTCTAGCCATCAGTTCTCATGTCTAATTCATCACAGTTACTCACTCTATCACCTCCACAGTACATTACCTGCATATTACACATGCCTAATGAGGAGAGTATGACAGTCCTGTGGGGGTGTTTTATATGTGTATATCAGTTTCTATGAACTTAATAATGTTCTGTATAAAATAAGTATTGAAATTTATAAGTACACTCCTGTATCTTCTGTGCAGGTTTGACATTCTGGCCAACGGCGGAGCATCACTGACACTGAGCTTCGAGCGAGCACCATTTTTAACGCAATTTCGTACGGTATGGATCCCGTGGAATGTTTTCTACGTAATGGACACGTTGGTAATGAAGAAAGAGGAGAACGACATCCCTAGCTGTGACCTGAGTGGCTTCATTCGACCCAGCCCTCTCATTGTGGCCACACCCCTCTCCACCTTCTTCAGATCCTCGCCCGAGAACGGCCCCATCATTCCAGAAACACAGGTAAGGCTCTGTTTGACTCTGTTTGACTGTTTGAATGTGGCTGATGCAGATCTCCAAAACTGAAACAATCCTTCCCACAAAATGTGCTAATTCGTGATTGTAAATGGAATGTTGTTTTCAGCTGGTCAGCTGGAAACTGAATGGTTATTTATTTACATGCGCAGAAGAGGGTATCATATGGCAGTAGTCAGTATGAATGCGCAATGAGTCTAGACGTGCTCTGTGCACCATTCAGTTGGTCACAAAAGAAAGAGCCTTTGAGAACAGTGATGGCACTAAAAAAAAACGTGAGGAAACAGTCTGTTCTCTGCCCTCATCCTGCACCCAGCATGAAGTACTCAGAGGAAAAACAGTTTTGAATCTTAGTGTGGTGCTTGCAAGACATAGAAATCACCACAGCCCTCAGCGTAACCCCACATATTGAGGAGATATTGGTCAGCATTTTATATCCTCTTGCACACCCTCCTTTTGTTCCTTTTATAGTGCAAATCCGCACACACTATCCTCTACATAATCTGTGTAAAATGACTCGAGCCTCTCGCTGCCTGTCTGTAAAAATGAAAGCTGGACCCACATCAGACCAAATAAAGCACCATGTCTTTGGGGAGATGAATATAAAACATGCTTAGTTTGTGTCTTGTACAAAACCATTTTTAAGGTCTTAAAGGAATAGTTCACTCAAAAATGAAAATTCTGTTATTATTCTCACCCTCTTGTTTTTCAAAACCCATGTGATTTTCTTTATTTGTCAAACACAAAAGGTATATAAAAAAGAATATCCTTGCCACTCTTTTTAGAATAATGAAAGTGAATGTTTAATTTGTGAATAAGTCAATCTTTTGTTTTTAATGAATCGAATGAATGATTCACTCATGTAGTTAAATGGTCATTGGAGATGAGGAATAACGACGGTCTGTTCATCAAAAAACTTTCATATGGCTTTAGAAGAATATAACGTACAATTCATATGGACTACTTAATACTTTCGTGATACTGTTATCGTGCTTTTGCACCCCATTCATTGTAATTGTATGGAAAACAGTGACCTCTTTATTTAAAATGTATCCTTTTGTCTTCCAAAAAAGAAAGACAAAATTTTTATTGTTGAGTGAACTGATCCTTTAAAGCTCATTATAATTATAAAAAGAAAGGCAAAATAATTGATATTGAATGCTTCAGTCACTTTTTCCTGTGCCATGTGAAATGAGTGCTGTTGTTGATGAGAGGTTCACAAAACTTGGCTCAGTTCTGTCTGTTTCTCTCTGTCTGTATTTTCTCTTCCACCCTACCTTGTGTCCAGATGTGTATTTGATCCCTTCCTCTATAACCCGGCTTTTCCATTCTTACCTTTCTGTGGCATGTGGGGGGGGGGGGGGGGGGGGGGTGCATCCCCTGTAATGCGAGCACTCAGGGCCAACACATATGCTGTCTTACGAGTTTGCTCCGAGACATAAAGGAGAAAAATTGTTTCCTTATTGTCGGCAGCATATGTAACAGGCCACACTCCTCTTCCCATGTTTCTCCTCGGTCCCAACAGGGGCGTCTGTCCCCTCTGTGGAACCCCACTCATCAAAGTCGATGGGCCCTGATTTGAATTACAGCCTGCTTTGAGAGCAACTCTAAACAGGGGTAATCAGACCCAACCAAGTTAGCATTTAATATGGGGCTTTTGGACCTCAGCTGTAATGGCCTCCAAGGTCTTTTTTTACTCAGAGCGTCACACATAAATGGCAAACAGACATCCCTCAGCCCCCCTCAGCCAGCGCTCGTAACGCTTAGCGGCCGTGACACCGAATGGGAAGGCATATTGCTTCCACTTGGCCGTTGTGCAGGGCTGGAAGAAATTGTATTTGGCTGGAGGAGAACGGCACGTTTTCACGTCCAGAGAAAAGCTCTATGCGACAGCGGAAAATCAAATGAGACATTTAGTGAATGAAAGATACATGATTTCCCATCATGCTTTGTGTTTCTGCTTCAGTAACTACTGTGTCCTATAAGGCATAACACCTCTAAATGCAATGAAAGTGCATTGATTCGGCTGCTTTTTTGCCTCTCACAGAAACACTAGCTTCCTTTCTTACTATGAAAAAATGCTTGATGATAAAACTCAATCTGGTCTTTATTACTGTGCATTTAATGGGCTGTATCAAATGAACTTTCAAAGCCTTTTTCATCTTCCCTTTCATTTGGCAAATGAGAAAATATTTTGCTTTAATGCAGCCATATGCACTTATGGCCCTTGCCCCCGTGGCTAAGAATAACACGGCTGCACACGTAGAGACACGGCAGCGCATGCGGTGCCATTTATTAAGAGCTTTATAGCAGGCGGAGTAAAGCATGTTATTAGCTCAGACTCTGTAATCAAAGTTCACAGAGGGGAGGCCAGTACATAGCATGAATGCATTGTGGCTTATAGACGCCCTTAAGTAAACCTACGAACACAGGATATGCACACACACACACACACACATGTGGATGGCATCAGCTAGTGTTAGAGTGGCAGCGTTGGCCCTTCAAATTGAGAGCATAATGTTACAGTCGTGTCTGTGTGTTTAAATGTGAAAGTGTGAAAGTTGAAACCACCAAATTTTCTCTTAACTTGCTTTTCTTTTCTTTTATCCCCCATCTACCATTAGTTTCCTGTTTGCCTGGGCTTTTTTGTTGTCGAAGCCACAGACTGCATATCAAAGGTTTTCCCAAAGCCATCTAGCCCCCTCTACTGATCCCTGGAAAAGTGCAGCGGCATCCAAACCAAAAAAAAAAAAGAGAGAGAGAGAAGAAAAGAAATTCCCTCTGGCTCCCTTTGTCCTCTGTGTTAGAGAAAAGTAAATGTCCCCTCCCAGTAGGACACTTGACAATGCCATGAGCTGGAAGACAGGGGGATTACTGTCTTTCCACAGTGGCTTGACTGGCTTTTCATTAAGCACTTGAGGAGAAAGCTGTGATGCAGAATCTCTCTGTTGATCCAAGCTGCTCCTCATCTCCCGTGCTCCTTTTGTGCATCTCAAAGAGGGAGAGAAATTAGCGCTAATGCTCTGAACTTTGGTGACTCCTCACCAGGGGCACCTTTAAATTCCGCTAACTGCACGCTTGTGTTTCATCTGGTACAACGTGCCAGCTGTCTAGAAGTCTGAAATCAATCCAGTTTGAACTCTTCTACTGCAAGTTGTGGCCCACACTCCTCTGTCTATTGACTATTTCTCGTGGTCGAGCATGTGGAATGCGGTACAGTAATAGCCTCCGACAGTGATGTAAATATAAGCATGTTCCGCCCGTGAAAATCTCCCTCATTAGATCCAAGATGTCAAGTAAATGGCGGTCAGAGCAAACACAGGCACAGATGTGCTTTAATCCTGTGGAGAGAAAAATCTGAGTCCTCATCCTCGGCTCTAATGCCGCTTCCAGATGCTCCCGAGTCACTCCTTCTCTCTCCCCATCTTCATTTATCTTCACCTCTTTTTCTCTTTGATGTGCAGGTTCTTCAGGAGGAGACAGCGATTCCAGGTAGCGATCTGAACCTCATGTATTTGAGTTCGCGGGCGGCTGGCTACCGTCCAGTGCTCAAGGTGACCATGACCCAAACCACCATCCCCTTTAACCTCATGAAGGTCCACCTGATGGTGGCGGTGGTGGGACGCCTCTTTCAGAAGTGGTTCCCCGCGGAACCCAATCTGTCCTACACCTTCATCTGGGACAAAACAGACGCATACAACCAAAGAGTCTATGGCCTATCGGAGGCTGTGGGTGAGTAAACACAGAGATCAGAGACTTAGATAGATAGATAGATAGATAGGTTGCTGTACAAAGTTAATCAGAAAATCTCATCACAACTCGTTTATTTTTTTACTTTTGAATATAGAATGTACAATTAAATGTGAAAACTTTCATCCGAGTATATTTTTGCAAGATTCTTTGACTGTTAATTTAGTGTAAATTAACACAGCATCACACCTCTGCTCAAAACCTCCAAACTTTCCAAAAAGGCCTCCCAATTAGCAGCAATTTTCACATTTTTACTAATATATAATATTAAATCAGCTAGTGTTGTTGAGCTGATAAACAACCACCTCACTATCTATCGCACGCTGTTCTTCTAGAATAATGTAATTACCCTCTGTAGAAAGGCTGAATTTGTTACATGCAAGAATGTAGATGTGCTTAATGGCCCATGCCACTATGACAGTTGCATTATGGGATGTCTCCTTAAATATACCTATGCAAATAGGGAGTGTAAATGGAAAACAAAGCAGTTATGATTAAGGCCAACAATACCACAGGAAGCATTTTTTTTTTTTTCTTTCCTCTGAAAGATTTTTTTTTCCACTGTGGAATTTTTTATGCTGACTGTATTTTGTAGCTTTTATGATTACCCATCAGCAAAACCACAGAGAACAACATGGCTCTTTCTGTTCTGAGGAAGGTCAAGGCGAATCTGTGGCTTTGTTTTTCACTTAAGAATTGAGAAAGACGGCCAGCTGCTGATGACAGCGCCTCAGTTTATTTTCAGCTGGTGATGTGGCAGGCAGTAGGCCAGACTAAACTAGACATGCTTTTCAGCGCCTCACATAAACAAACTCAAAAGATGTTGAACCACAAAAGACATGTTTTTTCACTAAATCAGGAATGCATTCTGCCTTTACAAAGTGAACTGTGTAAAATTGTAAATAGGTTAGCTAGGTCTCACGGGTATTGATTGGCTTTCACCTTCTCATCAGGCTTTGGTTTGCCAATTGCATTAAGCAGGTAATTTTTTTGCCCAACGAATAGCAGTGCGCTTATTGATTCTCTCTGGGGGACATGAGGTCGCTTTCTTAATATGATCGGCTGAAAACAGTTATACATTTAAAACGATTTGCACCTGGTGAAGCTCAGATTTGTTATGAGATTTACGAACGTTAGGATAGAGACACTGCAGTGTTCAGGCAGGCTGCAGTAAAGATGAATTGATATTGTGTAGGACATCTGATTAGGCCTGGCAACGACTGCGGTTTATCAGCTCGATGTTTATATAATGATTTATCTGCATGCCTCTTAATGTGGTGTTTAGACTTAGTCTGTATTGATTACTTTACACGGGTTCTCAAGAAGGCTGCATTTGATATGATGTTTCTACAATATATTTGCATACATGAATAACACCAATCTCTCTCTGTCTCTCTGAAGTGTCTGTGGGATTTGAGTATGAGTCCTGTTTGGATCTGATCCTGTGGGAGAAAAGAACAGCTATCCTGCAAGGTTATGAACTTGACGCCTCAAACATGGGAGGATGGACGCTGGACAAACACCACGTTTTGGATGTTCAGAATGGTAAGCCCACCTCTAACCTTTGACTTCTCCAACGAATAGCACAAATATCGCACTCCTACACTGATTTTAATATGCGCAGCTCATTGATCTTGGCAATCAGCTGAAATCATGCGTTTACCCACACACTCCCAAATATCAACAAAAATCAATTAAAATACACTTGCCTTACCTCTTCTTCCTCCTCTAAATAAGGTCCATTATCTGCTTGTTAAAAGTTATTAACATGACATAAGTATAAAACCATCCATTATCTGCCTGTTAAAAGTTATTAACATGACATAGGTATAAAACCTTTAATAAGGAGTAAATGAGCACTCATTAGTGTCATTGCTTTTAAATGACATTGATGAAGTGGAGCTATAGCGGCACAGCGTTCTTATTGTCTCAGGCATGCCAA
Source organism: Elopichthys bambusa (assembly GCA_037101425.1). NCBI lineage: Eukaryota > Metazoa > Chordata > Actinopteri > Cypriniformes > Xenocyprididae > Elopichthys > Elopichthys bambusa. Next base: position 27,019,980 of record CM074436.1, read on the forward strand.
TGAAGAGACATTTGACATTTCCATGTGAGTGACCTTCACCTAGACGAAGCAGTCTGGAGTGCTCTCTGCAGCAAACATTTATGGCCACGTGTCATTGGGGAGAGACTGCCTTGATGAATTCTTATGGAGTTTCATCCCTCATCTTGGCTTTAAAAGGGTAATCAGCAGAGTTTGTCCCCATGTACCTTGCTTAAAGGTTGAACCTGTTTATTCACTACCCTTGAGCCCTTTCAAAGGGACACGATGAGCTGTTCTTAGATCATAGTTTCCATAGCATGCTCACCTTTCCAGGGCTAAATGTTTGTTGTAAGCTCCTACGGAAACTGAAATGGCTACCATTTGGTTACAAAATGATAAAACGTCATCTCTTAAAGCATTTGTTCGCCACAAAATGAACATTTTGTCATTTTTTGCTCATGTTGTTCCAGCCCAGTATTATTTTCTTGTGTGGTAATTTTTTAAATGCAAAGGGACAAAATAGCATAAAAGTAATCCATACCATTTATTTTCCTAGTCAGACCAAATGGACAGACCAAAATGTATGGCATTCACAAAAATCTTCCCTTCTGCTGTAGTTCTTAAATATAATATGGCACATGTTCGATCCATTCAACTTTTGTAGTTTATTGCCGAACTTCAGCAGAGGGGCTAGTGGCTTACATTTTGGTCTGTTTCTATGGTATGAATTCAGACGTCCTTGAATATAGCGCAATGCTTTAAACGGCATGCTGTGAGATCTAACACATAGAAAAAGAACAGATTTTAGTAAGAGAAGAAAAAACTGCTCCTCGGACGACGGCAGACAGTGATGGACAGCTAGGAGCTGGTGAATCCATGAGGGCATGCCATAAATTATCCAGTGAAGTGGGCCTCTGATGAAGGTATGTGAAAAGGCCCAGTACAGCATAATGATTGTGGAAATTAACTCTCTAGAGCAAAACATGGAGGGCATTGAGGAATTGTACTAGTCTGCTTATCTTAATCTGAGAGTGAATGTAATATAGATTATAGATAAATAATATATAGATATGTGTTTAACATGGATACAATTATTTATAAATCATCTTAAGACCTTGTCCTTCATTTTGCCTGTCAGGGTTATTATCATAAACTAAAACTAAGATAAAAACTGTTGGTTAAATAACAGAGTAAACTGAAAAATTAAAAAATTAAAACAATATAAGCTAACTATAACAGAATGAAACTAAAATCAAAGGTTAAGAAGTTAACCAAAACAAAATTATCAACAAAAATAAATAATGATTTGAGCAGTCATCAAGCACTCATCACATGTCAGAATAATCTGACCTGTCTGTCTGTGTGGGAGAACACATCCCACAGGCAATATGGCATGATGAGATGCCAGTAACATTTTCTGATACTGACACAAATGAATTTTTTCAGTGACTGGTGGGAAATGGCACAGCACTCTTCATTCTGTTAGAAACATTTAACTTTTGTTGCAGTGATTTTATTTTTTACTTTGACTGCACAGGCAAGTTGATTCAAAGTAATCTGTGAATGTTCTTCTTTGTGTATTTAAAAATTTGAACTCTTGTGCAGCATTGTTTCTTTGTAAATTAAATGCTAAACATTCTTTTGCACTCAGGGACAAAAAAAAAATAGCCAACTACAGGATGGGCGCATAGTCAGCTCTAGTTGCCCAGTCCTTCTTTTTTTTTGTTGTTGGCATCTTGAGTGACACTAAGCCCTCTTTACTTCACTGGCCGAGAGCCAGCTGTCTGTACAAATTCCAACGGTCTTTCATCTCCATGCCTGTTGCCCTTGCTTCGTCCCTGACCCCCCTCCTCTATCCAGCAGCCCCTATACCTCCTGATCCCTAGCATATCTAACTGCCTGGTGAGTCAGGTGGCTGGCCCACCTAGAGTATCCCAGAATGCACTGCTGCAGTCCATTTAAGCTCTGTTGGATGTCATTGATTCATGGTTGTGGACCCTTAGTTCCACAGTTCAAGCCCCATATTAATAGTCAGTGCACTCCACTCCACTCTCTCTCTCTCTCTCTCTCTCTCTCTCTCTCTGTGTGTGTGTGTGTGTGTGTGTGTGTGAGAGAGAGAGAGAGAGAGAGAGAGAGAGAGAGCGCAGAAGAATAAGATTTCTAAGGCTTCTCTTAATAATAATAATATGTTGTTGTGGGTTAGGGTTAGTTTTCAGGAATTGAAATAAAGCTGAAAAAAAAATATATAAATATAAATATTAGATGAAAAACTTAGATGAAACACTTAACTTAAACTTAACACTGAAAATTAGAAATGTTGACTTGGCAACTGTATATACACACACACACACACACACACACACACATATATATATATATATATATATATATATATATATATATATATATGCCGAAGTACGAAAATTACTAAAATGAAATGAAAAACTAAATGAAAAAATTAAAGTATAGAAATATTTTTTAAAAAGTAATAAAAATTACAAAAGCACATAACAAAATAAAATAAAAACTTGAAAATATATCAATAAAGACAGTATTAATAAATTGTGTAATGTAATGTAATGTATGAACAATATTAAAATAACACAAAATAACAGTAATATTGGCAGACACTTCCTGTGCAGTATAAGGGATGATCTGGCTCCCATCACTCTTTCAGCGGAGCACACTGCCATTTGAGACCACTTATTACTGTCTGTAGTCTCAAAATGGCTGCAACGACCTAATAGAAATTAATAGTAGCTATCCGGATCCATAAATGTTGAACGTTTAGTGTGTGCAGCGAGGGAGCTACAATGTATGTAATTGTAAGTGTCCATCTGAAATGTGTGTAGCTGTAAGCTTTAGGCCTTAGAGTCATTCAGTGTATCTATATTCTTGTCTAGTTATAATGAAAGGAACAAAGTAATAAGACCTACGTTATGGTCCTCTGAGATTTGGTTAAGTATAGGAATGTATGTTTGCATTAGTTTCCCGTCTCTGGTGACCTCAGCCTGTCACCACACTTTTCATGCTGTCTCACGGGGAAAACACATGCATGCTTACATCCAGACAACGCCCAGCCACAAACTAAAACACACACTCTCACTATTTTAGCATCCTCCATCTGTTCACATTCACAGTCTTTTCTAAAGGAGCTAAGTTAATCTACAGTCAGCTGGTCATTATCACAAAATAAACCTTGACAGGTTGATCAGGAACCGACAGGAAGCGGAAACATGAGACTAGCACAGCTGTGTAGGAAATCTTTGCCAATTATACGGTTTAGTGATCATTATATAAAAGTATTTGATCACACAATTCAGCAATTGAATAATCAGAATCAAGTATTCCAAAGAACTGTGTAATAAATATTTATACAGTATATGTAGACCAGGGCTGATTTTATATTGCCATTCAGTTGGACAGACTTGTAAATCAAAGGCCCTGTCCCAAATGGCTCCCTTGATGTCCTCTTGCAATGGTCGTCGCGTGTCCATGAAACCCACAAGACTATAGGGTGTCCCATTTGTTTTTTAGATTTCATAAAGGTGCTCATGAGTGGCCCTTAGCGGCCATTATGTGCTGAGCAGGGAAAATTAAGTTTAACAGGGTGGCCGTGGGTCCTTAAAAAGTCTTAGAATAAGTTTCCCAATAAAAGGCCTTAAAAAGTATTAAATTGTCTTAAATTTTAAATGGGATAGAATAGGATCTCATTCCTAAATGACAACGATTCGCCTGTCTATTAAACTTTTGACAAAATCACACCGGAACATTCAAAACTGCATTTGCACTACACTGACCTACAGAGAGCATAGATATGTATAGATATGTATAGATATGAAACCACTTCACAAACAGTTTTGTCAACCACACAGTCGTTATTTCTGTGTTACAAATATTCATATTATCATAGCAGAACAGGGATAAAAGTGTATAGTTTGGATAAATAAACACTAATGTCTACTTTAGCAGTCAAAATAGAGTGAATCACCTTTTGAAAGTAACGATTGTATCAATTACATTGTTATGCGAGTAGGTGGCGAGAGTTGAGTTGAGTAAGAGACTGTTTAAAAAAGTATTTTGCATTGAATCGTTTATTCAAGAGATTCGTAACAAAGAATTAAAAAAACGCTGATTCCAGTAATGAAACAATGAGGTACTTATAAGTGAGTCATTGAATTATTCATTCAAAGCAAAGATTCATTAAACATTTTAAATAGACTGCAGGAATTAACATGTTGTCATAACCTTTAGTAAATTACATATTTTGTTTAGTAGTCTGTTCAGAATTGTGAGAAAATTGTGATCTCTGTTTGAAACCAAAAAAATCGTGATTCTTAATTTATCCAGAATCGTGCAGTTCTAAGATATATATTGTGTATTTCCATCGCAAGTTTGGTCTTAAATTTCATATACAGTGGTATTAAAAAGGTCTTTAAAAGTCTTAAATTTAACTTGTTTATATCTGTAGATACCCTGTTTAATCACAGAAACACTTATTTGAAATTATCTTAAACCGGTTAATAATGTTATTTTATCGTTCTGTTTAATATTTTAATTTGGCAGTCAACCTATCATGAATTCAAATAGTACGGCCTGTGCAAATGTGAAGCTGACGCATGTGAGTGAAATGCCTGCGCTCAGTTGTCAAGTCATTATAGGTAAGTCGCCATGGCAATGCGCTGGCATTAGCTTTTGGATCTCAGGAGTTTTTCTGAGGATATGTCACCAACCGTTAAAGCATTACATTTAAGTGAAAATGAATGGCAGGTAATATCCAATGTGGTGTGTTTGCGAAAATCACAGGTTAGTTTAGAACCACTACTATTCAGGAAATGAAAAAAAAGCTGTATTTTTTTAAATAGTGTTGTCAAAGTTAGTAGTGTGGCTTTATGTCTGGTCAGACAATTGCACATGTCATTATATATATATATATATATATATATATATATATATATATATATATATATAACATTATATATATCAAATATATAAAACATTAGCCTTTACAAACATTGTGTTCTTTGAATAAAGAAATGCTGTACTTATTCAAAGAACTAGTTCTTTATTTACCCTTGCACAACAAACAAGCAGAGATGGCCTCCAAAATGTGTGCAGCACTTCATTCTCGACTGAGACGAGTGGAGCTGCTATATGAAGTTTTGCTGACAGTTTGAGGATCCACTCGAGTTACAAGGTTTAGTCACAAGCTTTTAGTATAAAGTTCTATTCATGCTCTGGTATATGGTATAGCCCAAAGCAGTGGTGTCTGAGAATTCATCAGTTGAGCCCAATTGGATATGAATATTGAAAGGTAAGATTAGATGTTTTATCAGACTATATTATTTCTACATTTAGATACACGTATGGTAGAAGGTCACGTGACTGAATCTGGTAAAAGATACTGTATAGAGGTTAAAGTCTTTTTATATTTTGCTTAAAATAAGTATCTATTAAAAACAATCAAACAATGTACATGATAATCATTATAATTTTAATTTAAATTTCAAAGTTTCAGTGTTCTTCCCTTGCCATCTACCAATAATTCTCCCAGTTATAACATTGTTTATTACAAAATGCTCTTAACATGCTGATTAATAGTCCTAATGCTAGATTTAAAAAAAAAAAAAAAAAAGGTCTTGTCACAGACCTGGTTTAAATGGTCAGTCATAAATATGTATGACATATAAAAAATATATTTTGCTGCATTCTCGTTTTCTGAGGTTTCTTAGCAAAAGTATAAAAATTGCTCACAGTGTTTCTGCTACTGTTGTTAAAATAAGGTCAGGTGCGAACGAAAAGGGCTTGAATTAAGCGCATTTGCTCTAGATAAAAAATATTAGAGGATATAGCATTTACCATAAACTTGTAGCATGTATCACTCAGTGTTTTGTTTGTTTGTTTGACGCACTGCTCACTTTAAACTGTAGAAATGGTAAAATGGTGCTGCGGTTGTCATTTTGTCTCACGGTCTGGTTTGAACCAAGCCAGGGTCCGAACCTGACCATGGTCTGCTATTTGAGGATGCCTGCCATAATCCGACTATAAACAGGCTGTTTCAGTGGAGCTACTTTTTTTTCTTTTACAGTAATGCCAAGCCCCCCTCCCTTTCTCTTTCTCTCTGTCTTGACCTGTGGGCTCTGATAAGGCTCAGGGAATCTGGGTCTGTGTTCAGCTTTGGATGTCCACATACCACAGCTAGCGCAGACTCCAGTCAGGCATTTTATCTTATTAAAGAGCTCATTCACAGAATCCCCTTGCTTATGGAGAGCCCCCTTATTTTCACTACCACCTGCTGCTATAGTATATGTGTTCATATTTATAGGAGGTTATGCACAGAAGTTAGTTGGATGAGTTGTACTGTGTTAGACCTGCTGTTGGTTAGACATTTGTTGTTGTTGTTGTTGTTTTGTACATTCACAGATGATTAGTGTTGAATATATGCTAAGGATGTTGGTTTTGAAAATGACTTTGATTCATAATTGAGAGTATTTTTAATGTTTTTAAGTGTATGGAACCCCAGGAAGACTCTTGGGCATAGTTAATGGGGATCCAAATAAACAACAAACAAGACAATAAATGTCAATCAATTAAAAAAATTAATTGCACTTTTTTTGTTGTAATTAATCACACCCAACAAGTTTTTAATATATTTTTATATATTGTAATACTTTATAATAATTTTACATTAAATTTCCAAAATAATTTTGAAACAACAGACAGTATATTTTAAATAATTGTTTAATTGGCATCTTTTTATTAAGTACTATGAATGAAGGACTGATACCAGTACTGATATGATGTCTCTATTACATGGATATATATATATATTTTTTTTTTTTTTTTTTTCAATATAGCCATTGAACGTTACAGTATAAAGTTTTAATTTAATAAATAACATAATAAATAACATTTAATATGTTAATATATATATATATATATATATATATATATATATATACATATGTTTAAAAAAAACTTTTAATTTAAGTGAACTTAAAACAATCTTCACATAAACCCATTGTAATAAATGTCACATTTAGCTTTGCTTTTAATATATCAGGGCTTATTGCTAAGGATTTTTTCTACTGGACCAGTCAGACTGGTTAAAATGTTTTACCTGCCTTGCTAAAATGCACAAAAAAGTTATTGTTTTCATTGTTTTTGACCCGTGTATACAGTGTTTTAAGATTTTCAGGTAGGTCTAACAGATAAATATACAGAAATTTAATAATCAAACACTGCACTTCACTGCATAAATTATAAATTGAATATAGATTAATCCTTTTTATAGCTACAAAAGTTTTTCAGTCAAGATCAGTGAGTGATTTTCTCTTTGTCTTTTGTTCTTTGATTAACGTTAATGACACAGACAGCAGCGGCTTCAGTACAGATTTGAGTTTTTTTGCGTCTTATCCTGTTGAATTGTTTAATAGCGCTTGAATGAATGATGGCGTGATCGTATACTGTAGCCCAGCGCAGGATGACAGAAAAAAACGAATGCTATTTGATATGATATTTATGATATTTTTAAAGCGTTAAACTGAGAAAAAAAAATAATCGCATGCGTTAATTTTGACAGCACTAATGCATATGTGTGTTCCACTCTAACCATCTTTACCACATGCATACATATACACGAAAGTGGCGTAATCACATTTTGACTCTCTCACTTTTAGGTTCTTTTTCATTTTTACCTGAAGGCCACTGCACCCACGTTTGCCTCTCACCTCTCACACACAAGCACTCACTCACTTCAGCACAGCAAATTCAGCCGCACTAGACTTTACTGCCCTTTCTAAATCCCATTGAGTTTAGCTTTAGTCATGTGCAGGCATGTAATGCAACTTTGAATCTGGCTGCATGAGCCAAGCACGCCTCGCTCTCTGATGTGGACCACCACAGCCTACGGGGCTTACCTGCATCCTCTCTCACTCGCTCTCACCATCTCAGCCTCCGATTCCTTTCATCTGCCCTTATCAGGCCCTGTCAGTGCTCAGCCACTGTACCTCCCCTCCCTCCACCTAACAGCGGGAGGTCAGGGGGAGAGATTCAGACACCTCTCTTTGGGATCGCAATTACTTCCAGTCAGGAAATCTTCAAAGACAGAGTGTGTGATTGAGAGAGAGCATGTTCGCAGATTTCCTCCTTGTTTTTTCTGCAGTGCCGCATGTGTGGTACAGACACTCTGGACCAAAAATAAATAAATAAATACAAATAGCATCCCCTGCTTTTTACTAGTTTTATCCTGACTCCAAACACACTGTTTTCCCATTATTCAAATTGACTTTGGACCTGTCGGGAAGGAGTTACTTCATGAAATATTAATGACAAAAAAACGGCATAGAGATGTGAGAAATGAACACACGGGGAGAGGCAAAATGATTAAATTAAATTGATTTTGGTAATACTCAATGACCACTAATCGCACACTCTCTACACACACACCCACACTCTTCATGCGGCTCTGCAAAGATTTATTGCTGCTTTTCCATACAGCTTTTTTTTTTTTCAAATTAGCTGACACAGTGGCTGCATGACTATGACTGCGAAGATAAACAAATCCTTTGAGAAATGATGTATTTCTTCAAAATACCAAAGGCCTGCAATCAATAGAAAACCAATACATAAAGGAGTTTTTTATATAATGTGACAGTCTACATTTTCAGTCTAATACAATTCTTATTTAAATATATCTCACAAATATTTGCAGTGTTATCAGATTCTTACAAAAGTGAGTAAAAAAATAAGCATTGTCTGAAGACAGAGAGATTGAAGAAGAGTTGTTGAGACAAAAGAAGTGGAGTAGAAGACGAGACATGAAATGGTACACTGAGAGAAAGAAAAGGAGGCAGTGACAGATGGTTTGTGAGGCGTAAATGGAAGAAAATTGAGTAGACTACAGCTCTAGCTCTGTAATCTCATCCAGTTTCTGACCCAGCATAAACACAGCAGCTATAAACTCCAATTCAGCCTTTTATTGGCAAATCACTGCTTTCACTCATGACCTGTCCCCCTCTGTCGGATTTATATATAAACACACATCACGCATATCAAAGGAACATGTACACACAATCATTATGAGCTGAGGGCTGTCTCTCTGCATGCCTGAATGAATAATCCAGTACGTCCCACAATGTGAGCCACTCTCAATTTGGGGCCCGTCATAACTTGTATATGTGTAATTGAAGACATTCATTGTTGTGCATGTGGGTGTACGAATATCCGCTTGCACTATTATTCACAAGCCCTTGTACGGCAGATCAAACAGGTGCGGTGTGGGTTTCATTACTGTAATGTGACCATGGGCAATTTGCATGAAGGAGCGACTAGTGCGCATGGCTCCGATTAGCCATTGACAATGTGTTTTTGTATACATGTGTCTGTATCTAGAGTGACCTCCCTCAGAGAAGCTTGGTTTGAAGTCAAGGTCGTGGGTCTCTCCCAGGGCCAGCGAGCCTTCCAGTTTGTCTTTGTTAGCGGAGGATCGCTACAGAGTAGCCTAAAAGTAGTTTAGCCCTCCATATATGTACCTCCATTCCTCTGACTCTTCCGGACAATCCCTCGCTCAATGGCTTAATCGATGGTGGGTGGTTGATCAGAGGAGGAGGTATATTGAGATTTATGGGGACGTTTAGACCGCGATGCGGCTGCTGTGTGGACCGGTGCCCAAGCACACCCGAGAGGGGGCTTAAGATGGCGTCATTGATCTCACTCATAATTAGCGCACAGAGGAGCTAGATGCAGAATTCCAGCACGTTGCCCGATGTGAATAATTTAGCGAGCACAGCATGAAGTCATCCTTTGAAGTGCAGCTTTGAAGACCCCCCCACCCCAGTCTCGAACACCCCGCCGTTTTCAAAGCAACTCCCAATAAGCAGCTAACTGTGATCGCAAGGGCGCTTTTAGAAAACATTATATTGACTTGGACACTTTGAGTTCACCTGCACACTTTGTGTGTAAGAACACTTCCTCTCACTCTCTAGAATCTCTTTGGTTCTGTCCAGTCTTTAACGCACATATACGTATGCAAAGAATCGTACACAGACGCTCACATTATACAAGTTTTGGAAACCCATTTTTGCTCTGTTCCAAAACAGTGTGCTTACTAAAGAGGCAGCATTTTAAGGCATCCCCAAGATGGTGGACTAGGTGAGGGAAATATTAAAGGGTTAGTTCACCCAAAAATGAAAATTCTGTCATTAATTACTCACCCTCATGTCATTCCACATCCGTAAGACCTTCGTTCATCTTCAGAACACAAATAAAGATATTTTTGATAAAATCCGACGGCTCAGTGAGGCATTGCCAGCAATAACACTCCCTTTTTCAATGCCCATAAAGCTACTAAAAACATATTTAAAACAGTTCATGTGACTACAGTGGTTCAACCTTAATATTATAAAGCGATTAGAATACTTTTTGTGTGCCAAAAATAACAAAATAGCAACTTTATTCCACAATATCTAGTGATGGGCGATTTCAAAACACTGCTTCATGAAGCTTCAAAGCTTTACGAATCATTGGTTTCAAATCAGTGGTTCAGAGCGCCAAAATCCCATGATTTCAGTAAACGAGGCTTCGTTACATCATAACTGTTTTGAAACTTCAATAGTTCATGTGACTCTGGCAGTTTGATACACACTCTGAACCACTGATTCAAAACAAATGATTCGTTAAGCTTCGAGGCTTCATTAAGCAGTGTTTTGAAATCGCCCATCACTAAGTACTGTTGAATAAAGTCGCTATTTTGTTATTTTTGGTGCACAAAAGTATTCTAGTCGCTTTATAATATTAAGGTTGAACCACTGTAGTCAAATTAACTGTTTTAAATATGTTTTTAGTAGCTTGGGCATTGAGTGTTATTGCTGGCGATGCAGGCCTTACTGAGCCATCGGATTTATTCAAAAATCATAATTTGTATTCTGAAGATGAACAAAGGTCTTACGGGTGTGGAACGACATGAGGGTGAGTAATTAATTACATAATTTTTGGGTAAACTAACCCTTTAATTATAAATAAACATATTGCATTCACTACTGAAAAGTTTTGATAAACATTTTTCAGTGTAATTAAAATGAATCATTTTACCCAATATTTGTGTTCGAGTTTGTGCTTCAAACTGTAATGAAATCAGTTGAGTCAAGTCTCTCCTGTGCATAGTGCTATTTGTGTGGCATGCAAGTTGTAGAGCGATGTAGAGCGTTCCAAACCGGACCTTTTTGAGGTTCTATGACAGTTCGGATGTAGGCAGTGTAGCAGATACTTTTGGGAACACAATTTCTCTCTCTGTCTGGGAGGGGTTGTGCTGAGAAGGCAGTAGGAAGTTAGTGGAGTTCACAGTTGACAGGAGACTTGTGGTGGACTCTAATTTGAGCACTCACAGTGGATGACAGCGGTTTGTGGTGGCACATGTTATTTCTGCTCCGTCTACGAATCGCTTGTCTTTCCCTGATGCCCTCCATCTCCTTTCTCTCTGTCTTGTTTGCTTTCTCTATGGGAACTGAGAGCCAGCAACCCCATTAAATTCAGCATGCTGTATGAAATTGTGAGGCCTGGCTTAGCAGGTGTCATGTATCCTCAGCTCTCTGTGCTGGTTACTGCCATTTAATGTGATGTGTGTGCTTCTTCTAAGAATATAAATGTAAATATAAAATCTACCTGACACTAGGAGTATAGAATATTTCATCATCTTTTTTGAACATTTAAAATCACATATTCCTTATTTGGGCTTTCATAAGTGTCAGGCCAGATATTTTGACTTTTCCTGTGGGGTAGTTCATTGAGTATTTAAGGATGCCCTGGTTTCTGTTTGCTAAATAAACTGTATTACTGTAGTGCTGTATTACATTTATGCAGTATTGAACTGCTCAAAACATGCTGAAGCAACATTCTCTTTCAACCCACCTTACATTTTGAAAAAAATAGTTAAAATGTAATGTTTTTACCACCATGAAAGCAGGTAGCTATTCAATAGATTATAAATTCATTATTGACAATAGCTGCACATTTATTAAAATTTCAACAGCTTACGTGTATCAAAGTGTACAGTAATCTTAAAAATGAAATACGAATATGAAAAAATCTGAAATATGATGTTACAGACTTCACTATTTTAAAAGTATGTTTATTAGTGGTAAGCTATTAGTGGTAAGTTAGATGTCAAAAAACAGTTAGCATATACCAAATGTGAATGTACCAGTGAGCACATCGGTGCTGTTGCTTGTCTTCCCGCCTCCAACATTTGCAATTCACTTTCATATTACATGATGATATTGCTATCTATAAATGCACGCTTTAGTGATGGTTCCTGCTGACCATCCTGTCCAGGTGCCCCCTAACCAGCATTAAAGAAAGATCAAAAAACTCTTCATACCTTTTTTCCCCACTCTAGGGTCTGAAAAAAGACCCATCGTGTTGTACTTATTGCTAACCAGAGGCTTGATCTCTTCAGTCACCATATTTATCAAAAAGTTGACAAATTTTTTTTTTTTGCAGATTGCCCAGGGCTTGTACAGTTGTTAAAAGGTTTAGGACATTTTTTTCTTTCTTTCTTTAACTTTATAATTTATTGTTACCTACATTGGTTATTTTTGTTTACCTATTTACACATTTTATCTGGTGTATGTATACAATTCCTGGCTCTCATAAAACAAAAGAATTACTAGTTATGCTGTTGTCTGAGGAGCAAGGTAAGGGAATAAGGGAAGTCGAGTCGATCTGGTGTTGCTATTAGTGCACCATTAAAATATGTCCTGAGGGAAAACATTAAAGCACAACATTGACGATCAAATCCAAACCTAGGGCCAACTAAGCTCATCTCACAGCCCAAACCCAAACACTTTGGCATTTCCACACTGTGCACACACACAAATATACAGCGAGACTATCAGAAACACATTCATGTATGCTTTTCCCCCACATATACTCAAACTTACAAGCACGCAAATTCAAAATTGCTGTGGCTATGAGATTAACCAAGGTGTATTACCTGGATTTAGATTTGAAGAGGTGCAGTCACAGATAGAAATAACTTTATTTACAATGGGTAATAACTTGTTCCTGCACAGTTTTGTGACAGTCTTTAACTGGCTTTTATTTAACAATAATAATGGTATTAGTGATGCTGTATCTATTTTTACAGGCATATTTTACAAGTTTACAAATGTCAGAATAGAATCAACAGCAGTTGTGAAATCATTTTAACAGTGTGAAGCAGGTCAGTATTAGTTTTTTCATTTGGAATTTATACTAGGGAACCAAAACAAAAAGATATATTATTTTTTAAAACTTACTGTGATGCACCCATCATTTCATCATGTGATTCGATTAATTGATTTGCTTAAGTTGCCTGTGCCATATAATCATTCTAGCAGCATGTGTCTGGGCTGTTTATCGATTCTGAACTACTGCCAGATTGCCCCTTTTCTCACTGCTGAATATATTAACAGTAGAATTATCAGAATGCTACGTTACAATAAGCCAGACAGTTTTGTGAACCAGTCTGAAAACAGAAACACCCTTTGATAACATTACATTAAGGTGCAAATCATCTGAGAATAAAATATTCAAAAGAAAAAATTAATTACTGTTTAAGAAATGCTAATAAGTAAGATAAGAAGCAGTTCTTCTTTTTCTTTTTCCCCCCTAATTGTTCATAATGTTAGTTTGATATGTTTCCTTGTTTATTTCTGCCTAATTTATATAATTAAAATGATTAAAAAAAAATTAATTTAATATCCTGTTTAGCCAAAGGTATTGATAAAGAGGTAGAATATTGAATGAACTACACAGATCTCTTGATGTTTGATGGATTTATGGGTTATTATAGCAGTAATGAGATATTGCATAGATAAACTCTCTTCTACTAAACGGGTATTGCTGATTACATTTTTATAGATTTTTTCCTTTTGCTTTGATTACTGTATGATTGGTTTGGTGTGGTCCGGTTGTTAAAAAGTCAGGCTGATAACTGAAAGGCTGTAGGTTCAGTCCCTGCAAGGGGTTTTCCAACACATTTCTGCCCTTGAGCAAAGCCTATCCTCAGGTTGCTGCTGGGGGGATTGTCAAGTATACACACTATGATGTCTGTGTTTGTATATATATATATATATATATATACAGTGAGTGTGTGTGTGTGTGTGTGTGTGTGTGTACTGTATATGGCTGTCTGGAATGCAGAGTGATACAAACTGTAAACTTGTTAACCCAATCAGATTACAGTACTGTATCTTACTGTTGCATATTGTATATCAAACATATAAATTAATGTTACATTATCAACATCACAGCTATGTATATTCATTAGATCATTATATGAATTTTTCATTTAGCTTCTTCATCTTTCCAACATCAGCTACATTATGATAAGCTATAGAGTAGCTCACCCACACAAACCTCTTGTCCTGCAGGCATCCTGTACAAAGGCAACGGTGAGAACGTCTTCATTTCCCAGCAGCCTCCAGTGATCAGCACCATTATGGGTAATGGGCGCAGGCGCAGTATCTCCTGCCCCAGCTGTAATGGCCAGGCTGATGGCAACAAACTGCTGGCTCCAGTGGCCCTCGCCTGTGGATCTGATGGCAGCCTGTTTGTCGGTGACTTCAACTACATCAGACGCATCTTTCCCTCAGGAAACGTTACCAGTGTTATGGAGCTGAGGTAAGAAGCGCAAGCTAGTAAAAGAGAAATGGAAGGAAATTGAAAGAGGTATAAAAGACAGTATGATGTAGCGTTTGTGCTAATGATATGGATACTGAATGTTGTTAGACTGTAATATGGGGCACTCAGCTCAGTATATGGCTCATGTGGTCTGAAAAGAACGTGCTGACAGTGACTGAGTTCTCGTCTGTAGAGGGTGACTCATTACTGGTGCTCTCGCCCCCCTAAGACGAAAAGAATTACATATTCCCATACTTCGCTTTTTTATGATCCACCACCAGCCTTCTTTTGAGCTCGTCCAGCCCACATCAAAGGCTGTGTGTGTGTGTGTGTGTGTCTGTTTATTTACTGGGCTCAGAGAAATAACAGTGTTTATCTCTCAGAGTATTTCTGCCAACTAAACAAAGTTTTTTGTATCTTCAAAGAGATTAATCAGTGAGATTTATAGTATGGTTATAAAGTTTATCATTTCAAGAAGCTGTTGATTATGAGCTATGATTAGAAGTATGTTTATTTTTTATTGAAATGTAATTGTATTTTGTTGGTTACAAGGCATTTATATGCCACTGAATTGTGGTTGTGGTTGAGTTTCATTTCAGTTGACATTCAAAAACTCAGATCACATCATTAATTTCAGCAGTTTAGCCAAAAGTTACAACACTATGGTTTTGGAGTGACACAAGGGTTAGTAAATGATGACAGATTTTCCCTTTAACAGGAAAATATCACCAAAAAGCACTGTCAAATGTGCCACCTCTGTAATAGAAAGATTAGTTTTGATTGTTCAGTATCCATTTTAAAAAAAAAAGAAAAAAAAGAAAAAGAAATTGTGGTTTAATATTAGCATATGTGCAGCATGCTTATATTAATGTAATAATCTAAACTATCTCAAATATTCAAACTGTATTCTCTCCTGACTGTGATCACAGTGTGTGAATAATCAAAACACCATGAAGTGCAGAGGTGCAGAGCTGATACATTACAAGCATGAGGTGAACACATGTGCCCTCTTCTTTCAAACCTCAAGACCTGTCATTTCCTTTCCTTAGATCTAGAGTGGGCTCACACATCCACACAAACAGAGACGTAGATATTCTTTCAAAGTGCTCTCAGGGTTCTTCTATATGAAATCAGAGCCGTGTCTCTGGTCTTTTATGGACTCTCGCTGAAATGATCATAAATTCTTCCCTCACACTCGGCGGGGCCTAGAGGGCCCTCCATGTCACTCTCTGCTCTCCTGCAGCACCTCATTTAGCCATTGCGGTGATACATGACCGCCACCTCTTATCTCCTCTCTTTCCTTATCTCTTATTCCTTTCTCTTACCCCTTAAGTCGTCTGTCTCGTCCTTTTAGCCGCCTCTCGTTTTCCATCTCATGTTTTCCATGCCTGTGTTTTTCTGTCATTGACACTTACTGTATTTTTAACCTTATCTTATCATCTTCCTTTCATTCCATCTGCCCCCAACTTGATACCCACACAAAAATGTCTCGTATGTGCACTCACACGAGTTCTCTATAAATGGCCCAGCACTTAACAGGTTTCAGTATCATCTCTGTGTGTCTGCCGCTCCTGTAAATTAAATTCCTTCATTAAAGCACTTAAACACATGGATGAAGAAAATAAAATGGTGGTCCTCTGTGCGACATATTCACAGTGTGGCTTCTGTGCGGCTAAAGGCAATGTTTAAGGAATTGCTTTTCATTGTCTGGGACACAATCAATTTGCTATTATGGGCCAGTTAACCTCAGCATGTGCTGTGAGCTCATACTGTTCTTCAGTTCCCAGGTGGAGTATTCACACATCCAACTCTGTTTAAGAAACAAGACAAAGTACAGTTAACAGCCCTGTCTCGCTGCGTTATTTCCCGTCTATGTGATTAATATATGCACACCTGTTTTTTTCACTTTCTTGACAAGATTTATGTGCTTCTGCTGTTTTACTCTCTCTCCCTTTTCTTATCTCTCTTATTTCTGTTCTTTTTTTCCTCTGCTATCCTAAGAAATAAAGATTTCAGACATAGGTAAGCCATCTTATTAATGCACAGCTCCTTCCATTCTGGTGCAGTCCATTATTTAAAGTGATTGTGTCCTCATAATGGTTGTTGCATGCCATCAGATGTAATGTAAATGTGTGTCATTGCTTCAGATGTTTCTGGAGTACCAATGACATTTTGAGATCATTCTTAAAGTGTGTTTGATTTTCTTGGTATTATTTAACTCATACTTCATTTGGTTTAAAGCTCATTGCCCAAATCTTTAGTAAAGTGAGGTCTGAAAGCCTAAGACCACTAGTAATGTTTTTAATATGTTTTGTATATTATCAGTATACTGATTTTGAGTGTTAATTTTACTTGAACTCTCAAGCTGCATGATTTCCACAAGTTTGTCTGAAACCTGATAATCATGTGACCCATTGCACATACAGGATGCTCTTTGGAAGCATCTAAAATTAAATCTGAACTTTTATACAAAGCACTTTTTAAATCAAATTTTAATTCCAGGATTAAATTACAGTATGTATCCCAGATTTTCAATGTGGTCTCAGACTTGAACTTCACTATGAGGACTTCTTCAGATGAATTTGCTGATTGTGCATGAATGGTGTGGTTCCATTGAAAACACTACAGTACAGGTTATGACAACAGATCTGAATTCCTGACAAAATCATTAGAATAATGCCACATAATGGCTATAATTTTTCTTCAAACACAGTCTTAGTTTGTCATTTCTTCGTAAATCAACATCACTAATCCCATGGGGAAGTTCCCATGTCTTCCCAACACAATGAGAAATTCCTTTCAACACTTTTTGTCTTGCTTCACTGTGTGGCTATAAGGGTAGCTTAGCTGAGGCATTTGTGTAGAACTCAAGTAAAACATTTTCTTTTAATGTGGTATATTGCATACAGCATACCAGAAAGTCAAAAGATACCTCATGTAGCTTAGAAAGAAATAGTTTGTTTTTTGAATTTTGTCTGCGCCTTTGATTCTCTGGCCAGAAAAGGTTTAAGTAAAATACACAGACGTCCATTTTAGCTGACACTGGTGTAGACCTGTTTTCTCAGGAAGGATTCAGGACATAAACTTCTCTTGACAGGTCTCCAGTACTTCAGCTCCAAATGTCTCCACCCTGGACAAGCAGAAGTTCCTGATAAACACTGCAAATAGGCTCTCATCATCCCACACATGTTTGAATAGTTCCAGTTGAGGGGCGATGTACAGAGCACTGTAGATGTTGATATCCTACATTAAGTTCTGTTTGAAATGTCTGTAGGGTTTAATCGCAGACGTATGGAGCTCATGAATGGAAATAAATGCGAGTAATTTGAAGTGGGCGAGCCAAAGCCATTAAAGCCTGTTGAATAAATTTGCAACTAGGGATAAATTTAGGAATCCCATGGACACGCTAACCATTCCTCTCCGTCTCCTACCAAATCATTTAAAATGGAATTAGAGGCCAACTTCGCTATATGGTTACATTGTGTGTGGGCAAAATCGTTCAGTGTACATAATTAAAAGAGCGTATTTTTAGACGAATCCATCTTTTCGCCAACATTTCTCAATTCTTCTGAAAAACAAAAACCCATTAAGCATTAATGACTCTGAATTAATAAGTGCTAAGAGTTATTAATTCACAACCACTGTTTCTGGCTGGTGAACATTATAAGCCACCTAATGGCTAGCCTTCGACTTCCACTTGTCCCAGATGTCTCGGCCCATCTGTATGTGTCATCAAGGCACGCCCATATAGCCTAATACTCCACAGAGCCTCGTAAACTTAGGAGATTATTGGCCCCAAACCTCAGTGTCCTTAAACCAAGCCTTCTCTAAGCCTCTACCCACCCTGCTTCACTCCCAGAACTCACATTTGTTTCCATTTGGCACAGTAAAATGGTATATTAGTTTTAGCCTGTTTGATCTGTATTTACTGTAAATGCGATGTGGCATCTATGCCACATATCAACAATAACTAACATCATTCTGACACCTTCTTAGCCCTTTGTTGCTGAAGCATGCTGATTCAAATTGTAAACAGTTTAATTAGCACATGTGAAAGCTGTACATATCTTGTGTATATTGCTTTTCTGTCAACTAGGATTGACACGGTACCAAAATTTCAGTTGTGGTACCAATACCAGACAAATTTCATGGTTCTCAGTACCATAGCAAAAAATGTTTTTTTTATTTTTTTTATTTATTTAACTATTTAAAAATTAAATATATAAAAATAAATGAAATTAGTTCATTTTAATGCTATTAATGATTATAAGTAAATACATTAAAACATTAGCATGTAGCCTTCAAATTGTTCTTAAATTGTATTTAAGTAAACATTGCATTAACAATAATCCAATGAAAAGTTAGTAATAAAATCAAAAACAAAAATAAGTGGCAAGTCTGTTGCACTTACACTTTAAGACTTAATGCACGGATCTGTTATGGCATCAGATTTTTTTTGTCCCATCATTTGTCAATTCACAGTTTTAGATTTAGTCTCTCATTTTAATACAGTTGTCACTTAGTGACACTTAGCAGCATGAAAAATAACATTTTTATTCAAATTATGAATGGGATATATAAAGCAATATAAAGCAATCAAAGTGTGCTGTCTTTATAATCAACAAAGCTGATATCCCTTCAGTTCAACCGTAGCGCAAGCTCACTGACTTGAGTGAAAACTCCCATTATAATCAAAAATCTGTCTACACTGCAAACATGTCAAACAGCTCAACGCTGCAAAAACACATTGTAAATAGAAACCTTTGACGATCTTTACAGAGTGCTCACACAAATACAGATGTGATCGTTTAAAAGCAGCACCTATCAGTGGGTACCAGATTGGCCCGGTACTCGATACTACCAGTACTGCAGAAAGACTGGTGCGTTGCGTTTTTAATTGTACATATAAACTTGGTACCAAAGTACAGGTACTTTTGACAACCCTACTGTAAACACACTTTAGCTCTGTTCCATAATGTAATCAGCTTCTTTGCTGCCTTCTAAACACCACTAAAATTAGGTCCTTTAGGTGACCTTCACATCGGGAGCATGCCTGTGATGCCTTAAATTCCTACCTCCATAAGCAGCTTACTAGGTTTTGGAGCAAAATATCTAACCAAACATGAAGCCCAACATCACTCTGTAAATTTGATTTTAGTTCAGAAAGTGAGGTTATCTAAAAATAGAAATAAAAGCTAGTCAGTTACTGTACAAAGCAGAGGTTTCAGCTACAGCAGCCGCCATCTGTTTCAAAACATATATCAAGAATGGTCTGCCTGGCAGCCAACCCTCTTGCAAGGTGTCTGTGCGCTATTCTTAGTCCTTAGTCACTTCTAATTGAAACACTGCGACAAGTTGTTGATTTTCTTCAACAGATACATCACTTCATGTTGCTGGCTGGCTTTTTCCTTTGTTGTAGGGGTGTGGGTGGGAAGTGCAAATGATTGAAAGGATGTGACAGTTTGGTGGGCATCATTATGGTTGTGTCAGACGATAGTGATTTCCAGTCATAACGCATTAGGTTCACTCTGACAGAGTGCTCAACTCCTTTCCCCTCTAACTGGCCAGGCCAAACAAGCACAGTACATTCACTTTAACAATAAAACACAATAGCCTAAGATCAGTGATCACATTTCTATACATCCGTAAGCTTTCACCAACTTAAAACTTAAAATTTGTGGTTGTTATTTTATGATTATTACCATAATGGTTTACAGAAAAAAGACAACTAAAAAAAGAAGTTTTCAGTTCAAATCTGTTCAGATATTCATTGTCATTTGGCCAAATAAAATGAAATGACTTCCTTTCCTGTTGTTGTATCTGTTTGTTTAAATTTCTGTATAAGTAAACTATACTGTCATTCTTGTAATTTTGAAATTTCTACCTCTGTCCCATTAGCAACAATCCCGCACATAGATACTACCTAGCAACAGACCCGATGACAGGTCAGCTGTATGTTTCGGATACCAACTCACGACGAATCTTCAGGCCTAAAGCCCTAACGGGAACCAAAGAGCTGCTACAGAACGCAGAGGTTGTGGCAGGGACCGGAGAGCAGTGTCTGCCATTTGACGAGGCTCGATGTGGGGATGGAGGCAAGGCCACCGAGGCGCTACTGCTGGGACCCAAAGGTGAAGAGACTGAACACCCGCAAATCAATATGGACTACTATAGCTAAACACGACACAATTCTGTTCTCTCTCTCTCTCTCTCTCTCTCTCTCTCACATACACACACACACGCATATGTTTTGTTTTGCTTTTAACGTAAAATTGGTTTCATTTAAAGTTATCAACACAGTAACATCCAGCCATTAAGTACATTTCTATGAGAGAACTTGTGAGGCCTATGATCCTCACTGAATCAGAGCGCCAGAGGGTTCAGTTCCTTGCCTCTTGGTTTTAGCTCTGACTAGATAAAAAAAAAACCAACTGCTTCCTGCATATTACTTGCTCTCAACATCACTCTTAGCTCAGAAATAATTCACCACCCAAAAGCACATTGTGAATAATTCACCAAGTGCCGCGTCTTCAGTGACCTGGAAACCACAGGGGCAAGCATGACATCTGTATCAGTCGTGTTTCGCCTGTTTGCAGGTGCAGTCTGTGTGTCTATTTGCAGATTTCACATCTGCCCCCCTCCCCCTCTCTATGTAGGCATTGCTGTGGATAAGAACGGATTCATCTATTTTGTGGATGGTACCATGATCCGGAAAGTAGACCGGAATGGCATCATCTCAACACTGCTGGGGTCTAATGACCTTACATCTGCTCGCCCTCTGACCTGTGATACCAGCATGCATATCGGACAGGTATATATCTATACTCACCTGCTCTACATCACTGCTTAATCCACTTGAATTATTTTTGATTATTATTGAATTATTAATTTGTCTCTTTATTGCTGAAACAAATGAAAAGCTGCAATACTTCTAACCTGAAAGTTGATTATAGAGTTGAATTCAGTCCAGTTATGCCACTGGGCTAAAACAAAATATTTAAGGGCAGAAATGTGATCCATGATTCTCAGTACAAAGATTTAGCTGTTTAAACCTGATCCTCTGGCTTTATCACTGAAATGGTGTTAGGATGACGAGCTTCGTTCTAAGATAAAAGCAAAGGCTGGAATCAATTGAAACTGTTGCCTCATTTGAACTGGAAGGCAGAACTATTTTCATGTTGTCCCTGATACAATGTTTTCAGAGGGGATTTGTTGAATAATTATAAAAAAATAAATGTTTACATTTTAATATTATTTTGTATTTATTTACAATTTGTTTATAATTATTAAACATTTGTATTATCCGGAACGCTGTAAGTAATAGTTTGTTATTTAAAGGACCATAACTGAGAGTTTTACAGCTTGCAGACTTTTAAATTAGAGTCTGAAATTTTTTTTTTTTTTTTTTTTTTTTTTCTATCTATCCAACTACTTATAGTAGACTGCACTATGACCTTCTATCTATATACTGACCTCAAGACATACTTTAAGGCCCAAATCAGGAACACTTTTAGAATGAAGTGAAAACCAAAAGCCTGAGATCAGCCCTCTGTACAGCCTCCACCCAAACAAAAACCAGAGAAACTTTCTTAAAGACCTGGAGCTCCCCCCCATGGCTGCTCTCCCTCTGGTGCTAATAAATGCATATAATCACCTTAGCTCAATGAGTCTGTGGAAAACATTATCAGTTAGAATTTCTTAGACGACATTGCTGACAGGTCCACTCTGTAGTTTTTTCCTCATTAAAAAACGTTTTACACAAAAAAATAAATGGTGCATTTGAAAAATATGATTAAGATGATGTACACCCCATGAGATGAAAACTGCAGTCAAATATTACATGCAGCAGTTCTCATCATGTGAACTCCAGTTGAGATCACATGATCAGCTGACTACTAGTTTTATCTCAGTACCCCACTCTGATAGGGCACATTCTGGAATAAATTACTGTAATCATAGCTGACTGCAAATAGAGTATGTCTGCAATGGCAATAGCTGAAAATGTATGTGATGCTACATTAATGTCATTGAGTGTAAGACTACCATATCAGTCAACCCAACAAACAAGAAATTGTGTACTTTGGTCGCACATCTCTATTGTGTCATAGGAGTGGGATTCCATTTTACCTGCAACTTTATTATAAAGACGGCCTTTTGCTTGAAAAGGGGTGATTTGCAGTGTTTAGTAAACTTTAGTAAACTATCCTAATTCTTAGGCAGAATCTTTCCTTCCCGCTCTTTCTTTTTTCTGGTCTCCCCACCAGCCCCATTTGTCTCTGTCTAAGTGATGGAGGTTGGGGACGAGACATAAGGCGGTTGTCTAACATACCCTTGGGTCCAGGCTCAGTGAGGCTCAGTGAAGCTCAGTGAAGTATGGACAGACCCAGACAGTTGGTGTCAGCCTCACAATTACCCAAACGTTTGCTGTAGCAAGTCATCGATGTGCATCATTAAGGATATATACAGCTCAACCTACACAACTGTCACCTACCTCAGTTAGGCCAATAGGGACAGCAGAAAAAAACTCTTCAAGGAAATCTTCGTTAAATCTGGGTTTTTAAATCTTCAGTCTAAATTAAGTTGGTCCCCAGAGCATACAAAAGTACTCTGTCTGCTTCTAAGGTTACCAAGTTGTCCTTTTGCATATCAGGTGGTGACCTGAGAGTTGATGAAACATTTTAGGTGGCATGTTGTGGCGCACCCAAGTAAAATCCGTTTGCCCTGAGTAAAATCTGGTCTTGAGTTCATGCATTATGTAGAAGGTGGAATCACAGACGGGCCATGGCTGAGCAGAGAAAGCTTTTATCCACAGGAGCCGCTGTAGTTCAGAACCATTACACTTTAATGTGGTGCTCTTCAAAGACGCTTAACCTGCCTTTGTGGTCAGGGTGCAGGTTCATAGCAGGAAGGAAAAGAGTGAAAGACCAGAAAGAGAACCAAGGAGAAGTAATGAAGACACCTTGTTGAGGAAAGTCCCAGACATGCTATATAAGTTGATTTAATTGAGGAATAAGTCTCCATCAATGTTCATTCCAAGCTTTAGGAACAGACTGACAATTAAATTGTCAGCATATCTTCACAAGAGTGAGTTATAGATTATGCAGTTGCATAAGTTTTCCCCACTGGCACTTGGCAGAGTTATTGAAGTTGTCAAGACTGTATTCAAGAAATATTGAAACCAGATAATTCAGACAGACAAGACAATGTATGATCAAGGGAAGAATACTTGCACTTTTCTCTGTATGTCTGAGAGAAAGTGTGTGCTGGTAAATGATTTTATTTTATTTTATTAATAGACATCCAAACAAGACTGTCCTTGCAAACCTACTTTAACAGCCTTGTTGAAGCAGTGGAGGTATTCCAGTCCTCCATGTGGACAATGTTGTTCTGGTTGTGCTTTTGTTTGCCAGACAGTTGTTCCCTGTAGGCGCTGAGGAATTGCATCCCCTTGCAAAATAAATGACCCAGCGACAGGCAAATCGAATGAACTAGAGGCACCCAATGTATTAAGCCTCCAAAGTAACAGATCCTTCTTCATCAGTGTCAGATCTAAACATCAACTGTGCACAGAGTGAGAGAGCAGGCGGTAGATGTAATAATGTGTCTGTGTGTATATGCAAGCCAGTTTCTGTAAGTGATCTACCTCCCTGTTTGATCTGTCCTCTCCCCAGGTGCGGTTAGAGTGGCCTACAGACCTGGCCATCAACCCTATGGACAACTCTATCTATGTGCTTGACAACAATGTTGTACTACAGATAACCGAGAATAGGCAGGTGCGCATTGTGGCAGGCAGACCTATGCATTGCCAGGTGCCGGGCATCGAGTATACCATGGGAAAGCGTGCCATCCAGACCACTCTAGAAGGTGCGACAGCCATTGCTCTGTCATACAGCGGTGTGCTCTATATTGCTGAGACGGATGAAAAGAAGATCAACCGCATCAGACAAGTCAGCACGGACGGCGAGATTTCTCACTTGGCAGGAGCACCCTCCGACTGCGACTGCAAGAACGATGCTAACTGTGACTGTTATCAGACAGGCGATGGGTATGCCAAAGACGCTAGGCTAAATGCTCCTTCTTCTCTGGTGGTCTCTCCTGATGGAACGCTCTACGTAGCTGACCTGGGAAACATTCGAATCCGTGCCATACGTCACAATCGACCTCCACAAGGCTCTTCAGGTCTTTATGAAGTTGCTTCACCTGCCTCACAAGAACTCTATGTGTTTGACTCCAACGGAACACATCAGTACACTATGAGCTTGGTCACTGGTGACTATAAGTACAACTTTAGCTATAGCAATGAGGATGATGTCACTGCTGTAACAGATAGCAGTGGAAATACACTACGGGTTCGTCGTGACCCCAATCGAATGCCAGTGCGCATTGTTGCCCCTGACAACCAGGTCATTTGGCTGACAATTGGTACAAATGGAGGACTTAAGACCCTCACAGCACAGGGGCAAGAGCTAGTGCTCTTCACCTACCATGGTAACAGCGGCCTGCTAGCCACCAAGAGCATCCAAATTGGCTGGACCACATTTTATGAGTGAGTGCTTCTACTAATTCCTTTACACTGTAGAAGACTGTTTCTCCATTTATCTTTTTTTTATTATTGTTAGATTTTAAATCTCAGATATTCAGTGTGGTCTCAGATAAAAAATAATGAAGATTGAGTTTTTACTTTTTAAAGATTTTTTTTAAGATGTGCAATGTTGTCAGCCTTGACATTTTGGATACATTGATGTTGTAGTACACATTCCTGCTGCAGGGTTTAATGCTTCTCTAAGTCTTCTCCTTCAGCAAAAATGTAGCCTGTAGTTACAAAACCTACCATTTAATTTCACCACATGCTATTTAGAGCATGGTGAAAATGCTAAATGAATTTGAATGACATTTTCCGGCCGGTGGTGTACCAAAAAGGTTTTGCATAATGCCAGTCTGGGGTAGGTCCTTCTGGCCAACATGTTGGACACAGCGTCTGTGTGCTTACCCTGCAGTAACCACAAAGACATTGCACGCATTGACAAACCTTAATGATTATGACTTTAATGAGTCGAGTTTTTATTATGTTTGTGGGTAAGAATTAATACCCATTTTATATAGAAAATGTCTTCAGGCCAGTGTGCAAAGCAACTTAAACTAGGCAGCATTTGTCAAAAAGCAAACCACACTGGACAGAAAAAGCCTATTTCACATTTTTTTCTCCACTTTTGTTTATGCCATATTTTTATTTGACTAGTGTACACGATCAGATTGTCCATTTGACCTCTGTCAGATAGCATACATATAAACAGGGCCCAAACAAGACTGACTTTAAACCATACGTGCACACTAGTCTCCTTAATGTCATTCCATCAGGAGAACTGCTGACTACACGTCAGTGAGGTACAACTGCAAAAGGTGCTCTAATGGCATTTTTGATTTTCAGCTATGACAGTGAGGGACGCCTGACCAATGTGACATTCCCCACCGGGGTTATCACCAGTCTGATTGGTGAGATGGACAGAGCCCTAACAGTGGACATTGAGACCTCAGGACGAGATGACGATGTCAGCATCACCACCAACCTCTCCTCCATTGACTCATTTTACACATTAGTTCAAGGTGCGGCAAGTCTCAGCTGTATTATCATTATTAAAAATGACCCCTGATGGCGCTTTAAACTGACCTGTTGCTTTAAGTCTTGGAAATGTTCCACACTGCTAATCAAGCTGTAACTCACAGGTTAAATCAATATTAATGACCAAACACTCATTACTCATTCATTAGAGCTAAAATTGTCAGATGGTTATTTATAGTTTCACTATAATCACAGCACCACAGGGAATGAAAATGAACTGGACAGCTGGGCTCTGAAATAATACATCTGCATAGCACAATTTAAAGCTGAATTCTTTTAATGTTAAAATACTTTTAATAACCTTAGCCCAGCTTAATATGTAAAGACAACAAGTAAGACATCTGTAGGTTTATTACCTTAAGAAGTATAATCACAGTGTCATTATTAAAACATCCCAACCAGTGGCCCGAGTTTGGAACAGCTCAATCCATTTATTCAACCAGTAGCAGTTTGGGAAACCTGTTTAAAAACGTATCTTTGCAATTTTAGTTGGTGATGCAGAAATGACACACTTCAGTTTAATAGAGTGAGGTAACAGACAGCAATAGCGTGACTGAATGCGAATTTGGGAAAAGTCATTAGATTAAAGTGAATTTAATTAGATCAAAGAAGATTATGTATTTATACGTGTTACAGCACAACCACAGCACAAACCAAAGAAGTTAATGTCTCATGGGGTTTTATTTTTACAAATCCCTTTCTAACCTTCTTAACTAAATAGGATGTGACTTGAGAATAAAAATCAAGGTGGTGATCCTGCCACACTGAATTCACATTCTTAACTTAATCCTCATAACCTATCTTCTCCTGCTTTTTCCCCCACTACTTCTTATTTCAATGGTTTTCCTCTTCATAGATCAACTAAGAAACAGCTACCAGGTGGGCTATGATAACTCTATGAGGGTCATCTACGCCAATGGAATGGACTCTCACTTCCAGACCGAGCCTCATATTCTTGCAGGCGCATCCAACCCAACAGTGGCCAGAAGAAACATGACCCTGCCTGGAGAGAATGGACAGAACTTGGTGGAGTGGCGCTTCAGAAAAGAACAGAACAGGGGGAAGGTTGTAGTGTTCGGCAGGAAACTCAGGGTATGTAAAAATGTAATTAAGAAGACTCTTTATCAAGAGTCATATATATTAGATGTGTTATGTACATTATGTCTGTACAATACTCTTTTTGGTACTGTATGACTGATTTGAGTGCTAAATTATGGATATTTAAAATATGTATATTAATACTTCTGCAAACACTGAAATAAGAGGCTTCATCTTTGATCTTAATAGCCATAACCCTCATATCCACATTGCTATTTGAACTAATTCTGACATTACGCAACCCACAGACACATATTAGAGAATGGCTTAAGAAAAGCTTTTGTCTAGTCATCAGCTTCTGTCAGTGAACCAGACTATTTCTCTTCTAAATTCTATTATTTTTCTATATTTTTCCTTTGTTATGAAGAGCAGCTGAATTATTACAGTGTCCTCTGTTGTTCTTCCTCCTCTTATGTGTTCTACAAAAGAAGCAGGCCATCTCAGAGCATCAATAAAGCAACCATGATTCTTATATGGGAAACTGCTCTGGCATTTCAGAGCCTCTGAGTGGCAAACAAAAAATGAGACTAGGAGAGAGATTGAAAATGTGTTGTTGACCAAAATGTATGAAATGTTTGTGTTCTATTTAGTCCTCAAAGCAATACAATATAACTCCACACACTAAAATACTATACCTGTTGTTAGCAATGAATGTTCTAATCAATAAAACATTCTGATAAATATTCTGTTTTCCTATCATAAAGGTCAACGGTAGAAACCTGCTTTCTGTGGACTATGACCGATCACTGCGCACAGAGAAAATATATGATGACCATCGAAAGTTCCTTCTGAAGATTGTGTATGATGCTTCTGGTCATCCTACGCTGTGGGTGCCCAGCAGTAAACTGATGTCAGTCAACCTCACCTATTCCAGCACTGGCCAGGTCACAAGCATCCAGAGAGGACCCACAATTGAGAGGGTAGAATATGACAGCCAGGGACGCATAGTCTCCAGAACCTTTGCTGATGGCAAAACCTGGAGTTACACCTATTTGGACAAGGTGAGAATTTTTTTAAACAGTAGATAGGCATCTTATACCAGAAGATTTGCAGTGCATTGCATATGTATTGTTATTTGTCAGAAATTTCCAAAGGTTATTTTGCAAGGATGTTTAAAAATGACTCAATCAGAATTATAAGGATAAAAATGGATTGACAGTATTTGGAAAGCACTAAGTTTCTTGTGTCAAACACTGCATGCACATACATTTGATACTGCAGCACTAATTTAGACGATCAATTGTAAGTCTAACCTATGTAAGGCTTGGCATTAAGGGTAAATGCTTTTTGGAGATTGGTAGTATAAATATTCCACTTTCCTTGTATGAAAGTGCAGCCATTATGCATAATAATTTTGTATTTTACATAATACTGGATTGGAATAAGATGGGAGCAAGTAATTAATGACTGAAAACCTAATTTCTGGGTTAACTGTTTCTTTGAGTTCAAGGTGTCTACAATACAATCATAACTACCGATTTACTGAAGATTACTCCCTTTGAATTGGTTCTCGTGAAACACACCATTATCACTGTGTCAGCAGTACAAACATGATGTTTGCTGGTCCAAAGAAAACCGAGAAATAGCTGTACTAAAAAGACCCCTAGTTTTCTAAGGGTCAGAAATTTCTGTGGAGTTATGTGGGTGGTTTGTAGACTTCAAAAACTGGTGTGTGCAGAGAGAAACTGGATGCGGTGGATGTTTGAGGGAAAAGGCTTAGTAAGGTCTCATATAGACAAAGTTTCAGTCTTAAAATGAGACTGCAGGGAAAACTCAGGGTTTGAGCTCAGCCTAAGGATATCATAAAGGAAGAGACAAAGAGTGATATGAAAAGAATAACTTGTAGGACATCAACACTTTCTGGCTGTTGTATGCTGTACATTTGTGTTTATAGTTGTTTAAATATTCTGAAATAATTTTGCAGTTTCAGATAGATAAAAAGTGAGTTTCCTGCAAGAGAGCACTCAACTATAACCACAAAAGTTTTGTGGCAAGAAAAACCGCTGTGTGCAAAAGTGTAGATTAAATATGCATGGATAGTCTGTCTTTTCGTCGCCTGCCACATGCGCAGGTAGCGTGACCAGTGAGAGGATATCAAACATACGCCACCACCAGTGCCTAGGGAACTAGAATAATGTCTGTCCAAGTATGGTTGACAAGGTGAAGGCTTCTCAAAGGTAGACACCTACTGTAGCAATTCCCCAAGATGGAGAGGCCTCTAAGGATATCCCTCAAAATCTGCAGACGTCAGTCTGTGTGCTTATTTTACCAGGCAAGACATGTATACACGTAGAGTGATGCCACAGCTCTGAATGCCACAGTCTCAGATCCATTCAACGAAAGGCTCTGGGGGGGATGCCAGTACTTAAGCCCCACAGCAAGAAACACTTATTTATCATCCTTTGCTTCAACTCACCTCTCACATTGTCCAACAAGACCCAAAACAGGCACAGAATAAACATGAGGCCTCCGTCATTCATAACTCAAAGACAACTTGCTGACTTGTTTGTTTACCTCAAGCTTCCAGCTTAGCATACAGATGCATTTTAAAACCGCTTTTTATTGATGCTCCAGTTCCACAATATTCAGAGCACGAAAACCGTTTTCAACCCACCTTATTGAGATAAGGCACATCATGAGGCAAAAGCCAGTAATTGCAGTACATTTTATATTTATGCAGCAATGCACATTCAACAGACCTGCATTTAGAAGCTTGAGGGTCAAGGAGAACTCAATTAGGCAAAGAAATAATCACTAAATGGAGCGTTAATACCTCCTCTTACACACCATTTGCATTTTAATAGCATGTAAGAAAAGCATGAAAGAGTGATGAATTGTTTAGGTTAATTTCTCCTTTCTCCCACCATTTAATTTACAGTCCATGGTGCTGCTTTTACACAGCCAGCGGCAGTACATTTTTGATTACGATCTGCAGGATCGACTCTCTGCCATCACTATGCCAAGTGTGGCCCGTCACACCATGCAAACTATCCGCTCTGTCGGTTACTACCGCAACATCTACAATCCACCTGAAAGTAATGCCTCAGTTACAGTGGACTACAGTGAGGATGGCCAGCTCTTGCGGGTGGCACACCTGGGCACTGGCCGGCGTGTCCTCTATAAGTACCGGAGACAGAACAAGTTGTCTGAGATCCTATACGACAGCACACGAGTCAGCTTCACCTATGATGAGACAGCAGGCGTGCTGAAAACTGTCAATCTTCAGAGCGAGGGTTTCATTTGTTCTATCAGATATCGACAGATAGGTCCTCTGGTGGATCGGCAGATATTCCGCTTCAGTGAGGATGGCATGGTTAATGCCCGCTTTGACTACACCTATGACAATAGCTTCCGAGTCACCAGCATGCAAGGAGTCATCAACGAGACCCCGCTTCCTATAGACCTTTATCAGTTTGACGACATCTCCGGCAAGGTAGAGCAGTTTGGGAAATTCGGCGTCATCTATTACGACATTAACCAGATCATATCAACAGCTGTAATGACCTATACAAAGCACTTCGACGTCCATGGCCGCATCAAGGAGATCCAGTACGAGATCTTCCGCTCCCTCATGTACTGGATCACCATTCAGTATGACAACATGGGCCGTGTCACCAAAAGGGAAATAAAGATTGGCCCTTTTGCCAACACTACCAAATATGGCTATGAGTATGACGTGGATGGGCAGCTGCAGACAGTCTACCTGAATGAAAAAATGATGTGGCGGTATAATTATGACCTGAATGGCAACTTACACCTGCTGAACCCTGGCAACAGTGCACGACTCACCCCCCTTCGCTATGACCTACGGGACCGCATCACACGGCTAGGCGACGTGCAGTATCGAATGGATGAAGATGGCTTTCTGCGGCAAAGGGGTGCAGAGATCTTTGAGTACAACTCCAAGGGGCTCTTGGTTCGGGTGCATAGTAAAGCCAGTGGCTGGACTATCCAGTACCGCTACGATGGGCTAGGAAGACGCCTGGCTTCTCGTAATAGCCTGGGCCAGCACCTTCAGTTCTTTTATGCGGACCTCAACTACCCAACACGCATCACCCATGTGTACAACCACTCAAGCTCTGAAATTACATCACTCTACTATGACCTACAAGGCCATCTGTTTGCCATGGAGATCAGCAGTGGTGAGGAGTTTTACATCGCTTGTGACAACACAGGAACACCACTTGCAGTCTTCAGCAGCAATGGGCTTCTCCTCAAGCAGGTGCAATATACTGCTTATGGAGAGATCTACTTTGACTCTAACCCTGACTTCCAGTTGGTTATTGGTTTCCATGGTGGCCTATATGACCCTTTAACAAGATTGCTGCACTTTGGAGAGCGAGACTATGACATTCAAGCAGGCCGTTGGACCACCCCAGATATTAGCACCTGGACTAGGGTGGGCAAAGACCCAGCTCCCTTCAACCTGTATATGTTCCGCAATAATAATCCCATCAGTAAGGTGCATGAGGTCAAGGAGTATGTCACAGGTAAGAGAGGGCCCTTCTGGTATACTGTATTGGTGTTTTGTTTGTACAACCATGATTAGGTGTTTTTCTTACAATGTATGTTCTTTCATTCATAGATGTCAACATCTGGCTTGTGACATTTGGCTTTCACCTGCATAATGTTATCCCAGGATTTCCCATCCCTAAATTTGACCTCACCCAACCGTCACTGGAAATGAGAAAGAGTCAACTATGGGACGACCTACCGGTATGCAATCTAATGCCTTTTTTCCCCTTAAGAATCTTATGAATCTTATTAATATGTTTGACTTTATCTGTCCTACATAACCTACTTAGCTTGATCTTTCAAAATTTGCTACTGTAGTTGTGATGTGATGTGATGAAAAACAATGCCATTGATTTCATTCAAGTTGAAGCTCAGTTTTTACAAATATGCCCATACAATTAATTATAATACTAATGTGTTTTGTCTTTTTTGGGTAATTTAAGTCCATCTCAGGGGTCCAGCAGGAGGTTATGAGGCAGGCCAAGGCTTTCCTATCTTTTGAGAGGATGCCAGAGATCCAGTTAAGCCGTCGACGTACAAGCCGGGAAAAACCTTGGCTGTGGTTTGCCACAGTCAAATCTCTCATTGGTAAAGGTGTGATGCTTGCCATTACCAGTAAAGGCCAGGTGGCTACTAACGCACTGAACATAGCAAACGAAGACTGCATTAAAGTGGCCACTGTCCTCAACAATGCCTTCTATCTAGAGGATCTGCACTTCACGGTGGAAGGCCGTGACACACACTACTTTATAAAGACCAGCCTGCCTGAGAGTGACCTGGGTGCCCTGCGACTCACTAGCGGTCGCAAGAGTCTAGAGAATGGTGTCAATGTAACAGTGTCACAGTCCACGACCGTGGTCAATGGGCGGACACGTCGCTTTGCAGATGTGGAGTTGCAGTATGGTGCTTTGGCTCTGCATGTGCGCTATGGAATGACACTGGATGAGGAGAAGGCACGTGTCTTAGAGCAGGCCCGCCAAAGAGCACTGTCAAGCGCATGGGCGCGGGAGCAGCAGCGTGTACGTGACGGGGAGGAGGGAGTGCGTCTTTGGACAGAGGGGGAGAAGAGGCAGTTGCTCAGCTCTGGGAAGGTGCTGGGTTATGATGGCTACTATGTACTATCAGTGGAGCAGTACCCTGAACTGGCCGACAGTGCCAACAATATCCAATTTCTGAGGCAGAGTGAGATTGGGAAGAGGTAACAGTCTGCACAGCACAGGCTCTTCAACAGACTACTGCCCCTCTTCTCCCCAAACTCCTCTCTCCTGTGTACACACTCCCAGAACTCCTATCCCAGAGACTTAAGGGAAAGGGTTTATGTTAGAGAAGTGAGGAGTTGTGCCTAAGTGCCACACACACTGCAATTATACAAAAAAGAAACTTGAGGCACTTCCTCTCATTGACTGAACCACATCCCCATTCTACATATTTGTCCACATTATTGCATTGAATGGACAATGGACTCTCAAAGAGAGCAACCCAAGAAAAAAAAAACTCAGTTATGATTTGTTTTTGTCTTCTTTTTTTGCATTTTATAAAAAACCTTAAAGGTGACTTGGTCAGTGATAAAATGGAGGAAAAAAAAGCAAATGTGTTTACATGCAAAGACCACTGCACCCAGATGAACTGATATAATGTCTTTTTCGCAAGGCAGTGACTGTAATTCAGTGGTTCGTACTGTCCTGGGCGTCCTTGTTTTCAGCAAAATGTTTTGTCAACAAGTAAGGACTGAGGTTTCAGACTGTGAGCTAGTTGATCGTTTCTCTTCTGCTTTGATTTCTTAAGGGACACAGTTGTGGTTCATATAATCGAATCTGAGTGTACAATCTCATTCCTGAACCAACCCAAGTGGTGAATAGACCGGAAACTGACAGAACAAAATATATAAATATATATCTCATAACTGACCGGTACTTTGACAAAAGATGTTAGAATATCTTTATGGATTTTTTTTTTTCACTTATCCGTACAATATTAGTCGCAGAGAAAGTAATTTATGTACAGTGTTTATACATAAAAATAAAATCCTACAAATATTGAGACTTTTTCGTCTTGTCATGCATTACTGTTTATACTCATGAATTTTAATATTTTATCTTAAAATTTGTGGTAATGCTAATTGAAATAAAATCAGCTGTACTGTGTCATTAAATCCTTAAAAACGTTTTTTCTTCTCTTTCCATCCTCTGAAACTGATTGTTGCCATTTTTCTTTTTTTATTTCTCTCTTTAAATTGTCTAAATATGTTCAGTGCTTTCATGTTGTTGCTGCAGCTGTAATCAGCAATAGGTTTAGCGTAGCTGTATTTCAGTTGTGAGTTGAGAAAATACTACACTCAAGAATTTAAAATCCAACAATGGTTTAGTAATTTGCTAGAAATGATCTAAATTATTCCTTTACAGTAATGTCACAGTAACCGTATTGTTCTGTCTTTAATTGGAATGAGTTTCAAGCTTAAAGCCTTACTTTCTGTCCAGAGATACAACTTCAAGCTTTAGCCTTGCTTTCTATACAGAGATACATTTTTTTTTTTTTTTTTTTTTCTCCAGAAAGATTTCTTTTTAATGTTTCAGATGAAGGACATATCACACAAGCATTCATGTTTATTGCCACTGGCAGCATGGGGGAAAACTTCCAATGAGTTTATATCCCTGCATTCAAACCAAGATTAAAAACTCCCTTTATATGAAGTAAGCTCAAACTCTCTTGAACCAAAAGGAACATTAGAGCAGAGAGAGTGTGGCTTTTTCTAGTGAACACAGATATTGCCCTATGATCATGTTATGATGCCAGAAATAGTGTTCTGCATGGGGCTGAATTTATGAAACTTAAATAAAGAGGTCTAACGCTACATGAATTTTGAAATTTAAAGAGCACCAAATACAAAGTGAACAGTTACCTAAAAGAGATTTCCATCATGACCCATATAAACAAGATTAATTTAGGATTTATTTTACTTTGAAACATTTAACAACCAGTGTATTCATCTGAGAGCACCACAAATGTTAAAGTGACCAGAAGTCACCCCAAAAGGGGGAAAGAAATCTTAATTTGTATGCCTAAATGGACTGCCTCCTTCTTCAGATACTGTTTTTGTAAAGGCTTTTTAAAGATTGTATAAAATAAAATGTTCTGACTAATGAATGAGAAAATATTGTTTCCATTTTAGTTTGTTGTTTTCCTATGGCAAGTTTTTTAATCAATCATGTAATTGTATGGTGGAGCATATTTTTCTATTCATGTGTGAATGGAGATCTGAAGGAGATATTACCCACCTGTGGGCCTGTGAGGTTTTGTTTGGGATTCTCAGTTACTGACTGATTGGGGAAGGTCTCAGCTCATTGTTAGGGTGAACTTTTCCCTCTGGAAAAAAGGTGAGCACTTAATTAAAACACTAGTAATAACCAGAACAAGAACCACTGCAATATCAACAAAGTGTCTGCCTAAAAAGGTCTACACAGATTCTCTGAGTTGCTCTGCGATACAGTTATGTTATTTGTTGGCATAAGGAATGGCCACTGTACTCAGGAGCCCTTCAGTCAGTGTGTATGAACAAATTCCAGTTTTCAACATTTGTTTGTCAACATTGTCAAAATATTGTTATTAAAACCCAGAACTAGCCTAACAGAGGCAGATTTGGGGGAAACATGTTACAAAGTAGCAGTGAGGATATAAATGTCTGTGAGAGGAGAAGCAAGAAGAGAAAATGTCCTGATATGTTTGCTATTGATTGCATGCATACAGTGTAAACCCAATGAATCAAAGAAAGGTCACTTTTTTTCTCTTGCAGCATATTAGTGCCAATATGTAAGTGGTCTGTTTTGATATTTCTTTGCACTACAATGTATATGTTGAAGATGATGCCTCTACATTATACATTATTGCAGTCCTCACATCTCTGGTCTGATCTGAGGGAGATTGTAAAAACCGGTTATTTTTCCTAAATTAAAAGGAAATATGCCTGTACAGAAAATCATCAGTATTTAATTTATAACTTTTGAATAAATGCCATTATCATCACACAGTTCAGTCTCTTAACAGTAATGTTTTCTCATATCAGATCTGATGTGGGATTTGGTTAACCTAAAATGTGTGCATTGTGTGACTCAATTTGTCTGAGTACTGAACATTTGAAAATGCTGTGTGTGATTAGCTTTGTTGCTACTGCGACAAATCAACCATTTTTTTTTTATTTTTTTTTTTTATTATTATTACTTTGTTTTTTGAACAGACTCTACATTTTGTGTATTTTGTATTATCTGTTATTCCAAACAAATACTACAAACTGAAGTGATTTTACCTGTAAATTCAATAACTTATCTTACAATCTCTCATTTGTAATGAGGATTTAGAGGAAGTTGTATACTGATGTTCTTATGTTATTTGGTTTTGCTCAATTTTGCTTTGTATTGTTTTGAAGCCATGCAGCATCTCAAAAAAGGCTCATGATTTCCATTCGATAGACACGTCTGTTTAGAGTGCAATTAAAGTGCAATTTTGATGTAATCTAAACTAGATCACTGCTGGATTCATTACCTTTTATCTTCAACATGTTTAATGCTCCACAGAGATCAATCATAAAAAAAATAAAATAAAATGTAATATTCAAAATGGTTGTGTATTTATTAGTCCATTACACAAATGTGACCACATTCATATCTTACCCATTTTGCCAGTCAGCAGAAGAATGCAACAGATCAGTTGTTCTCAAACTGTGGGTGGTACACAGTGCAGTCCAGGAAATGTACACTATTTAAAAATAATATTAAAAATGTACTTTGTTTTAGATCTAATATCTTGTTACTATTGTGGTGAATGTGTGTTTTTTAGATGCTATGGGTTTTTACAGATCAGCAAAGGGCTAATCAGAAACTGATGAGGTAGGGATATTGATTAATCTAAATTTGACATATGGTTGTTACAATTCTTAATTCTGTCATTTACTCACCCTCATGTCATTCCAAACCTGTATGACTTTCTTGATTCTGTAGACATGTTTCTCTTTGCTCAATGCTAAAAAAAAAAACACAAAAAAAAACAAATGTAACATTGTTGGTGAGTAGGTGATACTTTGTTCTGATTTTACTGGAAGTGGTACTTGGCCTGAAAAGTTTGAGAATTCACTGAAACTGAATATCAGTTCAATATCCACAACAGAACAGATAAAACATTAAAAATAAATAAATAATAGATAACTTAGTCAGACTGTCATTATCATAATTTTCTGCATAATTCATCAATTATCTATATGTTTCATAAATTAATTCTTATGAAGCACAGAGCCCAAAGCAGGGGTGTCCAGACTTTTTTAAAAGTATGCCAGTTGAAAGTATGCATGTTGTGGATACACCTGGGGGTCGGACATTTGGTTTTTCGTATCAGGACATGGTAAAAAAAATTTTTTTTAAAAATTAAAAAAATTATCTGGTCAGATTCTACAATAACACTACAACACTGTTTAAAGGGGAATTTTTATAAGATGTAAAATAAGTCTCTGATGTCCCCAGAGTGTGTATGTGAAGTTTTAGCTCAAAATACGCCACAGATCATTTTTATAACATGTTAAAATGGCCACCTTTGGGGGGTGAGCAAAAATGTACTGTTTTTGTGTGTGTCCCTTTAATGCAAATGAGAGAAGAGGGCAGAGCTTCAAGAGCTCATGCTCTGGCATACCAGTGTAGGACAGATTGCCAAAACACCGGCAACAACAAAACAGGACAATCCCACGCACTGAAAATATCAAAAACTGTCAGTAGTGGTGTTTAGCCTTAAATGTTAGAACAGTTCGGCGCTAAATTTTTGGCGCAAACCTATAAGACTTGACCATTTTTCTTTGGGACATTTCCTTCGAAATTAAATTGAACCACGATGTCAGTGTCTCAGATGGTGGGAGTCTATGGTGACTCTTATGTGCATTGGTACATCCCAAAACACAACACTTGTAATGCCTCTTTGGCGCAGACTTTGTACTACTCCAGCTGCTACAGCGAGGATACAGAAATAACAGACTCTGTGCTTCTCACTCAGGGCTGTGTCCATGCTAATAGGGCAGATCATCACCGGCTGTGGGCGGAGAATCTGAATCAGCTCGTTTGAAGAGACTGCTTTTGATTTATGGAAGTTCTAAAAAAAAAATGTATTTTTTTACCATTATAGGCTGGTTGTTCTCACACACTGCGGACACGCATCACTGTGCAAACACCTTATAATAGTGAATTTTGTTTTAAGAAAAACTAGGCCAAAATAGAGAAGCTTCCATAGGAATTTAAGAGGGTAAGTACCAGTCAGGCGCTGCTAATCAAATGTCTTTGATTAATCGATTATCAGCAAGTGTGAGCAAACATTTGCTCAGTCTAGAGCATTCTGGTGTGTGTTAGCACAATGCCATGGAGGAAAGACATCAGCAATGATCTTAGAGAAGCAATTGTTGCTGCCCATCAATCTAGGAAGGGTTACAAGGCCATTTCCCGACAATTTGAAGTCCATCATTCTACAGAGAGAAACATTATTCACAAGTGGAAAACATTCAAGACAGTTGCCAATCTTCCCAAGAGTGGACGTCCCAGCAAATTCACCCCAGGTTCAGACCATGCACTGCTCAGAGAAACTGCAAAAAAATTCTACAGGCCTCAGTTAGCTTGTTAAATGTTAAAATTCATGACAGTACAATTAGAATAAGACTGAACAAGTATGGCCTGTTTGGAAGGGTTGCCATGAGAAAGCTTCTCTCTAAAAAGAACATGGCAGCATGGCTTAGGTTTGCAAAGTTGCATCTAAACAAACCACAGGACTTCTGGAACAATGTCCTTTGTGAAGTCGAGACCAAAGTGGAGATGTTTGGCCATAATTCACAGCGCCACGTTTAGTGAAAACCAAACACAGCATATCAGCATATCAAGTGTAAGGCTATCTAAAGCTTGACCAAAACTGGGTCATGCAACAGGACAATGATCCCAAGCAAACCAGTAAATCTACAACAGAATGGCTGAAAAGGAAAAGAATAAAAATGTGTTGCACTGGCCCAGTCAAAGTCCAGACAAAGTCCAGTCCTGATTGAAATGCTGTGGCAGGATCTTAAGAGAGCTGTGCATAAACAGATGCCCACAGACCTCAATGAACTGAAGCAACACTGTAAAAAATAGTGGGCCAAAATTCCTGCAGAACAATGCAAGAGTCATATAGAAAATTATTACTTCAAGTTATTGCTGCTAAAGGTGGTTCTACAAGCTATTAGATCATGGGGTGCAGTGTACTTAGTTTGTCACACATGGCTTCTCCTTTTTGGCTTAATTTTATTTAAATAAATAATGACATATGTAAAATGTCATGTGTTGTTGTTCATCTGAGGTTGTATTAACCTAATTTTAAAGGAGACCTACTATGCAAAATTCACTTCTGCATTGTGTTTGGACATAAATGTGTATTGACAGTGTGTACACAACCACCCTATAGTGATAAAAATCCACCCACTCCTTTTTTTTTAATCCCCATAAATCATAAGCAGTGTCTCGCAACGACCTGTTTTCAGCCATGGTGCTAATGTGACGTCACATTAGCCACAGGCCCCGCCCACGACCGCTGACTGACAGTCCTGCATTACCATAGTTCCACCCTCAGCCAGCTGTATGCTGTCCACCATTTTCTCAGTGTTGAGCAGGTGTAGCGACACTGGTAAGTAATTGAGATGTTTTGTTGTTGGATGTTAGAGTGAACATAACAGTCTTCATTTATCTACATCTACCTACATAAAAGAGAAGTTACTCACGAGACTTGACATCTGACAGCCAGCTGTCTTGTTAATATTTGGCAGAGAATCCTATTGAGGCAGGAACTGTGATCGTAGAGAGGGGGCAGGGCACAGCAGCTCATTTGCATGTAAAGGCACATGCACGAAAAAAGCCTGTTCTTGAATGTAGTCAGAAATGGTATTTACAACATGGATTTATAAATGATTTGTCAGGTATTTTAAGCTGAAACTTCACAGACACATTCTGGGGACACCTGAGACTTAAATTACATCTTGTAAAATTGAATGGTTTATGTTCACGAGGCCTGGCTTTACAGGATTCCCCCTGACAATTATTATTATTTTTCTTAAAAGGCCACACACCTAAAACAGCTAGCTTGCTGATAAGCAAGATCCCAGTGTACTCCGTTAAAACACCTTTTACTCTTTAAGCAAGAGGAGTACAACTTACACCATCACGCTCTAGAGGAGGTCCAAACAGGACCTGCGACTTCAGAATGACACGGGCGTCAGCTAGTGGAAGTGTCTATGCTCTAAGGGAGCCAAATCTGAGAACCAAACTTTCCAGTGAGGTCGACTAGCTTAGCTCAACCTGAGCACACGTTCCAACAGGCAACGTACTCAGTAAAAACACTTTTTACTCTTTAAGCAAGAGGAGTACAAACTCACACCATCATGCTCTAAAGGATGCCCAAGCAGGGCCTGCGACTTCAGAAAGACTTCTTAATATTTATTAAGTCTACAATATACTGTCCTGCACATTTTATTTTATAAGTTTTTATTTTTTTCCATATTTTATTCTTTGTATAATTTTCTTGTGTTTGTATTCTTTAATAATTGCACTGTCCATGGAGCAGACCTGACTTACATTTCAATGCTAGTCATATGCTCTCCATATAATCATATATGTGACAAATAAAAATCTTGAAGACACGTGGCATCAGCCAGTGGCAGTGTCTTAGATGTAAGGGAGCCAAATGTGAGAACCAAACAATCTAGTGAGGTTAACTAGTTTAGCTCAACCTGAGCTAATCTCATCCACATATACCAACAAGCAGTGTACTCATTAAAAACACTTTTTTACTCTTTAAGCAAGAGAAGTACAAACTTACGCCATCATGCTCTGAAAGGAGGCCCCAAACAGGGCCTGTGACTCCAGAAAGACACGTGGCGTCAGCTAATGGCGGTGTCTATGCTCCCCAAATCTGACAACCAAACTATCCAGTGAGTTTGACTAGTCTAGCTCAACATGAGCACATCCTCCAACCAGCAATGTACTCAGTAAAAACACTTTTTACTCTTTAAGCAAGAGGAATACAAACTCACACCATCATGCCCTGAAGGAGGTCCAAACAGGACCTGCAACCTCAGAATAACATGAGCATCAGCCAGTGGCAGTCTAAACTCTAAGGGAGCCAAACCTAGAACCAAACTATTCAGTGAGGTTAACTAGTTTAACTCAACCTGAGCTAATTTACTTCACACATAACCACAAGCAGTGTACTCAGTAAAAATATATTTTACTCTTTAAGCAAGAGGAGTACAAACTTACGCCATCATGCTCTGAAGGAGGCCCAAACAGGGCCTGCGACTCCAGAAAGACACGTGGCGTCAGCCAGTGGCAGTGTCT
Source organism: Elopichthys bambusa (assembly GCA_037101425.1). NCBI lineage: Eukaryota > Metazoa > Chordata > Actinopteri > Cypriniformes > Xenocyprididae > Elopichthys > Elopichthys bambusa. The sequence goes on from CM074436.1 coordinate 27,061,209, forward strand.
AAGCTCTAAGGGAGCCAAATCTGACAACCAAACCATCCAGTGAGGTTAACTAGTTTAGCTCAACCTGAGCTCAATTTATCCACACATTCCACCAGGCAATGTACTCAGTAAAAACTCTTTTTACTCTTAAAGCAAGAGGAGTACAAACTTACGCCATCATGCTATGAGGGAGGTCCAAACAGGACCTGCGACTTCAGAATGACACAGGCGTTTTAACCTGTGGCAGTGCTAGTTTCCAAGTGAGCAAACTCTAACTGAAACATCTACCAACAAGCCTTGTAATACAACAAGCTATTGTGCTCTGAAGGAGGCCCAAACGGAGCCTTCTACTTCACACGACACGAGTGTCAGCTTGTGGCAGTGTTCAAGCTCTAAGGGAGCCATAAAAGAAACCAAACTATGCAGTGAGGTTAGCTTATTAAACTCAACCTGAGCTTATACATTCCAGCAGGCAATGTACTCAGTAAAAAACACTTTTACAGTCAAGGGGGAGTACAAACTACGTCACCATACTCTAAAGGAGACCTAAGTCAGGCCTACTACTCCAGAACACACGAGTGCTAGCCTGTGGCAGTATTAGAGTTACTAAGCTCACAAAGTGTAGGGCAAGACCCAGAACTAACATATTAAAGTACAATAACCTTGAACAACAAGGGAGTACTATTAATCCAACCCTGAAAAAAACAGGGTGGGTTCTTCACATCAGAAATTCTCACCAAAAACAGATACAATCTGTACTGAACCCTAGGGAACAGGAGCTTTATAAAAAGCTAACCATGTCACTCAAGCTTGAACATAGTTCAAGGGGTTCAGGGGAAACACTGAAGTCAAAGTACCACTAGATAGTTCTGGGCCACAGCAACAAAATTTCTTTTCACATAGTGAAAAGGGCCTACACTGCCTGAGACAACGGCACCAGGGAGACTTAGCAATAGTCTGCTACCTTAGCTGCTATCTATTTTGCACCTATTTTGCATGTTTTCGCTCAACATTATGAGAACATCAGTCAAGTACAAATAACATGATAACGACATTTCAAGAACGTTGTCAAAGGGACAATGGGCCTTGGCCTGACAACTCTGATAAGAGGAGGCCAGAACTAGGAAAACTACACTCACAAAATAAGGGGTAGTATAAAAAGGGCATAAAATGCTACTAGCAGCGCCTAAACCCTAGTTCTAGCCTAGGCCAACTATAGCTGTGGGCCTATAAGGCCAACACATAAGCATAGATCTGCCTGGGGCTAAGAAACACCAGCCTCTACCAACGACTCAACTGAGAGGAGGCAAACTCTGAGAATACTAAAGAGGAGCAAAGCTCAATCCAAGCACAAAATGTCAGGCGGCTAAACATAGATCTATCTGAAGTTAGTGAAAGCTAATCTCAAAACTCTAGCATTACCAGAGGAGAAAGTTAATAAACCAAAAGGTGGCAATGCGGCTTACATAAAGCCGACATCTGAAAACATACGAACAGTGGCTTCAGTATCAGAAGCCAACACATCCAAAAAAAGGGAACAAACAGTACAGCCAACCTAATAGAACTTCCCTAGTCCGCAAGGAAACTTGATATAAATAAAAACATAAAGAAACCTACCAAGCCAGTTCAGCAGGTCCAACTGATATGCTTAACAACAGACATTGTGTGTAAGCAACATCCGCCTGACCTGCTACCGCGCATAGACAGGTCCTTCCATGCATTCTCGATCTAAGTATGAAGATCAAGAAGGAATGGAAAGCTTACAGTGTCTGGAGAATTATGGAAAAAAGGAACCATTCAACGAACCGCCCGTGAGCGGTTTCTTAACCAGCTCCAATGGCAGCCACAGTCTGCCAGAGGCACGTTCCATAATCTCACACAGCTGTATATACGTAGGGGCAGGGTGGCTTTGAGGATTCAGGAGGCTCACCATCCTCATCCTCATCAGCCATCTCCTGCTCTCTTGTTTGGCTTAGAACAAGAAGAGCAACTGCTGCTGAATCTAACGATGTCATAGACAACACATCACCATAATCACACAGCTCTCTCCCATCAGCTGCCGAAGGTCGCGGGGAATTTCACCCCTACAACTCTCCAACAACCTCCAGCTGAAAACCCCTTGATCTAGTCTCTACTCTGCCTCAGCAAGAGTAAAGAGGGTTGCACACCGGACGACAAGCTCAGCGCCATGCCGCGCCGTGTGTCGGACAACTCACAGGTATCGCACACCGGAAGCGCAAATTATATATGCGCGAGCTCAATTTTGAATCGACCCCTGATAGAAGAGCTGCACAATGGGTGAGTTAAGTCGACAGGGAAACGTTACATGCCTATAATTTAATATTTCGCACTGAGGTTAGTGTACATGGAAAAATGGCACAACAGAGCAAAATGAAAGAAAAGGCTACGTTTATTATAAATTTTTCCCAATATTTTTAGAAATTTTTTTTTAAACTAAGAATGTAAAACTAATGTCTCTTGCAGCACAGGGTGAAGTCAGTATATACATTAACGACGATTTGAGAGAAATATAATATAAATTAAATGTAAAACAATGTAAATGGTGCTCTGTGGCGCGGCAGGATTTTGAACAACTTCCTGAGCTGTAGCTGGGCGCCGCGGACAGGCGCCGAATGTCGCCGCCGGTGTGCGTATGCTCTTAGAAAAGTCCAGTGTGCAGACTTGTTGATATCGTTTCAAACAAAACAGTCCCTGAAGACGAAAAAGATACTGACTGGTTCACTAGGCGCTCCTTATATACTTCCGGGTCGCACTATAATGACGTCATAGGCTGTCGCCGGCCAATAGGATTGTTGTGAGTTGATATTGTTTTCAGACACTGGTTTACACGGAGGCGTTCCCCAATGCGTTTCCGAATGCAGAGTTGAGTTACCTTTCGAAAGGGAACTAGCAGTTCATTTATAAATCCATAAGATCTTACTTTTATCCCAGCTAACAAAAAGAAGTTGTCAGAACGTTTTGTTAACATTCCCTTTAAGTTATGGAAACGTTATTTTTGTTTTTTAAACATTGAAAACGTCCAGTTTTTTTAATGTATCAAGAATGTTTTTTCTTGGTTTATGTGAACATTAGAGGAACATTCCATTCTATAATTTTGGAAATGTTGTGAAAACATTATTTTGTAAAATGTTTGTAAAATGAATTCTATGAAATACCTTAAATTGAATCAGACTCAGTCTGGCACAGGATGAAGAAGAGTTAACCCTGCCAGCAGCTAATTCCCACCATTCCAGATCCAAACTATGTCAGAGTTCTTCTTCCCATTGATGTTTAAAATGAAAGGATGACGGCAAAACATAAGGAAGAATTAAACTGTATAAAAAGGATACAGACCTCTGTTTCTGTATTAAGCACTTCTCATATAAAGAAGGTTCAGGCAAGTCTGGAAAAGAAGGTCAATGGGAATTAACAAAGTTGCGTACTTGCAAAAAACGATACAAGTTAGACTGTGGTATAATGAATTTATCTGCAAGATCAGAAAAAGTTGCGAAAACTAAATAAATAAATCAGAAAAATAGGCCTTTGTTTTTCCATGAAACATAAGCAGAATCTGCCGGCCCGCTGGCCATTTAATTCTTAATTCTTGGCCACGATATATATATAGAGCCAGGACTACATCAAGTGAAGTAAAGTCAAAATTATTTGTATGACGCTCAATACACATTGTTTCAAAGCAGCTTTAAAAAAAGTTATTGTCTATAAGCTTTAATATTGAGCAGTTTTAGGGCTGGGCGATATCACGAAATATGTTGCTGATATAAATGATACACTGTTTGAGATTTAGCTATATTGTATTTATTATTTTATCCAGCAGATAAGTCAGTGCCACTTTTAGGACTGCATGGAATTATGGCATTGCAAAGGAGAGATATTTTCTATAGGCTGATATATTTTCTAGACTATATTTTTTGCATGTCATGCAGGGCTCTGTATTTTTACATCATCCATTTAGGCTTTTTCATATTTTTATTAGGATCAGTGGATAAGCACAAACTCTGGATTTTTTACACAAATGATAATTCACTGTATTTCAGTAGCCTCGAATAAACCCGAAAGTGTTTGATTTTACATTTTAAAATTAAACCACGGTGACAAATAGGCTACCAATAGCCCACACACCCTGACCATATTTTTTGTGCATACAATAAAAACCTTGCAATGCTGAAAAAATACATATTTGCATTTATTGTGTATGCAAGACAGATTTTTTTTTTTTTACTAAAACAGATGTTATTATGTTGATCTATAACTTATTTAGGCCTATACTATAAAACATGAACCTTTAATAAACTATATATAGACCCAATATATAGACCCAGGCGCGGCAGAGCTGCACGACCCTATGGCGATGCAGCGCACCAGAGCCCGCCGAAATGGGTGGAGCATCTGGCTATACAAGTGAGCATTTTGCCATAGGAAATCAGGTCAATCGACTGAAGTGACGACACTGAGTCGTGCAGCTCCATGGCACGGCAATAAACGCAGTACTCGTTCCCGTATCTCAGGGAACCAAGGTTACGTTCGTAAACGAGTATTCGATACTTCACTCAATACTCAATACAATCACGCCGTGCCATGGGAGGGAACGACTGAACCTATCTTAGGCACCGAAGGGGCCTAGGGGATAAGGAGGGAGGCAAAGCCATCGCAGTTACACATGCTTAAGAGGGAGCTGGCTCCCATGAAATAACAGCACGACCAACGGGTCAAATCACGCTGAAAGGACCCGGGCGTGTAACGCCGGAACGTCCAAGTTATAGAACCTGACAAACGGACCAGCCGGCCGCCTTACAGATGTCCTAATGGAAACACCACTAGACCAGGCCCACGAAGAGGCCATACCTCTAGTGGAGTGGGCTCGTACTCCTATGATGCAATGTAGGCCTATAGAACAGTAACAAAGAGCAATAGCGTCAACAATCCAAGGTAAGAGTCTTTGCTTTGTGACCGGAAGCCCCTTGGTGCAGCCACCAAAGCAGACAAAGCACTCAACCGGGTCTTCATTCCGGGCCGCACACCAGGCGGCAAAGACTGACCATTTTTGGCCGTAGAGGCATGTAGTAGATGGAGCTCAAGCCAGAGAAATGCAGTTCAGTACATCTTCAGGAAGGTCGACATGCTCCCATCAAAGGACCAGAGGAGCAGAGCCCACAGCTCGGGCTGGGGGTGCCAAATCGTCCTGTTCGCCTGAGAGAGAAGGTCCGTCTCAGGGGAATCGGCCACGGGGGCTGTCGTTGACAGTCTGAACAGCTCTGAGGACCAATGCTGGTTCCTCCAGAGCAGGACCACCAGGAGAACTTGGTGATTTTCTTCCCTGACACGTCTGATTACCTGAGGGATCAGAGCAATCGGGGAAGAGCATAGAGGAGGAGGCTGGGCCAGTTGTGGGCCAGCGCATCCTTGCCCTTCGAAAAGAAGATTGGGCAGTGAGAGCTGTCTTCTGAGGCGAAGAGGTCAACCTCTGCCTTCCCGAAGGTCTCCCAGATTTTGAGAACCGTCTGGGGGTGGAGCGTCCACTTGTCTAGGGGGACATTGCTCTGAGGTAGTATGCGACCAGGAGCCGAAGGCTGGCCTTCCCTCGCACAGAGCGCCCCCAGCCCATGTTGGACACGTCCGTCGAGACCACCATCCTTCTGGATACCGCCCCTAGGGGAATCCACAGTTGAACCACTGAGGGTGTCTCCAGGGGTTCAGAGCTGTTAAACAGGCCTGATTCACCCTGACATGGAAGCGGCAGTCCCGCCAAGCGTGAGGTGGGACCCGAAGTTTCAGCCAGTGCTGCAGAGGCCGCATCCGCAAGCTGTAGAACTGGGGAAGCGGAAGCCATCAGCCCTAGCATCCTCTGGAAACGCTTCAGAGGAAACGGGCTCTGGTCCCGATAGAAGCCACGAGCTACTGAATGGCCAGAGCACTGTCAGTGTGGTAACACTGGAAAATCCCTTGGTGCAGGAAAAGTGAGACATGTGGAAACAAAGCGGAAGTACTCACTTAGTCCTGTTCACTTGACCCTGTAACCTTTTGTTTTTCATCTCAGTAGAGTGGGAAAAACAGAGGAAAACAAGGGAAGGAGACGCTTTCTAGAAAAAGCGCTCTGTGAACGCAGCAAGTCCTCAATAAAAGCGGCTTGCGGGGGCAGAGCCAGCAAGCGACACGCACAGAGGTCCAGCATAATCACAAAGACTAGAGAGCATATGTCATGTTCAGCTGAGCATAAATGAGCATTGAGCTCGCTCTCTCAGTGAGAGCATTCGTCCACAATGAACGCAGCTTGCAGGGGCAGGGTCGTCCACAATGAACGCAGCTTGCAGGGGCAGGGCCGGCCAGTGACGCGCTGAGAGGCTCAGCATTTTAAAACAAACGCTGGAAAAACATACTCTCACACCCTCATAGTGAGAGCGCTCATTCTCAATGAACGCGGCTTGCGGGGGCGAAACCGGCAAGCAACGTGCTGAGAAACTCAGCAAATGCCGCAGAAATATGCTCTCTTAGATTGAATATATATCATGAGTCTCACCTGAGTCAAGGGAGAGCGTCATGACATATTTAGCTGAGCGGTGTCAGAAGACCGCTCTTCCTCAATGAACGCGACTTGCGGGGGCAGGACCAGCAAGTGACGCGCTGAGGGACTCTACATTTTACAACAAACGCCAGAGAGTTATGTTCTCGCGCCCTTATAGTGAGAGCGCTCGTTCTTTGCCATTAAACATTTTATTAGCACGTTGTACCAAAGTCCCTATAGTCTTTGTTTGTACTAAGTAATGCAAGCATTGGACGACAAATCATCTCATTAAAAAACGATCAAAAAACAAAAAAAACAAAACCCGAAGCGATCGTGCTCTAAAATGTAAAATCAGCCGTTTGCACTCGTGTTTGTCCTATGTCTTAGGCCTATTTAAATACATATGGAATGAAGAAGTCAAATGAATGAAGCATTAAACAGTTCTATTCAGCATGAAGTGCCCGGAGGTGCCGTCAGCGTTCGTTTGTAAACAATAACTTCATCTATTCTGTGTCTTTAAGTACAAAAAAACATTAGCCAATACATCCTAACTAAAAAACTAAACAGATAATAAGATACGATTAGAGTCAGCACTTAATATTTCTGTATAAGCCAAATCATTCACAAAATCATACATGAAGGAATGCGCATGCTCAGGCTTGCTCGAAGTGTCTACCAATAAGATTTGCTGTATTACAAACCAATGAAATTGGGGTGGGCAGGGCGACACGTGTCTGTTTGTTAGGCTGAGCTTTCGATGTTGTTAAGGAAAGGCAGAAGCTCATCGGTTGGTCCTTATCACATGACCTGCGGTGCACTTGCGGCATTCTGAAAAGTTGAGATGTTTTAATCTCGCCGCGGCATAGGCACGCCTAGAAAAAATGAACACGTCGCTTCTATTATGACCGTGCTTACCTAAATTACAGTAAAAGCACTGGCGCAGCGAGCGTCAATTTAAACCACCGAAACGTGTCCGATGCTACCAATAAACGTTACCTATGCTCAAACAGCATCTTGGACAAATGTGGCTCAGCTGTGTGAGCAGAAGCGTTGTCAGGTGTCTGGCAAGAAATAGAATAGTGTACAAATGTATGAATACATGAATACAGGGATTGCATTTGTTCAGTACAGTGTTGTTCAGTGCAAGATGTTATAATTTTTTAATGTTATTTAAGCTAAATTAAAGTAAGGGAAAATATTTGCACTGACTGTTAAAAACTAATACTGCATGTAACGATAATAGAGACACTGATGTTTACATTTTTTGTTAAGTATGGCAAAAATATTTTAGTAATGAAATTTGAAGTAAATGAGAAATAATGCAAAGGAAAGTAAATTTTCAGAAATGTTGCACTTTCTTGTGCTTGAATGTTAAAATGGCCCTCCTATGAGGTCTCAATCACAGCAATGGCCCCCAGCCAATTTGAGTTTGAGACGCCTGATCTAAGGTTGAAGGAAGAAGTAAATTATTCTTGCAGACAGGGCCATAAAGAGAGGCAGCAGCAAGTTTAAAATGTTGTCTGAATTGCCTCCAGATCCTAAGAGAAGTGCACACTACTGGATTTGTAGTGAACTTTGAGGGGCGACTGGATAAAGGAGCACATACCAAGGCAGAGAGTGTAGATGAAGAACAGGACTGTGCTTCCAACTTACACCAATCTAAATGGGGAGAATTATACCAGCAATGAATTTTGCTAATATATGCTGCCCAGTAATAAATCAAAAAATTAGGCAGTGCAAGACCCCCCATCTTTTTTATGTCTCTGGAGGTATGCCTTGCTTAACCTAGGAGGTCTGCCCTGCCATATATAAATAGAAATAGCCCTATCTAACAGTTTAAAGAAGGACTCAGGTTAAAAAAAAAAAAAAAAAAAACTGGGAGGGTCTGAAAAAGAAACAAACCTAGGTAAAATATTCATTTTAATTGATGGAATTCTACCAAATAAATTAAGTGGTAGCTTATCCCAACGTTGCAATTCTAATTTAACTTGCTTGAGCAATTTAGAAAAATTATACTGATATAATAAATCAGAGGAATGTGAATTATTTACTCCCAGGTAACAAAACTTTGTAGAGGATAACTGAAATGGGAACACCCCAGCTGGAATTTGTTTAGTCAAACTGTTTACTGGTAAACATTCACTTTTATTTATATTAAGTTTATATCCAGAAAAGGATCCAAAGGTTTTAAAAATATGCAACAAATCAGAGACTGAACCGACAGGGTTTGAAACATAGAGCAGAAGGTCATCAGCATAGAGAGAGACCTAAAGCGAATAATAGTGGAGAAAGAGGACAACCTTGACAGGTACCTCTTGTGAGAGGAAAATATTGTGAACACAAAAAGTTAGTTCTTACACTGGCTATAGGTGCACTGTACAAAAGACATATCCATGATGTAAAAAAGGGCCACAACCAAATCTATTTATCTATCTAATACTTCCACTCAACCCGGTCAAAAGCCTTTTCTGCATCCAATGAAATAATCATCTCACTGGATGTAGAAGTGGATGGAGAGAAAATTATATTCAAGAGTCGTCGAATATTTGAAGATAACTGTCGCCCCCAATGAAACCAGTTTGGTCTTCAGAGATTATTTTAGGAAGACAGGGATCCAGACGGCAAGCCAGAACCTTAGCTAATAACAAAATTATGGGCCTCTTTATCTTACCACTTTCATCTGGGTTCTTATCACGCTTAAGTATAAGCAAAATAGAAGCCTGATTGAGTGTTAAGGGAAGAGAGCCATTGACTAACGAATCATTGTACATGTCTAACAATAAAAGTGCCAGTTGTTTGGCAAACCTTCTGTAGAAATTACTTGGAAAGTCATCTGGACCTGCTGCCTTACCACTTTGCATAAGCTAAAGACCTTTCAAAATCTCATCTAACTCTAGAGGCCTATCAAGATCATCAGCTACAGCTGCATCGATATGAGGAATGTCTAGACTGTCTAAAAAATTACCCATGATGGAGTCATCCCCAGGAGGTTCTGGTTTATAAAGATTTAAATAGTAAGAGAAAAAAAACATTCATACCAGATGGATTTTTAGTTAAAAAACCAGAAGAATCATAGATCTGAGTAATTAGACGAGAGGCAGCTAGCCCCTTATGCTGGGATGCCAGTAACCGACCAGCTTTGTCTCCATACTCAAAATAAGTAGCCTTAGTTCTTAGCAACATAAATTCAGCATTTTTTGAGCAAATCAAATTCAGTTTTGAACTCAACCTTCTTAGCATACAGTTTAGGAGTAGGATTATTAAGAAGCTGCCTGTCAATTTCAATGATGGAATTAACCAGGTCTTGTTATTTTTGTTTTCTTTGCTTGTACTTATAACCAGTGTATGAAATAATATGACCTTGGATTACCACTTTTAATGTTTCCCATAATAAAGAAGGAGAAACAGACTCTGACTTATTAGTCTCAATAAATACATCAATATTATTACTGATATACTCACAGAATTGTTCATCTGACAATAATCCTGAATCAAACCTCCACTGGTTTGTCCTCCCTTTAATATGGGTAAAATTGAAGTTGAGAGAATGTGGGGCATGATCAGAAATAACTATAGCTGAATATTCAGAAGAACTAACAAGAGAGCTTTATCTAAGAAAAAATAATCAATACGCGAGTAAGATTGGTGAACACTAGAAAAAAAAAAAGAAAATTCCTTTTTTGATGGGTTAAGATGGCGCCATGGATCAACACAACCAATCTGATCAATGAATGCTGACACTGCCTTAGCCATAGCTGTTTGCTCTAAAGTTTTAGGATTAGACCGATCATACCTTGGGTCCATAACACAATTGAAATCGCCTCCCAGTATAAGATAATGAGAGTTTAAGTTTTAAGAAAAAAGGGAAGTAAAATAAGTGGGATTATCCCAGTTTGGGGCATAAATGTTTACAAACACAAGTGAAATATGAAAGAGATTGCCAACGACTATACCATAACGTCTTTCAGGATCCACAATAATCTGAGAGGGAGAGAAATTAACTCGTTTATGCATTACAATAGCAGTAAGCCCACCTCAACCCCAAAATGGACGAGGAGCAAGACAGAACAATTGAAGTAGACACTGAATGAAAATGTATTCAGTAATATAGCGGGTTCAGGGTTACCCCTGTAAAAACAGCAGGCAACTACTTTACCTTTTTTGACACTGCTTGTGTATTGATTGTTTATTTTCAAACTTTATAGTTATGTTCTTTTGCACTTTAATCTGTTTGAAGCATTTGTTTACTTTATACATTTTGTGTATTCTTCAAAAGTAGGCCACTGTTATATTTAAGGTTCTTTTTGTTGTATTATAAAATACTAATCAACCCTGTAAAGGCTGAAATAATTAAATAATAGTCAGGAAATAATTTATTTTTTAAACATAAAGGGGTTTTTTTTACCTAAAAAGTTTGCAAGTGTTTTATGTTTTGTCATATATTGGATACACCAGGATTTACAATATGATATGAGTATGGAGGGGGGAAACAGCTTAATTTTATTCAGAGGCCAAAACCAAAAATGTAAATCAATGAGATCTTTATAACAGTACAGCAGACTACTCACATAAAATGCATATAAATATAATTTGTCACTCTATATCTCCTAATAATATGTCTTGGTAAGAAGATATGCTTAGTTTTTTTGATAAAAGCTCTATAATTTTTATTGTGGGGGGCAAAACACAATGCAATGCAATAGGCATACAATGATGATTGAGAGATTAACAAATAAATGTTCCTGAAAGCCTGTTGTATCATATTTGATACATAAAATATATAAAACTGATTGATAAAATATACAAACCTTTCTAAAGGGGGAGCATACCCACAGACCCCCCTAGAGTACCTGACAACCATGCCCACTTTCACAAAATCATGTGGGAAACACTGCAATATAACATTTTATATATAAAAAAAAATATATATATATATATATATAAAAAAAAAAACATTATTTGGTGTTACATATGAAATAAAATGTTGAAATTATATTTTAAGTTATTATCAGTGTTCTCCTTTTAAAAATTACAGAGCCCAGTGGTTCTTGAACTCAGAAAAGTAATAAAAATGTTAGAAGAATATTGACTTTTTACTGAAAAACTACACAAGAAATTTTGAGAAGAGCCGCTGCAAAATCAGTAATTTTAGGCCGCAGAAATCAGAAAAAAAAGTCCTGTGAAATCCTGGAGGGATACTAATAAAGATAACAATAATAGGCTAATAGTAGTATTTAGAGCAATAACAATAATAGTACTAATAATAAAACAAACTACCAAGACTGTCCATTTGTATGTCAGGGAACACAAAAACAGTCCAGCAGAGGCGATCGTTGCAAATAAGGGAGAGCGCATGTAAAATTATGAACCACATTGACTGGTGCACATAAAGACAGCATAGAAACTCAGTTTATGAAATAGTCTATTATCGCTGTCTAATATTGTAAAAGGGCAACGCAACTGCACATTATCCGTCTTGAATGTGTTCCTGGAAATAACGTTCAGCTGCCTCTGGGGTGTCAAAGACATGCTCACCATTATGTGTTATGCGCAGACGGGCTGGACAGATCATGCCGAAGCGTATACCCTTTTTGTACAGACTTGATTTCACTCTGTTGAAGGCCACGCGCTTCCTGGTGAATCCCGCGCTTAAGTCCTCATAGATCTTTATAGTATGACCTTGATAAGATATCTCTTTGTGTTCCTTAGCCCAACACAGTACAGTGTCTTTATCCAAAAACCTGTGGAATCTGACTATGATCGGCCGTGGTCTATCGCCTTGACGGGGCTTGGGCGCCAGACTTTGATAGGCGTGATCAATTTCAGGGGGGACTGACAGAACGTCTTTCATAGTTTTAAAGAAAAAGTCAGTGATGAATTCTCTTGGGTTTCTGCCCTCAATCCCCTCAGGGAAACCTACCACCCGCAAAATCGGGAGACCAGATCGTCCACCGCAGAACCAAGCTTTGCATTTAAGTCCGAAGCTGCCGTTAATTTGGTATTATATATATATATATATATATATATATATATATATATATATATTTTTTTTTTTTTTTTTTTTACCTAAACATGACCCTTTCTAAACCTTATAGCTCTTGTTTAGCGTTCCAATACATTAGTTCCCGCTTGTATGATCTCGATCCTGTCCCTTTGCTTTTCACTCTGTTTTATATAAATAAAGTCCAAACTGCATCTAAATTACTGTGACTATTTTGTCTGGCTATTAGGTGTTTTATATTGCTTTATATCGAGAAATTGTTTAGGATTTGCTTCAGACTAGCCTACGCTGATGTCCTGCTGTTCAAATTGAAAATACCCCAACATATGTCATGATGACAAAATTATACCCAATAATATGTAATTTTCATGAAGACAAAATTACCATGCTCTTTGCCTCAGTGGAGGTTTGAAATGAAATGTTTCTCAATTCTCATTGAAAGCAACGTGTTATGACCTTAACGGTTTGACATTTGATATTAACGGTTTACGTGGCTTAATCCTACTAAAACAACAACCAGGGAGAAACTATTTTCTCGCATATTTTCTTGTCATCAACAGCATCTACTGCTAAGACAACGGCAACATAAACAAAGTAGAAGGACAATATTTTTATGTTAAGTGTTTTCTATAAGTGGAAAAAGCTGAACGTGGAAGCGCGTTGCCTTCATGCCTGACCTGCTTGTCTAAAGCTTTATTGGTCTTTAAAATCAGTGTCTTAATGCATTTAGCGTTATAATGGTAAGCTATTTTATCTTCTAGGAAAATGCTTAACATAATTAATTGCATTCATATGTGTGGTTTCATCTGCTTGTCTGTACATAGCCTATGCTTTATTAATTTATAAGGTGTGTACTGAATTTGCTCCTCCAATATCACTGTCTTAGTAGTACATTAAGCCACATTAAGTATTTTTCAAGTTAAGCACTTAGAATGTCCCGCTTTGCTGGGCGTGTTTGCCGCCAGTATGCTATAGCATTTTCTTGGACATGCGGCAGTATCGGCCCCCTCGTGAGTGTGAATGGCTTGAAAGTGTGTATGTGAAGTTTTACAAAAACACCCCACAGATTATTTTTCATAACATGTTAAAATTGCCACTTTTGGGGGGTGAGCAAAAGCGTGCCGTTTTTGTGTCCTTTTAAATGCAAATTAGCTGGTGCTCCCGACCCCCCTTTCAAAAGTGGGCGGGGCTTCAAGAGCTCATGCTCCGGCATACTGGCAACAACAAAACAGGACAATCACACGCACTGAAAATATCAGAAACTGTCAGTAGCGGTGTTCAGCCTTACATGTTTCAGAATCAACTTTTGTGAAAACCCAGAATGAAATGCGCAAAATGATTGGCGCAAATGTATAAGACCAATTTTCTTTCTAACTGGATCGTTGTGGTACAATGTTCCTCCTGTTTTCCACGTCAATGTGGTTAAGAATGTCAGCGCCGTTTCATCTGGTTTTAACTAGTTTAAATCACTAAGACATTTGTGGTTTATATTGGACACCTCTGCAACAAACTTGAACTCTTCTCACTAGATTTCACTGTGCTGTTTAGTGGTAGCGTGATCAAGACCAGTCAGCGTGTAAACGCATTTGTTCAGAGCTCGCGCTGCGCTGTCTTTTGGGCAGAGCTGATAAATGGTCCATGTGTTATGCATTTAAAGTGAGTACACTTCCCCTTTTGGCACGTTTAAGGTATGCAACAAAAATATCAGTGCTTATCAGTTATCAAATTGTTGTCACTCACGGTTTACAGCTACAACTGACCTAAAACCTAGTGCTGTCGCCTTGTGCTGACATTGTGAAAATGCATGATTTGTAAATTATGCATTGCAGGCCATATATAAAATATTTTAATAGACAAGCTGCGGGCTGTTTGAAATTCATCCCCATAATTGGCCAGCGGTCCGGACTTTGGACACCCCTGGCCTAAAGAGTTTGGGCCAGAAGACAGTCACTAATTTCATGGGCAAAGGCACATTCCTTACTGCAGAGAAATAGCTTTGCTGTCCCTTTGCTGTTTTGAGAGCACCAGTCCAGATGTGTTTCCATAACAGTGTTTGAGGCTCACAGTGGCATAGTGCTCTCAATCAGAGTGAGAGTGGGACGCCGTCCAAAAGGCCCCACATTTCAAATGTGGTCGTGTTTCCAGCAGCTGCAGCTGCCGAACAGAAGACACAAAGCACACTTAAAGGATATGGGAAGGCTTGTCAAAAAAACCCTGACTGGTTGTAATGGGTTTTCCAGTCACTTCTGCTGCATGTCTTTAAGGCCAACCACATCTCTTTTGTTTGCCATTTATGAGAAGGTCTGAAGTGCTGAAATCAAGGCCACATGATAAAATGCCTTACAGGTGCTGTGTGTCTGTTTGCTCTCATCACTGGGGCTCTATTATACTCTCAAAGCAGTTTTAACTTAACATCCAGCTCAGGCTGTTCCTTGAATGTGTGACAGACAAACGATGTACAGCCTATACAGCTAAGTTGCTGATTTATTTTATGAATGCAAGTAAAACAGATCAGTTGCTGTGTCAGGTCATAACAAAAATTTAGCTTACTGATATTGGATATCAAAAGTAAATACAGCTGCAGTAAATATAAGCTAGTAAATATAAGAGTGTAACAATCAGCATAATCAGTTGAGTTACAGTAGTTAAAAATTGAGTAAGGTAAAAAATGTTGAGGGGTGAGTTTAAAAAAAAAAAAAGAGACAAACAACAGCAAAGTGAAAAAATGAAGCGAATTTACAATATTCACATTAGGGGTGTCACGATATACCAGTATTAATGATAATTGTGTGATATTTAAAATTGAAATATTGTTATCATGTTAATTAGGAGTGTCGCAATATACCGGTATTGATGATAACCATAATATTTAAAATGAATGGTACACATATGATAATATGACACATAAATAATCCAGCGCCAGTATCTGGTTGACATCCTAAAGTACATCCCAAAGTACAATAGGTGGTGGTACCTGTCACGCTGGTTGCCACCTGTCATAAAACACAAGTAGACACAGCGCCCAGTTGCTACTGCCGCATAAAAGCATGTTGCCGGATATGACAGACAAGACAAGCACTCCAAGAAAGTTTGCTTGTGTGGAAGTTTTTTGGATTCTGTGAAAATGTAAGTTGCAATTATTTTGCTAGGCCTAAAAAAACGGAAATGTTATTAACCGGTTAACTGCTGATGCCTTTCTGTGTTTTATTATATTTACACCCCTCTGGGCTTTTAGTCTAAACGTGTTTTCATTTGGATAAAAAAAAAAAAAACCTTGATTATCATGTTTAATTCAAATATCTTTAGAGAGCAGTATTTTTTCTATTTTTACCCAAAACAGGGCGATATGAGCATTTAAACATGTAATTTATGTTTCATTCATACTCAACACCAGAGGGCACCCTCGCACAGAAAGTCTCATAGGAATAATAAATAAAACTTATGCCGAGACTTCCGGTGAGCAGTGTAATGGAGTAGACGCATTTGTCTCTCTTCCCCATTCAGTTTCGTTTTTTTTTTTTTTACCACTCCACCGACTCTCTCTGACACACTACAAAAACTAGTAAGGTGACTTTTGACTGACATTGTCCATCTAAAATGGCAACTAAAGCGGCAAAAACATCCAAGAAAGAAGTCAACGTGAGAGCCGAGGCACCCGCAATGCCAAACGAAGTGACTATGGCAGCACTAACAGACTTGCTGGAAGAGCATAGAGCTGCTTTGGCGGCCGAGTTCAAGGCTGCAATTTCAACCTTAGAAGTGAAAATTGACTGTGTGCAAGCCACGGTATCTGACCATGGACAGAGACTCACCACGCTTGAGGCCCATGCGGAGTTGCTAGATGAACGCAAAACTCAAAGCCAAGACTGCGGATCTGGAGGTCCGGAGTAGACGGAACAACATAAGGATCATCGGCGTGCCTGAGTCGATAAAGGGGTCTGCAGCCAACGAATTTTTTCTCCGAGTTACTTTTTGAAGTCTTTGGTGACCAAGTACTGTCCTCTCCCCCAGAGCTGGATCGAGCACATAGATCCCTCACTGCCAAACTAAAGCCTGGGGAAAGACCAAGAGCAGTTGTGGTCCGCTTTCACCGCTACCAGCTAAAAGATAAAGTCATCCACGAGGCGCGTAAAAAACTAGGGGTATTACAGTTTCAAGGGAAACCGATCGCCATCTATGAAGATTACAGCCCCAAGGTAATGGAGCAACGGGCTCGGTATCATGAAGTCATGGTCGAAATGTACAAACAGGGATTCTTTTGTATCCGACGAGGCTTCGTATAAGAAGGGAGCAACGAGTGGTTCACCTCGGCAGAGGAAGGCAAGCGGTTTTTAGATTCCCAGCGCGGCACTTTTGAATAACCTGATGTTCAATGACATGGTGTCATTGGAATCGTGAAGCAAGAAGTGGTTTATCTTCGCTGAGGAGGGCAATTGGTAGTAGGATTACCAGCGCAACGTTTCTAAGCAACCCAGTGCTGACTGACTGTATCATTGGAACTACTATGTAAGTTGGGAGCGATTTAATTGATCGTATTCTCATCGTCATATTTTGTTCACTATTTGACTCTGTTTTGATTTTTTCACGGTTGTTTGTTCTACAATGCACTTTCTAGCTGTCATTGTTTAGTAAAAGCTGTTTTTGCCCCTGTCCGGTTTAAACAGGCCCTAATGTCCTTGAAGTACAATATAAGTGGAATAGTCGCTATCATACTATAGTCATCTCCGATCATGCCCCCACATCTTTGGACTTAATGTTTCCACAAGCCAGGACTTATTTTAAACAATGGAGATTTAGTTCACATTTACTTTCTGATAACAACTTTAAAGATTTTCTTGCATCTCATATAAAGATATATTTTGAAAAAAGTGACGATGCTTCTATAAGCAGTAACACATTATGGGAGGCATTCAAAGCCTATATGTGTGGAAATATAATTTCATATGTCTGTCAGTTGAGGAGATCTGAGAATTCCAGGATAGTAGAAATATCTGACCAACTTTCTAAACTAGACCTCCAATATTCTTCGACCCCTTCACCCACAATTTATAAAAAACGTCTTCAACTTCATTTAGAGTATAATTTACTTCTAACTCACAAAGTTAAAAAGCAAATGTTGAGTGCCAGACAGCATTTTTTTGAATTTGGTGAAAAAGCTGGCAAATTACTTGCGTTTCAATCTCGAACTGTCCGTGCATCTAGGCTGATTCCTAAAATTAAATCTCCTAAGGGTGATATAGTTTCTGACCCGGAGGAAATTAATTTGATTTTTTCAAAATACTACTCTGATCTTTATTCCTCAGAATGCAACTTAAAAATTTGGAAGGGCCCAAACCTATCTGATCAACTAATATTCCCTTGTGTTATTTATGGCTACACATATGATTTGGGCAGACCTGTGTCAATCACAGAAGTACAAGAGGCAATTCATTCACTTCAAAATGGTAAATCACCTGGCCTCGATGGCTTTACCATTGAATTTTATAAGACTTTCTCCTCCGTTCTAGCCCCAATTTTACAGAGAGTATATAATGAAGCTTTTCTGTCAGGTCGGCTTCCAACAACAATGTCTGAGGCATCCATCTCATTATTGCTTAAGAAAGATAAAGATCCACTGCTTTGCAGTAGCTACAGGCCAATTTCCTTGTTAAATGTGGACTTTAAAATTTTGTCTAAGGTCCTTGCCCTTCGCCTTCAGCAAGTGTTGCCTGCTGTGATTTCCCCTGACCAGACAGGTTTCATGATTGGAAGACAATCTTTTTATAATACCAGAAGACTTTTTAATACCATCCTTTCTTCTAGTTCCAACACTGCCAAAGTTGTGTTATCCCTCGATGCTGAGAAGGCATTTAACAGGGTCGAGTGGGAGTATTTGTTTTTTATTTTAAATAAATTTGGTTTTAGCTTGAATTTTGTAGCCCCCCCCCCCACCGTAGCATCTGTGCACACTAATGCAACACATTCTAAAACCTTTCGCCTTTACAGAGGCACGCGCCAATGTTGCCCCCTTTCGCCTCTATTATTTGCCTTGGCTATAGAGCCATTGGCCATTTGGCTGTGAAGTGAGGAAAAGTTTGAAGGCATTACCCGGTTTGGAACCTCTTATAAACTGTCCCTTTATGCAGGCAACCTTCTTTTATACATAACGAACCCCATTTTATCATTGCCGCCAATCCTCAAGATTTTTAATTAGTTTGGCAAATTCTCTGGTTACAAATTGAATCTTCAAAAGAGCGAACTGTTCCCTATCAATTTAGCAGCTGAGACGCTTTCCCAACATCCTTTCTCCTTTAGGTGGGCTCAGGAAGGATTCAGATATTTAGGCATATTTAATACTAAATCAGTTACAGCCACCTTTAAAAAAAAAAAATGTTACTCTTTGCTTGATGTTTATAAGGCAGATATAGAGAGATATCAATATAATCATATTATAATGATGATATATCATTATATATCATATAATCGATATCATCCAATATTGCTAATTGGCCGAATTAATTTGGTTAAGATGACAGTTTTGCCCAAATTGTTATATCTGTTTCTGCATGTACCCATTTTTATTAATAAGTTGTTTTTTACCACTCTGAATCAGACAACCAATTCATTTATTTGGGTCGGAAAATATGCGCGAATTAGGAGAACAGTTCTCGAACTCCCAAAGTCCAAAGGGGGCCTTGCTTTACCAAATTTTCAGCAGTATTACTGGGCCTGTAATATCAGCAAGCTTTTGTATTGGACTAACTCCCCAAGAGTTCCTGAACACCCAGTCTGGGCCCGAATAGAATTGTCATCCTCTAAATGTCTCAGACAGTTTAGTGGTGGCAAATACTCTTAAAATATGGGTTCATATTAGGAAGCATTTTGGGTTAATCAGACCATCAATTCTGGCTCCTATTGTAAACAACTGATCTTTTCTACCATCATGTTCTGATCCAGTTTTTCATGATTGGTCCTCAAGGGGTCTCAGTACCATCAGGGACTTTTATGATAAAGGAATATTTTTATCCTTTACAGAATTATCCAAGAAGTTCGATCTTCCCAGCACTCATCTTTTTCGCTTCTTTCAGGTCAGACATTTTGTACAAAATCAGTTTCCCCAGTTTCCTAATCTCCCTCCTGATTAAAAAATGGACACCCTTCTCTCTCTTAGTGAAGATAGAAGAGAGCTATTCTCTGTCATTTATGAATCAATAGATTTTTTAAATCCTGACCCCTCTGAATCACTCAAGAATATATGGGAAAAAGAGCTGGGGGTCACTATACCTGAAACAGAGTGGGATTATATATGTGATTTAGTACATTCTTCCTCCATATGCGCTCGACATAGTTTGATGCAATGTAAGATTGTTTATAGAGCACACTACACTAATGCCAGGCTAGCCAAAATATACCCAGACAGGAGTGAAGCTTGCAATAGGTGCCGACAGTCTCCATCAAATCATACTCACATGTTCTGGTCCTGTCCAAGACTGACAGAATTTTGGTCTAAAATATTTGAAACTTTTGAAAAAACCTTTAATACATCAGCCACTCCAAACCCTTTGTTTGGAATTCCTTTTAAGCCAAACTTGCCTTCATCAACGCAACAGGTTGTTGCTTTCACCACATTATTGGCCAGGAGACTTATTCTCCTTAAGTGGAAGTATGCATCCCCTTCTTCATATAATAAATGGATAGAAGAAATTCTGTTGTGCTTAAAGCTGGAAAAAAAAAGCTTTCATAAAACATAGAAACCATTGTTAAACTATATTGATAACATTGATCTGTGACTTGCAGAAGAGGATTAACATTTTTTTTTTTTTTAACAAAAAGTTTTGTTTTGTATTATTATTTTTTATTATTATTATTTTATTTTTTTTACATTAATTGTATCATTTAACGACTACACTTACAGTGTTATTGTTACTTGCTCTGGTTTTTGCTGTCATGGTTGGGATATTAGGGGTGGGGGGATTGTAATGAGGGGGGAGAAAAGCAGAACAGTGGTTTATTTCACTTGTGTAAATGCAAGTTGTATCTGGAAGAAATGTTAATAAATATATTTGAATTAAGCTTTATAATCTAGTTATTATAGTTAATAATGTTTAAAAAAAAAAAAAATTAAAAAGTATGCCCCTGGTTTCACAGACAAGGCTTAAGCTAGTCTCAGACTAAAATGCATGTTTGAGATCTTTTAACTGAAAGTAACCATTGTTTTGTCTCAAGATGTACACCAATAATGTTTTTTTCTAGTGTTCTGTTTAGCCACTTAAATATCCTAATTGAACTAAAGCCTAATCCTGGCTTTGGCTAAGGTCTGGTCTTTTGGCTAAATCCTGGCTTTGGCTTTGGTCTGTGAAACCAGGCCATGACGTTCCAGGAAATCTGTAATATGGACAAAGACATCCAGCTATCGCTGTAGCTTAGAGACATTTTGACCGATTAAACATGAACAGAATTAACACATCATTGCAACAGTATATGGTTTATCTGTGTTCTTCAAGCCATCTCAGGTATTTTCACCAAGCTAATGTATATTTATAATGCAATGCCAATTGACATAGCTTTTATCATTGTAGAATACTATAAAATAATATAATTTCTGCCTCATCCTGTGATAAGAAGCCACATCAGTTCACAGAAGGATGTTATTTCAAACTGGTTGTCATGTGTAATTGTTCCTTCTGTATGCAATGGTGTGATTCTTCAAAAAAGGGGGAAAAATAAAGATGAATTTCACTGATAGCAATATTTTTCATTTTCTCAAAATTTCTATAGACATTGCAATTCATCGTTATCATGATTTTTTTTGGCCACGATAATCATGTAGTGAAAAATCTGATATCATGACAGCCCTAAGTCACAATTTCACATGAAGCTTAAAACACAATAAAACGAGAAAAACTTAGACTGTTAAAAGTTTGGAGTCCATTTGCACCATACTATGAACAATTTTTAAAGGATTAGTTCATTTCAAAATGAAAATTTGATGATAATCAAATTTACTAAGACAACATGTAAACCTATTAAAACTCTAATATGCATAAAACCATTATAATATATAGAGCAGTTAAAACACGTTTCTTCTGTGACAGTGTTACAAGAGGATTATGTTAAAGTCATTTGTGTGTGCCACACTTCCTGCTGCCAGCTGGTGCACCATAATTTTGTTACCAATAACCAGTTGCTGGTACCTAATTTTAGTAGTAATACTAATTAATGAGACAGGATGAGAAAGTTTCTCATCTGCTTCCAAAGTGGGAAACTTTTCACAAGGAAGTATAATCAGAATAGATTCATTGATCAAGTCTATAAAAAGACCACTGCACAATAAAACTTTTTCAATAGCTGCAACTAAATGTTCTTTGAGATTTTATTCTATCACTAGTCCAATGCCCTCCTCCAGTGAATAAAGACCCACAGATTTGGAGATCATAATTAATTAGTCGTAGCAATCAGACCTTGTTGACTTTGTAGCCTGTCTTCTGAAATCTGGATGGAATGTGAAACCTTTTTTGTGACAGCTTTGGCTTTTTGTGACACGGATTAAAATGACAGGTTAAGCTGAACTATGCTTGCACAGTCACAAACTGCCATCAGCCCTTTTTGATTGAGCAATGCCTTGGTATCAAGTTCTCTTTCACATTGTTCTCTAAAAACAGCTGATCCAACTTTGAGTCAGACCAAAGTTTTCTTTATAGATGACACCTCCCAAAACGCCAAAGCTGGTGGGATATAATACCTTTCTGCACTAAGTCACCAGAAAGACATGTTTTTAGAGTTATACGTAAATATTCTGTCTTTCCCATTTTGGGAATTTAAAAGTTGCACTAACCTGTAGATGGCTGGATACTTAATATGATAGATGGCACTCAATTAGTATGAAACTAAAAAGAAGGCTAGCTATTTGCATGTATTTGAAATACGGTCCAAAAACAGTCCTCGTGTATGGCGAGAGATGGCCATAGAATCACCAAGAGTCGGATACGATTGAAATGGTTAATGAGAGATGGCTAATGTGAGAACATTATCCAACATGTGAGCATGCAGAATTAAATGCAAGTAGGGCTAAAAATATCTAACCAACAACATAAAAGTTCTCACTTTCAGAGCTTCAAACTGAATCTATCAAGGCCATAATAATCCATAAAGAAAACTGTATATTCTGACTAGCCAAATACTGCATCACGTGAGCATAATTCATTAACTACCTTTAGACAACCCCCTCAACACTTTCTGAATTTTAATAAGATCATAGGCTTTAGGTGCCAGGTGATTAGGTTAAGATACAGTATTCATGATATAAAGATATTCAACCTTAATATTGTTCCTCTAAGTGGGCACATGAGACATTAGACATCCACTAAAAACCCTTAAGAGTGACTCTACTTGGTTTATAAAGGACAAAACATGTAACTTTTGTTAGCTTAAAACAAGAGAAACACAAAGCAGTTGCCCTCATTCCTGAAACTTTCGTAAATATATGAGTACATTTGGAGTCATTTGCGAGTAAAACAGACCTTTCCAAAAACTCTCCTCCGGATTCACAAAAACTTCGTAAACCTCAGATTTGATAGTTAAATGTATGTTAATGAACACCAATCATTCGTAAATGGGCACACATGCACGCTCATTCACAATTAGCATAATCTCCACCTATAACTGCGTAAATTACATGTCCAGGAACGCTGTGTAATCTTCTAGACTCCCTTCTCAGGTCTGGCTCCAGTATGTTGTATAAAAATGCAAAAGAGAATTTTTGACCATATGCATAACACAAAATATCCAAGTAACACATGTCGACCATAGACTGTAAAAAAGATGGACAACACACCTTCACTATCTTGCATTGTAGTAAGTGAAGCCGTCAACAACTCATTATGTCGGTGTGAAATAAACAGTTCTGGAAATGTAGAAATTAAAGTTAAAGCTCTAATCTCCTCCAGAAGATCCAGAAAAATGTCCGTTGGTGCTTCAGTGACTACTTTGCTCAGAGAAGCTGTCAATCATAGAACTGTATCATAGATTGTTTGCAAAAAAAGTTCTTCGCCTATGCACATTCTTCGCCTATGCACAGACACTGTCTGGGATTTTTTGAAGCACATTCCCAATGGAAGGATAATGTCCCGAAAAATTACATTTTTGTAATCAAAGGAAGTGTTGAGCCACTGTTAAGAAGACGGTCATGTTTTGACTTAAAGATTCTGTATACCACAGACCAGGTCGCTAGAATTTAAAATTCACCAGAAAGATTTTTGAAACTTGAGGCTGAATATCACTCTTTGTTTAAAGGACTGGGACAAATCAAAAGGTTACAGCCATAAAATATCAGTGAATGAAAAAGTCATACCTGTAGCTCAAGCTTTAAGGAGAGTACCCTACCTGATGGTAGAGGCTGTGAATCAAGAGCTGGACAAAATGCTGGAAGATGGCATCATAGAGGAAGTGCACAAAGGATCTGAATGAGTGTCAAACATTCTTCTAATTCCAAAAGACACTAAAGAAGTAAGACTTTGTGTAGATCTGAGAGAAGTGAATAAAGCTGTGGTAAGAGAAAGACACCCAGTACCAACAATAGACAGAATACTGCAAGCAATGCAGGGAGCAAAGGTGTTTGCAAAACTGGATGCACGTAAGGCTTTCTGGCAAGTTGATCTGGCACCTGAATCTGGAAAAAAGACCACAATCATTACGCACCGGGGTTGCTACCATTTTAGGAAGGTTCCGTTCGGATTGTCCAGTGCTCCTGAAGCATACCAGAAAGCTATGGACTCTATGTTATGTGGGATGCCAGGTGTGGTGTGCTACATGGATCATGTGGTCATGTTTGCTGAAAATGAAAATGAGCTGGAGCAAAAACTGAGAAATGTTTTTCAAAGATTCCAAGAAAAAGGACTGACTTTGAATAAAGAAAAATTTAAAACTTTGAGATTTTGGGTCATGTTGTCACAGCAGATGGAATAAAACCAGATCCACGAAAGGTTGAAGCAGTTTGTAATGCTCCCAGACCCGAAAATGTTGCACAGTTATGTTCTTAGGCACTTGTGGATTCTTGATGAAGTTTGTTCCCAATTACGCGAATCTGTCTGAGCCTCTCAGAAAACTGACCAGACAAGAACAAGAGTGGCAGTGGTCATCTGAAGCAGAAAATGTGTTTAAAAGACTGAAAAAATAATTAACTAGTGAGCCATGCCTAGCATACTTCAACATAAGTGCTCCAACAGTTGTGATTAGTGATGCAAGTCCAGTCGGACCTGGAGCAGTTTTGCTTCAGACACAAGAAGATGGAGCTAAGAAGCCTGTAGCATATGCGAGCCGCTCTCTGACACCCACAGAAAGGCATTACTCTCAGATAGAGCGGGGAGCCCTAGGGTGTGTATGGGCAGTGGAACACTTCAGAGTGTATTTGTGGGGTGGCAGATTTACTCTTCAAACGGTTCATCAACCTCTCATTTACAGTGGGTACGGAAAGTATTCAGACCCCCTTAAATTTTTCACTGTTTGTTATATTGCAGCCATTTGCTAAAATCATTTAAGTTCATTTTTTTCCTCATTAATGTACACACAGCACCCCATATTGACAGAAAAACACAGAATTGTTGACATTTTTGCAGATTTATTAAAAAAGAAAAACTGAAATATCACATGGTTCTAAGTATTCAGACCCTTTGCTGTAACACTCATATATTTAACTCAGGTGCTGTCCATTTCTTCTGATCATCCTTGAGATGGTTCTATACCTTCATTTGAGTCCAGCTGTGTTTGATTATACTGATTGGACTTGATTAGGAAAGCCACACACCTGTCTATATAAGACCTTACAGCTCACAGTGCATGTCAGAGCAAATGAAGATCATGAGGTCAAAGAACTGCCTGAAGAGCTCAGAGACAGAATTGTGGCAAGGCACAGATCTGGCCAAGGTTACAAAAAAATTTCTGCTGCACTTAAGGTTCCTAAGAGCACAGTGGCCTCCATAATCCTTAAATGGAAGACGTTTGGGACGACCAGAACCCTTCCTAGAGCTGGCCGTCCGGCCAAACTGAGCTATCAGGGGAGAAGAGCCTTGGTGAGATAGGTAAAGAAGAACCCAAAGATCACTGTGGCTGAGCTTGAGAGATGCAGTCGGGAGATGGGAGAAAGTTGTAGAAAGTCAACCATCACTGCAGCCCTCCACCAGTCGGGGCTTTATGGCAGAGCGGCCCGACGGAAGCCTCTCCTCAGTGCAAGACACATGAAAGCCCGCATGGAGTTTGCTAAAAAAAACACCTGAAGGATTCCAAGGTGGTGAGAAATAAGATTCTCTGGTCTGATGAGACCAAGATAGAACTTTTTGGCCTTAATTCTAAGTGGTATGTGTGGAGAAAACCAAGCACTGCTCATCACCTGTCCAATACAGTCCCAACAGTGAAGCATGGTGGTGGCAGCATCATGCTGTGGGGGTGTTTTTCAGCTGCAGGGACAGGACGACTGGTTGCAATCGAGGGAAAGATGAATGCGGCCAAGTACAGGGATATCCTGGACGAAAACCTTCTCCAGAGTGCTCAGGACCTCAGACTGGGCCGAAGGTTTACCTTCTAACAAGACAATTACCCTAAGCACACAGCTAAAATAACGAAGGAGTGGCTTCACAACAACTCCGTGACTGTTCTTGAATGGCCCAGCCAGAGCCCTGACTTAAACCCAATTGAGCATCTCTGGAGAGACCTAAAAATGGCTGTCCACCAATGTTTACCATCCAACCTGACAGAACTGGAGAGGATCTGCAAGGAGGAATGGCAGAGGATCCCCAAATTCAGGTGTGAAAAACTTGTTGCATCTTTCCCAAAAAGACTCATGGCTGTATTAGATCAAAAGGGTGCTTCTACTAAATACTGAGCAAAGGGTCTGAATACTTAGGACCATGTGATATTTCAGTTTTTCTTTTTTAATAAATCTGCAAAAATGTCAACAATTCTGTGTTTTTCTGTCAATATGCTGTATGTACATTAATGAGGAAAAAAAATGAACTTAAATGATTTTAGCAAATGGCTGCAATATAACAAAGAGTGAAAAATTTAAGGGGGTCTAAATACTTTCCGTACCCACTGTATATGCTCAATCCAGAGAAGTCAAAGCTTTTGCCTCCTAGAATACAAAGACTTGGACTGAGACTGTATCCATATGATTACAAGATTGAACACATTGCAGGTAAAGACAATGTTGCAGACTCACTTTCTAGACTTCCTTTACCAGAAACTGAGGACAACAGTTTACATACCAGAACCTGCATACAAAGGTTCAAATACAAAGCAATCAAGGAACTCAAGAGACAGTGGTCAAGTCAGATTCCTCAAAAGAGCCACATAGTTCTTCTGTTAATGTACCAGACACTGGTAGCAAGCCTTTGACTACCCGTAGTGGTAGAGTGATTAAGAAACCTGCTCATTTAAAGGACATGATTATGTAAATGTTTGAGTATGTTTGTTGACTGTTTAGTCAGTTTGAATTGAAACAATATAGTAGTATATTGTGTTCAGAGTAACCGTAACAAAGGGGTTGAAACAAAAGTAATTTGTTATTTGACGATATAAGCTCTCTAATACTAACAAAGGGAGGGATGTAGTGTAGTGATATAGAGTTAAGAGGGCAATCATGTAGTTGAGAGGTGTTAATAAAAGTTGAGATAACAACGATACAGACTGGTTATTGAGGCGAACAACACAAAACTATACCTCACAAAGAACAAACATTTTATAACAATAATCTGTATGCTGTAATTAATGGTACTTAGGTGAAGGCTTGACTCGTGAATATTAATTCTTATTAATTACTCCTCGGAAGGTACCAATATTTACATTTCAAAATGCACATGGAGACACCTGTTCCATTCCGTTGGGCTTCATATAACTTTTTGGACCAAAATGCATCCTGTGTGTGTGCTCCTAATCCGATATGAAATTAAGGTGTGTGAATCAGCCATGCAGATGTAAACCACGCGGTAGGAGCTCACTCTACATGTTTTCTCTGTTCATTTGAGTGGAAAATAGCGAAAAGCAGCCACTGGCAGTGTGAAAGTAATTTGTGTAAGGTTAGATGTATTAGGAAGATTATGTTTGTTATTATGTGCCTTACTTTCATGCTGATGATGACGACACAGTGCTTCATGCAGTCGTTTTCAATGGCTGCTATAGTGAGCAGCTCCATCTGTTGATCAAAATAAATGTACAAGTCACAGTACCATTTGTACAAATATTATAAAACATGCAATAATACATACAAAATATGCAATTATATATGTAAATATGTAATGTAATTTACAATACACTTAAGCAGTAAATGTAGCACACCCAAAAATATTGGTGTACGAAAGCAGTTCAGAATTAAATTGAACACATGGCTGTATGGATCAGTAATTAAACATGATCAGAACAATGTGGGGCATCCAAACTAGATGCAAATAAAATGTGTTAAACACTTCATAATCACAGCTGTGACACCATGTTGATCTTTTCACCTGTATCCCTCTTCCCTGTTTTTTTTTTTTTTTTTTTTTTCAGTTTATTTTTCTTCCCATCTGGATCCATATGGAAAGTTTGATGGACATCAAATGGAGCTCTATGTGTCACATTCCATATGCTGCAGCAAACATAAAGGTAAGTGGAGTCTGTTGCGGTTAATTTAAAACAGTGGTCTCAAACTACCGGGCCGCGGGCCATTTACGCCAGTTTTTGCTGTTTTAGGGCTGGGCGATATCACGAAATATGTTGCTGATATAAATGATACACTGTTTGAGATTTAGCTATATTGTATTTATTATTTTATCCAGCAGATAAGTCAGTGCCACTTTTAGGACTGCATGGAATTATGGCATTGCAAAGGAGAGATATTTTCTATAGGCTGATATATTTTCCAGACTATATTTTTTGCATGTCGTGCAGGGCTCTGTATTTTTACATCATCCACTTTCATATTTCTATTAGGATCAGTGGATAAGCACAAACTCAGGATTTTTTACACAAATGATAATTCACTGTATTTCAGTAGCCTAAAACATCGAATAAACCCGAAAGTGTTTGATTTTAAATTTTAAAGTAAAACCATGGTGACAAATCAGACAATAATAGGCTACCAATAGCCCACACGCCCTGAACATATTTTTGGTGCGTACAATAAAAACCTTGCACTGCTGAAAAAATACTTTTTTTTTTTTTACTAAAACAGATGTTATTATGTCTATCTATAATGTGCTCAAGTATTTAAGCAATGAATGTTCACTTCTCTGCTCTGTATTTTTAAAGTCCTCACGTTATATTGCACAAATTTACAGATGCACGTGATTTTTATTTTTATTTTTTTATAGTGATGCAGCTATATGGCTATACAGTGAGTGTTAATTTGAATCTATTTTCACTCGTACATACGCAGATTACAACACAATGCAGGGGTTGATAAATATATAACTGGATTTTTAATACCTGTTGACACTTATTTAGGCCTGCGCGAGCCTATGGCGATGCAGCGTGTCAGAGCCCGCCAAAATGGGCAGAGCATCTGGCTATACAAGCGAGCATTTTGCCATAAGAAATCAGGTCAATCAACTGAAGCGACGACACCGAGTCGTGCAGCTCCATGGCACGGCAATAAACACACAATACTCATTCCCGTATCTCAGGGAACCGAGGTTACATTCATAACAGAGTACGTTCCCTTTCGATACTTCACTCATACTGCATATGGGGAACGAATACAATCACGTCGTGCCATGGGAGGGAACGACTGAACCTATCTTAGGCACCATAGGGGCCTAGGGGATGAGTAGGGAGGCAAAGCAATCGCACCCTCATAGTTACACATACTTAAGAGGGAGCTGGCTCCCATGAAATAACCACACGACCGACGTGTAACGCCGGAACGTCCAAGATATATAACCTGACAAACATGGACGGCAAGGACCAGATGTCCTAATGGAAACACCACTAGACCAGGCCCACGAAGAGGCCATACTTCTAGTTGAGTGAGCTCGTACTACTATGGGGCAATGTAGGCCCATATAACAGTGGGCCGAATGTCAGCTGAACGCAGTGGCGCACTCAACCGGGTCTTCGTTTCGGGCCGCACACTAGGCAGCAAAGACTGACCATTTTTGGGTGTAGAGGCATGTAGTAGACAGAGCTCTAGCCAGAGAAATGGTATTCAGTACATCCTCTGGGAGGTTGACATGCTCCCATCGAGGGACCAGAGGAGCAGAGCCCACAGCTCGGGCTGGGGGTGCCAAATCGTCCTGTTCGCCTGAGAGAGGAGGTCCATCTCAGGGGAATAGGCCACGGGGGCTGTCGTTGACAGCCTGAACAGCTCTGAGGACCAATGCTGATTCCTCCGAAGCGGGGCCACCAGGAGAACTTTGTGATTTTCTTCCCGAAGGTCTCCCAGATTTTGAGAACCATCTGGGGGTGGAGTGTCCACTCGTCTGAGAGGACATTGCTCCGAGGTAGCATGCGACCAGGAGCCGAAGGCTTGCCTGCCCTTGCACAGAGCACCCCCAGCCAATGTTGGACGCGTCCGTCGAGACCACCATCCTTCTGGTTACCGCCCCTAGGAGAACCCAAGGTTGAACCACTGAGGGTCTCTCCAGGGGTTCAGGGCTGTTAAACAGGCCTGATTCACCCTGACATGGAACCTGATTCACCCTGAGGTGGGACCCGAAGTTTCAGCCAGTGCTGCAGAGGCCGCATTCGTAGGGGGCCAAGCTGTAGAACTGGGGAGGCGGAAGCCATCAGCCCTAGCATCCGTTGGAAACGCTTCAGAGGAAACGGGCTCTGGTCCCGATAGAAGCCACGAGCTGCTGGCGAGACTGTTGCCCTCATTTGGGCTGAGTTGAAAACAGCTCCCAGAAATGACATATGTTGGCTGGGGAGCAGTAAGCTCCTGGCGAAATTGACCCTGAGTCCCAGGCACCCCAAGTGGCTGAGGAGCATAGATCTGTGGTATGCTAGCTCCGCCGCACCATCACTGGTTAAAAAAAGTTTCACTGCTCGAACAAATGGCTGTGCAGTTACACTGCGTTATTGATAAAGGCTTCAGTAATCGGAGAAAAATACGCAGTATGAGTGGTATCGAAAAGGAACATGAGTTTGCCATTAAACATTTTATTAGCACTTTGTACCAAAGTCCCTATAGTTTTTATTTGTACTAAGTAATGAAAGCATTGGATGACAAATCATCTAAAAAAAAAACAATTTAATAATCACAGCTGTCAAAAAACAATTTAAAAAAAAAAACCTGAAGCGATCGTGCTTTAAAATGTAAAATCAGCATTTGTCCGATGTCTTAGGCCTATTTAAATACATATGGAATGAAGAAGTCAAATGAATGAAGCATTAAACAGTTCTATTCAGCATGAAGTGCCCGGAGGTGCCGTCAGCGTTCATTTGTAAGCAATAACTTCATCTATTCTGTGTCTTTAAGTACAAAAAAACATTAGCCAATACATCCAAACAAAATACTAAACAGGTAATAAGTTACGATTAGAGTTAGCACTTAATATTTCTGTATAAGCCAAATCATTCACAAAATCGTACATGAATGAATGCGCATGATCAGGCTCGCTCTAAGTGTCTACCAATAATATTTGCTGTATTACAAACCAATGAAATTGGGGTGGGCAGGGCAACACGTGTCGCTCCGCCCCAATGTGTCGCCCCGCCCCATCGTCCAGACTGCACTCTGGGATACTACAGGAAGTTACAGCAAAAGCAAAAATGTATTTCTTGTCCTTCCATTAGCTCTACTACTAGATATATTTATGGAGATGGAAAATAAAAACCCGCCCTGTACAGCTATGATCAGCTGTTTGGCTGAGCTTTCGATGTTGTTAAGGAAAGGCCGAAGCTCATCGGTTGGTCCTTGTCACATGACCTGCAGTGCACTTGTGAAGTGGCATAGGCATGCCTGGAAAAACAAGCGCCAGCACAGCATGCGTGTCACGACCGCTTCTATTATGAGCGTGCTTGCCTAAATTACTAAATTAAATTACTACACTTACAAAGCTTTTGGGTAAAGACCTTTGCTTTATCAAGACTGAAATGGAGAGAAGCAGGGAGGGAGCTCATTGCAGGCCCTTCTCTCTATACTGTATTAAACCTGAGCTAAATCAGACAGTACCAATGGCAAACCAGCTGCTCTATTATTTGTCAGTAATTTAAGTTTTCATACTAAATATATTGATTTTATTTATCTTCAAACACTCACATTACTGTTACCAGACATATTGAAGTGTAAGAAGTAGATGTCAGAGTGGGATAATGTCAAACTTTGCTAGAAAGTAAAAGGTAGGTTTTCGGTTTATTCAACACCCACATCACCTGTCGTTGTTACACTTGCTGAGCATGATTTGCCAAAAAGCATATTGGACAGATTGCATTTCTCTGGTCTGAAAATTTTTGCCTTCACACTGAACAGCCTTTTTACTGGCATGGAGGACTTTTGTTTTTAGAAGTGTTAAACCTTGTTTCTAGTTTGAAGATGAAACTTACAGGAATCTTTAGCTTTTAGATCAGTAAGTTGCTACATAAGGAGAGATGTACTTCACTTAGTGGAAAATGAACTGTTCCTCAGTGCATTTTAAACTGTGCTTATATTTATATATACACATGCACACACAGGGCTGATGCCAAAGAAACAAACCAAACAACCACAAACTGTTGAAACCTAACCATCATTTAAAAATTCAGATGGTGACAACCACCATATAGCCTAGTGTTTCTCACAAAGATGATAGCCTATGTGATTAACAGAATTCCCTTACCTGCTCTTACAAAGGTTTCCCTCTGATTTCTGACATAATATAGATGATATAGATGTTGATTATAATCATATAGATAAGTAGTTGGTTTAAACTGACATATTCAATTTGCTTAGTCCTTCAGATGCATTCTATCTGACATTGTTTATAATTATATACATCTTTCTGTCAGCATGCCTCTATCTTCCGCCACACTTTTATCTCTTTACATAATTCCTCTTACACTAAGTGACAGGACATTGTGTACTGCTGAAAGTACAACACTAGATATGTCTACAAAATACAACCATTGGATGAGAAAGAGTAGAGTAAAAAGCAATGAAATTGTTTAGGACTTTAGGTGGGCTATACACAACAGAAAAAAAAAACATTTACTTTGAAATAAACATTTTACAGAAATCATGAGACTTCACACCAGCTTTGTTTTGTTCCTAAAGTAGGTTGTCTAGCTCTTTCTCCAAATAAAGACTGACAAAGCATTTCAAATCTACAGCACTGAAAACATAAGCTAAAAAAAATGACCATATGACATTAGCACAAAGCTGAAAGGCGTATGTCTTTTAACCACCTTCCCAGACACCCAACCTGAATTCAATCAAATATTTTTGGAATGACTTGAGTCTATAACAGGTATCACCAGTATGACAGAGCTTTAAATAATCTTTAGTGTGATCAAAATTAGATAAAATATATCTATAAAAATAGGTTTTCATGAAGTATTTACTTGGAAGTTGGTTTTTAATACAGTTATTCTATTTCTTTTTTTGCATTATTTTTTTATTTAGTTGTTGCAAGGTCTGCTTTGTGTGTGTGTGTGTGTATACCATGGCCTGTCTAAATACTCGATTTTGACTGGCTGGAAGTTGTGCTGGAAGTAATGCTTTGTTTTGATTGAAGCACACACACACCACTTCCACACAGAGATCAGAGATCACACTGCACACACACATAAACATTCAGGAGAACAGAAACTTATCAATGTGGCCGTGACTTTTATTACAAAAAAGGTTTCCTACCGAATCGCTACATTTCTTAGCAATGAGGGTGTTAAAGGGTTAGTTCACCCAAAAATAAAAATTCTGTCATTACCCTCATGTCGTTCCAAACCCGTATGACCTTTGTTCATCTTCGGAACACAAATTAAGATATTTTGGGTGAGATATTTCCCTCCATAGACAGCAATTTAATTACCACTTTTAAGGCCCATAAAGGTAGTAAAGACATCGTTAAAATAGTCCATGTGACTACAGTGGTTCAACCTTAATATTATGAAGCAATGAGAATACCTTTTGTGCGCAAAAAACAAAAATAATGACTATGCTGTTGATGTTGTACACACAGTGCAGCACTTCTGGGTTCTACGTCAGAACGCCGGCTCAGTATTGGCCGGCTCCTATGTCAGCATCACACACGTGCGCAGTGGTGCTCACGTGAACAGCGTCGGCCAATACTGAGCCAGATTTCTGATTTAGAACCTGGTATATAAAAGTATGTGTGCGTATATTTTAATGCAAATATTTGCAAATAGTTCAAAATGATTATTTCCCAACCAGAATTAGAATTAAATTCACTGTTCTATTTCTTTATGCTTACAGTATACACCGTGTGCAGAATTATTAGGCAAGTTGACTTTTTTTCCAGGCACATTTTACCAATTCTAAACCACATCAGTTACATCAATGCAACCTACCTGGAGTCTCAGATGTGCAGGGATCTCAGAGACTTAGGTTAGGTAAAGAATCCTGAAATATGACCCCCACTTAATAAGAATCACAAGCTGAAGTTTTGTAAAATACATGAGTACTGTTTTTTTTATAGGCTTTATAGACAGACAAATTGAGAGTGACTCTTGAAGGACCAGCACCACATCCTTTTGTACCACTGTTTGAACAATTTATCTTTCAGAATCTGGCAGTAAGGTGTGGGAGTTCATATTTACTCCATCCCCTATCCTGAAAAGTCCATCTTGCAGATATGGAATAAAAATGATTTTCCAAAACTTACTGCTATATTCTGGAAGATAAATTCTTCAAACAGCATTTAAAATTTCAGCTTTTGCTGTCCATTGGTCATGCCTTAACTGCAGTTTCTAGTATTGCATAAGTATTGCATCCTTCTCATGAGCATTTAGTAATTTTTGACTTTTCAGTCTGAGTTAAATCTCTTTTTTTGGCTCATTTTGCCTGTAAAACAAAAACCTGCCTATTATGCACACCTATAAGGCGTATTAAATATTATTAAGTATTAAATACAAAATTAATAGTAGTTATTAGGATTGATGTGGTTTAGATTGATGTGCCTGGAAAAAAAATATGATCAAAAAGTCAACTTGCCTAACAATTCTGCACATGACGTATAGATAAAAAAATTTAGTAAAATGCAAATAATTGGATTTTATTGGAAAGGGTTTAAACAGTTTTTCATGTTCAATGAACCAAAAACAGTTTTTGCACTTGCACCTGTAGAACAGCTGATCCCTGATCACCTGTATGAACATGCCATAGAACTGCTGCAGGGGGCAAGATGCCTCCAGATGTAAGCAATAAACTGCTATGTAAGACACCTAAGGATGACTGATCATCCTTGCGGTGCCAAACCACATGTAACCATATGTGTTTCCAGACATGTTTGAGATGCAAGTGTCTTAGTGGAAGAGTGAAGTAACATCTCACAGCAAGAATGGGCAAATCTGGTGCAGTCCATGAGGATGAGATGTAGAACTTAAAACAGCTGGTTCCACACCAGATACTGACCATACATGTTAGCCATATTATATCATCATTTGAGTTTTGCATAATCTA
This sequence comes from Elopichthys bambusa, assembly GCA_037101425.1. Lineage (NCBI taxonomy): Eukaryota > Metazoa > Chordata > Actinopteri > Cypriniformes > Xenocyprididae > Elopichthys > Elopichthys bambusa. The sequence goes on from CM074436.1 coordinate 27,096,270, forward strand.
ACATGTTATGGTGCTTATATGCAGACTATATAATCTCCCTATAATTTTCTGTCAGATTTCAGGCTGCCACTGTCTGTAAAGTCAAGTTAAAGTGTTACTATATCCTCCCACAATTTGTATTGTAACAGAGTAAAACTAAGATCTTGTGATCAGTTTGATGCGTTACCTGTGTCATTTCTTTAGGTATCAGTACTTCACCTCTGAGGAGGGCTTCTGTGCTTTGGTCTGTCTTCTCTTAGACAGTGCTGTCTGGCTGGCTGGCTGTCAGTGCGCCGTGTTCCAGAGAATGATTGCACTTGGTTCGCAAACAGACTATGCTGCAGCACTCCATCAGCTACACCATCTGACACATGAACAGGTTTTCATCTGCTTGCTGTAAACTTTCTTTGAGGCATTTTATAACCCCCTTTGCTTCTCACACAGAATACTTTCCTTTCCTGCAAAAGACTATTAGAAGAATTATTTTTAGTAGCACCTCCAGACCCATCACCCAAATCAAATCATCATAGATAAAAACGACATCCACCCAGAATGATACAGGTCTGATCACCTCCCCGCATTGTGTAATTTGCGTATATCAACCAACTCATGTTTTTATAATTTAAACTTTGAGGTGTTTGTGACCTTTACCATTAACAACATACTGTATTTCAGAGAAGTTTTTTTTTTTTTTTTTTTTTCATTTTCAACAATGACAACACTCCCATCAGGTGGGTGTAATGCTGTAATACATCATCAAACTCAGAGATAAAAATATGAACAGCCAGGCAAAGTTATAGTAAATAAAAATAAATAAAAAAATATTGTCACAAAAGCTGCAGTTATGTCTGATGTAGTCAGGGAACAATCATGATATTTTAGACATCATAAAATCCTTCTGCAAATATAAACTGTAGTGGCCAAAAGTGATGTCCGACCTAGGAAAATTGGTTCTTCACACTTTATTCAAACTTTTAATTAAACATTTATTAAATATATTGTATATATGTTGTGCCTAAAGTGTAAAACACTTGTTTCAATTGTATCATTTGTCTTGAAACAGTGAAACGTAATGAATTGTGTCATACTAAGCTTGCACTCATTATTCCCAGCCTATAATTCAATAAATCACTATGTGGCAGGTATTAGCTGTATTATTAAATGTTATTTTGTGGGTTTTAGTGAAAATGGCCAAATGGGAGGAGCTGTCCTATGCAACCAAGGAGGATATTGTTAAAATGGCTAAATCTGGTCAGTTGGTTTTGGATATTGCTCATGTGGATGTAAATGGTCACAATGCCTGAAGAATTATTTCAAATCACCATGAGTCAATGGCTACAAGAGGCTGGATTGAGAGGTTGTGTAACAGTACAGAAATCTAGTTTTGTCAACTGCAAAAACACGTACATTTGCCAAAGAACATAAGGATTGGAGTATGGAAGATTGGAGCCTCGTTCTGCAATCCAACAAGTCAAAATTTAACAACCTAGCATTGGATGGTGTCAGGTATGCTAGCCTCGTAGATGTTTTAATATGAAATGCATGTGTGAGGTATTGGGGACACATGTCTGCAGCAGGTGTCGGAAGGATCTACAAAGTTGCTGGCACTTTGAAAATAGACCAAGACTTGGGAATCCTGCTGAACCGAACGTAGCCATGGGGGGCTTGTTTGGAGATCAGATGTGTATTTTCCAACATAATCCCAAACACACCACAAATGCAACAAAGTTGTACACAAAAAGTGTACGTGCTCAGCATTTTGAAGTCTTCAAGTGCCCACCTCAGTCCCCTGACCTTAAACCCACTGAAAACCTCTGGTAAATTATAAACCTGAATTGCTCAACTTTGGGAAAATTTTAAAGAAGATCAGAAAGTTAAGCACGAAAGTTAAGCAGTATTTTCCATACATTTTCTTCAGGGTTAATTTTCTTTTAGGAAACACTTCAATGCTCTAAGTGATTAGATATCTGTCCTTTTTATGTCAAAAGACAAGAATACACTAAAAACATTTTTTTTTATAAACAATTTGCACACAAGAAACATCACATCGCATTTCATTGAGCACCTATTAATGAATGACCTCTGAAAATATATTTTGGAAGCGTCATTGGTTCTTATTTTTATAAAACATGCACAACAAGCATATGCAAGGACACTTGAAACAAGGACCACTTCAAGAGCTGAAAGGCTGCTTTGAAGAAAATTACTTCTTTATGGTTATTGAAAAAGAAATTAAGATATGTCTTTTTAATCCTCTAATGTTTGACATTAAAATCATTTAAAGGTTCAGAATCATTCAAATCTCAACTGCCTGTGAACAAATGTTTTTTGTTTTGTTTTTTTACAGCTCCATTTACAGCTCTGCTTATAGTGCTGTCTGAATGACTTTCTCAGTGATGTCTGCGTGATGTTATACACTTCCATAAGTGAATGTGTAATACAAGACACCCTAATCTAATACCATCTAATCAGCTTGATTCCTTTAATAAGCATTCAGCAAAAAGAGTTTATTCAAGCTAATTTTTAAAAAGAATAGTTCACCCCAATAATTCAGTCATTTTTTACTTTCCTTTTTGTCACTAAAACTGAACGACTTCTTTTATGTGCCACAGAACAACATGACTAAATGATGAAAGAAATTTATTTTTGTTGTGAACTATCCCAAGTTATCACTATAACACTGAACCATCCACAATGGGCTGATACTGTGCAATTCCTCACAGTATATGAAGGTGTGCTAGTCCTCCGGACCTCATTATGCTTCAAGAGCCTCATGATCTCAGTGTTCAAGAGCTTAGTATTATCAACTTCTTATTCTTATATAACTTATATAATCATGTCTATATAACTTATATGACAAACCAAAAAAAGTAAAAATTGCAATGCCAAATAGCCATTATATCTTAAATGAAGATTTTTTTTTTTTTTTGTTAAAAGGATGTCTGCATTTTTAGATCCCAGGAGGAATGAACAGTAGTGACCAAATGATGCTCAGAGAAAAAAAAAAAAAAAAAAAAAATTATACTGTTAAGAAATATTAATTCCATGGAAAATGTATGCATGCCACAGAACAAAAAATAACAGCAGCTGTGTGGGCAGTTCTGATTTATTTTGTATTGTATAACAAAAACAATATTTCTAAATCTCACAGGATGCCTATGAACCAGAAACAATGAGTAATTTTATTCAGTTTTTATTTTGAGAGCGTGATCCTGGTATAATGATACCCAACAGTTGCAAACAGCTCCCTTTAAAATGCATGTCTCCTCTTTTTTTAAATTAAAACCTGAAGTTGTGAACTCTAACCTGCAAAGACACAACATGCACAACACAGTGTGGATTGCAGTTTGACAAAATGAGGTTTATCTGCTGCGGTACTTACAAAAGCTTATGAATATGATCAAAACAGTCATCAGTGGTTGATGGTTGAAGGGAAAGGAAGGGAAGGGTAATTTACAGTTTTTGTATTTGTGAAATGAACATCAAAATCTATTAAGTCTTGTCATACAGCATACAAACAGGATTAAAAGACAAAAGTAAATATTACACATTTGATTAATGGTGGCATCCAGCTTGATTTTAATGTCCTCATTGTCAACCCACTCATCAAATACCAAAACTCTAAATGAATCAATTTAAAATAGGAACATCAGCCAAGGTCACTAACCCGCTGCTGTTTTGCATATAAATTGATAAAAATGTTAATATTATGCATAAAAGTACATACATAAAAGTAACACATTTCAAAACATTAACTATTATCAATTGCAGCAAGCTTCAAGATTTTAAGAAAAAGATTTAAAACAAAAAGTGCATGACAGTGAACTACATTTAGTAATCACTCACAAACCCATAAAGACCTTTACCAGTACATAAGCAAGATGAACAATGTGTCTGTTTTATGAATATTTAGTGTCATGCTCCAAATTCCTTGGCCTATGATGACTGTACGCCCTCAAAACCACTGGAAGTTTTCAATCCGGGGAGATTGATTGAATTAAAATCAATAACAATCTTTCCATGCTTAGGCTTGTATTGCCTGTAGGAAAAAAAATATATATATATTACTGAAGCATGTCCAAATAAAACACAATTAGTTTGTCACTCTTGTCAAATCAGAAACCTCCTTTTAAAACACCTTTATAAAATTGACAAAGAGAATTCACTTCTGGTTCTCATTGTCCAAGTTGTCACACCTATAATTCACCTCAGCATGCTGGAGTTGAGGAAACCAATTACACACTAGTCCTCATGAGAGAGCACAAGCAGCAACCCCTCCAAAAGCAATCCCAGCAGGGACCAAAAGCACCCCAACATCTCACGAGAAAATACCCTGCCAAGAAGAACCAAACCAGCAGGTGGTAAACTCCTTTTTTTTCCCCACTTTTAGCCTTTTCTTCTGTCTGCTCCACAAACCCTGCTTTTCTTTTCTTTTTCTTTTTTCCCCTATTCTCAATTCACCTTCTACCCCAGCCTTTTTACTCTTCATTCTTTTATTAACCCCTCCTTCTCAGCGTGGGATGAGCTGGATGTGGCAAAAATCTATTCCTCATCATCGAACCTCTATAACAACAGAAGCTAATACATACAAATAGAATCTCTACTGACAGCGAAATTATTCAAAGACTTTGTCCACGAACATCCACAAAGCTTGGTCTCTCACTCTCCCATGTTCCTTAATGCAAAGACGGATTCAGCTGATGCCTGAGCAAATCGATTCATCATCTCATTCAGAATTCAAAATGTAGAACTCTGCACAGCAATGGTGAGGTTTCAATAACACCTCTGTCATCTAGCACATATATATATATATATATATATACACACACACATACATATATACATATATACACACACACACATTATATTATATTATATTATATTATATTATATTATATTATATATATACACACAATATGATCTACTACTGCAGTTCATTGTCAAAGTCAGTTCTAAATTTTTTATCGGACATGCAAGCGTCGCAATTCCTTTTTCTGCAGGTCAAAAATGCATGGGGGAACATTATATGCAAACATAGTAAAAACAAAATATTAAGTAAAGATTTCTTATTATAAAATAATAGATATTTAACTATTTTGTAAAATGTTTTGCTTGAAAAGTGTTTAAGTTCTATATTTTCTTAAAATAAACGCCACTTGGTTTGACATTTTGTTGTATAAATACTAAATCATGGCCAAATTTAAGAAAGACTTAAATATCCAAATTTAAGTAGAAATGTTAAATGTCCAGATGGACACAGACTATCTGGAAACTGGGTCCAAAAATATTGAAATTGTGTTGAGTATGGAATAGATTTTAATATGTTTATTAAATAGCCTATGGCTCTGCAATCAAAAAGCTGAAGCATTGGAAATGCAGAGATCCATAGTAATGCTGGAAGTATTGGAGAACAACCTTCAAAAAGCGGCAGCAGGGGAATTAACCTTGCTACCCTCAAAAGACAGGCAAGAGGCATGAAAGTATCTTCAAGGATTTCCTGATTTTCATCTTCAGGCGGATCTACTCCTTTTGTCTCCTCAGGCTCATGTCCCCCCAGTCCTATTTGATCTGACTCTGATGAAAGGCTTCAGAGTTTATTTACCGTGCATCTATATATAGTGTGTACATACAACTGGGAAGATGAGATTTCCGTCCTGTCCGCTCTTGCTGTGGTTACTGCTGGCTCTCTCTAACATAAAGAGGACTGTGTTAGGACTGCAAACCCCACAGAGAGTTCAGTTAAGTTGTCAGTTAACCCTGTATCTCATTAAAAATAAAAAAGTGAAGGACTTCTTCGCTCACATTATGCATTTAAACTAAAGTGTTTACATTTTGCTCTTTTAATCCCTGTGTCTTTGAACTTTAAGCGGACACCTTTCAGCATGGAACTCATTCTGTTTGGACTGTCTGGTAGAACACACACACACACACACACACACACAGTTTGTCATTGATGTCAACATGGCCTCAAGATTTGAGGTATCATTTATGTCCACTTCACAAATAAATGTTTGTGTAGAGGTTTGTGTATAAAGCAACAGCAATATATAAAAATATATTAATAGTAATATATAAAACATCATTAAAATGACTAATCAATTGTGGCTGTTTATTGCATTTTTGAGGTTATTAAGGTGATACAATGAATGAGACAAATCCAGACTTGTGCACAGTGCTTACTCATTCTTCCCCAAGCATGTCTTTTTTTCAAAGGCTCACAGAAGCTTTTTGAGGCTTCAGGTCACACATACACCCACACATCTGAGGGTCGGGCTAAGTTACAGCCTTGATTGTACAATCGTTCGGGCCAGTCAGAACCGCCAGGAATGCAAATGAACCCTCTTAATTTCCAAGCCACACACCAACCCCTTACTAAGGTCAGACTCGAGAGACTCACTTGTACGTGATGCCCGCCAAGTTAAGCAGCCGTCTTGAGGCAGTCATTTCTGGAGTGTCATGGTATTTGTCTGACAAATAGATCACATCCTTTATACCTGTAAGGCAGAGACAGCAGAAGGATAACATGGGTCAGACAAAGGCACACTTGCACACACACAAACACAAGCAAACAGAAGGAGAAACTCAAACAAACAGGCCCAAAGAGAACAGGGACCCAAAATAGCCTGTTAGGAAAGAACAAGAGCTTGTGCTCGGGGAGAAGGAAGGTGAGTCGATAACTTGTCGCTGCAGGCTCAAGCCAATATCAACCAATCCCAATTGAGACTAAATCTGCCCTGTTGGCGTCTAAAAAACATGGTGCATTTGGCAGCACCCCCACGCATCCTGCTGACTACTCACAAGCGGCCCACATGAGGAGAGTCTATAAAAGGCCCTGTTAGCCAAGCTTTACAGAGAAAGGCGAGGAATCTGGTGAAACCACTTAGTCTCCCTCTTGCCCTTAACGCTTTCAGAGGTGATAAAGAGTAGTCCAACATTGCCAATGGTTGTTGCAATCGCAGATGAATATACCGGAGAGATACACACACACCCCCCCCCCAAAATACACAGCATCTCCATCATGTACTTTTATCTGCACAGGAGGAGAAAAGTGCTCTGATCGAAGGCAAAATGACTTGCACAGAGTGAATTCCACCTGTCATTAAAGGCTGTCATTACAAGCATGGGGCCTCTCCATGGTACTATTTGAACCATTTTTAAGAGGAAACAGATGAAATTACCATGGAACAGCCTGGCTATGCCATCTTAAAACCATTTTGTTGGTGACATTTTATGGTGCAGCGGGGGAAAAAAAAAAAAAAAGACTTTGTATATCCAAGTCTCATCTGGCTATTTAAAATAAAAAGCAAGCACTCAACAAGGTCCAAAAAAAAGCCCAAGCCATTTAAAGTCTTTCAATTAAAATCTAATGTGATACGTAAAGGAAAAGGCAAAAGAAATTCCATGAGTGCTTCATGAAAAGAACATGAGAATAAGTATCGAAACTGCTCAAAACACTTCCAAGACGACAAGCTGTCCAACAGAAGGGAAGGCTCTGATGGAAGGTGGAGCAGAACTCTGGAGATGCCACGTTTCCAGAATGCTCTCAGGAGATGAGGTGACAGTACAGTCCCTCAGTCCCTCCAAAAACAGTCACAGGAAGTGACAAGATGGCAGCTGCTTGGGAGCTGAACACTTTAATTCCTCAGAGAAAGGAGAGGCTCTAAAGCCTTGCTTCAGAAACGCTGTCGCCAGCACCGAGAAGCTAAAGTGCAGGGGGGACATCAACATGGGAGCCAGAGGAAGTGAAAATGATTTGGTGTCATTTCATACAGTGAGATTGAGAGATGGACACATTTGAACTGCATTCGAAAAGAGCAGTAACACTTTCTCACTGGAGAAATAGCTACAGAATTAGATACAGAAAGGGGGGGGAAATGTAATATCTAGGGTCTTCACTTTCTTGATGCCCCCCGTCTCATTTACAGTGAACAAAATTACAGATCAAGAAAAAAAAAATGGGGAGAAAGTACAGTGAAATAGCTCTCATTTTAGTACAAGAACAGTTGACAAATGACCGACAAGGCACACATTTAAGTGGGAACAGGATTAAGGCAAAGGGAAAGCGGTGTCGCGCGCACAAAAATGCGTACCAATGGCACCAAAATATTGGAAAACCTTCCTTTTAATAAATCCCTCTGGTTGTAATTAAATTATGTTAGTTTTCTCTTAGAGAAGCACACACCAGCAATATCAAAAGGTTTACCATGCACAAATAAACACAATACAGCCCGGATGCCTTTATAAGAGAATCAGGGTGGATTCGCATTCCAAGTCTACTAATATTCCCTTTATCCTCATGTTTTTTCCATGCAGAGGCTTTTGTTTCCTCATATCGTGAGGCTTTACAACTTCTAGTAAACAAACATGGACATAACACCTTCAAAATTAACCAACAGCGACGACACCCCTGACTCGTTTCTTTTAAACTCAGCATTCAAACATTAAACATCCGCTTTGTTCAGCTCAATCTGATTGGAATCATCAGAGGGCATTTTTAATGAGGTCGAACGATCATTTTTAGCCGCGTTTTGTTGCATCCTATAGTGTGAGAGGAGACGAAAGGGAGAGAAAGTGCTGTGTGTGTTCCTTAATGATGCCGGAGCATTGAGACGAAGCTGACACCCCACTGAGAGATGGGCCGGGGCAAGGCCAAGCATCCTGAAGATCAGACGGCATCGGAGCGTGTGTCATGCTATCTTCAGCACACAGCTTCAGTAGGCTTTGCCACAAGAGTACATGGAGGTGAATCAGGAAAAGCAAAGAGAGAGAGAGAAGATCGGGACAAAAAGACTTGGAAGGGAGGAGAGAGAATGGAGGAAGGGGGTGTTGAGAGTTCAACAGATAACAAGAGATTGAAAATAACAACAGAGCAGGGTTTGGAGAAGGAAAAATAAGAGGAAGACAACCTGTCACCATGTAGGCTGTATCTAACCAGCCAAGAAGGCTCACAAGCTGGCTGCTCAAAGTGACACCCACTGCAGGTTTCTCAGTATGGCAGGGTGACCATAGAGAACCTCAGTTTCCACCCGTCTCCGTCGTCATTTCATCTGCAGCCACATCAGCACTGGCACATGTATCTGAGCAGAAATGCGAAGCTTGATGTGTGTGAAGCACAAAGACGGAACGGATAAACGCATAATGCTTGCTATGTAATCCAAGACGGGTGAAATGTTGCCATTTAAAAAAAATAAATAACTCACGGCTCACGGTTTGTACAGCGGTTCATCTTGTGTCTACCTCAGAAAATATAAATATTAAATGAGTTTGAAGTGGGAAGTGGAAAGTGCATAAAGCAAAGTGTTTTCAAGCGTAACAGTCAAAACTAAATTAAAGTAAACAGATGCAACAATAAACTAAAAACAAAGTTATGAATATAAATCTGACTATACTTGAGGTATATGCATGGCAAACGGCAGTCAGACTGTGTGCACATCGATAGAAAGGCACATGTACACTGTCACACTTAGAGTCACACATCACAGTGCGAGACAAAGCTGTTTAAGAGCTCAGAGATTGCATTTAGTTAACTTAAAGAAAATCCTAAAGAGGGTAAACAATTTATTCAAATGATTTCTCACTAAATCTGTTTCGGTGCTCGCATTGGACTGTTCATATCGGTTCCCTACATTTTGCAATTTACAGCATGGTGGCATATAACAAAGGAACACTATGTAAATTTTTGCAGTTAGAGGTCGCTTATTCAAAACAAAGTAAGCAGGGCCGAGTGATGTGCGAGCAGAAACGAGGCCACTGGAGCGATTGCTAATGAGAGACAAGGGCGACACATAGCTCAAGAGCAGCAAAACTTTTATTATGCCACAGTCTTCCAGTCAAGCGTATGTGGGGTAACACAGCTCTCTTTTATCATATTAGATACATTTGTGTGTTAAAAGTTGTTATAATGCTACTCTGCGTTCGCTCGGCAGCTACTATGAGACACTTGTTGCACACTGCAGTAAGCTACATCAATATTAGTCATGGTAAAACATGGTACTCGCGGCAAATCAAGAAAACGAGATTTAAACAATAAGACTTACTGTGTTAAGCTATATAACAATTCATTTTCTGTTGATAAATACATCCATCCAAAACAGTTGCTCACTTGTCTAATAAAATGCATAATATATTAAAGCGTCTTTGGCGTTTCCATGGTTTCTACTAAATAAAACTGGAAACGTGGGTATGATGTCACTGATAGGCGACATACGGACATGGTCCGTGTCCTGGTTAAAATTGCTTATTTCTCTGGATTTAAACATTCTTGGAAACATTTGGGATAATGTAAGTACACAAGTCAACAAAATATATAACATTGTTCTAGTAGTTTTTTAGATTTTGTAGATTTTAATCCAGAAATCTTATATATTGTGCCTTTAATGCTTTTAAATATGTGGTGAAAGGGACTTTTTGAATTGACATCAGTGAGACGGAAATAAAATAAAACAACAACAAATATTTTTTTTTGTGAACTCTTAATTGTTACTAGTAATAGCAAAAGTGCCGGTACATTGGCAATTTGGCACCAAATCAAATTTATAAAAAAGACGCATCAATACCATTCTCAGTTGTTTAAGGTATGACAATAGACATAAATAGGTGCCTGCTTTCAGTCTCTTACGTTATATTATAATTATTATGTTATACTTGTATATGTCCTGTGTAAAGAGCACTTGCAGTATGTGGCTGTTCAAGGCAGTGTGAGACTTCTTAGCAAGAAATTAATTCCAACACAATCAATTATCTTAAGAGAAAGAACAAAACATGTTACAGTAGATCTGTTTATAAAAATAAAATAAAAAAAAATAACACACCTACTGCTCCTGTCTGGATAACTTTTAAATGCACAATTCATATTAACTGAAAAATACTTGCAATTATATATATATATATATATATATATATATATATATATATATATATATATATATATATGAGAGAGAGAGAGAGAGAGAGAAGGAAAGAGAGACTGCTGTCTTTTAATCACTTGAATTAGTAAATTAAATAAGTGAACAGTTAAATTGTTCTTGATTAGGTATCAACATTTGTATCAAGAACCATCACATTTTACTGGTACTGGTACTGAACATCATGACCACACTAATAAGGACATATCTTTTACACGCCAATGTTGCAGCAAAGAAACCGAACATAACTTTGATCAGAGTATTAATGCACTAATGCCAGTTATGAAATTAATATGACAATTAGCAGTTAACCTGTCACTATAGGTTCAGTGTGCTATTATGATTACTGATCATTGGAAATAAGTGTTGATTGAAAAACCTACACATGCACAGTTAGAAACAAATGCTCAGATACACTCTCACCTGCTTGAATAATGAGTTTAGCGCACTCGTTGCAGGGGAAGAGCGCTACATACATAGTGCAACCCTTGACATCTGCCGAGTTCTTATTCATGATGGCGTTCAGCTCTGCATGACACACTGCAACAAGAAATGAAAGACCGGTTAGAAACGGTCAGAGGTCACAAAAGCACATACGTGCAGAACAAAATGATGCATCATAGCTATGATTAACAATTCTGCTCCACAACAAACATGGATTGAGCTCTCTTGGCTTGTCAACTTTACATCACTTCACCAGAAAAAGGCTCCAGTCACCAGTTCACTGTTAAAAAGGAAAAAGATTTCAAAGCATGAGTCTGAACAGATGTCAGCTCTCCACAACATCACCCAGAAAAAGCCCTGTCTAATCACTCACTCTGCTCGCCTTAATTACGGAGAATGAATTGGCCCATCAGCGGTGGCACATTACCACTGCACCACCAAACACCAGCCTAACACACGTTTATTTTGGCAGAGCTTCAGCACAAGGCAGGAAGAGAGAAAGGGAGGGCATGTAGTTATGATGGAAGAGAGATGTCAGTAATTCACACAGATACACAAGCTCATTGTGTGTTTTAACTGGAATCAGGCACACACACACAAAGCTGAGAGAGTACGCATGATAAAGTTCATGATGGAGTACGATCAAATGTGTGAACGTGGGAGGGACGGAGCTATTAAATCTATCAAAACATTTGATACATGTTTATAACTATTCATCTGACTGGACTGTCATATTTAAAGACAGCTTAAAAGATATTGATATTAATGGACTGCAGCAAAATAAAGCAGAGCATCAACTAACATCATTCTCTGTGATAGCAACATTTAAACATTGTCTCCTATTAGAGTATGAGGTGAAAGTGTCGTTATGTTCACAGGGCAAAAAAAAAAAAAAGAAATCTTAGGATATTTGGTATTTGGTCTGATATTTGGTATTTCAGCATCCTCTAGTGGCACAATACTGTACAGACAATTCATGAAGTAAGAATCATTATTACTATTGTTCATATTTAAGCTTAAGGGTTTGCTCAAATCAGCAAAAATGTCAAGCAGTCATCATCCACTCCCATAAACACTGTAAATAACAGTGTAAACATTGTAATATTATAATCAACTTAATATATTATATATTGACTGGTTACACAAGAGACTCCAAACTATGATTATTAAGACTAAGGCTGCCTCTGACTAAAGATTTTCCTAGTTGGCCTTTAGTCATTCATTTAAGCCATTAGTCGATTAGTCAGGGGAGAAATGCTAAACCATAATAATGAGCATTTAAAATATTTAAAATTAAGTGCTCAAGCAAATGCATAAAACTTGCCGCAGCGACACCAGCAAACATCGCATGAACCTTTCTGAGATCAGAACGCAAATAAAATAACCTATAATATAAATAGAAGCCTCATCTTAATTACAAAACTTAAAAATATTTTTTTTAATGTAGAATATAAATTATAAACAAATTAATAAATAAATATACAGCAAACTGAAATACCCGTGCAAACATAATCAGGCTGATGGACAAGTAGCCTTAACATCGAATGAAAACTCAGTTTTTCAGAGGTCAGAACACAAACAAAATAAATATACATTATATAAAAACAAATAAATGAATAGCAGCAAATTGAAAGAGGCAGCCTTTGCAATTTGGAGGACCGTTTCAAAGAAACACCCCCACCACAATAAGAAAAAACACAAACAAAATCATTGTATGCAATGCGACTGCAACTACTTTATTATCTCTGTCATATTTAACAATGTTATCTCATATATCTCTCGTAATAGTATAAAAGCATCATCTACCATATCCACACTTTCTATATCTTTAACCAGAACTACTGTTACAATTATGACCGAAAACAAAAACAGCATTCTCTCAGCCCATCAGCTAAAATGAAATGATACTTTAAAATACAAAACTAAAACCACCAGTAGGTAGCGGCAAACCATTGTCTTAATGAGTAAGTCACTGAATCATTCAATCAAACGATTAGTAAAAACTATTTAATACCGCTGATTCATTTAGGGACAAAGCAAACTTTATGAATGTGTCATTGAGTCATTAAACCAATTAATTCAAAAACGCAGATTCATTCAGTAACGAAACAGCACTGTGTTGCTCAGAGACACGTAATGGCTCTTTTGTGGATCTGTTTGGAACCATTTTTATTGGCAATATCGAGCAAAAACAGACAACAAAAACAGTCTAAAATGTAAGTCACCTAATATTAACTTCTTTTTTTAGTGAACTGTTGTATAAAATCAATATCACATTTGCAAATGTGCTGATATTCAGGAAAACAGCACTATTGCTTGTGTGGTATTGCTGATAAATATTAACAACAAGTGAGCTCCATGTCTAATTTAGGCTAGCTTCCACACTCCGCACGAACACTTGGATAAGCGTCCAATATTAGCGCACATTTTTCTAGGTTAACGTTAATGTTAGACTGAGTGGCCATGTAAATGGCTATATGTTAGGTTACGTTTTAAATCAATTTTTAAGTCGTGTTTGAGGTCGCACCACCTTTTTGTGGTCACTTTTTATGCTCTCAAAATATTCCCACAATTCAGATTTTCTGCCCGACATATTAGCCTACCACATGGACCAGCCCTACCTAAGACTATGAGGGACTTTCTACAGACTCTAAACGGTTTACCCTTATTGTGCCACGTTTGTGCATTAAGGAAGCCTGGGATACGCCAAAAGGAATCCTTTGAATAAAATTAATGTACCGTCACTCTGCATGAAATTGAACTCCATGCCTGAGCGCACCACAATTGCAAATAAGATGTTTTTTTACGACTTTTGTAATCATAAATCACTTCAGGTACTAGGTGTGATTTTACACTAAATACTTACCACAAAATGTTTTTATTAGTACCAAATAAACGGGTAATAATGACAAAGCCTCACAGAGCAGATACTTTATAGTTCAAGATCATTACACCTCTAAAGGTGGCTAGTACAGTACAAACACGTCGCCCATGCATCAATAGTATTTCTGAGTGCCTTAATTTTAAGAACTTTTTCAAACAAACCAGATATCAGAAAAGTTCTATCATGGATTAACCTTGAATTTTCTACATAATATTTACCACATGAAAACAAAGAAACAAAACTCTCAAAACTCCATGATCTCTGTGGAACCAAGCCGAAACCAATTTTCTTTTTAAACTTTTCCAATTTAACTTTTTGGGTCACTTTGTGGAGTCCAACTCAGTTGGCTTTGCTAAAACACACACAAAAAAAAAAAAAAATAATCATAATCCTGTCCACTGACAACATAAACCAGGGAGAAATACGAACAGTTCAGTGGATCAGTCGAGTGCCAGACTGATAAATCCTTTCCAAGTTCTCAAACCTTCCCTTTGGCAGTACGACCCATTCAAAGTCTCAGGTTGGCATGTGCCGCCTTTAGGAACGCCAGCTTCAACTCATTTCCATTTCTCACACTAATAGCTGCCACAAAGTGACCTTGCCCATTCCCACACTCAGCAGCTCTACCTTTATCTCTCCCATCAACCCCATGCAGGTGAAAACTAATCCATGACTGCCGCCATGTGCTCAAAAGAGCATACACGTCGCCACACTGTGTTAACAGACACCTTGTGCTGCATTGACAGAACCTAAAGTTAAAAAGCCTTTTCAGTGAGTGTTAAATGTGGGTGTACTGACCTGTCGATGTCAAACAGAGGCAGCAGAGTGACTGATAATTATGGGTAAGTGATTCTTGCAGTTCAACAGCCAAGACTCCAGGGGTCAAATGCAGAACTCACCATAGGGGTATTTGGTGTCCAGCTTGTTATCAGCACTGCGAGACCAGGGCAGCAGGTCATCGTCACAACCGTTGGGCATACCATTGTAGCCAATACCCACTATCTTGTTCTCTTGATTCACGATACAGGCACCAACCTGAAATTAAAATTAAATAAAAGCTTCCAAATATCCATCACCATTGCAGACTAGCCATTTACAAAAAACAAAAACACACAAAATGGTCTAGTGAATGAACTAAACCGTTTTAAGGAGCGGTCACACTAAACTTTTCATTCCACTGACTTCCATTCCATACGCATGTGCATGAGGAAGACAGGGAACGAAAGTTCATCCAAATTTCCAATAGATGATCAACATGTCTCGTTGTGAGCTGAATTAAAAGAATGCAAACTTCAAGTCTGCAAGATAGCAACACTGCAGTAAAGTGGAGTAGACTGAATATTTTTACATTTGGGATGCATTATATTATGAATTTTGCTTTTGTAAAAAGACGCCACAGAGTGAGACTCATATTACGACCATTGCAGTGCCAGTTGAAAGTTTGCATGACCAAAGTTTAGTGTGACTGCAGCATTAAAGGAAGGCCCGTAAAAATAAAGCTGACTTTGGGTCTACCTGACCCCATTTGGAAACATTTCAATATAAACTAATAAACTTATGTGATGCATATTTGTCAGTCAAACATAAGTGAAACAAGTAAGAATGAGATTTATGTAATATTACTAGTAAACCAAATGTGTTTTAAACACACAATGAATAACTGGCTTTATATATGCATCATCAATAAAATGTAATGTAATGTATATCAATGTATGTAAACTAGATCTAACGTAAAAGTTGGACTATTTTGTAACAAGATCTCATAGGGCTGTAACGTATTTTCAACATTTGCAGGGGCTAGACAGTGATTTTGTTGCCATCCGAATCCAGAATGTCAGTTCCCACCACCCGCGTAAAAACCCCACGGTCAAATTACCTACTGTTTTTTGACAAACGCCAAGGTTGTGTAGTAATTTAACTGCTGTCCGAATCCACATCTCTGAGTTTACAAGAGGAGATCAATTCAAAATTCACTGTTTAAATCATTTTTGACCACAGCTGAACACCGTACGATAACTGTTGTGCTTCACATACAGTCAAACCAAAATTTATTCAGACACCTTGAGCATTTCATTCATTGATGCAGTTTATTCACTATAGTTTTAAAAAAAATGGTAATAAAATATGACAAGATCTCAGAGTTAAACTGTGTCAGAAAAAAATAATCTTAATTATGTCAGATAACACTTAAGCAAAACATGGTCAGGTCAAAGTGTCTGAATAATTTTTGGTTCCAGATTTCAATTTTACTGGTAGTCCACTGTATGAAGAATTTTGGGTATAATATGTCACAGTTTACTTTATTTTGCCATCCTTTTGCTACCCTCACTTACATAAATGAACTATAGTGTCCTGCACACACTAGTAAAACTATATCAAATTTCAAAAATGTCTGAATAAGTTTTGGTTTGACTGTATGCACCAAAGAAGTGTGTTTTTGGTTGTTGGGGAAAGATAACCTTGCTTCCCAAAGAACCAAGCGTTAAGTGGAACTGAGAGTTGTGTGCTCGACTGCTTCAAATGTCTGTTTTGTTGGCAATAGGCCCCTAAGTGCATATAATGTAAACAACACGAATGTAGTGAATTCATAAATTCATTATTCACTATACGCTATATTCATTATAGTGATTCAAAAGTTATCCAGGGATAATGCGATGGGGTATTGTGTGTGCTTAAATACATCTGTCTAGCTGACTATTGATAGCTTGCAAACGATCGCTACACAAAAGCTGCGCATGCTCGTGATAGCTCGTCACTCTTTAGCTCCGCTCACAGGACACGCCTCCAGGCGCTCGGCTGTTTTCGGAAATACTCGGTAGAGCGTATGTATCTTTTATAAATATGATAAAACTAAAGACTTTTTGGAGATAAGAAGGATACACTACTACTCTATAGGTACTCAAGATTACCATGAGATTGGCAAAAACTGTGTGTGATACGCCACCCTTTAAGGTACTTTTGATGAAATCCAAGAGTTTTTTTTACATCCCATAGAAAGCAACGTAATTACCGTGATTCAAGGTCCAGAAAAGTATTAAAAACATCATTAAAATAGTCAAAATGACTACAGTGGTTCAACCTTAATGTGATAAAGGGACAAGAAAACTTTTTGTGTGCAAAAACAAAAAACAATGAATTTTTATCAACAATATCTCCTCTCCCCTGTCTTTCTGCTACACTTTTTACATCCAGCACTTCCAGGTTCTACGTCAGAACGGCAACTCATTATTGGCCGGCTCCTGCATCAGCATCACACGCATGCATCGTGCTGCTCACGTGTTACAGCTTTATGTTACAGTTTTGATCAAATTGATCAACATGTTGTGAGGAAACGTTGTCAGGTGAAACTGAGTTATCATAATATCACCACCATGAAATCACATGAAATCCAAATACCAGCCAAATGAGGAAAGACAGCTGTCCATCACTGCATTCACAACTGCAAACAAGCACAGCTGAACCCCAGAGTGAGCCGAAGATAACTTATCTGATAGCAAAATGATCTTTAAGTTTTGTCGAGGAAGTCGGGTTTAAGAACAGTTATCTGTGTCCCTGCAACGTCTGTCGGAGGAGCACATTTTCTCTGCACTGGCCTTATTACTATCAGACTGAGGAGCCAACTTTCACCCGAGCATGTGGATATTCTTTTTGTTCTCAACATGAACATGTAAAACAATATAAACACAATAACCTATTCTGACTTAAGTGTATATGTACGTTCTGCACGATAACTGGCGCAGTCTGCTTTAATCTTTTTTTTTTTTTTTTCATTCACTCTGCTTCAGCTTAAATGCTTTTGTCCTGTATATTTTCCATGTTTTCAACAAAAAGAAAACCTCAGGATATACAGTATCTCAGAGAAGTGAGTACACCCCTCACATTTTTGTAAATATTTTATTATATCTTTTCATGTGACAACACTGAAGAAATTACACTTTGCTACAATGTAAAGTAGTGAGTGTACAGCTTGTATAAGTGTAAATTTGCTGTCCCCTCAAAATAACTCAACACACAGCCATTAATGTCTAAACCGCTGGCCACAAAATTGAGTACACCCCTAGGTGAAAATTTCCAAATTGGGTCCAATTAGCCATTTTCTCTCCCAGGTGTCATGTGACTCGTTAGTGTTACAAGGTCTCAGGTGTGAATAGGGAGCAGGTGTGTTAAATTTGGTGTTATCGCTCTCACTCTCTCATACTGGTCACTGGAAGTTCAACATGGCACCTCATGGCAAAGAACTCTGAGGATTTGAAAAAAAAGAACTGTTGCTCTACATAAAGATGGTGTAGGCTATAAGAAGATTGCAAAGACCCTGAAACTGAGCTGCAGCACTGTGGCCAAGACCATACAGTGGTTTAACAAAACAGGTTCCACTCAGGACAGGCCTAGCCATGGTCGACCAAAGAAGTTGAGTGCATGTGCTCAGCATCATATCCAGAGGTTGTGTTTGGGAAATAGACGTATGAATGCTGCCAGCATTGCTGCAGAGGTTGAAGGGGTGGGGGGTCAGCCTGTCAGTGCTCAGACCATACACCGCACACTGCATCAAATTGGTCTGCATGGCTGTCACCCCAGAAGGAAGCCTCTTCTAAAGATGATGCACAAGAAAGCCTGGAAACAGTTTTCTGAAGACAAGCAGACTAAGGACATGGATTACTGGAACCACGTCCTGTGGTCTGATGAGACCAAGATAAACTTATTTGGTTCAGATGGTGTCAGGCGTGTGTGGCGGCAACCAGGTGAGGAGTACAAAGACAAGTGTGTCTTGCCTACAGTCAAGCATGGTGGTGGGAGTGTCATGGTCTAGGGCTGCATGACTGCTGCCAGCACTGGGGAGCTACAGTTCATTGACGGAACCATGAATGAGCAGAGCATGATCCCCTCCCTTTGGAGACTGGGCCGCAGGGCAGTATTCCAACATGATAACGACCCCAAACATACCTCCAAGACGACCACTGCCTTGCTAAAGAAGCTGACAGTACCTAAACCCTATTGAGCATCTGTGAGGCATCCTCAAACGGAAGGTGGAGGAGCGCAAGGTCTCTAACATCCACCAGCTCTGTGATGTCGTCATGGAGGAGTGGAAGAGGACTCCAGTGGCAACCTGTGAAGCTCTGGTGAACTCCATATTCAAAAGGGTTAAGGCAGTGCTGGAAAATAATGGTGGCCACACAAAATATTGACACTTTGGGCCCAATTTGGACATTTTCACTTAGGGGTGTACCAGCAATTTAGACATTAATGGCTGGGTGTTGAGTTATTTTGAGGGGACAGCAAATTTACACTGTTATACAAGCTGTACACTCACTACTTTACATTGTAGCAAAGTGTCATTTCTTCAGTGTTGTCACATGAAAAGATATAATAAAATATTTACAAATATGTGAGGGGTGTACTCTCTTCTGTGAGATACTGTAAATGTAAGCTTGCAATACTGTATATATTTGCTAATCATAACCTTGTTCAGAAACGGTGACAAAAACGTAATGATTAAAAAATAACGTCTTTCTCGTTAAACTTTATTTATATAAACAAATATTTGAATGTTTGTTTGTTTTTTTGTTTTTTTAAGAGCCCAAAATATTCAAATACAATATTTTTGGAAAAATGCTCATTCCTAGATATTTTATCACATTTCAGATTAATATATGGTGACAAAATCAACCCACACTTCAAACTAGACTGCAGGCAATCAGTCTCTGGGTACCTGAGAACTGGGATCTTTGCTCCTCTGCGCTGATAAGAAGGCAACAGCCATGAAATACTCAGGCCACTCCAGGTAGTCCTGCCTCTTCTTTGTCAGACCTTCACTGTGTGTTCTGGGGGATTGAAAGAATGAATGAAATTAAGAAAAAATAAATAAACACCTGTTCCCATGAGAGCACAAAAACACAGACAAATCATTACTGATGCAACATTTAGGGAAATATAATACATAATATGTATGAACATCCAGGATACTAATGGTTTGGGTATAATTCCTGTTTTCAAAAATGTAAATAAACATAGAATAAAAATGTTCAGCATATGCATGTGTGTGTGAGAGATTGGGCCATGGCGGATTGCTATTTAAATGGTGGAATATGGATATCCTCGATCGGATGAGTCAGTTTAAATACATGTGTGTATTGCCACGATTGGTAAAATAATTAGCCAATTTCATTTATCATTAAAGCAAATACATGCAATGACTATCCATTATGACATGTAGGCATTTTTATCTTTATGTACAGCACACAATAATAATCTTTTACATTGTAATTTAATAGTTTGTGTGCTTCTGCGCATCCCTGTGTGTGTAACAAGCAGAGTGTACTCGGGTTACGCACCCGCCTATAGGCGCATATTACTAACGCCCTTTAAATAATAAAAATAAATAAATACTGCGTCATTGACTTTAGACCAGGTTTTTGTTGGTCAATGGCACAGTCGTTTTCAGTTTCCTCAAAATAGCAACACGCCAACAATGCACCTGAACACACCTCGTTTTCAGACCAGCACGCCCATGGGCGAAGAGATGGGCGTGAGTGCATTTGTTTAAACAACATGACGGTAAATGTGAAAATGATAATTGCGTCGGGCTGAAACTAGCAAAAAACACTTGCGTCACACCTGGTGTCGCATTGCGCAGAGTGTATGATAGGGCCCTGTGTGTGTGTCAATTGCTACACCTACTGTATATCTTATATTACACTACTATTCAAAAGTTTGGAATCAGGACGATTGTTTAAAAGTTCAAAAATACATTTAAATAATAATATTGTGCTATAGTATTAGAATTTAAAATAACCGTTTTCCATTTTAATATATTGTAAATTGTAGTTTATTCCTGTGATATCAAAGCTGAATTTTCAGCATCATTACTCTAGACTTCAGTGTCACATGATCCTTCAGAAATCATTCTAATACGCCGCTCAAGAAACATTTAAAATTATCAGTGTTGAAAACAGTTGTGCTGCTTAATATTTTTGTGAAAACAAAAATCCTTTTTTTTTTTTTTTTTTTTCAGGATTCTTTGATGAATAGAACGTTCAAAATAACAGTATTTATTTTAAAGATTTTATTTATTTATCTTTGATAAATAAAAATATTAATTTATTTTCTGAGCCCAAACTTTTGAATGTTAGTCAGTAAACATATCTGCATCTCCATTAGTATGGATGTCTGCTATTGTCTCAGCAAAGTACTACATCTTTACTTGACATTAACACTGGCACCCCTGATGCCCACCAATGACTGTCTACATGTGTGAGATCAGCACTGACAGACATTATCATCAGATGGTTTCCTCCAGGGCTTTCCATTTTAGCTTAAAGTGATATTACACCTTTTGCGACACATCTCAGTGACTGTCTTTGAAAGGCATGGGGATTTATGTGTGGAGATTTAATGGACCCATCTGACTTGACTCACTCTTTTTCCTAATGTCTCTGGTGATTCTCTTTTTTTAACAGCTGTCAGAGGAACAGGTGTGTGTGTGTGTGTGTCAAATGGTGGAATACTGAGGGTTGATGATCCAAGCAGTGAGACAATGCTGAGGTAGTCATTAAACCATTCTGTGCAGTTATCTGAAAACCATTCATATGGTATTTTCATCTATATCGTAGGTTTTAGATTTTACTTCTAAATGAATGTGATTTGATTACAATTACAAAACCTGTCACTGACTTAACATTTCGTAGTGGACCTCACTTACGGTCACAATGATTTTTCCAATTAAGACATGTTCCTGAATCAACATATTTTGTTAATCCTGGACATTCCTTTCTATACAGTCCTAACCCTACTTATCCTTAAAATCAAAGTAATTGTGCACCTAATTAGCCCTGGTTGTAAGCCTAAACTTGACATAAATTGTAAAACTGTCCCTCAAATCTGACTGGTTGATTGCAATGTTTTTCCAGCATCAACAAAGATGTACTTGGTGAAATCACTTTAACCTCACTACAGCCAGCTTCCAGGGATGAAGATGCCAAACATGGCCACAAGAGGGCATTGGTGCTAATGTGCCAGAAACATATACATTTTCTGCAAAACATACCCTTGTTGTTTTCACACAAAGTGCAGTGCAGTTCTGTTTTTTGTTTTGTTTTTTAACAAAACTTTTGCACTTCTCAGTACTCTTAACACATTTCTCAGGAACACAGTCTAAAATCATGTCATATTTCTGCCCTAACGTGCTGATAATGAGTTTAACAGTAAAACAATAGATAAAAGACATTACCCGTTGGGCTGTGATGTGGCGTTCTTTGTCTTGTCGTCCATGTCTTAATCAGAGAATGTATAGTCTGCTCTTATAGATATTCCCTGATGTGATTCGCACAGAACATTCAGCTTCAGAGCAGAGCAGAAAAACTTCCCGCGAAAAAAAAGTCCAGCCCACTGTTCCGGGTTTAGAGGAGGCGCAACGAGTTGAATAGCGCCATCTCTACGCGATTCAGCACATTGCAGCGAGTCTTTCTCTTTTTACATTACGGCCACTCTACTACATTTTGATAATAGCCGGTCAGCAAAACCGTTAAAACGGGCATTCGTTCATAAGATACAAAGTGTCATAGATTACTGTACTTTGTTTTTTGTTGTTGTCGTTGTTTGTTTGTTTTTTGTAAGAATAATAAAAACAATAGAATGTATAACATTACAAAATTGTCTAAAATCATTTTCTTTGAAATTGAGTGTCGTTTTAGACAGGGCTGTAACCACCAAACATTGAGGGGGACAAGTCCCCCCAATACAATAATGTATACATAACTATCAAATATATTATGTAAATGACATAAAACAAAAAACAAAATGGCAATTATAAAATATACAATGAAAGTAGTGGTCCCCTGGAGTTGTGTCACTGTTACCATTTAACAAAAATCTCTAATTTTGAAATAAAAATCCCACTGATGACACCACTTGACTTACTTTTTCCTGTTTCTTGAATATCTGAAGAAAGGCCCATGGAAAGTCCACTGTCTCTTTTCAGTTATCAGAATTTTTCTCATTTATCTCATGATTTTATATGAAGCTTTTAGTTGAACTCACTGATGACCTACTTTATTGTTAGGGAGTTTTTAAAAAAACTAGAATACAAATGGATTAAAGTGCTTAATTTAGTGAGTATACCATGATTGACAACATGTGGTTTAATACCTTGCAGCAGCCATTTTGGAAAATACATTTTTCATGATTCAAAAGAGTCCGCACACTCCACCAAAGAAGAAAGAAAATCAAATGCGAGACAATATTTTGTTTTTTGCCTCGCATTTGGTGTTTTTTCTTCTTTGGTGGAGTGTGTGGACTCTTGAAATTATTCACTAAAGAATGTTGGTAGCCAGACAGTTGATGGACCCCACTGACTTCCATAGTATTTATTTTTAATAATATGGAAGTCAATGGGGTCCATCAACTGTTTGATTACCTACATTCTAAAAAATATCTTCTTTTGTGTTCAGCAGAAGAAATAAACTCATACAGGTTTGGAACAACTTGAGGGTAATGTGAATGATGACAAAATTTTCATTTTTGGGTGAACTATCCCTTTAAAGCTATTCATTTAGTTCTTTTGCATAAAATAGCACTAAGATTTAGTGATTCTAACTTTTCTTTCTCTTTGTTAATCCTCCTTTGGTCATGTACGGCTAACTGAGTACAGCTGAGAAGCAGAGACTTTACAGACAGCGTATATTTACAGACATTTTTAAAATGTTGTTCATGATCTTTTATTGACTGCTTTCACTAAATGTCAGTGATAGTCTTTGATTGTATACCAAATGTAACAAGTCTCATCTACTTAATAAGAATAAGAGTATTTAAGAATAAGGATCTTTGGTCTTATGTATGTCACTGATAATTCATTGTGATACAAAATAATTCATGGTGTTACTGTTTTCTTTTCTGTCACATTAAATAAAATGTGTCCTATCTGACATGATCATTTTACATCCATTAATTCGCTACAATCAAGAATTAAGATTTAAAGGATTGCATCATTATTTGTTCACAACTGTTTTTCAAATATTTTAATTGTTATAGCAAAATACATGGTTGTGCAAATGAACCAACTTCGTTCAATCACACTTTTAACAAACCTGATTAAAATAAATAAAAAATAATCTCCTTATTTGTTGCATTATATCATTATTTTTCTGTAACTCTGAATGCATGTGCTGAAAAATTGAGAAATAATATTTCATAAAAACCTTTAATATTGCCAAAGAGGGTAACACCAGTGACATAAAAAAAGAAAAAGGTGCATGCTGTCTTTAAATAAATCTAATAATGTGGTCTAAGTTTAAATGTTAGAAAAAGAAATACATTTTAAGACATCTTGCCATACCAAAAGTGGACGTTTCTGTAGAATGCCCCCAACACCACTTTTATTTTATTTTTTTTATCTATTTTTTTATTTTTTTACAATTGAGTGAAAAAGAGTTCAGTAGGCTAGTTGAAAAAGTTTTAACCCAAATATAGTCCACCCAAAATTGAAAATTCTGTCATCATTTACTTCCCATTCAAATCTGTATGATTTTCCTTCTTCTGTGGAACACAAAAGAAGATATTTTGGTTGCCTTTGATTTCCATTGTATGGTCAAAAATACAGTGGAAGTCAATGGAAACAGAAACTGTTTATTAACATTTTTCAAAATATCTTCTCTTGTGTTCCACAGAAGAAAGAAAATCATACAGGTTTAGAACGATATTACTTAATTGATATAATTTACTCACTGTCATATCGTTCTAAACCTGTATTATTTTCTTTCTTCTGTTTTACGGTATGTATGCTCTCCATTGGACCAGTTGTCAATATAAAGTAATACAATGAAACTATAGCATTTCAGTTAAATCCCTCACATTCATCCCTGCTCCGACCCCACCCTTGGACATATATATATAGCCTATGTGTGTGTATTAAAACCCCCTTGTAACCTTTTAAATATTTTAAAAGTTAAAAGTTCATCAACCTTTTTTATGTCTTAAATGATTAACTGAATATAAATCGAACACAAAGCTTAAACACTAAAAATGATAAACATTTATTAATTTGTCATAAAATGTATATTTTACTCAAGCATTTCAGAATAAACCATTGTTTTTCATAGTATATAATACACATTACACGGTTGTACATTAGATTGCATGAATTAAGCAAATTCAGATCCATCAAACCCAAAAATCTGAAGGTGTGCATTCAACTTGTGCCGTCTGGTCGGTTTAAAAACACTGGGCAGTGGAAACTGTTGCTGCACGTTTTGCATCGCTGCAAATAAAGTAAAGCGGAGCATTATGGGGTTAGATTCCCGCCAATAGTATTGCGGTCATGTATCAAAAAATAATAAGCGTGAATCAAAAATTTAAAAACACATGTAAAAAATATATAACACAAACTTTAAAAAATAATGCAAAATTATCAGAATGGCAAAGAACGTGGTCATGGATCGAAATATAATAAACGTGAATCAAAAATTAAAAGCGCATTAAAAAAAATAACAAGCATGAATCAAAACTTTAAACACGTTAAAAATGATATTGCACAAATCTTAAACTTGTGTTTATTACTTTTATTACTCTGTACTTTGTGCTCTCTTACATTTCCTGCTCATATTTTACTCTTTTATACGCTTGTGCTGTTTTTCTTTTTGCTCTTCTTTCAGTGTTCCACTCCTGCGTTTCCAGATGTTGCAGTTCGAGTTTCATGTAAATTAGTCCGGGCTTATGTGTCACCATTGGTCCACTAGTTCTAGATTGACAGCTTCTCCTCTAGCCAATCAATGGAAGAGAGGGAGATGACATCACTTTAATGCGACTCATGGCTACTGACGCTCACTCATACAGGGAAGATAACAGTTTAATTTGAAACAAGGACTTTCAAGCTGTAAAGTTATCTGAACTATGGACAAATAAATCTTCTTTTTGAGATACTCTTTTTAATGTGCAGTCTTGTTATGATTGTTAATCTTTATGTTCATAATATATGGTATTTGGTGTTAAAATATTACTCATAATGCTAAGGCTACTGTAGCTAATATACTTAACTGTTGTTGTTAAACGATCATAGGTAACCTGGTAAATTAATTCTTAGACTGAATGTATAATTTCTGCATTGACTACGATAGTGTTACAGAGGAGATGGTTACAGAAACCAGGTGGATTTCATATGCAGTGATTTATTCACACACTTATTGTGTTTATTTACACAACTACATAATTGCACAATACTATAAGATTTATGTTTTAAATATAGCTTTAAAAACAAAATTATAGATCATGGATAGGCAACTTCAGTTCTGGAGTGCCGCTGTCCTGCAGAGTTTAGCTCCAACCCCGATTAAAAAATAAATAAATAAAAACTTATAATCCTGAAGAGTGTGTTTGATTAGGGTTGAAGCTAAACTCTGCACTTGCCCATCCATTTTATAGAAATATGAATTTAAATGGCCAGTAGGTGGCGGAAAGTTACTGTCTTTACGATTGAGTCATGCATTTAAACATCTCATTCGAATCGGGAATTCATTACCGAAACACTGCTGTGTTGTTCAGAAACGAGCGACGCTGTTCTTCTGTGTCTTTGTTTGATATTCCTTTCATCAAAATAGTGCAAAAACACACTCAGAATGAACTTACTGCTATATTGATTTATGCAACAGCTCAATAAACATTTGCAATCGCTCTAATACTGGGAAAAACACTCTTGCTGATGTGATAGGCTATTGCTTAACTTTATAATTTTATAATCTCTGTGCTAAAATGTGATAAAATTCATAAACCAACACCCTTGGCACAACTGTGACAGGTTGTCGTTAGGATGGTGAATTTAACAATAAAAGATTGTCCAGGTAGACGTATATAGCAGTGACAGGTCGAGTTGCAGGCACATATACAGTATAACGTGTCCTGCCACAGAAAGATTTTACCCCAACTCGGAAATTGTGAGCTGTGACTGTTACCTTCCCCTGTATAAGTGAGCATCAGCAGCCATGCGTCGCATTGAAGTGATGTCATCTCCCTCTCTTCCATTGATTGGCTAGAGTAGGAGTCAATCTAAAACTAGTGGACCAATAGTGACACTTAAGCCTGCCCTAATTTACACGAAACAAACTGCAACATTTGGAAACGCAAGAGTGGAACATGAAAAGAAGAGCAAAGAGAAAAACAGCACAAGCATACAAAAGAGTACAATAAGAGCAGAAAATGTAAGAGCACAAAGTACAGAGTAATAAAAGCAAGAAAGACCATTTTTAAGAAACACAACACAAGTTTAAGATTTGTGCAATATTATTTTTAATGTGTTTAAAGTTTTGATTCATGCTTTTATTTTTTTAATGCACTTTCAATTTTTCGATTCAAGCTTATTAAGTTTCGATTCTTTGCCATTCTGATAATTTTGCATTATTATTTTTTTTAAGTTTGTGTTATATATTTTTACATACGTTTTTAATTTTTTGATTCACGCTTATTATTTTTTGATCCGTGACTGCAATACTATTGGCGGTAATCTAACCCCATAGAGCATCTCCCAATCCTAATATGCCTCTAAAAATCCACAAAAACGTTGCTCAGTATTGTAAAATGTAACCAATGAAATAAAATACAGCACCAACAACAAAGTAAAATAACAAACCATGAATATGTAACCAAGCAATGTGAGACAATCCATTTGTAAAATATCAAAAGACACGATAAAGTGACTTTGAAGCCCATTTACAAAATATTTGAGTCATGTGACGTGTTAACGACCGATTAAATACACAACACAAAGAAACTTTTTACCGTGCTCTCTTCTTCCGCCATGAAAGTTTGTTTGTTTGTTTGTTTGTTTGTTTGTCACTAACTCCGCCCACTTTCGGCCTCAGGCTGTTAGTCTGGCGCTGTTGTCCTCAGACTGTCATGACGTATGGTTCTGCGGTTCTGCACTGCAGTTGGTTATTATTGGGACCTAACCCAATCAGTCTGCCCAAAACAAGCTGGGTCACAGACAGCAGAAACCCGATGAGAAGTTTCGCAATACAGCAACAGCGAAACTTACCCTCACTCACCCAATGGCTATAAATGATTGTTCCCTTTGGATATGAGGTCAGAATAAATACGAAAGAAAATAAGAGTTGTCACAACACCTACAATTTGCTCAATTGCGAATTGAAGTTATATAATTTACATTTTATTTTGTGGAAATAGATCATGAATACTTAATGAATACTAGTCTTAATGTATATACTTCGGGAACATTCCAATGCGTTCAACAAATTAAAATGACAAATGCCACTTAATTGTTGTCCATACTGTCTGTTTTTCAAGTAGCATATATTAAACTATTTCAACATACATACTTAACAATGTTCCATAGTCACAGAATGTTTCAATCCTAATATAGGCTATATTTTTGATCCAGTGTTTTAATGCAACTGCACACGTCTCTAGCCAGTGCGATTTACTGGTAGTAACGTCAAGCTCCAGCAGGCGGTGTTAGGAAGCGGAAGTGAAAGTGAAAGAAACCGTTGTTTCAAACATCACGCCGACCAATGAAACGCTTCGTTGTTTCACTTCCGCGGTCTGGTTCTTGATGACGTTTTGCGTCATTCTATCAAACACGAAAGGCACGGCTTCTGGAATAATTCACGTGTCGATTCAAAAAGCACTACGTCGTTCTTCATAAGATGAAGAAAGAAAATCTAAAACGAACATGGTGATGTTTTCTGCGTAGTTCTGGGACAGGATTTTATAACACATCTCATCGAGGGATCTTAGAGTCTTACCGATTGCCTCTCGTCCAGGTAAATACATGGCTTTAAAGAAGAGCTATGGATTTAAAAGTCTATTTATAAATAGATGGATTCTACAAAATTCTCTGTCTTTGCTAGGCTGAAACATGCTTACATTAGTAAACGTACAAATATTTCACATTATGACAGTAAATGTACGGTTTTAATTGACTTTGGCATTATCTTTTATTGTTCATCTGTAAACGACTCTGTCTTTACATATTCTGAATAATAAATTCTTGGTCTTGTATTTGTTTGTGAAAGGTAAGCAATTTGAAGATGGAGCACGCTGTGTATTATCGCAGAGTGAATAATTGTTATAAGAGCATAGATGTGATTTGAACAATGGGAGGGTTGAAGTGTGAAGCGTTGTAGTCCTGCTGCATTCTCCCTTGTGAGATACAGTACTGAGTTTTATTTAATTTATTTGTGCAAAGTTGATTCATATAAATAATTAATAATAATTATCAGAATTCCTTGTTTGCGTAGAATACACAGATATTAAGTATTTTATATTATTTAAGCACCTGGAACCTTTTCAGTTTCAGAGAATTTTGTATTTTAAAGTGCCATGGGAAGTCTAACTTCACTTAAAGGGATAGTTAACCCAGAAATGAAAATTCTGTCATGATTTACTCACCCTCAAGTTGTTCCAAACCTGTATGAGTTTATTTTTTGTCTTATGCTGAACACAAAAGAAGATATTTTAAAGAATGCTGGTAACCAAACAGTTGACGGTAACCAATCACTTCCATAGTTTAAAAAAAAAAATACTAGGGCAGTCAATGGATACGGTCAGCTGTATTCTTCAAAATATCTTCTTTTGTGTTCATCTGAAGAAAGAAACTCATACAGGTTTGGAACAACTTGAGAGTGAGTAGTAAATGATGACAAAATTTTCAGTTTTGGGTGAACGATCCCTTTAAAAAAAAAATATATATATATATATATATAATTTTTTTTTTTCTATTGAAAATACTAATTTCCTATATTGTTTTCATTTCATCAGGCTCTTAATGTTTTTGTTTGTTTGCTTGTTTCTTTCCACACATATTTTTTTTTGTCCAGTACATTCAAATCTTAATTCTATTCGATTCTGTTCTTTTCAGAGTCAAGATGCCAGTGGACAGAATGAGAATGCGCCCCTGGTTGGAGCAACAGATTAGCAGTGGGGAAATTCAAGGTCTTCATTGGGTCAGTGAGGTGAGGGTGGAAATTCTGTTCTATTCAGTTTAAGAAGAGACTTAATTAAGTCTGAACATGTGGCACTTTGTGTCTTTGCCAATACGTTGCCAAATTACAATACGTTGTAATTTTGAGCATGCTTGACATGTTAGTTAACTAAGTTGTACATGGATTGGGTAAAGCCTTATTCAGACTGTCAGTCTAAATCCGATTTTTGCGCATATCTGATCTGATTGGAATCCAATCATATTTAGCAAGTGTGAATGGCTAAAAATCAGATAATGTATTTTTTACAAATCAGTTTCAAGCTACATTCGTATGTGGTTTGAAATCCTGTTCAAATCTCACTTACGGAAATCTGTTTTAGTCTGACCTCTCTGATCAGATTTTGCATAGCTTTTCTCCCTATGTGTCACTTTCTCAACAAGTAAACACGTTAGATGTCTTTTCAGAAACAAGGCAAGGTTGTGTTGTGTTGTGTTGTGTTGTGTTGTCTTGTCGTCAATGTGCAGGTTGCACAGAAAAATTATAATAAAATAGAGACATCTCTGTGGGCCAGTGATGAGGTGTCTTCACTACTTTCACTGTGCCAGCAGAGACGGCCGCACAGAATAAAGCTGCTTATGCCAGCCTCCGTTTCTGTCGTTGCTTCATTAAGCCCGGAACACAACGAACTAGTGGCGACGACAGCAGACTTCGGGGTTGGCTCACGTCAGCCGCGTCTGGGTCCAAAGTTGTCCTGACACACCAAACTGACGCTCGACAGCCGATGGCCAAGTAGCATGTCCGTTCTGCGCCTACGTAAGATGAAATGCCTTTCCGTACAAGCAGGTGGCAGTAGCTGAACAGCCAATCAGAATGATTAGATGGCCCGACGGACCAACGAGCTCCGACGCCGATTCAGCATGTGGAA
This sequence comes from Elopichthys bambusa, assembly GCA_037101425.1. Classification (NCBI taxonomy): domain Eukaryota; kingdom Metazoa; phylum Chordata; class Actinopteri; order Cypriniformes; family Xenocyprididae; genus Elopichthys; species Elopichthys bambusa. The sequence continues at coordinate 27,127,326 of CM074436.1, forward strand.
TCAGCCGAAAAAAAGCAGACGAGGACCAACTTCAGCCGACCATCGGCTTGGTGTGTTCCTGCCATTAGTAGTCCAGCACTGCAGCTACACATTGTCATATTCTAAGGACAATATTGCAAACCCTTCCATGTTGTTTTTTGCATAGTCATACTAATGCAACATCAATGGCATGGAAACCAAAGCAGATATTCCAGAAAATGAAAGAGCCACGGACACACATATCAGATCTGAACAGTTGAGATACACAGTGTGAACGGTCAATCATTTAGATCAGATTCCAATCGGATACACAAATTATCGGATTTGGACTCACAGTGTGAACATAGTATAGTAAACTATTAAAATGTTTCCATTAACAGGAGAAAAGGATATTTCAGATACCATGGATGCATGCAGCCAGACATGGATGGGATTTGGAAAAGGATGCACCCTTATTTAAGAACTGGGCCATTCACACAGGTAGCTGTTGCCCACTGTCTCTTGTATAAAGAATGAGGCTGACTAATTTGTCCACTATGCATTTGAGTTGATTCTGCATTTGCATACAGCTTTTAATGTATTTCTGCTGGGGTGATCATTGTGCTGGATCTACTGGTTTTGTTATAGATTTTGATTCAGTTTTTACCAAATTATTTTTTTATACAGGAAAGTATCGTCCAGGTATTGACAAACCAGATCCTAAGACATGGAAGGCAAATTTTCGCTGTGCTATGAATTCTCTACCAGATATTGAGGAAGTGAAAGATCAAAGCATGAAGAGAGGAAGCAATGCCTTCAGAATGTACAGGATGCTTTCCCCATCCGAAAAAGCAGTTAAGAAAGGTAAGTTTGGTCATTACCTTAAAGGGTTAGTTCACCCAAAAATGAAATGTCTGTCATTGATTACTCACCCTCATGTCGTTCCAAACCCGTAAGACCTTCATTCATCTTCGAAACACAAATTAAGATATTTTTGATGAAATCCGAGGGTTTTTGAAGCACACATAGGCAGCAACATCATTGTACCTTTTTAGGTCCAGAAAGGTACTAAAGACATCGTTAAAATAGTCAGCGTGACTACAGTGGTTCAACCTTAATGTTATGAAGTGACGAGAATACTTTTTGTGCGCAAAAACAAAACAAAAATAATGACTTTAACGATTTGAACTGTTGTCATTTGCATTTGACGTAGTAAACACCGTTCAGCGATTCCGTGTTCTACGTCAGAATGCCAGCTCAATATTGGCCGGCTCCTACGTCAGCATCACACACATGCGTCGTGCTGCTCACATTTACAGCCTCGGGCAATACTGAGCCGCCGTTCGGATGTAGAACCCGGAAGCACTGACCTGCGTTTACTACGTCAACTGCATAGGAGACTGTCAGGGGAGAGAAGAGATTGTTGAATAAAGTCATTATTTTTGTTTTTTTCTTGCGCACAAAAAGTATTCTCGTCAAATTAAGGTTGAACCACTTTAGTCACGTTGACTGTTTTAACGATGTCTTTTTTACCTTTCTGGGCCTTGATAGTGGTAATTAAATTGCTGTCTATGAAGGGGTCCGAGAGATCTCGGATTTCATCAAAAATATCTTAATTTGTGTTCTAAAGATGAACGAAAGTCTTACAGGTATAGAACAACATGAGGGTAATTAATGACAGAATTTTCATTTTTGGGTGAACTAACCCTTTGGTACATGATACTATAAATTCCACTGTAGCCACCTCAACAACTGCACACACATCAGGTAGTTCAGCTATAGCTATATCCTTTTCATATCCGGCGAACGTTTAAGACACAAAATAAACAAACAACAAAACGAAAGTAATGCCAGCAGTCCCTCACGGACGACTGCCGGCCACACAAACATAATAAAATGTAACAAAGTCCAGGCCTGGTCCTCTCTCATCCTTCACTGTCATCGCTCCCCTTTTATGCTTCCGGGGCTCCTCCGTGAGAGATTAGAGACCGGTGCAACCGCGCGCCGTTCCCTCACGGCTCCCACCCGCCCTGCTCATCACATCCACCATGTATTTTATGCTCATACACTTTATCATTAATGTAGAATTACATAATTTTATTTTGGTAAACAAATTATTTTTCTGATGATGTTTAAGATCCTCTAAATGCATATTGTCATCTTTTTTAGGGAAGAAAAAGATGGACCTGGAGCAAAGAGCAAAAGTAGGAACACATGACTGTACACTTAAACAACAGTGCATACTTCTAACTACTTACTGCAAATGATCTCACACCTGTCCTCAATTCTTTATAAGGGTTTTCAGAAACGGAAAGCTAGCACTCCCAGAAAAATTAAAATGCTAAAAGGACAGCGTGAAGCGGAGCTTAAGATAGAAACTACACCGGACAGCACTGTGCTATTTGCTGGTAAATAACAACTTGTTATTCCCTCATTTATTCTACCCTCAGATATCACAGCAATAACAGAGACCACATTGGAGAATGCGCTTATTTATCTACAGTGTTCCCAAAACCTATTTGAAAATTTATTTTATTTCAATTTATTTATTGCAATGATGCTAGAGCTCAGAACTAACCTTTTTTTTTTTTTTTAAATTAACTGGTTTCAGTGTGATTTCTGACCACCAAAAAATGTCTGTGCCTTTAACAGTAGATTCATTGTTTTATACTTGCTTATTCATCAACACAGAGCAAGAGAGCTCCCCTGAGCCCATGTCATCTGAGAAGGATATGGCTATAGCTGAACTACCTGATGTGTGTGCAGTTGTTGAGGTGGCAACAGAGAATGAAGAACCTGAAGTTCGCCCCACTGAAGTATCTCTGCCTCTCCAGGACTCCCATGTTTCATCCTACAGTGGTAATGTTCTTTCTTGACTTTATCTTTTCTGTCTACTGTGTTGTATTTACCACAGGAGTCATAACTTACTTATTACATGTTATTGACATCATCATGGTGGATTTTGTTCTGTACTATACAGAGAGTGACACAGAGAGCACATGCAGTGATGAAGACTTAGTACAGGTATGTATATTTTTAAATACAACATTTTATATTTCAAAATACAATTTAGACACTTGGATCTTAAGAAATTGTGTTTTTTGTAACAGTTAAGCAAAAACACTACCTTTCAAAGGTTTGGGGTCAGTACTACTTATTCAGAAAGGATGCATTAACTTCATCAGAAGTGACAGTAAAGACATTTAAAGGGTTAGTTCACCCAAAAAATGAAAATTCAGTCATTTATTACTCACCCTTATGTCTCACCCTTTCAATTAATCTATTCATAAAAGAACCCTGAAAAAATGTATCACGGTTGCTACAAAAATATTAAGCAGCACAACTTTTTTCATCATTGATAATAAAAAAATGCAAAAAATCAGCATATTGTGTTTTCTGGTGAATCAAGTGACCCTGAAGACTGGAGTAATGATGCTGAAAACTATTTTTTTTCCTCAAATTCCATGTTTCCCATTATAATTTTTCTGGATTCTGTTTTAATTGTTTAATTAAATTTTAATAATCAAAAAGATGTCTAATCAGTTGAATTCAAAAACTTATCAATAATAGTTTCTTTTTTAATTCATCTGTACTCAGTGTTTTATGATTTAACACAAATGTATGAAAAAGTTATCAGAAATGGTGATAAAATTATTGCAAACTTTAACAATTTAAAATGTCATCAAATTAAATTTAACCAATTATTTTCTTTCTTTCTTTTTTTTGACATCGTGCTGCACAACAGATTCAGATTCTGTTTAAAATAAAACATGGACAAAAAATTGTGATATTCCTTAAATAATGCAGACACAAGCAGTCTTAATTTTAAGTAGCTTTTTTCAAGTTATATTCACAGATACTAAGTTCAGATCATGTTTTGATTACGTGTACAGGCCTACTTTTGGATTTATTAATCAAAATCTTGCCAAATTATGTAATATTCTGCATTATACATAAATTCCATTTTTATGATTGGATTCCATGATTTTGTCAGCATTGCTGAAATCATAGGGCCCTGAGTTTAACACACTGACAGGCAATGAAAAGGACTTTAGATGGTTCAACTTCAAACCGTTGGCAGTTACATTTCATTCTTACTTTGTAACCAAAGCAACTTATCACACTTTTAGGTATTGTGAATGTTATAAAGTTTTTTTTAAATGTTAATAATATTTAATAGTATTACTGTTTTCACTGTATTTTAATATTAATGTAGCTTCAGTGAGCATAAGAGACTTCATTCAAAAACATTTTTTTTTTTAAAAATCATACCCCAAACTTTTCAACTGTAGTGTGCATAGACATACAACAATAAAAACATTCATGTTGTCATCAAGCCTATTTATTTTTTTGTGTTAAGAGTGTTAACTTTCTTTTGCAGCTTCCTCAGGACCTGTCCATAAAATCTTCACAAAGATCATCATTTAGTTCTGTGTTAAGGGTCCCACCATCAACCTCAAACATATTTTTCACATCAGCGAAAACAAATTTCAGAGTGACCAGCTGCAGAGAGGACTCGCCCCTAATTGCTTATAACACTCCTCCATGGTTTCCCTGCCCGTTTAATTTCCAAAATGTCACAGATGTGCGACCCTCAAGCCCTGCCCCCAAACCAGATCTCACCAGCAGCCCAACTTCTCAGCCAAGTGTGATGGCTAAAGCTGTGGACCTCTCTGTTACAAAACACTACAATGAAGACACTTGAAATGTACAACCTGCTGCTGTTCAGCTGATAAACTTACAACCAATAATTCAATATTAATCAAATGCTCTCAGGTGTGTTAGACTTGTATTGATGTTCAGCTTTTAAAACCAAACAGTTTTAAGCTATCTAAATCCGTTATACTAGATTATATTTCTGAAACCTTTTGTAAGACACTACCTCATTCTCATAATTGTAAGTATGTAAGTTGTAGAACTACCTCACAGTCACAGATGCGACTTTTGATCACAGAAGTCGTCAGTCTAAGCTAGTAATAATGCAGCTTTGGGAACATAACTAATTGTAGAACGCAGAATATGCATAGTATTAATTTAATATTTGGTATCATTTCAGCCTTGTTGACAGTAGATATAACAAAACAATCATGAATGAAATAGAACCAATACTGAAAATTTGCATGTTTTTCTACAGTGTGTAGCACAAGATCAGTTTTTGAAAGAAATGTTTTTTTTCTTCTATGAATTTGGCATGTTTGTCAATTCAATAACAGCATTATTGAACTGCCTGGCATAATTTTTTAGTTTACTTGAGGATCCTCTCTCACATGTTCGTGGGACTACAAATACTTGAATAGAGACACTCAGCTGATTAAGAGTTGTACATTAACTTGTCAAACCGTTTTCCTCTATGTTCTGACAAAATCAGTGTAATTGAGATTTTGCTATGGTTTCTTGTATAAACTATTTTTATACAACAGTCAATGAGCATTATGAAGAAATACAGCATTGAGATTTAAAAGCAAATATAAAAACAGTTTTTATTGTAGTGTCTTGATGATTAAAAAAATTAAACAATACAAAATCTTTTCAACACTCATTTGTTGTATGATGTACACTAAAAACAGTGGTTCAAAGTGTTAGTAGTGGTACTAGTAAAAAAAAAAAAAAAAGATGAATGTGCAGTAGAAAAGCAAATCACTTTGGTTGCTGAATCTTGCTTAATTTTACAATAGACAGAAGATAGGTGAAAATGCTTTACAACTCAGACCGTTTAGTATGCAGTGGCCTAAATGATAAATTGCATTCTTGGTTTTCTCAGATTGAGATTTTGATTCTTCATGTCGTTCATTTTGTCTATGATTTCATTTTTTACTGTACAAGGCTGGTGCAATTTAATGTTATTAATGGTGCTCCATTTATAACAAAACTTTGTACATAAGCTTATTATAATGTACTATAACAAGCTTAGTATAATGCTCCTTGCTGTATTCCAAGTATGTTTTACTGAACTAAGGACATATAACAACACGAGCAAAGTTAATATAAAATGTCTCAATTGAATGCAAATTCTATGAACTTGGATGTTTTAATACAGTCTGTGTCTTCTTACGAAGTAAGACTGTATATTGTTGTGCGTGACATTCTAAATCACAGTTAAAGTTTTGCTAATATGTTTTTTTTTTTTTTTTTTTTTCTCTCTGTGGAAGTTACACTTAGACCTGTATACAGACTGGCTTTTAGGCTTTTACAAAAATGAAGAAATTGTTTAGAAAACAGGTTGTAAAAATAGGTCATCCCCTTACTTCATTTTTTTTGGGGGGGGGGGGGGGGGATATGATAGGCAATCCAGACCACCGTCTGGATAATGTGAAGAGAAACAATTTACTTCTCAAAGTACGGCAAATAAAAGAACTTGAATCCTCTTCGTCCCCGAACTGCACAGCTTATATAGATCACATGATACACTGAAACAAAAAAAGGAAAAGCAACAGTTTTGTTGTTTTTCTCTAGCATTTGTCTTGTCAATGCTGTCTATTTTAAAGAGGACCTATTATGCTTCTTTACATTTTCAATTTTCTTTAGTGCAGGGGTCAGCAACCTATGGCACGCAGAGGGGTAATTGCTGGCATGTGAGCAAAAGCAAGAAAGGTGTATGCAGGGCCTAAAATTAACACTCGCCAAGCGCCACGTGTGTAAAAATCGTTGGCGAGTATATGATACAGTGTTACTCGCCAGCTGGCTGGTAACAATGCATGAAAGTGAAAAAATGTGAATGACGCTCAGGACAGCTGACGGGCCAGTGCTGCATCGTAACGAAAGGTTAAGTTTTGACAAGAAGAAGACTCGAAAGGGAGCTCATTTCTTTCACGCGCTGTGTGGGGAAAGTTTTGTGGCGCTTCGGATGTGGCACTGTGAACAGAGCGCAAATAATAAACCGCTCTCTTTCATGTCGTTTTGCAATTTAATGGACAAATTCAAACAAAATTGTCAAATAAATAAATAAAAAGTGAGTATCCTAGTAAACATAGTCAGTTATGTCTTAACAGTTGACACTGTAAACATGTGTACAGTGTCCAGTATCAGTAGGGTTTATTATCCGTGCGTTCGCTCTTAAAGTGACAGTAGCCTAATATTCCTGACAAAAAAAAAAAAATCGCTAACAGCTCTTGACTGAATAACTTTTGTAACTTTATTAAGGATTAACTAAGGATGTTTAATTTATACAGTGAAGAATATGCAGTGTTATTTTACATCTGTTTACTTTATTAAATTTCTGTACCTGAAAACTACTGTTAGACCTTTATTACATTGTATTTCTTTGTGCTTTTGCTTGCTTGATTATTTGTTCTTATTTTATTACTGTTCATGACTGTTTACTTGTCTTTAATAATGTTTTAAAATTAATATTAGTAGGCTATTGATTTTAGCGTGTAGACATTGTTTTCACTGGTATCTAAAATTGTGTCATTACTGCCTTTTTTTTTTTTTTTTTTTGCAAAAACAGTTTCATGGCAGGTAAAAAATATTTATGGCTGGTAGCTTTTCTTAAGTCACCGGCCATTGGCAGGTGTGGCAAAAAGTTAGTTTTAGGCTGTGGGTGCATGTATAATGTATTTAATTCAGATAAAGTACCTCGTACCTGCATACAGATCTACATTTTGAGGTAATCATTCCTCATAGTAACACAGCTTGTTTTAAGTTAGAAGTTATGTATAACTCCTAATAATATATAAATACTATTAAAGTGTAAGAATTAAACTGCGCAAGTCAATAAAAGCTCTGAGCTCTGACAAACCATTAGCATGACCACTGCACATCATGCGCGCACAAGTTACTGACTGAGAGCTTACAGCTTGTTCCACTGAGATATTTAACCAAGTATATTGAGTTCTATTAAACATTCCACACAAATCGAAATGACTGATGAAACTGTTCATTACTTCATACGTTTTCTCTAATCAGATAGCTATCCATTTGTGGAAAAAATGGAAAGAGAGGGCATTTTTTGCATTCCAGATGAAACTGGACAAAATGCATAAATGCTTTGCTGTTTGAACATTAAAAATAACAGGTCTGCAAAGCTACTAAGCACAAAGTCCACTCCAAGGGAAGTTATTCTCTATATCAGCAAACACCGTTTCTGAACTCCCTGAAACGCCTCGATTGTAGTCTTAATTTTGGAACGTACGTGTCACAATATTACTCATTTAAATAATTCCTACCCAAGGCATACGCAAAATAAAGGGACGAGACCTGGTTGAGTTACACGAGTAGTGTGTTGAAACTTGTGTTTATGGTAAGGGGCGTGACATTTATGAAACATGCTGGAAGCAGTTGACCAATCACAGCACGCTGACCAAGCTGACCAATCAGAGCTCAAAGCACTTTTCGGAAGGAGGGGCTTCAGAGAGACCAGAACTCTCTGTGCTGCAACTATATAAAATATATGAAAAATAATGTTGTTTTTTACATTCATAGATGAAAACATTCTAATAGACCCGAAAAACATAATCAAGACATTGTAAAAGGGCATAATAGGTCCTCTTTAAAGTCAGTTTCTTCCTTTGTATACACATTTCTTGACAGGATAGCAAAGATAACTTAACAATTCATAAAACTATAATATAAGGTCCATATTCCATTACTGATATTCACAAAAACAAAGCTTGACTATATAATGTAAAAGCTTGTATTGAGAATACACTTAGATCTTACCACCAGGAATGAAGAGAAGAAATCCAGGAACAAAGAAAATTGCACTTGAAACACCTGAAAAGAGGCATCAACACATGTGTTACATAATTTACTGGTCAAAACTGGCATGAAACCAGTTAGATGCCTGAGGGTGGTGTTGTCTTTGTTTGTAAAACATGAAGAACATTTTTTTTATTAACCAATATGTTGCATTTATAATTAGCTGAAGATGTTTGTGTGCTAAAGCAACCCTCATCTATATTAACAACCAATGTCAACATGACAGGTCTTACCTGCGTGAGGGTTTAACTGTATGACAATGCCTGTAAAGATCAAAGCTGATAGGAAGGAGGCACAGGGAGGGGGAAGATAAGGAAGGAGAAGAGATAATACATTTACTAAGCAGCTGACAATCGCATCTGACAATCGCATCTGAATTTACCATCTGTGCTCAAGAACAGAGTTGACAGCAAGATAAACACTAACAGCACTTTACACGTCAGACAGAAACAACAGTTCCCAAACCCATTCCCCTTTGATATCTGTAGTACTTATTATGATCAAAGAACATCACAAAAGATATAAAAGTCTCACCAACTCCAGTGATTAAGAGGAGGAACGATGCGAGAACGACTCGTCTGTTCTTCTTCACTAGTGGGTGCGACGTCCACCTGGGAGCAATCCACACAAGAATGGTTGAGGAAAGAAAAAGATTTTAGTTATTATCAGCTTAAAATCTCATTCAGAAATATATAAATAGAGGTTTTACAGTAATGTGTGCGTTACCCGCAGCAGTGAGCAGACAGCTGTGTGACTGAGCTGAGTGTGCTGAATGACCACTGAGAGCTGCAGTAGGACAGAGTAGCAGGATCACTGGAACACAGACAGACACTGAGCTTGACATCCCACTTTTTCAAGTACTAGTGCTTGTACATCAAATAAATCAAAGCAACATATTGTTTTAGTTGGTATTTTACTGGCTTGTTTGTTTGCCAATTGGTCAAGAAAGTGCCTCCATCCACATCCATCCATCCATCCATCATAAACGTGTGCTCCAGCGGGTTAATAAAGGCCTTCTGAAGCAAAGTGATGCGTTTGTGTAAAAAAAAAAATCCATATTTAACAAGTTATGAAGTAAAATATCTAGCTTCCAGACCGCCTTCCGTATTCAACTTACGAAAAAAACGTTACTGACATCGCTTCAGCTTTTTCCGTAAATTTAATATGGAAGGTGTAGGACGTAAGTGCAAGTGTTTTGAACTGCGAGAGTTTTACACTTTCTTCGTAAGATGAATACGGAAGGCGGTCTGGCAGAAGCTAGATATTTTACTTTATAATTTGTTAAATATGGATATTTTTCTTATACAAACGCATCGCTTTGCTTCAGAAGGCCTTTATTAACCCCCCAGAGCCGTGTGGAGCATATTTATGATGGATGGAAGCACTTTCTTCAGCTCATACTCGTGACCCCTGTTCATTGTCATTATAAAGCTTGGATGCGTCAGGATATTTATTAAAATATCTCTGATTGTGTTCATCAGACAGAATAAAGTCATGTACACCTAGGATGGCTTGAGGGTGAGTAAATCTTGGGGTAATTTTCATTTTAAAGTGAACTAATCCTTAAACAATTTTGAATCTATCATCGCTGACAACTGCTGTTAATTGCATCTGAAGGTTTTAATCACAGGTGAAAGTTTTAATTAATGATTTGTTAGTGTTGCAAAATAGCTCAAATTAAAATAAAACCTAAATCAACAAATTCTGGATTAACTTATTAAACTTATTAAACCCAATTAGTGCAACCCATGCTTCATTTTGTACCATTCTGCTCATATTATTACATACAGTTAATATTCTTGCTTAATGAGAATGTTAAAATTAAAAGTGTCATCAACACTGTGCTGTGAACTGCCAAACCTGATTTTGAAGAAGTTGTTGAAAGAAGAGTTCACAGTGCCACCTAAAGCATCTTCATTTTCCAGGTTCTGTGGGAGAACACAAAATAAAGTCAGTCACATTTGCCTGTAAAAGACTCTCAAAGAGAAAGCGACAAACATGACATACACCTGACCTGATATTTCAGATTACTGTGTTCAGGAGTGCCAGCGGATCCAGACGGATGGCATTGTGTTTTGGCAAAAGAAAGAGGTCCAAATGTCATCTCTCCGCCACCGTCCTTCTCTCTCCCCTTCCATTCCCCCACATCCTCTGCAGGCACCACACCTTCTTCCTCCCCCTCCAGGACGAATGCGTCATCAATTGTGAACTGTGTCCCCATAGCTACAGGCCCTCAGACACTGACTGGATGTTAACCAGCAAGCACTGTGAAGTTGATAAACACCATAGCTGAGTAACTTATCTACGCTCTGCCCTTTACATTTCCTATAGAAATTCCTCTGCCCTATAGAATTCCTTCACAATGCACATTAATGAATTTTACATCTTTCTCTCTGAATCACTTCACAGCATGCCAACTTCCTCATTTTTAATGTACAGACCATTTCAGCGTGATTGGTCTACAAAACTGTATAACTTTAGTAAGCACAGCAAGGAAAAGTGTTTCTCCTCTATTACAAGAAAGTATACGACCTATTCGTATTTGTTATAAAGATAACGCTTTGCTTTTAATATGTATTTCACCTTTTTCATCCGGTTTTTATTTCAGCGCAAGACATTATTTGAATAAATCTGATCAGTCGCATTTGCAGATTTTAAATGTCCACTTGATAAGGCAGATATAGGTTTATATGTGGAATAAATGCCCGACTGTGACATATTATTTGCCCTTAGGGAGCATGTGACTGACACTCTTTTCCGCTTGTTCTTAACAACAGAATGTTTGTATCCACCCAAACAGTCTTCATCTTGCGTATTACAGAGAAGCTGGTTACGTTTATCACACTTGTAATTACGTATCACAATAATAAATGTAAGTTTAAAATCATTTATTTCGTTGAAAATATCAGTTGCAGAATTTCTAATGCTAATCTGCTGAGAAGGTTTGCCTGAATATTTAAACAGCCGAACATCCCGTTATTAACACCAACAATAGCGCTAAATTACAAAAGAAGGATCCTCTACTCACTGTCCATTACTGTTGATCCATCCTCATCAGTTAAACAAAGATCTGTCTGCCATGGTCCTTAGATCACTTCCAAGGAATACAAGGTTGGTAAATATGTTTAAATGTATTGTTTACTGGCCGGCGGAAAACTTTAACCCAAACTTTGCTAGTAACAGCTGCGTCTTTTTTGTGGGTCGACTCTAAACAGACAAAAGCAGCGGTGGTCTCTTCAGCGACACCTGGAGGACTGGAGGATTCAACAATTGTCGTGGTGATTGTCCATGAGAACATGCAGCTTTTTTCCCCTTTTTATTTCTCTCTTTTGCAGAGCAATGAGGAATTTATGTTTATAGATATTTTTCTAACATTTACTTTATATTGTTATTATAATTATTGTTCATAATTATCTGTAGTAATCATTATAAATAAATAAATAAATAAATAAATACATAAGCAGTATAACTTAAATTGTAAATAAATGTTTAATAATGAAATGTATGAGAAAAAATTATAACGATGTTTGAAATTTGAATTAGAAGAAATTTATTGAGATAAAATGAATCTTGATGGGTGCAATGACCAATTCATAAGAACAGTCACTTGCTTTGTTTCCCGAATGAATCAGCATTTCTCACACAAGCAAAAGTGCTGTTTTCCCAAATATCAGCACAATTGCAAAATACATATGAATGATATTAATTTAAAATATGTATAGCTTACTATATAGTGCATAATAAAACAAACTAATCGTAATTTATTTCACTTGATAATTAATTAATTCATAACAATAATGCTAATAATAATAGCCTATGTGAACAATTGAATATCATTACGTTATTTTTAGGCTAACTGAAATATTTAAACATTTAACACTTTTATACATAATTACATTAGAATATCAGGCTAATCGGGTATCTGTATGCTATGCTAGTATATAACCAACTGCCGGTTTCAGTTTTATATAAAAGTATCATATACAGAAAAGTATCATTTAATTTTTCGTTAGGCCTGAAATATTTGTTATAGGCCTATTGTTCAACATATGTTCTGGTGGGTAAATTGCAGTATAAATCTTCAAATAAACTACCCTTGCTTACGGAAGAAAATCAAATGAAAATGAATTTTGGCTTAACTTGGAACATTTATAGCCTATAACAAATTATGTCAATTCATGTATGTTGTCATGGCCTAAATAAATAATAGTTTAAATAAATAACATTTTTATTCCATACATACAAAATAGAAATATAAAAATATTTACAAATATAAAAATATACATACACAAATGACTTGCTGATAACCTACAAATGCACAACCTTGTCTGTACTCTTTATAGTCAAATAACGAATGTTCTACACGTGCATGCGGTCTTAAAGGGTCATCAAATCATAGACATATGCATCAAATAATGACTCATTCTAAGGTAATAAAAACATAATGGTTCATTATGTAAGGTCTTTATACACCACTGAAAACATAGTTATGTATATTATATTGCATTTCTGTCAATAGATTATCCTAAAATGTACACATTGCACCTTTAAATGTCTCAAATGTGTCTGACCATTTTTAAAAATGTCTGTCGGATAGATTTTGCTAGTTGATATTAACATCTAGCGGTTTATGTGTGTGATTCAAATCAGCATATTTGACATATTTTATTGTACCTTTTTAAATGTAATTATACAAATCTTGAATCTTTACTCAATAGCCTATGTGTATTGAACCATAATCTAAAGTCTATTCTATAGGCCTAAGTGGTTTAATGTGGTTTAGCCACTAGATGGTGGCAAGATACAACCTACAGAAACTGACACTTGACTTTGCTTTCCTGTCTCATACAGTAAAAACAGATGTATTATTTATTGATTCAGTTTTACAGGGATCCATGAAGTTCTTCCGTGAAGCACTTAAATGTCAGCTTTTTTTCATTAATCATATTTAATTACTATTCAATGATTTGTTATGTTTAACCTGTAAAACAATCTACCATTGGAAATGGAATGTTTCATAAACAAGTGATTACATGCAATAAATATAAAAAATTACATGACAGAGCATGAGCTCTGCTTACACTCTTAAAGGAAAATTATCTTAAAATTGTCTGTCATATACAGATCTTTTTCATGGGATCATTTCATGGATTAAGTTTTAAAGGGGACCTATTATGCCCCATTTCATCTCAGGTGTCCCCAGAATGTGTCTGTGAAGTTTCATCTCAAAATACCCCACAGATCATTTATTATATGTTGTAAATGCCCATTTTTGAGTGGAAGGAAAAACATGCTGTTTTTGTGCATGTATCTTTAAATGCAAATGAGCTGCTGCTCCCCACCCCACTTTCCAGAAGAGGGCAGAGCCTTTACAGCTTGTGCATTGGATACTCTGCCAAAAACTAACAAAACATCTGTTTGGTTTTGATGATCATATCTATCACAGTCATGCTTACGTGACATTGCAGTTCTTCTTTATCATGAAAGTTTATTATATGCATGCGTTTTACAGCCACATCACTTCTGATATATGGTTTTATCCGATGTATGCGCACAGAAAGCTGTCAGACGCCACGTCCTGTGAGTAATAAACTAAGTTCTCTTTCAGGTGTTATTGTGCTTACACTGTCAACTCACAAAGTTATGTCAAAAACCCACAAAGTTCACATAAACACAGTCGTTATATCTGTGAGCGTAAACAGCAACTAAAGAAATCGCATATATTACATATAGATTTCTATGTATATTATATCTGTGTATTAAAATGAAAGCAATACTGACAGCTATAAATGCTGTTAATATGAATCTAACAACAAAAGAGTAACAGAAAATTACTCACTGCTCTTGACTGAATAACTTAGTAGCTTTAATAAGAATAAATTTCTTACTTGCTGCTGTTAAATGCTCTGGCGAGGAGATAAACATGGCGGACTGTGTACAGCTCACTCAGGGTGGGGTCTATGCTAATAGGACAAATTTGTCAGCAGTCGTGGGTGGGGCCTAAGCATTAGTGATGTCACAAAAGCTACAATCTGCAAACTGCTTGTTCTGAGACACTGCTTATGATTTATGGAGATTTAAAAAAAAAAGAGGAGTGAGTGGATTTTTATCATTTGTTGTGTACACACACTTAATTTAATTAAAATGTATGATCTAAGCAGCTCATAAACATACTTTATTACAAGAAAAAAAAAAATGAAATAACCTGTTAAACATGAAAGTATTATACAGTCATTAAGACATTTCTCCTTAGAACCTAAAGGGTTCTTTATTGTGTCAAGAACCCTATGGTTCGCATCAACCTTTTTTTTTTCTTCTAAGTGTGTAATATTTAAAATTCACAAAAATGTTTGTCATGCCCTTCTCACACAATCGTTTTTGAATTGCTTACTTTCAATTTCATTTGGCATGCCAAAAGATTTCTTCTAAAAACTGTATAAAAGATTATGCATAAATGTCATGTGCTGCTTAGTTAATATTAACAAAACACTTAGAATAATATTGTAGAAGTGTCAAAACTAAAATACTAACAAGTAATGTTAAAAATCTTAGACATTCCACAGGTTTCAAGACACAAGAAATTTTAAGACATATAACCAAACATGTTATTTTATTGTCTGAAAAAGTAACACAATCTCCCAACTGGGTTTATCACATACACTACCACAACGATGAAACACCATTACTACACAAATAGGGACTTCTTTTCAAATATTATAGACATTACAAAAAGATCCCTCATATCTTTCAGTTTTCTTTTGAAGTTATACTAAGCATGGCAGATTGATTTCATTTACAGTATGATACTGTACACTGTCACCATTTAGAAACAATGTTGTCTGACGTGGTTCTAAAATCCATAATGTTAAGGGAAGACATTTCATGGTCATTTTTATTTCATATGAAATATTTTACAATATAAACAAAGCATCCGTCTTGGATGGACTTAACAGCAACCAGAGGCCAGGCATTTCAGTGCAAACATGTTTTTTACAAGGCAGTCTTGGCTGCATTACTCCCTTTTGTCTATCAAAAACTAATGTGATTAAAAAAAAAAAAAAAAATTAAAAAAGGGGGAAAAAAAATTACCAGATGAAGGAGGGGTGTGAAATTAAAACTAAATTTCACAAAATGTGACACATACCCAAAATGCATCCTCTGACAAAGCCTTGCCAAGTAAAGGAGGTCATGTGTTTGTATTAATGTCCATCAGAAACCATTCAAAAGTGATTAAAGTTCTGCAGAGGTGTATTCATCACTAAACTGAAATATACTTCTGGACTTAAATCATTGTTTTAAGTAAAGTTCTGTTGAAATGTTTTGAGAAAGAATCTATTTATAGAGCTGACGTTATGAGGTGCTTGCTCTGTCTAATGTGGCTCTCTGATGTACATCTATGATGTCTAGCAATGATATAAAATTACCATTTAATATATGAGGCTCCTGTCTTTCCACAATCTTCATCCCACCTCCAACTACAGGGTCTAAGAGGCTGTTTGGACCCTAACCACTGACCTCTCAAATATTAGGTGGGAAACTGAAAACAATACTGTTGTAACCAGTATTGCCAATTGCCAAAAGCAGATGAACAAGTTTTGATTTGGGATAACATTTCGGATTGGAGGATACCATGATTAATTTTAATAAATTGTATCTGTCGAGGTGCTTGAATGTAGTCCCTTGATTTCCATCTAGATCGGGGGTGGGCAAACTCGGTCCTGGAGGGCCACTGTCCTGCAGAGTTTAGCTCCAACCCTGATAAAACTCACCTGTCTCTAGCCTTCTAGTAATCCTGAATGACCTGTTTAGCTGATTAGGGTTGGAGCTAAACTCTGCAGGACAGTGGCCCTCCAGGACTAAGTCTGCCCACCCCTGGTCTAGATGCATTTTCAACAAATTGAATAGAGTTACTCACTGGGCTTGAAATCATGAAGCAGATAAACAAATATTTATGTAAAGGGGGCAGCAGAGAACTGAAAATGGCTTCTTACACAAATCAGAGGGAAAACAAAATTGGGAATGTTTTGTAGATGTGGTGCTAGACAGATTTATACACAACTTGCAAATAAGTAAAAGACACTTCTGTCAAAAACTGAGAAAAATTGAGTTGAAACTACAGCACTTAATACTGATTACTTTAGAATAAGTCCTCTTAGTTACAATGTCCGCCGCTCCTTGTCAACATTCACAGAGAAGAGGCTGATAGCGCTGTGTTCCACAGGCAAAGAATCCAAATCTGTACACGTCCCTACCTTGTTGTTACACAGGTGGTGGAGGTAGCTAGTTATGTGCATGTATGTGGGGTTTAGGGTAGTTTGCATGGCTGATTGCAGGTGTGTCTGTGTGTGTGTGGATGATAGTCGAGTGAGAGGGACTGAGCTGAAAGTGGTTAACAAGAAGTCCCACAGGAGGATATCCACCTGAACACTTATCATAAAGCAATGAAACTGCGGAGGGTATGGGAAAAGAAGCAAATAAAAGATAAAAAGGGAGGATCACCACATAATAGCACCAATGGATGTGACATGAGCTCTGCTCTTTTTCCCAAATCTCACGAGTCACTGCCAGAAGGGACACGACCGTTGGTTCTGGTGCATTGAGATGGCACGCCAAACAGTTAAAGCCATAGTCCAAATGTTCAAAGCAAGTATTTTAATGTTTAATTCAATCTTGGAAAAGGGGCCTTTGCTAATGGATCGGAGCCTTACTGTATATAACACAGGCAGGTCCAAATCTAATGTAATCTATGTTCATCTCTGACATTTGAGAGGAATGATAAATAACACTGGAGCAAATGTTTTGTACATACTTTCACTGAATCAGTTGTTCCAACCTAAAAGAAGCATTTATTGAAATCATAAAAAAGGTTTAGAATATTGTGAATATACATATCATGTGTTGGCTGTGGCAAAATTTTTAACCATGTCATTTGCTGACCATATTTTGCATTTAGGCCAGGGACATGGCTCGAGTAACGATCAAAACCAGCTCAATTCCCAAAGAAAACAACAAAACAAACAGAAAAAGTTGAAAATAAAACACCATAGTGGTCTGGATTCAACTCAAGTAAGACATTTTTTCAAAATAAAGGTTTTATCAGAGCAGCAAAAGGGCCGAGTCTCTGAATCCCACTGGCCCAAAGGAAGAGAACTGTATGACCTTTCCATGGAGTGTTTTGGATGTTTTGGACACAACACCCATGTTCCCGCCATTGCGATTTCCAACATCTTCCTCCTTTCGTGACAACAAACAGAGCCATCAAGCTACACAGAAGACAAGCATGTTTCCAAACCAACAATGACATCCACAAGTGTCCTGGTTCATGAGACTTGGTATCGGATTCACACTGGTGCAAAACAAACACCTGTTTTATTTCAAAAGGGAATGAACATAATAAAAAGAAAAAATCTATATCTGAATTAAACTTAGACAGAAATTAAATTGAAATTATTTATATTTTTGCCTACCGAGATTGTGTTTTATTCCCTTAAGAAACAACGACTGGTGAAACGATCCACAGAAACATGATAACAGACTAACTTATGCTTTACCTCTTCTTAGGAGAGTTAACTGTTCATGACCTGAGATTAAATATGAACT
Source organism: Elopichthys bambusa (assembly GCA_037101425.1). Lineage (NCBI taxonomy): Eukaryota > Metazoa > Chordata > Actinopteri > Cypriniformes > Xenocyprididae > Elopichthys > Elopichthys bambusa. Next base: position 27,145,581 of record CM074436.1, read on the forward strand.
TTAATGAAACAGGTAAATCCATTACGTAGTGTAAAGTTGCATACAAAGTAATTGTATGCGTAATAAGTTTGGGTAAAAAAAAAGAAAGAAAATCAATAGTCCTTTTTCTAAAAAAAAAGAAATAATAATCCTTTAATTTCAGAACGAGATCATTTTTTTCCACTAATTCAGTCTATGTACTTGTTTTAATAAGCATATGAGTATGATTCTTATTGTTTCACCAATGCAGCTAATAGTGTCATGACAAATGAGTTTATTTTAAGGAATATTATACAGCTTTATGAATCATGAATTAAATGTTGCTTAGATGAGAGCTTTTATGCCTCATTTTTTAAACTTGTACTGCATACCAATATCACAAATCTTTAATACCTTTGACCTGCACATCAGCATCTATTTCTTAATGCGTGCAAACTTAATCCATTGGCTGGATGATCTCTAATCTGTGACTGACAAAATATACTCTTGAAAACAAAACATTGTTAAATTACCAGTTACTTCAAGCCTATTTTGAAAATAACGGTTGATTCTGACTGCAGAATTTCCTGATTAATTGCTTGTCAAGGTAAATCCTATAATGAGAAATTTCCTTTTCCATTTTTCCCTTTTTCTCTTTTTTTGCAGTGACCTTTGATGCTGTGGGAACAGTCTCTGGAAGCCATGCCTGTGGGTTTAACAGTCCCCATGTAGTCGAGGTGCTTGATGGAGGGAGTCACCCAACCTCCTGCACTTAGGCACCCCAACATTGCAGATCACCCTGACCCTACGTCAACCCAGATGGGCCCATGTCAGACGCTGGTGATGGAGGCAAGGCAGTTGGGGGATTTCTGCAGTTTCTCAGGTTGCGTGGTAGGGGGCTCTGGGATTGCACGGAAGCTGAATGGGGGGCCGATGCTGGTGGTACCCATGTGGCCTGGACTCAGGGCCGGATTCTGTCGCCGGTTACTCTCCACAATGCTTGAGGTGTTGGACGCCAGACTCTCCCGTGTGCTGAAAAAGTGGTAGATGTGGGAAAATGACCAGAGAAGAAGAAATGGAAAGAAAAAAAAAGAGTGGGGTTTAAGACAAAATAAAAACAATATAAATCACACAAGTCCTCAGAAGGAGAAAACAAACAACCTCACCCTAGGTGGTTTTACTCTGGTTTGCTGGATTGTTTAGCTGTATAAAAATGCTATAGTTCTTTATGACAATATGACAACAATAAATTGTTCATGCAACTAAACCAGAAGCACTGACAGCCAACCATAAGAAAGCAAAATATAATATATAAGAAAGGTAGAAGATGAAAACAAAACAAAAGGATACATTTTGAAGAAGTTTACCCTACTCATCCATGAAATTACAATGAGCAGGTACTAAAGCTTACAAAATTCAAAAAGGACACGAAAGAACAATAAAAGTATTATAAAAGAGGTCCATTTGATAGTGTTGTTGGAAAACCGACGGTAATTTAAATCTTTATTCACTTAAAACTTTAACATAGCTCTCCAAGGTGAAGCATGAGAGAAGTAGCAAATGTCATATTCATAATTAAATATTTATTTTGAGTAAGATCTAATTTAGTGATACTTTCATGGTGCTTTTGTGCATTTTCTGAGGCATGAAAGTTTAGTCCCTATGTTTAGTCCCTATTCACTGTAATTATATGAAAAATAGCAATCAATATACCTTATTTTGTATGCCATGGTACAAAGTAAGTCATACGAACAAGTCAATTATGACACATTTTTGGGAAAAACTATTCCTATTAGCTATTCCTATTAACTATTCCAGATATGATGTTTTAACATCAGTACTGCATAGAGAATGGTTGGGGTTTTTTTTGCATGTCCCACTGCATGTAATTGCATTACTACCTCACATCAATCACAACCTAAATTGTGTCTATGCACAAGAGCTATGCTGGTGTTTTTCCAGGAGCTGTGGAATGACATCATCACTAATGTGATGAGTCATCCAGAAAATAGTGAATGATTTTGTGTGTGTGTGACATATCAGGACACAAATTTGTATAATGACATGGGTATGACATAGGCATCACAAGGAGAGGGTGACTTATGAGGACATTACCCCATGTCCCCATTTTTCAAAAGGCTTATAAATCATACAGAATGAGTTTTTGTGAGAAAATAAAAATGTGCACAGTTTCCTGTGATGGGTAGGTTTAGGTGTAGGGTTAATGTAGGGGGATAGAATGTACAGTTTGTACAGTATAAAAACCATTACGCCTATGGAATGTCCTCACAATTCACAAAAACAAACCTGTGTGTGTGTGTATGTGTGTGTGTGTGTGTGTATGTGTGCATAAAGGGGCTGCTGGGGGTCTTAAAATGAGAGAATTGTTGCAGTTTGTCTTGTAATCTTTTTGGGGCTATTTATTCAGAGGCAAACACAAGGCATACAGCCTAAGCTTATGGAGCGGACAGAGCACAGTCACTATCAGATAAAAGGTCTTAAAATTTGCGTGGGAGTGCCGAAATAGCTCCATCACTATATGACTGCCTGGGCCACAACTTCTGTATATTCAAGACCCTTTACTTTTATCATCAATACATGGCACTGATCGTATAAAGGTATGTTGCATTACACACATTTTCAAAACATTACAAATTTAATGCAAAGTTCAGCTTGGCTTTCTATGAGCTTGCTTTTCACAAACTGGCATATCAGTCAAAGAATGAGGTCAGAATGTCATTATTAGGTCAACATTTTTAGACACCTGGATCAGCAAGTGCAGCTAAAACACAAACTTGCTCTATACTGTAAGAAAAACATAATATTTTGGCAGAAAATATCTCTTCCGTTAAGTATACAGACATTTCCTTGAATGATAAAACATAATGCAATGCATAATTCAAAATATGGGCAAAACACCTGTGAAAAATCAATACAGAAATTTCCTTCATATTAACAATGTACATTGCCCTTTACTTACGTGCCTTTATGTGAGTGTATTATATTGTAAGCAGTAGAGGCAGCACATGTGCAGAACATGTAGGCTCTCTCAGTTATTCTACTCCTGCCATATCCCTCTGAATGAGTCATACAGGCACAAGGGGTCTATTTTTAGCAGCTGAAAAAAGTCCTCACCCTCTCACTCATAAAGGGCTTGCTAACACATGCACAGCCCTGGGAAACCCACTTAAAGGCTGTCTGTGCTGGTTTGAGGCCTTGACAAAAGAAAGGGGAGAAACCATGCTATACACCTCAGTATAAGATGGGATAAGAAATGTGCTTCTTGCAGCTATGTGCTTCAAATCAAACATGCATTTCATAGGTGCAATCTAGTTAAAAACTGTAATAAAACAAAACATATATATAAAAAAAAAACCTATTCATTTTTTTTTTTATTCCAGCACATTAGCCATTTATATTAAATAGTAAATAATCTTATGACTTTGGTATTAATAAAAAGATCAGAACAGAACATAGAAGAATGGCAATAAACTGATGCACTGAACAGTGGTTCACGTTCAACAATTGACAATGTACGCTCAAATATGAGTTTTCAATTGTAGCATCTTCTGTCTATAAAGTAAGGACTTACCGAGGGGAGTTAAACCCACTGTCTACAGTCACACTACTGCTGTCCATGCTGTCCAGCCGTGCCGAGTGAGCCGTCTTTTGGCTGTTATTATTCTCGCTCTCCTTAGGGCTAAGCAGAGTCAAGTTGTTCTCAAACTTCCGCTGTAAATCCCGCTCTTTCTCCCGTTCTAGCAACCACTGCATGGTCCCACCACCTCCGCCACTATCTCCGGCCCCTGCCCGCCCCTTTGTTTCTGTCGGGGCCGCCTCTTTACGGGAGGCCTCCTCTCCCTCCTCCTCATCGTCATCATCTGACACGTTGTAATAGTCAAAAGCAGCTTCAGATGTGGAGGGAGCACCCTGATCTGTGCCTGTAGGTGCTGGGGCAGAAGCAGACAAAGGGGTGGAGTTAGGTGGCTGTTGGGTCTCCAGAGTGTCAAGGACCTCGGATGATTTCATGTGCGGAGTCTTACGCAAAGTGCCTGACTTTGAGTAGCCACTTTCCACATAGCTCACAGTCAAAACATTGTGTGGCGGTTTGAACAAAGTGTCCTTACTGAAAATCTCTTTCCTCTTGTCTACCCCGCCACCAGTGCTACCACCACCTCCCCCGCCCCCTGGGTCAGTGTTGTGTTGGTGCTGTATCAAACGTCCATTGGGCATAGGCTCAGGGGTCTGGCTCGGTGTGGGTTTGCCAGAACCGTTGTGCCCCTTGGTGGAGGAGTCCTCTTTGTACTCCAAGGGGTGAGGAGAGGTGAGGTGCGGTGTCTGCCGGTCAGCTGGAGAGCCCTTGCGGATTCCGTCAGATGGGGTTAAAGTGTCATGGTCAGATTTGCCCAGAGGCAGCGGGGCAGTAAGGATTGTTTCATTCGATGTATTGCACTGAAAGTAGTCATCAGCCAAAGGCTTTGGCGACAGGGCCTTTAGGTCACTATAGGCTGGGAGGCTGTCCCTGCTCTTGTTCCGTTCTAGAGGGCTACAGAGCCTCGATTCATCTAAACTCATTTTGCCCATATCAAGTACAGACATTTCAGAGCTAAACTTTGCAGCAGAAAACATGATGCATGAGTAGTGCGGGGCCTTTTGAGAGGAGGCCCTCAGCGTCCCATCGTCGGTATAGTAGCGGCTTCTGTCATCGGGACTGCGGTCGTAATCCTCAGCCGTGCCAAGCGTGGAGCTCCCACCTCCCAGCGGGCCCTTGGAGTTGTCCATAGAACGCGATCGCTCTTTAGCCTTATCGGGCCGCTCGTTGCGTGACTTGCGGTCCTGAGTGTGGCTGTGGCTCCGGTGCACTCTAGAATGTGATGTCCCACGTGAAGGCTCAGGGAAAGGCATCTCTGTCCGCCTCTTTGCAAGCTCCCCCGAAACATCCCACTCTGGGGTGACAGGAAAGTGTGACTCAGCAATGTTGGGGTTGCTGTGGACAAGATAGGCACCACCGCTTCTGCGTTCCATCGTGTACATTCCCTCTCTTGGCGAGCGTACCAGAGAATGGCTGAAAAAACGGTAGTCCCTCTCCAGGCTGACTGCTGGCAGGTCCAGATTGGAGCCCTCTGAGGGGTCTCCCCGAGAAGCTCGCGTCTTGCTGTGCGAACGTGACTTCCCGTGTGGCACACGCCGGTGACCTCGGCTACGGCGACTGCGGGCACTGTGCTGTGCGGATGAGCTGGCCTTGCAGCGCTGAGCTCGTTCCTCTTCCAGCCGCTTCATGACAGCTGTGTGACGGGCCACGTTCTCCACTGTCAGGTCTGGGTTGATGCGGCGGATGATCTCCATCTCCACCTCACGAGGGATCGCTGCAGCCGACGGTGTGTCCTCGTCCCTCAAGGGCCACTCCTCTGGAGGAAACTGTGCTGAAAAGGTGGCCAGGTGTTTGGTCTTGTCCTTTTTGAAGCTCAAGCGGAACAGCTTCAGCCCAAACTTCTTAGACTGTCTCTCACTACTGCCCCCACCACTGCCCTCCTTCTTCTTGGTTAGCGTGTCTGTCTTGTAAGAGAAGGTGGCGGTCATGCTCTTGTTCTTGTCGGTTGGGTCAGGTGGGTGCTGAATGGCAGGTGGAGGAGGTGGGGGTTGTGGGTATGAAGGGGGATCTCCTTTGGGTTCTTTTGGGGATTTCCTTTGAATTGTGGAGGTATGAATGCTGGGCACCTCATCGCGGTAGGCATTGTAGGAGTCGCAGTGGTTCTTAGGATTAGGCCTTTCTCGTACACAGCCAGAAGTGGAGGGAGTGATAGTTCCAGATTGTGGTGATGTGCATTGCTGTTGAGGTGGCGGCTGTTGCTGTTGTTGCTGTTGCTGCTGTTGTTGCTGTTGTTGTTGTTGTTGTTGCTGCTGCTGCTGCTGTCGCTCTGGATGCCGCTCGTCCAGGTGGTACCACTTGCTGTTGGTGCGGATGAGGGACGGGGTGATGAAGTAGGTCTGTGGAGTAACAATGAAGTAACCTTCTGATGTGGGGTAGATCTTCCTCTCCCGTACCAACATGTTCAGTGTGTGCCGCAGGATCTCTGGACTCGGAGTGGGTACACCTGAAGAAAATACAATCAAATGTAAATTTCATAATAATTTTCAGAGTGAATTTTCAAACTAAATGCAAGTGCTGACACAATGTTTTCTATTTGGCTAACATTTGTGATATGATAATAATACATCTTCAGTCAATACCAATTAATTTTTCAAAGGAATAGCTCAACAGGCAAACACTTAGCTGTGGAAAATAGAGTGCAGAGTGGGGAGGGGGTGAGTTTTGGGGATGGGGGTTGCAGATTAGTAGGTTCATGTTGATGTCATCATGATCCAGAACAGCTCTGACATGCCAAAAGTAGGATTAACCTTAAGTAGGTGTGATCACACAAATAACTACAGAAGGCCGATCAAAACAAGAGCATTGGTTGCTGATCTATGTCACCACCAATCACAACACACCAGCCATTACCTTATCTTTCATCATCACGTCTGTAAGCCCCTCAGTGTATTAACAAGACAAAAACTGCCATTGTGTGACTTACCAAAGGGGTTCTCCTTTATAAGATTTACTCATACAATGAAAAAATGAAAAAATACAAAATAATAATAATAATAATAATAATTATAATAAATTCTTAATCTGGGAGAAACTATCAAAACAATTACCAGCACACTCAAAGACAGACATAAGATTTGTGACATGACTCAGTGCTGTGGACGTTTCTTTGAGTTGAATATCACATGTGTAAACTAAGTAAACATCGTCTGTAACTCACAGACAAGGAGCACCAACAGGGTAGACTGCACTACAGGATACATGGTGTCCTCGCTGCACTCAAGTCCTCACTTCACCCAAATCAGCTTTTCAACACTCTCAATCACAGAAACACACACACAACGGATAAAGGAGCAGATAAGCTGTAACTAGTCAGGGTTAAGTGTTGCCTGCCATTACATCATACAGTGGTAGTTGCCATACCAACATGACGCAACCCAAAGCCTCTGTTCCTTTTTTTCCCCACTCCTTCTTTGAGGGAAAGCAGACAGACTATTCAGGTGAAGTTTGCACACTTTGCACTTCGATTGACTGATTTCTCTGAACATAGCTTGGCAACGTAAGGTGTACAACAGGGTCATTCTACAAATATTATAAAAAAATAATGTTTATTAAAAAACAAAAAATAGCTTTGGACATTCAACTGTTTCTGAAACTGTAAACTGTTGGAGTTTCCCATAGAAAAATTAGTGTCAACATAAATTTTATTTCTACCAGTACCATGAAATAATATTAAACGGATAGTTTACTCACCCTCAAGCCATCCTAGGTGTATATGACTATCTTCTTTCAGACGAACACAATCAAAGATGTATTTAAAAATATCTTTGCTCCTCCAAGCTTTATAATGGTTGTGAATGGGGGTCCACATTTTGAAGCCAAAAAATGCATCCATCCTCTATAAAAGTAATCCATACGGGTCCAGGGGGTTAATAAAGGCCTTCTGAAGTAAAGCGAAAATTTTTAAAATATTTAAATATTTAACATATTTAAAACTTTATAAATTCAAATAACTCGCTTCCGGCGGACAACTGTACGCATACTGCAAGTCGACTTGTGCCAAATGAGTAATCCTCTGACGCAATGTATGACGCATGATGTAAGAGTAGCTTAAGCTTAGATGCCTGTCGCAGTTCAAACAAATAGGGCTGGGCAACAAACTCAAGCTCTTGAAATCCACCGCCATTTCTTTTTAAAAATGGTCGTTTTACACTTCTAATTCGTGACTGGTGTTATTTTTCTCTATACTCTGCGCTTCCACGTTCGTCATTGCGTCGGGTCATAAGTTACTCTTCCGCCACAAATCGATGTGTACGGCCGTCTGCGAAAGCTAGTTATTATAGTTAATAAAGTTTTAAATATGGATATTTTTCTTACAAAAACCCATCGATTTGCTTCAGAAGGCCTTTATTAACCCCCAGGAGCCATATGGATTACTTTTATTATGGATGGATGCATTTTTTTGGGCTTCAAAATGTGGCCCCACATTCACAACCATTATAAAGCTTGGAGGAGCAAAGATATTTTTAAATATATCTCTAATTGTGTTCGTCTGAAAGAAGATAGTCATATACACCTAGGATGGCTTGAGGGTGAGTAAATCATGGGATAATTTTCATTTTTGGGTGAACTAACCCTTTAAGTGAGGTAGAAAATCAATGTGTATTGTCCACTCCAAAAAAGTCACAATAATCATATCCAATAATTACAGTTAGTACAGAAACACAGTATTTTGTTCCAAAAACATTATTATAAAATGTATATTAAAATGTACATTATTATAAAAAAAAAGTTTTTATTGTGATGGGGTATGAATATCTTCCTTTTCATTCTACAAATCAAAATGATGGTCAGTCTTACTTTACTGTAAATGCCTTGCCTGAAAAATACTGATTATGGATTTGACCAAGTGCTATAATCTCAGCATATGTAATGAAGCCAAAAAATTGGGTAACACTTTATTTTGATGGTCCCTCTTGAACATTCTGTTGACTAAAAGTAACTTTGCAACTACAAGTCAACTAACTCTCATTAGAGTATTAGTAGACTGTCTGCTTAATATCTGCTAACACTATTTTGATGGTCCCCCAACAGACATTCTAATCTAACCCTAAGTAACTTATAGTATATGCAAGTACATGCCCTAACTCTATCAGTCTACTATTACTCTACTAACACTCTAATGAGAGTTAGTAGACATGTAGGCGCAGTGTTACATATAGTCAAAAGAATCTTAAAGGGACCATCAAAATAAAGTGAAACCAAAATTTGTGGCTGGTCCAAAATGGGAATTTATCAGACATGATAAAACTGCCAATAAAACTGGAAGTCTTTTTATGATGTTACATATGTAATTCCTAATGTGGAAATTCCTAATGCGTCTATTATAAAATACTCAGAGTGTGTTTACAGCACTCGAGTGTGTGTGTGTGTGTTTGTGTACATAAGTGTGTTTGGAGGGCTACCCGGAAAGCAGGTGGCAAGGTGCTCCATCAGCGCATCTTGTGTGACAGGCTTGCGGGCAGAGTTCATGGCTGAGATGGCCAGACACAGAATCTCTCCCAGTGGGATGAACTGAGACTGACTGATGGGTGACATACTGATTGGAGATACATCGCCTAGAGAGAGAGAGAGAGAGAGAGAGAGAAAATAATGTTCAGTCCTACTTTACTAGATCATGTTTGTGTTGCATTAAAAAAGTTGACATTTACAGACCAATCAGTTGGCAAACATGCAAGCAACAAAATAAAAACCCCTAAGTATAATTATGAGTTCAAGATATCTCCAATAGTATTAATGTGGGACCTGTTAAGATGGAGAGAGAGGAGAAAGGAGGAGTTTGAGGCCAGGGAGGGGTGTGGAGGAGGTTTCAAGATGCTATACGGTCACAGCAGTAGCATGAGGGTCATCCAGGGTGTGTGATCACGTGTTGCCAAATGTGACCTTATACTGACGACTCAGCGATAAGCCCCTCTGCCTGCATAGGCAGAACGACCCCAGGCCATGCGTCAATATTGATCCCAAAAAAGCACCCATGCATATTGGATTTACTAAAAACACAGCTCAGAACAATCAAACATGTTATATCACATAATACATATGAGAGATTATGCTTCACTTTTGCACCTTTTCATTAAAACTAAAATGCCACTGGAATAATGGAATATAATAAAGACATAAAAATGAAATACAATATTGGAATATTTGATATAATTTATGTATTACCCACTATTGTCCAGCTCATTATTAAAATAAGCATATCCACTATATTATTTGCAGTTTGAAATTTAGAATAACATCAAATCTTTTCATATAGATATTAAACTGCAAATGAAATACTATATGCAGAACGTCTGTCTGAAACACCTGATAAACTCCATGTATTCCCAGTGTAAAAGTTACAAACACTATGGGGCTTAATAGTGAGAACTGAGTCAGCATTATCCAAACCATGGCTAGCTAGGCAAAATTAAGATTATGGATCATTTATACAGTTATTCATACTGAAATTAAGTTCAGTTCATCAAAGGAGAGGATGAGATGAGAAATACAATGCATAATTCTATACCATTGTTCATAAAAAAACATAAATTATATACTTTATTGGAGATGATGTCCAAACTGATAAGCAGCAAAAGAAACACTGATCAAGTGTCTGTTGACGTGCATTGAAAAAAGCCAAAAGAAAAATCTTTTACACAGAGGTTAAACTGTAAGCCCAAACAACTAATTTAACCTTTAAAGATTATGCTATGCTTCACTACTTAGCTCACCATGCTAAAAGAAACCATAAAACTGGTCCGAGTCTAGCATAAAGGGCAACAAAGGGTCTGAAGCTGCGCTGCTAACACTGCAGGATGCAGATAGGATGACATCATCCACACGGAGCTGCTGCTCTCCTGGTGCGTACGCATGTGTGTGTGTGCGTGTGTGTGTGTGTGTACGGCAGGCAAAGGACCATCACTCAAATCCCAGCCTCTTACTGTTCAAGCAGAGTGTGTACAGACAGCAACGGGCTGCTCGTAACCCTCTAAATGACTTACGAAGCATTAATGACTGTAGGGGAGGCTGGTAGCCTAGTGTTGTTTTTGTGAGGTATCAGCATGTTAGAGCTAAATTCACTTGCTCTCCATTATGAATTTTATTGTTTTTACTTTAGTAGGGGGAGGAGAGTGGGTGTGAGGATATGAGCGAGAAAGAAAGAGCAGGATGGAGGGAGGCGCAGAGAGACCCCTCCCTCAGCTCCTGTGCTGCAGCCATCAGAAAAGGCGGCTCTGACGATGGACACTTACCCAACATGCTCCACTCCACACAAAGACAGGAGAGGTGTGACCAATCACAAGCAAGCTTCATGCACACCTTTTTTTTTATACTCTCCTCCAGCACTGCTCACTGGTGCACACATACACATACACACATATCTGCTTGCTCTACCCTCTCCTCTGTCTCTCTCACACACACACACACACAAGCTAATAGGTGGCCTGCTGAATTCGTTGTTATGGCAACGCATCCCAGTTGCTCTCTCTTATTCCTCAGATGTGTGCTACTCCAGGATTTCTCTCTCTCTCTCTCCAGCACCCAACCTCCTGTTCTTCCTGTCTCCATTCCTGCTCTTGTGCTTCACACTCTATCTTGTTAATGAAAAATTGAGGAGAGTACGTTGGCTGCAAGACTAAGCAAAACCTGCTCAACCACAAAGGCCATTTAGGTAAATAACCCCTATTAAATACAGACACACACACACACACACACACACACATCATCTCTTACTCCTTGAGTAGTATATTAATATGGAGATTTTTTTTTTTAAAGAAATTAATACATTTATTCAGCAAGGATGCATTAAATTGATCAAAAGTAATATTAAAAGACATTTATAAGGTTACAAAAAACTTGTATTTCAGATCAATACTTTTTTTTAACTTTCTATTCATCAAAAAATTCAGTTTTGCCATCACAGAAATAAATTAAATTTTAGTTTTAGTAATAGTAAAACAGCAAATGGTTGTTTTAAACTGTAATGATATTTCATAATATTACTGTTTTTTCTGTATTTTTGATCAAATGCTGCCGTGGTAAGCATCATAAGGGCTTTTCACACTGTGCTTAACCCTGGATTATCGTTGGGTAAAGGCGTTTCACACTTGTAATTTAGATGCCGGGTCAGCACCGCTTTTTACCCGGGGTTATGAAACCTTGCCCTGGAGCAGGGTTAGCACCGCTTTTGTGATGTTAACTTCGCATTGCGGTGCCAAACTTGTACAGTGTGAAACGATGCTGTGTTACAATGTTACAACTAGATGCTTAGCAACCGACAACTAATTGCGTGCCTTATATTCACATGCTTTGGGCAGTCACGAAAACACAGCACATTGTATGTCTGTGTATGATAGGAAAAATGTCAAACGGTGGTAGAAAATGCAGAAAAGTCAGCTGATTCCATCTGTGCCTGCCTGGTCATCATCAATAGTCGTGGGAAACAGACAGCTATGACATCTATGATCACAAACAGGACTATGAATAGAACAAACAAACAGCTCGTCCTGCAAAGAAACTTGCACTTTTTATAAAAACAGCATTAATCCTCATGTTTTGTTTGTGGTCTGAAAGACTCCAAGATGGTTTAAGTAGCTAAAAAAAATAATTTAGTACCAGGATGCTACGCAATTACTTATGTCAATCTTATAAAAACTGATTTTAAACAATTTAAACTTTAATTCAACCAGAAGAGACCCCAGATATAATACATGAATAAAAGCTCTATTATGAATTAAAACATTATTATTGATGTATGTACACTATGAATATTTTTGTGTAGGCCTACAGCAGTGGGGTCTCTGGGACCCCAAACTATTTAAACAAAGCTTAAACTTTAAACTTTCACAGAACTTGGGGTTTAATATTCTCTCTGTGTCTGAAAAATGTGGGGAAAGGGCTTAAATGGTGTGTCACATTAAAATACAGTATTACTAAAATACAGCATTAAGTCTTTGTGCAAGCTGGCTTGGCTGCAAGCACAACTGAGGTGACGTCATTTTACTGGGCATAAACACTTGACAGGAATGAGGGAAGAAAGAGAAAGAGAAAGAAAGAAAGAAAGAAAGAGAGAGAGAGAGAGAGAGAGAGAGAGTGTAAAGATGAGGTCAAGAGATGAGAGATAATTTATCCTGTTATAACTTACAATCAACGTATCACAGCTTCTAAAATTGTTTAAGAATGTAGCACAAGGCTACTTGCTGCAAACATTTAACAATAGTCAATGGAAATAGCAAACAAACAGTGGGTCCTGAATAACCCACTTAAGCAAAACTAGTATGCAAAGTAATTTATGATTGGTAATTTAATGTGGACTGATTTGGCTGTGGAAAAGAGCAGTATCAAGTCAAAAGCATGGATTTTTCATTTCAGTGTTTCAAGGAGTCCTTCAATACACAATTTTATATAATAGAACATATAATGTTAAATTAAGATAATTTGTCTTACATAGGCCTAAAACCTCTAAATTTTCACTGTTGTGAAACTACATTTGAGGTGAATCAAGCTGACTAAAAGTGCAACTCATTTTAGCACATGATCTGGGTAAACTTTCCTCTCCACCTCCTGTGAAATTATTTACCTATGTGAAAGTATTCCCTATGCCATCTGCAGTGCCCTTCAGATTTAAAATGTACTCTCTTCCTACAACCTGGAACCTCACTTAAAATGTCTGAATATCATGTGAAGTCCTCTTTGCAGTGCATTGTTGGGCAACTGATACCAATACAGATCTGGACTACTATTAAACAGTATAAACAATATTAAGAATTTTTGTCAACCATTCTGTTGTTCACTATAGGCCGGCCTTTTAAGTGGTAAAATAAAACCAGGAAATTAAAATAAATAAATAAAATAAAATACTGATATAAACTGTGATATTAATTTTGTTGTAAAGCACACTGGCCTTTCATCATTGGGGGGAAAAAAGCTTATTTTTATCTTCTGTATATCAGATTGTGAGAGATGTCACCATCATAACCTTATGAAACTCCGGTAGAAGTTTGACTGAGGCAACACTAGGTGGAGGCAGGAATCCAAAATGTCCAAAATTAAATGGAGGGGGGGGGGGGGGGGGGGGGGGGGGGGAAGAGAGCAGCAAAATATTTTCCAACCTAAATGTATTTTTTAATCTCCTAACTTTCATTCTTCTAAGGCTGTGTCACTCTGTCTTGAATATTCAACACGTTTTGAATATCAAACAAATGTTTATCCAAACAATAGTATTCCATCTGTAGCCTGATCTTCCTGAATTACTGTATTATTAGATCCAACGTGAGATAATAAGGCTAATTTTCTAGCCTAATTGGCACCTGAACACGCTCAATCAATTCAGGGGTGCTACAACACCACTGAGAGAAGATGGAGGCTTGGTCACCTGACTAATCTCCTTGGTGATCTATGATGTAAACATCTCACATTGAGTGGGAGCGAGTGAATGAGGTTCAGTGGGGCACAGATTTGTTACCTATTTGATATGTAAAACACATGCTTGTGGTCTTGTATATTTTAAGGTTTAATTCCTTTATGATAATTTAGAGAATAAACATTTTGATTCATAAATGGCAAAAATGCTCATTTAAAAGTATGGATCCTCTTTTTCCTAAATAGTTCAACGGTGCAAAAACTTGTTACGAAACATTAAGATTCCCTAGAAGAAAAGATGTGGATAAGTACATAGTCTACAAACATGATAAAACTTTTAACTACTGATGACTGATGATTTTCAAATTGAAAATATCATGAATTCTGTTTGTCTAAACAATACAGCAGTACATCACAATTCCATGATTATCAAATTGTCGCTCAACCCAGGTACATTTTGTACTTTGTTAGTGCTACATCTTTAAAAATGTACAAAGAAACAGAGAAAGAAAGAGAGAGAGCCTTTACCTAAATCCTCACAGCTGCCCACTGAACGAGAGGTGACCTCATTTTTTGTGGGAGAGGACACAAAAGATCTGTCTCCATGACAACAAACCAGAAAAAAAGTGTTTGCTTGTACACACCAAATGTGGCCAGCACTACCCATGGAGCCCTATTGTATAGCCCATGCTTTCCACTTGTGCTGTGATGCTGTTCACTCTGGGAAGGCCTGCAATAGTTGAGGCAAAGATCAAGAGCCAAGTGCAAATCAAAATCTATAAGCAAATGGCTGAAACTGCAAATCACTATTTTTTTTCCTCAATCCATAGGTGTGTTTTTCTCAGTACAAACTTTCCTTTCTACATTAACATTCTAAACTTTCCATTCTACATTAACTTGCCAGAAAAAAAAGATGGGGAACCTCATATAAAAGTGGCTTTCCATACTACAAATCTAAAAATACACTATCCAAATATGACATCTCTATACATCAATCAGTATAGTATGACAGTCACCCTCTCCCGCACATTCAGCACGCCCACGAATTACATCACGTCCCATATGGCAGCCCAGCAGCTTCAAACTAGTTCAACTCCACCCATAAGACACACATCCACATACACTCTCTCTCTCTTACTGATAGGTAGGTAATGGATTAGGGTCACCAGACTGACTTGCAGGACTAAAACAGGTTGTTGGATAGACTTAAAGGGATAGTTCACCCAAAAATGAAAATGACCCCATGATTTACTCACCCTCAAGCCATCCTAGGTGTATATGACATTCTTCTTTCAGACAAATATAATTGGAGTTATATTAAATAATGTCCAGGCTAATCCATGCTTTATAATGGGAGTGGATGGTGCACCAAATTCTAAAGACAGAAAAAATGCACTTATCCATTATAAAAGAAGTCCACACGGCTCCGGGGGGTTAATAAAGGCCTTCTGAAGCAAAGCAATGCGTTTGTGTAAGAAAAATATCCATATTTCAAACTTTATAAACTGTAATCTCTAGCTTCCGCTAACTGTCATACGCGCGTTCACGAGAGAGTGGCATCCCAGCTTATGACGTAGGACGCATGCTCAGCGTGAGCTCTGGTGACGAACACGGAAGCGCAGAGGAGAGAGCAAAACAAAACACCGGTCACTAATTAAAAGGAGAAAACTAGGATTTGTTAAGAAAAATGTCAGAGGATTTCGATATAAGCCAAGAGAAGACTTTGTTTTTTGCCCAGCCATATTTGTTTGAACCAGAGTATACCAACCAGGAACTCTGGGAGATGGATGAGGAGCATCCATCTCTGAGCAGCAAAACAAACTGTTGGCCGAGGCATGTTTATATTGTCGGAGTAAATGCCAATCACTAGCGAAAATCACGTTAGCCAAACCCCGTAAGTCACATCACCAAAAACAGCAAGCTAAGAGGGGTAACTCACCCATCTGATGAGCCGAAAGTGGTGGAAGACGCAACAGGGTAGAGAGCTCGCAGCAGCCTGATGGCAAAACTGGCAGGCAGTTAAAATTGCAGTCAACAATCAAGTCCAAAGCACCAACAGTTAGAATTGGAGTAATCCGAAAAGCACAGTAATCCGATGGTGATATAGAAATACAAATAAAGCAGTAATCCGATCAGTGCAGCAAAACATACAAACAAACAATCCAGGTTTGAAGCGGCAGCCAGTCACGCACAGCGCTCTGCATCTGCCTTTGATGTCGGCGCACGTAATCTCAAGACTTTAGCTTTGTTGAAGCAACCCGGATATTCACAAGAAATCAGCATTAACATAAAATGTAGAGTATAGCTCAAATAATTCACTTCTTCACGTGGATTTCCTTTGCTGTACACAACTTGGTTCTCGTGAGACTAGCATATTCTCACCGGAGCTCACGCGCAGCATGCATCCTACGTCACAAGCTAGAACGCCACTCTCTCGTGAACGCGTGTACAACAGCTAGCGGAAGCTAGAGATTACAGTTTATAAAGTTTAAATATGGATATTTTTTTAACACAAACGCATTGCTTCGCTTCAGAAGGCCTTTATTAACCCCCCGGAGCCGTGTGGACTTCTTTTATAATGGATAAGTGCATTTTTTCTGTCTTTAGAATTTGGGGCACCATCCACTCCCATTATAAAGCATGGATTAGCCTGGACATTATTTAATATAACTCTGATTATATTCGTCTGAAAGAAGAATGTCATATACATCTAGGATGGCTTGAGGGTGAGTAAATCATGGGGTCATTTTCATTTTTGGGTGAACTAACCCTTTAAGCCTTGTTTATGTGTAGCCACGTCAGAGTGCACCACAAATGCCTATAAAAAGCAAGCCTCAGTGACGTCGAAAACATCTTGGTTACATCAACAGTATCTAATTAGATGTATAAACCATCACTTTAAATTCATATTTAGGACATGTGAGTGGACTGGGCTATGTGACATGCAGCTGGCAGTCAAAAGCAAAGCAGGAAACTTGTCAGAGGTTGCTAGACCAATGTCATTTTTTTTTAGTGGGCAAAAGCAAAATAACATTCAACTTATAATTTTCTCAACCTTGTTTTTTAAATTAGTTTAGCCTTTCAATTTTAGACCCTTTATTAAGGTCCTAGGCCAAGTTAAGTTTCAAATAGATGGGAATATTGAAGTCTCAATTAGTAACTGAATCAGTTTTGTTAAACTCCATACTCCATGGTAACAATGTTGGGATAGATATTGGTGCCTGTATGTTTTATAACTTACAACGGTATATTGCATCAAGTGATATAATGTTAATATACCTATATTTGAACTACCAAATTAGATTTTTTTTTCTCCTTAAAAAGTACTGATAATAATACGGGTGGAATCAGACTTCATCATAAGTGTCCTGTCCAGGAAACATGGCCAATACTCATGTGTAGACGGTGTGCAGACCCAGCAAACATTGGTCCAACGGCAACGTCATGTCCCTGGCCAAAAAATAGTCATGGTAGGACAACATAAATCGGTAAGAATATGTAAAAGACAGAACATTTCCTAAAAATGCATTCAGATACATTTGTACATGTCTACAATTCTCTGGGGTTGCATGTATAATTGTTACTTTGACTTTTAGCTGCATGTAGTTCAATATACAATAATTAATTAATTAATAAGATAATGTCAAAGTCGTCCATTCACATTTCATTTTGGAACTATTTTTCAACCATGACGGGACGTGTTGGGGGGATATCTTTTAACATACAGAGTAACATACAACACTAAAATGATGCAATAAACATGAACTAAAAACAGAAAATATAACAAAACATCCTAATGTGCATTATTAATAATAGAAAATGATAAGAAACAAAATCATTTATATAAAATATAATCATATGTGATATGTGTCAGACAGGGAATTCTGGGAATGTCCTTTTACTGTTTTTCCACTGTAAATATACAGTATTTTCATTGTTTATTTGCAAATGTCATACATTAACAGTAGATTGTTTTACAGTAGATTTACATAAAATGCAATGTTTACAGTTTTTTATGGTAAGGTAACTTACAGTTAACAAATTAAAAGGTTTTTATTGTAGCATTATTAAAAAAAAAATGTTTTTATAGTGTACAAAGCAGGATATCAGAGCAATCAGACCCACTCTCTGTATAAAATCATGCTACATTTGAAAGAAATTCAGTATGTAGCATATGTGCAATGTTTCTGTTCTGTAAACAAACATTTTCAACATACAACAGTACAATCAACGCCATTAAAATTCCTTTCAGCTTTAAAGAAAATGCAGGACATCCACTAATAGTAGCTCACAGTATGTTGTTAGTACAGTAGCAATATTTCAAACACAACAAAAGAGTTCCTCAGAACTACCCTTCTACATTCTGTTTCTTATTTACACTCTCTAAACCACTTGCCGAGGGTCTAGGCATTACATGTGTACTAGGTTGAATACTTTTTTTTTCCATTACCACAACGGATAAAGTCTGATCATGCGAAGCAGAGATATTGTGTGCGCTAGGCCAGCAGGGTTAATGTGTTGCTGCTGCAGCTAGCCTAGCCTAGCACTGCCTCAGATGAGAGTATACAGACTGTAGGCCACTACACTCCACCGCATTGACACACTTTCATTCCACAAATCTGCATCATGCGTCAAGCAACGTATGAATGTATATAAGAAGAATTTTATCTTTTGGAATATTGAATTTAAATTTCAACTTCAATAAAACATGCTTGTGAATATGGATGTGAAATCCTGGACCAAAATAAAGTTTGTTTATTTATTTGTTTATTAGCAGCCAAGGTCACCATGAGTTAAAATCAATGGCAGTCTACGTTATGCTATTGACTGGTCTGGCTAGCTTGTGCCAAAGAGTTCAGCCCCCTGAACAACCCACATTTACGCTCAGATTATCTGATATTGACAAAGAACTATACATGTAGTTAGACCAAGTAAACATCATTTTGAATATCTGTAAATGTTTAAATTTAAAGTTACTGTTTTTTTAGGCTGAACATTAATGAGAAAAAAATATTTGATTTTTTGAATATTACATTTCAAGCAGTGTGTAATAACTGTTTGTAAATGTAAAAGGTCTGCAAAGTTTTTAAAGATCAAAGTGCACAACAAATAAAGTTGTTGTCTCCTAAAAGAAAGAATCGATTCTGAACTGCTGAAACAAATTGTCAGTAATTCCAGTGTCAATTTCTGTTACATACCTATGTAACAATGTAACAAATTTGCATAATGCCAGCCAAACATCTACTTTGACCCTCAAACACTGTAAATGTAGCTGAGGCCTGGAAGAGTTTGGTTCATGTTGTAGACATGTCGAGAAGAAGCTGTTTTCAACACTGCGAATCCACTTTGCATGCACTTCCAAAAGATGAGGACTCGTGCTGGAATTGATATGGAAGAAAACAGCACAATCTTTACTGTTTGGATCACTGTGTATATAAGCTCTGAGGTATTTCAGATAATGATAATGGACTTTTTCTTTCCGACACCTGCTGTTAGCAGTAGACCAAATTACAACAGACTGGGCCAATCAGAGAAGAGCTGGCTCCCGGAAAAGAGCAGTTTAGAGAGATTGAATGTTCGAACAAATCGTTTTCAGACTCTTTGAGAAATTAGGTGAAGTGCAATGTATATTATGAGAAAATGACATTATTTTTTTTACCCTTGATGTATATAAATCTATTGTATGAGACCTCCAAAACAAAATTAGGAACCTTAAAATTAGTATAATGAGGGCACTTTAATAAAGTTGCGTAAAAGTCACCCACCTTCACTTTCATGACAAATACATAAAAAATCTTTACTGTTAGAAACATTTCTGTGAAAAAAAGTCTCTAGAAAATCCCCCATCATACAGCCACATCTAAAAAAGGGGCATATAAAAACCTCTGATCCTGATATTCTGAGATATCTGTCTCTGAGGCAGATGCTGTGGCACTGGATTCAAATTTAGCCAGGGCAAGAGTAGCCCTTGCCAAAAGCAGGCCATCCTCTGAAGAGAGTCTAGGGATGGAGTAGCAGAAATCGTAAAGTATTTGATCATGAAAAGACCAAGTGTAAATGCCCTCCAAGTAATATTTCAGTCAGCCAGGCCACAAAAAAGCTTCACTGTTCCAAAACATAACTACACATGAGCGAACAGTCATGGGTAAAACGCATGTATGATGCAACTGCAAAATTCAAAGAGTCATTGTCATATGGGGAAGGAAGGATTCAACAGAAAATTGTGGTGCTTAACATTAGCAGTGTCACAGAACCCTGTAATGTTTGCATATAGCACAGGAAGAGTACAGAATTTATATTGCAGAGACACATTTATGTGGGCAAGTGTACATGTGCATACCCAGTTGGATAGCAATCAGATTGATCACAAAACACAAAAACATTGTGCAGTTAATAAATAACTCAAGTAATTCAATGTCTTTCACAAATAATCTTGATCAGTAAATTAAATACTTTTCTAGAAACTGCTCTAAAAGAGTGAAAAAAAAAAAAAAAGATCAGAAACAAAAAGAACAGTAAATGAACAGGTGGCTTTAACAGAAACAGAGGAGCTTTTGCTGAAATATAAAACATGGCTGTATAAAGTTTTGCACAGCAATTAAAAAATAATGAATTTGTCATATCTAAAGGGGGTCCACTGTAGTGGAAGACCACTAGTGAAAATTTAAATTTTTTCATTTTATTTTTTCTAATTTAAGGTTGGCATGAAACAGAAGTTGTCATCATCTTCTCCATGACGTATATCCAAGTTAAACAGCTTCTCGAACGAGAAAAAAAAATGTAGGTTGGGATTTTATTTTGTCCATCAGGAATTGATTAGATTGTGGGAGTGTTGTCATTTGCTATAGCTGTGATGCCCCTTGCACCAAGGAACACTTCAGAGAAGAGAAGAGATGATGGGAGGGAACGTTCTTTTTTATTAAAGATTACAGTGACACATGAATTTAAAAAAAAAAATTGAATGATGCGCACAGATAAATCATTTATAATAAACGCTGCAATATTACATTAAAAAATAAAATTTGTCAAATTTGATCGACAACTTTATAAATTAAAAATATAATACAATATAACAATTTGTGAGAAAAGATAAATATTAAAAAAATATAAATAAATATATATATATTTAAATTTCACAATATCTTATTATTTTGGTATGTCCTACTTTTGCTTTAATGACTCTAGAAATCTTGATGATCCATGTTATCCCAGCATAGTCTAAGAATGTTCTAAAGAATTTTGTTGGCTTAAATGGAAGCAAAATATTTAATGTAAGGAAATATGAGTACAAATGAGTTAACATGGTCAATCGCACATTGGCTTACATTTGATATAGTCATAAAGAAAAAGTGCAAAAAAAACCTTTCTTTTTTAGAGCTTAAGTGAAAGATTTCACAGGTTTTTAATATGACCTCTTTTGGACCTCATAATATTGAGGGTAGTTTGATTGAGTTTCATTTTCTAATTCTCTTTTCTTAAGACCAAAAAGTTGCCTTACGACCCAGTGAATCTATCTACTGCAATGGGAACACACAGCTCTGTTACACAAACTTTGAGCTTCATCCTTTGATAAAATAATCTTTTCATTTCTTAAAGGGATAGTTCACCAAAAAAATAAAAATTATTCCATAATTTACTCACCCTCAAGCCATCCTTGGTGTATATGACTTTCTTCTTTCAGATGAACACAATTGGAGTTATATTAAAAAATATCCTGGCTCTTCCGAGCTTTGTAATGGCATTGAATAGTGCCCAGTTTTTGAAGCGCAACTATTCATCATAAAATTAATCCATACAACTCCAGTGGGTTAATAAATTCCTTCTGATGCAAAGTGATGGGTTTCTGTAAGAAAAATATTCATATTTAAAACTTTATAAACTATAGTCACTGGCTTCTAGACAGGAGTTCACGAGAGAGTCAAGTTCTGGCAGAAGGGTGACCTCTGACCCGATGTATAATGTATGACGTAGAGTAAGCTTAAGTAAGAACTGACGAATGCGGAAGCACAGAGGACAGAGCAAAACAAAACGCCGGTCACAAATTAGAAGTCTAAAACAATACGTTTTAGAGATAAATGTCACAGGATTTTGATATAAGAGAAGAAGAGCTCGTGTGTTAAAACAATGCAGGCAGAATGAATCATTACCATCAGTCAACGCAATTCTATGTCCTACATCAGGTCAGAGGTCACCCTTCCGCCAAAACTCGACTTTCTCGTGAGAACGCGTACAGCCGTTGCCGGAAGCCAGTGATATAGTTTATAAAGTTTTAAACATGGATTTTTTTTTATTTTTTTTTTACAAAAACCCATCACTGCACTTAAGAAGGCATTTATTAACCCACTGGAGTCGAATGGATTACTTTTATGATGGATGAATGCGCTTTTTGGAACTTCAAAAACTCGGGCACTATTAAATCCCATTACAAAGCTGGGAAGAGCCAGGATATTATTTAATATAACTCCGATTGTGTTTGTCTAAAAGAAGAAGGTCATATACACCTAGGATGGCTTGAGGATGAGTAAATTATGGGATTTTTTTTTTTTTTGTGTGTGTGTGTGTGAACTATTCCTTTAAGTCATCTTGGCCCTTAGCAATGTATAGTGGTCCAGTCTGTAACCAAAAAGAGAGAGAGGGGATAGAGATGAGTGCTCAGGGTGGTCCCCTCAGACTAGGCCCAGACTCTCTGCTGACCCACTTTCATCTTAACACAAGAAGCACAGTCGTACTCCGTAGCCAACACTACTACAAGAACATTAGCTGAATAAGGAGGTGATGAAGATACAATCATACTATATGCACAGCCCTCCATGTTACTGTAAGGATTTGTTAGTAACCTTCAGGCCTGGCACAAAATGGAGACCGGCGTTCTTTCCATTCACGACGGAAAGGTCAAATATCGCTATATAGGACATACTATAAACGAACGCTGTTTCAAATGGGGGTCAATGCAGAATCTTCACTGCATGCAGTATGTTAGCTTGCAGTCCTATTTCCGTGGCCTGATCACTCGCCATCCCTCCCTCTCTCATGCTCTCATTCTCTTCTCAATCATCCCATGCAAATCCTGCATACAGTCCCACTAGTGATGTCAGCATCTGGGATGTCCAGAACTGGGGTGGATATTTTTAGCCTGGTGCAACGAGTGATAGTATGTGTAGAAGAGAGAGAGAGAAAAAAATAGAACGACAGAGCGAATCTGTGTAATGAGGAAATAATGAGACAGTCCATATTAAAATAGGTGTGTGTGTGTTTGTCAGAACAGGGAAAGCAAGAGACACTATACGAGGACTTTCACACATGCGTGTGTGTGTGTCATTATTAATGCAAAAGATCCCAAAGGCTTAACCGAGTTCCTCATAGTGGCTGGATGATTTTTACAAATCTATCAGCTGACTAGAGGCGGAGACCAACAATTTATTCAAGCACAGCCTCTTCTATCTCTCTCTCACGTTACTACAGAGGCCAGGCTATTACTGCACCAGCATGGCCTCGTTCCTCTCCCACGCCTAAATCAGGGACTCACAGCTGGGCCAGTGCGTACCTGCGAGCATGTAGTTACTTTGTGCCACTAACTACGGTTCAGTGGAAAACAGGCAAGCTAGATAAAACCCTTAGTCAACGGACACTTTCTTAATGCACAATCCTGGTTTTATTGATTTATAGGTGCAAGTTATGCAAAATAGATTTTAAAAAAAAGTTTGTAATATTGCCAAAATGTATTAACTGTAAACTGACTTTCATTTTCTACTTATGTCACTTAGGTCAGGCAGGCTTTTGGATAATGTTAATCAATTTTCAAATAGCTACTCAGGCATTGTTTTAGCAAACTCATATTCATTGCAATTCAATTTTGGTATATAACACCCACTTTTCACCATCCATCAATTCCTAATGCATAAAACTCAAACTTTTTTCATGGAATATCCTGTTCATTGGAAATACGTCACATTACATAAGTAAAAGTGGGTTGCAAATTGAAATTCAAATATAAGGACAACATTTTGCACTAGGATAATTTTTATTTTTTTGTAGGAACACATTTTATATAAGATCTTGGTTTTGCTTGTAGTGTAGGATTCAGCAAATGTTTCCACAGACACATACAAGAACTATAATATACCATTCAAAGTTTGGGGTCAGTAATTTTAAAGAAATTAATACTTTTATTTAGCAAGGACACAATAAATCAATCAAAAGTAACAGTACTTACTCCTGAAAGAAAGTGTTTCATGGTTTCTACAAAAATACTTTGAATGGTAGTGCATCTTCTTCATGCCAAATTAAAAATGCTAAAAGAAAAACTTGCATATTTTTATAGTACTTATACTGTAAATTGAAGTCATATATATTTATAAATCAATGACATGCATTAGAGATCATATGCTTGTTATATAGCATAATTGTATTAGTACTGGTCCAATTATAAAATAATTGTTTAAGACTATAACAAGAATACAACTCATTGTATGCAGCTAGTCTTATTGTAGTCAGGGTCAGTTACTGGGTCAGCTAACTTTATTTGTAGTTAGGCCCCAGAGGTTTTCAAGGATATGTCTGTATACCGTGATTACCCTGCACCGACAAGTAAGCACAGTTTTAAGGACACTCTTGACAGCTACTGTTGTTGGGCACACAGTAAAGCTCATTGGTAAAATGACATTCATGTGCTGCAGTTATCTGTGTTTTTATTACAAAGTCTGTTTTTCACACAAATTATTATTACAGGAGCATTATCGATTAATAAAGACTTATTTTTGAGTGGATTCTTGCACAATTATGTTATGACCTCAAAACATAATTTTGCAAAAATCTTGCTCCAGGCACGTTTTTTGCATTGAGCCTATGTTGTAAATTTCTGTCAGTTTATCTCACTATTTATGTCACTTGACAGCCATAGTGATGGAAAAGTGCAGCTCAAACATTCTCTTAAACATCTCCTTTTGTGTTCTATGGTGGAAAAAACAAAGGTTTGGAATTTTTTTTTTTTTAGGTGAACTATCCCTTTAAAGAACAAAGGGACAGATGGCAAAATGTCAGCCTCTAAATCACTTAGCTGTAAAGCTGTAAAGGAATTGCCACGTTAAAAAAGTGAGACCTGAAAAGAAAAAAAAGTGATAATCTAGGTGTAGACACTTGTATCTGCCTCAGAGTACAGACAATTTAAACCTCATCTGGTAAAAACTAGTCTGCACTTTCCATGGGGTACAAAATAGGGTCTTATAAAGTGAAGAATACTTTTTCAGCAAATGGTCAGACAAAGGAGGTATTTAACATAATAAAATGTTGATTGTCAGTCTCAGAATGTCAAACCATAATTTATATGAATGGTGTATTTTACATGAGATTTCAAATTTTTCAACCCCTTTACCAAACATTGGGACAAAAGCAGTACAAAACCTTGATTTGTGTGATAGTTTCTAGCAATAAACATTAAATAAACCTAAAATGTATTAAATCACTACAGCAAAATGGGTAATAATTGTGCATATGTGTCTAAATTAAGCTACCACACAGTAAAGGTTAATTGGTTTAGGATCAAAAGTTACTGATAAACTTAATTTCCCAGTACCTAAAGAAACAATATTTGTTTGGTCGTTATTCTCAAAATAGTTTTAGTAACAGAGTTGAATGCTTAAATTTTATGGATGCTTTGACTACAATTTGTGGTAATTTACTTGCCTTCATGCCATGCTGTAGAAAGTGATTAAAATTAGTTAAATTTGAATTTTTACTACATTACAGTGAACTTCAACTCAACAGATTATGTAAAATTATGACAGTTGTATGATTTTAATTGTTGGATACAAGAAGGTCAAGACCTCTGGGGTAGGACAGGCTTGTTTAATCAAACATTACATAATATTTTATCAATAATAATTCTCTCAACAAAACATGAAATTTGTGCCTTAAATGCTTTACAAAAACATAATGGAACACCAAAATGTATCCTATTTGTGAGTGTTGCCCAGTGTGCTTAAAGCTAAGAGAACTTGAAGAATTCTTCCCTTTTAGAACCTCTGTGCTAACTGACTAGACAAACATACAAGCATTTGTACATGACATCTGTATTAGCACCAAATTCACTGGAAACTTTCTTTACCTCAAATACAGATCAGTTGGTTTATCATAGAGATGCGTCATCTTCCCATTTCACTATTGAGCTCCTATACAGGTCTGACCAGCTCTTCAGCTGAACATTACGGACAATAACAGAAGACTCACAACCAAAATGGAGAAAAGCAGCCATGAATCCTGAGGCCATCTCACAATCTCTCTCATTACACTCGTACAACAAGGAAACCAGCTGCCAGAACTGTTATTCATGATGCTACAAACTTAATACTGTAAAAACCCTTGCTGGGACCAAAATGGTGGATGCATGATGCTTGATTCATCCTTTTCTTTCATCATTTGTTGTAATTGATTCACCTCTATAGTCTACTTCCAAAGCCCCTGTCAATCAGCATATCAAATACAGAAACCAAACATGCCCAGTTAAACAAGACACACTGATGATGGAGAATGGCAAGTTACTAATGCGCTAGGCTAACAAACCTTTACGGCAGGGTTCCTCAAATCCAGCCCTGGAGTGCCATTGCCCTGCTGAGCTTAGATCCAATCCCACTCAAAGACACCTGAGCAACCTAGTCAAGGTTTTCGAAGTTACAAGAAAATTACAGGTAGGTGAGTTTGATCAGGGTTTGAGCTAAACTCTGCAAGGCAGCGGCCCTTCAGGACCAGATTTGAGGAACCCTGATTTACGGCCTCTGGTCCAAGGTGAATCAGAGGTCCTGGGGGACCCACCTGGTGTCATGTAGCCCCGCGGAGAAGGGGAGATGTGGGTCGGAGGAGGAGGTGGTGGAAAGTGCTTATGGTGGTGGTAGTCCTTCTCACTGCGAGTGCGGATGCGCTCTAAGGCCCGCTCCGATAGATCCGAGCTGGGCCAGGCCCGCCTGAGGTTGGAGCTGCGGGTCTTCTTCATGCCGGCAGGTTACCCGTGGAGGGGAGAAGGGGGGGAGAGAGGGAAGAGGGTAAGGGGAGGGAGGGGGTGGGGAGTAACCTGAGGTTCAGTCCCTCCCCCACATTGGCAGGGGACACCCCAGTTCAGGTATCAGGCCAGAGTCATGGTAAGGGCGCTCTCGCACATGCACACGTGCGTACGCATATACACACATACGCGCACGTACGCACGCGAACCGGGGGTGACACGTGGCGGCGCAGGCGGGCGTGCTCAGTGGTTGGAGGTGGGCGTGGGAGCGCTGGGCAGGGCTGTCCTCTGAGGCATCACCCTTGGCTGGAACAAATCCCGCCGACCCCCTGCCAAACATCCGGATTCATGTGCCACGAAGGGCACATTACATCGCCAGGCACTGCAGGGATGGGAGAAGAGGGGGACAGCGGGGTGGGACGAGAAGGAAAACGAGAAGCAGCGCGAAGACAATTCCGGACAGTGCGTGTGTACCGATAAACACACATATGAGTTTAAGCAAGGTGCATCACGATGAAAGGATGGAGTGATTAAGGAAGATAGAGGAGGGAGGATAGGGTATTGTGGAGGGAGGGAGGGAGGGAGAGAGAGAGAGAGAGAGAGAGAGAGAGAGGCCTGCCTGTCCAACAATAGCCCAATTCAGCGCGGCGGCGGCAGCCCCTCGGACAAGTCCGCTGAAAAACAAAAGGCCTGCCTGGGAAAGAGAAAACGCAAAGGGGGAGGGAAAAAAAGAAGAAAGGCGAGAACAGCCTCTGAGGTGACCTCGAAGCTTTGGTGATCTCAGTCCGCAGACAAGCCCTTGTCAGCCTCCCTCCTCTCCAGCTCTGCCACTAGCCTCCGTCGAAAACGACGCCACGCACGAGGGGAGGGCAGAAAAACCGCGACAAGGGGGAAGGTGGAAAAAATGGAAACTGCAGATGCGGAAGAATGGTCCTCCTCTTTTGTTCCGTAATTCCACAGTGAAGGAGGACGGCGGCTGCGAGGCTACATGCTCATTCACGCGACTACATCTTGTCTCCGAGGCTCCCTCCTCTTTCAATGCTGCTGCCGTCGCTGCTGCTGCTAACACTGCTGCTGCCAGCACCTTATGAAAGGGGTGTGTGTGTGTGAGAGTGTATGTGTGAGTGAGGGGGGAGGCAGAAGAGCAGCAGAGCAAGCGATCGAGTGTGTGAGCGCGCGGCAGAGGCTCTACGTGAGCGTGCGTGTTTTGGAGTGCGATTGAGAGCGAGTTAGCGTAGATGGAAAAGAAAGATGGGGAGAAAAGGAAATAATAGCAGGGTTCATAAAGGAAATTAAAGACTGAATGGAAAATACATGCAGTCCACAGCAGTTGTCCTAGAATAAATGTTTAAAACAAGTGCGTATCCTCTCCATCCTAACCACGACATGCTTTACTTCTATGCTAATAGTATTTGTTCTGTTCAACAATCATTTATCTTTAAGCAGCCAAATCACATTAAATTACAGAAAATAGAGAAATTTGTATAACTGAATAAACAAAGAATTGTAAAATTCATCCACTACTTCCATCGGGACACAATTTTATTTATTTAGACTTTGTAATGACATTAAAGGGATACTGTCCCCAAAAATTCTCTCATTATTTCCTCACCCTCATGTGATCCCAGATGAATATGACTTTCATTCTTCTGTGGAACACAAACAGAGATTTTAAAAAAAATAAAAAATCCATCTTTGTGAGTCCATTTAATGCAAAAGGATGGGTCAAAAAAAATGAACACAATGGTAATCCATACAACCACAGTTGATGAATCAATGTCTTCTGAAGCAAAACGACAGGTGTGTGTGAGAAGAATTACTAATATTTTGGAAACACTTTACAATAATGTTCATTAGTTAAACATTAGTTAATGTATTAACTAACATGAACTAACCGTGAGCAATACATTTGTTGCTGTATTTGTTAATGTTAGTTAATAAAAACATCAGCATGATGTAAGTGCATTGTGAAAATCACACAAGAAGTGCTGACAGTTGGCCAGAAGGTTTATAGTGTAAAAAGTAAAAAATATTAGTATTAGTCTTACACACACCAACCACTGGGGTCGTATAGATAACCGTCATGTTCATTTTGCTGAGTTTTTGAAGGGACAACCTATTCACTTTATATGGATTATATGGACTCAGAGATGGATTATTTTTCTAAAAAGAACTAGTCATATTCATCTGGGAAGGCATGAGTGTTAGTAAATGATGAGAGAATTTTAATTTTGGGTTGGAGTATCCCTTTAAATGCAGAATAGCTGAAGAGAGCTAAATGACCAAATGCCTTTGCTGAACATAATTTGTGAATCATGATGGACTCAAATTTATCATATTTAATATAAAAATATGCTTGAAATCATGAAGACTCACATAAGATGAAGATTCCAGTCATTTCAGTAGTCTAATAAAAAAAAAAGGTAACACTTTATTTAACAGTATCCTTATTATACATTACATAGACTCGCTATAGTAATAATGGTAAAGATTATGCAGAATTACAAGCAACTAACCCCAAACCAAACACAATAGTAACAAGAGTACCTAAAAATAAATTGTAACCCCAAACAAATTATTTTACATGTAGTGGGCCATCTCATGGAGATCACATGACCAGAATACAACTCTCTTTATCTTTGTAATCCTCTATTTATCTGTCACTTTCGCTCACTAAATAAATTAATTGTGGCTGACAGTAAATATTGCATTTCTACAATGGCATAACCACAAACAAAACATACCTATTAAGATGCACTTATGTAACTTGCCATTTTTGACAAACTTAAATAGTTGATACTCAAAAATCTGAAAAAGATCCCAATAATAATTTAACTTGTTTGCAGGGGACTCATGATAGCAGCAGGGGCCATGTATGGGAGATGTAGTTTTGTGTTGATCTAAATCAAGAGGAGGAGAAGGTTAGAGGCCAACTAAGCATGACAAAACACCATTGCCTTCCCTTCAAGCTGCTCCCACTCCCTCTGCAATTAAAATGAGAGAGAATGCGACCACAGCACAGACTCCCTGCACGAAGGCGTTACAGAGGCTAAAGGCTAACAACAGGCAAGAGGGGGTGTGACACAACATGCTGTGAACATGACCTCTGTGACTCAGCATTAAAAGTTGAAGGGACTAATTTTCCAAATTTTACAATAGAAAGTAAAGGTTCTTTAAAAAAAAAAAAAAAAAAATGTAACAAGCTCAGAACCCGTGCCTCTTTAGTTTCAGAATATTAACTCTATAACTAATGTTAATACATACCTACCCAGATGTAAATGTCACAAACACAACATATGTGCTTTTTTTGTAGTAATAATGTATCTAGCAAGAACATAACTGTAGAATATCACAATAAAATCCATAATAGCTGATACATTTAAGCTGATACAATGGAGAGAACCATTTTGAAATTTCTGAGCTTGTTCATAAATTAATTTTCACAAATACAAACCAACAAACTATATAGATGCATGTTTAAGTATGGACAATGGCTAATGTTTCTAGTCCCAGATATTTAGTTTTGATCATTCTGCAATTAGTATAATCCTAACATACCATCTAGTGGTACAACAGTGCTACTATGAATCTCAGTTCAATCCATGGAACAAGTCAGAACAAGAAAAATTTTATCACCTAGCGTGACACATGACAAGTATTACTAGTCAGACTGGTTTTGTATTTTCCTACCCTACACTACTGTTCAAAAGTTTAGGGACAGTAAGATTTTTGCTTTTATGTTTTGAAAGAATTCTCTGTTCAGCAAGTCTGCATTTATTTCATCAAATATACAGTAAAAACAGTAATAATGCAAAATATTACAATTTTTTTAAATACATTTTTAAATGTCATTTATCCCTGTGATGCAAAGCTGAATTTTCAGCAGCATTACTCCAGTCAGTGTCACATGATCCTTCAGAAATCATTCTAATATGATGATTTGCTGCTTTTTTTTTTTTTCTTAAATGTCAATATTGATTAATTTAATGTATACTGCTGAAAAATCTTACTGACGCCAAACGTTTAATGGTGTTCTAGTAATACTGTCTGATGAGGTCAGTAGCCAGACATGCCATTTTCAAAGTTTCTTTAAATAAATACTAGCATTAGTATTAATATGTGACCCTGGACCACAAGACCAGTCATAAGGGTACATTTTTTTTTAAATTGAGATTTATACATCACCTAAAAGCTGAATAAATAAGCTAAATAAGCTTGTTAGGATAGGACCATATTTGGCCGAGATACAACTGTTTGAATATCTGGAATCTGAGGGTGCAAAAAAAAAAAAAAAAAAAAAATCAAAATATTAAGAAAATCACCTTTAGAGTTATTCAAACGAAGTCCTTAGTAATGCAAAAATACATTTTTGATATATTTACAGTAGGAAATTGACAAAATATCTTCATGATTCTTTACTTAATATCCTTATGATTTTTGGCATAAAAGAAGAATCGGTAAGTTTGAATCATACAATGTATTGTTGGCTATTGCTATAAATATACCCGTGCAACTTATGACTGGTTTTGTGGTCCAGGGTCACATATTATTTAGTGTTAGTGTAAGTATGTGTGAGCAATGCAATTCAATAGCCCTATGTCAACATTCAAAACAAGTAAATCTACTAAAAAGTAAATACTCCTCTACTCTGAGGCCATTCAGCAGGTTCAGCTCAGGCACATTTGAGGAGGGAGGCCTTGTGCTAAACTCTTCCTCACACCGTCCTATCCCCGTCTGCCTGCTCATCAGCTGAAATCACTAACTATCCTGCTTGGCTGCGGATTGGAGGACAGGAGATTGGATTAGAGAGACAGGGTGAAGGAAAAAAAGAGTGAAGGCGAAGCTGCTCTCGTTCATTCATACAAAAAGGAAAGGGGGGAAAAAACACCAGCCATCTTATTTCTGAGCCGCAACAGCAGCCGTAACCATGGCGACGTTGCTTGATGAGCTCATAGGCTCTGCAGTAGGACATCTCTAAAAGGTGAATGGTGGAGAGTAGACACTGCTAAAAATAATGGAGAGGGGCTAAGGAGGATTTGATTGCTTTTTAGGAGCCTTTTTTTAAATTGATAAAAAAGTAACATTAAATAGTTTAAAAGTAAATAGATTAAATTATTATGGTTATTACCAACTATCTCTCTCTCTCATATACACTGTTAAAAACAAAACAAATCATAACATTTAAAATAACTGAAATATAATTAAAATCATCTATAGTTATTAGTTATTGTGTTGTCTTATTATTCCTCAGTTGTCATTTGTTTAATTGTTCCGTCTCTACTTGATCTATTATTTTATTTTATGTTTTATTCATATAATAGCTTTGTGATGAATCAAAGCCATATTAATGTGTTACAATTGTAATGTAATCATTAATAATTAACTAAAATGTTACTTTTACCATTTTATTTTTATAATTAAAATTCTACATAATATATTTTAGTATATATGATGTCACTCAAAAGACAAACTTCCGTGATTTACATTAAAACACTATAGGATCAAAGACAGATTCAAGCATCAAAACAATAAGTGTAATACAACTTTGAATTGTTGTTGTTGTTGTTGTTGTTGTTGTTGTTGTTTTTCAATACATCAGAATGAGTCCTGTTTAATTTGTTTTTTTCTGAGCAAAAATTAAATATGCATTTTTACCATGATTTACAGAAGACACCCACTAAAATGTCATTCAGTGTAACAATCTTGTCAGGGATATTTACAAAAAAGAAATCTATTTATGCTATATTAAATGCTAATTACTTGTAATTTTACTTTAGGTTTTGCCCATTTGTCAGCAAGAATTTTTACTCATTTAAAATGCAATAAAATTTAGTATGCTCACTTATTCATTTATATATTTTAATACGTACAGGTCAGAATAAGTATGTTGTTTCAATTTTTACATAAATATAAGTGTTACACTTAATGACAATGGAACATTATTTCACCCACATTTTGGCATTTTATTCTCCCAAAACTTATTTGAAACCTTAAATATAGATGTTTTACTTGTATTTAATGTGCTTTCTAATGTATATAAAATCACTTTTGTAAATTTCTATTGATGCGGACATCTAAATGTCTTTGACCCTATAGTAGAAGGCTGGATGCTGATGAAAATTATACTCCGTGCCTCTAGATGGCAGCAATGCATCAATCCATATCAGGATTTTATTTCTGTCAGCCAGGCAGGTGGAGCATAAGTCTTGGTCAATAAATAAGCCTTTTACAAACAACAGAGTTAAACTCCACACAAATTCACATTAGCAGATTACTTTAAGGTCACGTCACTTTTGACAAATCACAACAGTCATAATATACTCAAGTAGTATGAGAACAGGTTACATTGTGGTGTAATTGTCATATAAATGAATGCTTGAATTTAAAAACAATCCATTAAATTAACATTTAATAGATTACAATAAAACTGAAATTAGGCTGCATGTTTTACTTTATTATAAACAATAAATACAAATAGAATTGAGCATGATATAAAAAATTAAATAAAATAATAAATGTATTTGGCCTATAATATTCTAAAACTCCACAAACAATGTAGACAGACAAGACCAAATTTTTTCTGTCATGAGTGACACTATAATACAGTGTACTCAGACAGTTCCACAAAACCCGTCTAATCCAAGTTGAAATTCTTTTAACGGAGTGTGACCTCAACAGTTGAGTTTTAAAAAAGGCCTGAAAGGAAAGACTGCACAAATGCTCCATTTTAATGGGGAATGAGAAGACAAGACTTCATTACAACTCGTTAAATAGTGTAGGGAAAAAAAGGAATTCAGAAACTGGGGGAAATATATATAAAAGAGGGGCACTGGAATGATATCAAGCTTTTTTCAAGCTCTAAAATATTCAACAGGGTGGAGAATGAGGCTAACTGAAGGAATATTTAGGGGTCTTCAGTAAATGCTTTGTTTCTTGAATAGATCTACTGAGCCCTAATAGGATATGATACTCCATCTGTCCAACTATTTGCTTCCATCCAAATGTCATACATTTTGACTCAGGACATGGTTTCTTATTGGCCGCATTTACACTGCAGGTATTGATGCCCAATTCCAATTTGATGACTATATTTGATTTTTTTTGATGACCAGATTACATAAAAGTGCTTACACGTTAGTGGGTCATATCTGATCTGTACCACATGGGAGGGGAAAAAAATCAGAATTGGATCACTTGAACCATGTAATGTAAATGCGGCCATATACATAACTGAGCACATGAAAATTCCCAATAAACCATCAATAAACAGTCCATTAATAAACTACAACTAACTAGCACTTATCATCTAAAAAAAAAAATATGGGTCAATAAACTATAAGTGAACACAATAAAGAAAAGGTTTGTAAATTCTTCGAAATGCTGGTTTTACATGTTTTGAAAACCTTAAAAACAGAAAAAAAAGGTTTCAATTAAATGACTTTCAATTATAGGTTTTCAACTGAATAAAATGCACATTTTCCTCACACTCTGCACATATCTTTCTTTGAATCATTTTCAAAAAGGTTTTATATATATTTTTCAAGGTAAAAACTTTGTGGATAAAACATTAGTAAGTTCTCCATTAAATAATAATAAAATATTATGCCAAACTACTACTTAAGGTTATCTTATCTTTTTTAAGGAGGCTTTTATCTTCATTATGACTTCAGGACGTTGTATCACCCTGACATAAATTAATAGAAATGACAAAGAGTGTCATGTCAGTGACAGTTATATAGAGAACATATCCAATCTGAAGATATGCACTAACAGTGTGATTAAGTCTGCTAAATAAGTGTCATAAATTATTGTCTTTGAAGCAACAGTATGACACAAATACATTTTTGTACACCACTCCTTTTAAGACTTTGTATAAATCAGAAGAACAAACTGAAAGAAGAGTTGCTGACTATTGTCTTTATCACAGTCATTTTCCCCTTTAAAAGCATTCTATAAATGTCAGAATAACATTTCAAGTGGGAACTTGCCAAGTTGTAGAATCTCCACAGGCTGTCCTTCATTTAAGAGTACAGGTTTGACTGAATGGCATGGCTGTAAAATGGCTTTTACACATCAACACAAATTTATTTAAGAAAGCAAGGAGAAAGCATTCAAAAGGAGGACGTTTAAATCATGAATGGGCTACAAAATACTATCAAAGCACTAGCACATTTATTGTGTTAGCTGGAACTTTAGAGAATGACTGCACCCCTAAAGCCAGACTGAGCAAACAACTGTGAAATAAACTGAGATGGATTTGTGCAGAAACTTCTCAGGGTCTCTTGTGAGTCTACACACACAGAAGATTGATAAGAGTGTGCAAGAATGGCAGCTAGTGAGACGACACTCAGCAAAGTTCTACCAAGGTGACACATGAGTGAAGTGGGAGTGGGAGAAGGTGAAGAGTGCAGTTTAGGCTCCAGGCTAAAGGAGAGGGCTGCTCCGCAACAGATCACAGAGATCACTCTCAGATCTCCTTACAGGCCAAAGATCAAAGCCACAGCTGGGCTTTCAACCGGAAAATTCATCAAAAGTCTATTTGCCCAAAGTGGAAGCTCAGATATGGACTGACAAGCTAAAATACATAGTTAATGAATGAAAGCAAAACTTCAAATTGTAAAACTTAACATTGTTTGGCAATGATGTGTCTTTGCCATCAACATCAAACTGTCAATCCAACAATTGGAAGAAAGTAATAGGCTAATTCACTTCATTGCACTGCATTTGTAATATATAGTATGACCTGTGTAATTAAAATTATATAAATATGAATATTATAGTCAAAATGGACAGCAAAATTCCTCAACATATGAGATTTGTGTATGGCCAAAAACTAAAGACACGTCACATCATGAATATATGGAACGTCACATGAAATGAACTAAACTATTCAGCTTTAATGATAATTTAATTTAATACCCCAGAAAGAGATATTAAAAAAATGAATATCTACTAATAAAAATGTGACCATCATCTTTCTGACTAATAACAGTTTTTGCTATCCTTAAAATCAATCAAAAGGTCGGCGCCATAGCAGTGTGGGCAAGTGCTCTGACATATGGTGCGGTTGCACTTCGGGTGACCCGAATTTGTCCCGGCTTGAAGTCTTTTCCCGGTCCAAT
The DNA here is from genome assembly GCA_037101425.1 of Elopichthys bambusa. Taxonomy (NCBI): domain Eukaryota; kingdom Metazoa; phylum Chordata; class Actinopteri; order Cypriniformes; family Xenocyprididae; genus Elopichthys; species Elopichthys bambusa. The sequence goes on from CM074436.1 coordinate 27,181,642, forward strand.
TCCCCTTTCACATGATTTCCTGCCTGTCCTCTTGAATAAAGGCAAAAAATGCAACTAAAGTGGACTCGGTTTTCCCACAGAAAAAGTTAATAGTACTGTAATGTGTCATTACAGTATCCTAATAAAGCCATTTTATTTTACAGGAAGCAGGTCTTCTCATAGAGTCTGACATGTTGTGTGCTGAGAATCCACTTTATCTCAGTAACCTGTTTCTATACACTTTCACTCACAGAATGAATAAATCAATCGTACATGTCTGACAATTATGATCACACCATGTTCGTTTGTTGGCCAGATGAGAACTGGCCCCCGTTTTTTTACTCCATTCCTTCACCTGATGGAGTTTGGGTTCCTTGCCACTGTCGCCTCTGGCTTGCTTAGTTGGGGACAAAGGGATAGTTCACCCAAAAATGAAATTTCTGTCATTAATTACTCACCCTCATGTCGTTCTAAACCTGCAAGACCTTCATTCATCTTCGGAACACAAATTAAGATATTTTTGATGAAATCTGAGAGCTCTCTGACTCCTCCATAGACAGCAATTTAACCACCACTTTCAAGGTCCAGAAAGATACTAAAGACATTGTTATTTTGTTTTTGCGCACAAAAAGTACTCATCATTTCATAACATTAAGGTTAAACCACTGCAGTCACGTAGACTGTTTTAACAATGCCTTTAGTACCTTTCTGAACCTTGAAAGTGGTGGTTAAATTGCTGCCTATGGAGGGTCAGACAGCTCTCGAATTTCATCAAAAATATCTTAATTTATGTTCCGAAGATGAACGAAAGTCTTACGGGTGAGTAATTCATGACAGAAATTTTATTCTCGGGTGAACTAACATTTTAATTATTAAAAAATATTATTGATTTGACTGCACTGACACAATTGGATGAGAACTGAACTGAGCTGGATGATGACATCACTGTTTTCCGCAGAACCGCTTTATAGATGAAATGAACTAATTTAATAATTGATGATCTTTACAAAGCAACTGAATCAACAATGAACTAACTTCAGCTGAACAAAGACACTATTTTCTTTTAAAGCTGAATAAACTGTTTGCATCACTGAATCATTTTCCTGTTGTCACTATAAAGCTGCTTTGAAACAATCTGTATTGTATAAAGCGCTATATAAATAAAGGTGACTTGACAGTGTGTAAGTGAAAACTTTTGCACAAAGCTGCAGCCCCCTCACTAGTTGTCAATGTAAGCCCAAGACGACTGTTATATCGGCAAGCACAACATAAACAAAACATTAATGAGTGCACCTTTAATTTAAAAACTAGTGCAGAAGTAAATTGAGCAATGTTTAATATGCATGGAAATTTGCGCATCTGTACTTGCGTCAGGTTTTATGTTGAAGGCAGGAGTGGTAGATTTACAATGAGGTGTTGAAAGTGAACCTGCACAGACTTCACAGTCCCAAACACCACATCAGCCAAATATGCAGTAAGACACCACAGAGAGATCACAACTCAACATGACTTACTGCTGACCTCTCACACACACATGCACAAAATGATTTACTCTCTTTGGATGATCAGGTGTTATCAACACACCTGATGACACATCTAACAAACTTTAACCCCTCGGGAACTGAGGGAACAAGGAGCAAGTGGAGGCACACAGAAGGTCAATGACATCTTTTTTCTCCTGGTATTTTGTTTTCCCTGGTATCTTGTTATTACATTAACATTATCATATTTTAGTTTCTTTTATTAAACAAGGTTGTTTTCTTTGCTGCTATGCCTTTAAAGGTATAGTTCACCCAAAAATGGGTCCCATCATTTACTCACCCTCAAGCCATCCTAGGTGTATATGACTTTCTTCTTTCAGCCAAACACAATCGGAGATATATTTAAAAAATATCCTGACTCTTAGAGGACAGAACAAAACCAAACATCTGTCACGAATTAGAAGTCTAAAATGACAATTTTTAAAGTGTAATGTCAGAGGATTTTGATATAAGAGAAGAGTTTGTTGCTCAGCCCTATTTGTTTGAACCACAAGGGGTGTCTACTCTCACCTAAGCTTACGCTACTCCTACATCCTTCGTCATTAGTCGAGTCAGAGGTCACTCTTTTGCCAGAACTCAATTTGCGTACGGCCATTACCGGAAGCCAGTGATTATAGTATTATAGATTTTTCTTGCAAAAACCCATCGCTTCGCTTCAGAAGACATTTATTAACTCACTGCAGTCGTATGGATGATGGATGGATGCGCTTTTTGGAACTTCAAAAACCCAGGCGCCATTCAACATCCCACAAAGCTGGGAAGAGCCAGGATTTTTTTAATATAACTCCAATTGTGTTCGGCTGAAAGAAGAAAGGCATATACTATTAGGATAGCTTGAGGGTGAGTAAATAATGGGATAGTTTTCATTTTTGTGTGAATTTTCCCTTTAAACACCCTCTTGACATAAGATACAGTATTTATTTAAGACATTATTTATTACATTTTAACATGTAATGTTATATTATATATATAATATATATAATATATTCTCTAAAAAGCACTAAACAAACGGTTAAGATTGGAGTAAAATGAGCACAGAACTTTTCCTGGTCTTTCTAATGTTGGGATCCTTCAGTAGGATGTACATAGCAGCAGGTGCTACACACAGCCAGGAGTTTGTCAGTTCGTCTGCACCAAATATAAATTATTTTTATATATTATACAAGTATGTACACATAACTTCAGGGATATAACAGTTGCAGTCACTACTGAGGATGGAAATGAAGATCACTGAATAAAGACTTGAAAAGATTCTGATCCTCACACAACATAATCATATTCTAAAGATTTGTACATTGATCATAAATACAATAGAATTAATTCTATGAATTAAACATTCATAGATTAAATAAGGATTTTTATTTTATTTATTTATTTATATATATATATATATATATATATATATATCCCTAGATCCCTTAATACTATATCCCTAAACCTTAACATACCCACTTTTTAACAACATAAAAGACAAAACAGGCAAAACAGTGTAAAGAAAAATGTAAAAGACAGACAAAGTGTAAACAAAATAATTTATTCCAAAAATGGCAAAAAGCAGTTTTTGATATCACCGATGTAAACCTTTATCATAACGCATCTTGAGTTGGCAAATTTTTGTGTGGGATATTACAGTTGCAGTCGCTACTGTGGATGGAAATGAAGATCATTGAATAAAGACTTGAGAAGGTTCTGTTCCTCACACAACATAATCATATGGATTCTAATGATTTGTACATTGATCATAAATACAATAAAATCAACCGATTAATTCCATGAATTAAACATTCATAGATTAAATAAGGATTTGTAAACATTTCTATATCTGTAAGGTTGTTTACATGTAAATGATTTACATTTTAAATGCCGTCAACACATCAATATCGTACGGTTTTAGCATCTATGCAAACGTTAGTAAATGTGTGCTCAAACCACATTTTGTTTTCATTGCAACAAACTTCTTTAACTCAAAAGATAAAGTAAAATTGAACTCCTCATGAAATATGAAACAGGTACAACAAGAATTAAATCATGAAACTTTTAGACTAACTGTCAAAAAATATATACATTTTGTCTGAAATGTTGAGTATACTGAGCCAGGCTGTCCACACATCCCTACATGATGCTGATTTGCTGATCCATTGGCTATTTCCCTTCATTCTCTTCTGCACTCCTCCCTTTCCTCCTATTGAAGACAAAGCTTCCAGGGCTTGCCACAGAGTTCCCTTTCCTGTCCCCCAGCCTTCCTTCCCATCTGCACCAAAAGCAGACCTGCCACCACAATCCATGTGTATACACAACTTCAGGGACACTGTACTATCACGGTCCTTGTATGTTTCCGCCAGTGATCTATAGAGTCATCCACATTCCATTAACAGAGTACTGTCAGATGCTAAAAACTGAGATTCTCACTTTTCAGCAAATGATTACTATTCCACAGACGCCTTGAGGAATCTCCTTAAGAGTGTGGTTACCAAAAAGACTCTAAGTGGTTAGTGTCTTGTGAAATCTAAAACATCACGGTCTCTGGGCGACCTCCAAGTAATACAAAGACATCAGTGGTAGCCATCCTAATTTACCCAGAGTATAAATCTTTAACCCAATTCATCCTGACATCCAGAAGAAAATATGGGGCTTTGAGTTACACATCTCAAATTTCGAATAATTTAGAAGAAATAGTTCTTCACTCTTTGTACTAGAAACTGTTCGTATTTTGTTTATGTTGGAAAAATGGCTGTCTGCACTGTTTAATTTTCCAAGTTAAAATAGATTTGTCTATTTCTCACTATTTTTGCAAGACAAAGCAGAACAACATTAAAAAGCAGTATTATCACTTATACATCTAAATATGTTCCATCTTTGAATGAAAAAACACCCAGGCTGTTTACCTCAAAAGCTTTGATATAAGCTTGAGTCAAACTTCATGTCTGCAATTACATTTCACCAGACAGTATTCAAAGATTTGAAAAAAAAAAAAAGTTCCTCACTTAAGTTGAGTTAATGTCACCCTTAGCAGATGTATCACTGAGAACAAACAACCTCCCCACCACTCACACAAACAGGCATGAACTCTACTTGACACTACTTGTTTGTCATGCTTGTGATAATCACACACCTGAGGGGACCTGTGCTATGTCAAGACATTTTTAGCACTAATGGAAACTTTTATAACTGTCTAGATGGCAGTGTCTGTTGGCAGGGGTGATGTCTGGGTTATACATCTAAGGAAATACATTCTTAACTTTTGAGTCTTCACTTTTGTTGGGTCTGTTTCACTGCATAGGAGGAAGAAAAACAACTCAAGAATAGAATATCTATAACCCTGTCAACAATTAGTTTCTGGAGGCTCAGAATCTTCATGTTTAATGCCAGCAAGGAGGAAGTAAGAAGTTACAACAGGGGTTGTAAAGGGTTTTGTATAACGCTGCTGTGTAAAAAAACAAAACAAAACATGCTTAATCTAAGAACTTACTGGTCCAGAACCATAACTGAGCAAATATAAACAGATTTTAAAACCTAATTTGTGTACATAATATATAATCTTATGATATAGGTACATATTATAACAAGACCTCATGTTTTTGTGCATCTTTGCATTCCAAGAAGAACTGACAAGCCAAAAAAAAAAAAATTGTAATCACTAATTATTAAAGAAAGTTAATTAAAGAATGGTAAATGGTTAAGACCTGTCTATTTGGCTGTGAGTATTAATATGAGAGATGATAAACAATCTTTTCACATGACAATAACTGCTTACAATGTTTATTATATCAGTTATTACAAAAGATGCTACATCTTCACAAAATCAAAGAAAAAACAACCAATCGGTGATCAAATACTTTGCTATATGCTCTTAAAAATAAAGGTTCCAAAAGGAGCTTTTTTTGTAGCGATGCAATTGAACTATTTTTGGTTCCTCAAAGAACCTTCAAGTGAAGAGTTTTTAAAAGAACCATTTTTTTTCTTAGTGTGAGGAAATAACCTTTTTGTGCAGTGAAAGGTTCAGTGAGTGTTAAAGCTTCTCCTAGGGACCTTCAATGCGAATAAAGAAACTTTCTTTTTAAAGGGATATTTCACCCGAAAATGAAAATTCTGTCATCATTTACAGTTCCAAACTTGTATAAATTCCTTTGGAAGATATTTGGAAGAATGTCAGTAACCAAGCAGATCTTGCCCCCCAATAGTAGGAAAATAAAAAAACCAAGTCCGCTTGGTTACTAACATTCTTCCAAATATCTTCCATTGTGTTCCATTGTGTTTGGAACAACTTGAGGATAGTAAATCTAATAAATAAATGGATAAATTAAAATACTTTTCATGTAATAAAATCAGACCACAAACTGAAAAAAAAACCAGAGTGAATATTTCTTTTAAACTAAATACACAGTCCAAACCATTATAAACATTCAAAATTATGAATCAATCATTATATCGTTTGGAATGTAGATCAGCTTATTCAAGGCAAAAAGCCTAAACTCAAATCTGCAAATACTAGACATATCACCACATTCCAAAACAAATCTTTCAGTACCGGCTGGTGGAATGAGAAGAATTCCCCTTCTGAGCAGAGTGCTGTAATATGGTTTGTTTTATGTTTGCATTATGTGTGACTGGAGGCCCATTTCTTCACAGTCTTACCCTTGAAAATATCTTTTGTTTACACAGCCTTGGACACGTACAAAGAGTCAAGAAAACTACAGGTGGAATATAGGTGCATTCACGCCACGTCGCAATTACCGTAATAATTCTGAACTGTAAAAAGCCTTCATGTACTTGTAGAGCTTGTAATTACAATGTGTAAACTTGTAATTTTCTGAGAGCTACGACTTGTACCATGTGGCACTGTAACATCTGACCACTGCAGATTTAAGGTGTGTTCGACTTAAAGCAATGCTGTACAGACCAATCAGTGCATGACATCGAAGTACCGCGAGAGTGATTCAAAAGAATATGGAGCTTTATTTACAGTAATTACGACATGGCATGAACACAGCATATATAGCAAGTGACACATGCAAATCGCCACATATTTAATTATGTCATTTTTTAAAAATATATTTATCATCATAAAACTTAAATTACAATTGAGTAAATCAATTTGCTTTGCCAAGATATTTTGGCCACTTGTTGGAGAATAGGAAAATTCCACAGAGATAAAGCACAACTCTTCGTACTTTGTCTGAATGATGGACAATCCAGTGGAATGTTTTAACTTTAAACCTGTTTCTCCAAGTAGATGTCGAGATTTATGGGAATGTTAGAGAAAAGAATGGGTGAACCCTTCAGAACGAGTGGTTTAAAAGTAATAGCTTTGTTTATGCCTTGTTCATGTTGTTTATGCAGCAAGAAAATCCTCATTAAATGTGTTTTGCATTACACTGGGAAAGTACTATTAGATTTAATGTATATTAGGTCATTGACCATCAACGCAGCTTAAATATGCTTATTTTTACAATAAATCTCACTGTAGATTCCAGTTGTCAAATTTGTCCAAGTATTTTTTCAGACATGACAATAATTAAAGGACACACAAATCTATGCATGCAACTGGTTCTAGCATTGAATAATATAATGTTAATATGCCTACCAGCCTACTTCAGCTATTTAAAGTTGATAAAAAGTATAATAACTTAATAATAACTTAAACCCAGAGCACAGCATAACCGACACATAAACTAAATACCAGCAGGCCCCAAAAATAATACTATATGAACATAACTAAATAACAAAATGCAACACAAAACACATTACTGTACATTATTTTAATAACACTTTTTTTCTCTCTGAAGGATTTGAATGCCCCTTTTTCTAATAAAGCATTACTCAATTATTATTATTATTATTGATTACTTTTTATTTATTAAAACATGTATCTAAAAGTAAAAGTTTAAATAAAAAATATAAATATAAAATAAGCCTTATTAAATATAACTTTTCTTCATAAATTATATGGCATTTCATAATTTTTTTTTTAACTTCTAAAACACTTTTTACATTAAAATGCATTGTCTTTTAAAATATAATACCATTTTATCATTCATGGTGAAGTAACTTTTAGTGTAGCACTTTTACATTCTTCTTAAAATTGTATGTTTACAATGTAGATAATTTATTCAAGCAGATAAATAAACTTCACATGACAGTTCATATGGTAAGTCTCAATACAAACTGCAATTTGAATTTGCAAGTGCACCTTACTGGCATGTTCAATATGGAGAAGGTTTGCATATTTCGGCACCTACACATCATCACTGTGTTGAAATAATTCACCGATAGCTACTATACGTTCACCTACTACATTATTCCTCAGAAAACAACTTGGCAGCTTTCTTCCCCTGGCTGCTGAGCAAGGGTCCCCGTGTGATGCCATTTGTTCAGGCTTACCTATGCACTTGATCTCGAAGCCCCGCGGTGGTTTGAGGGCCCTCCGTGTCCATCCTTCCCTCAGGACCTCCAAATGATCCTCCTTGCCTTGAATGAGCAGAACATGTTCATCTATCCAGCCCAAGAAGAAGGTCTCCGATATGGCGTCCGTGACTTTCTTATTCCAGAAGTGCTGCATGTTCTCCGCTTTGAAGTCGGCGAATATCTCATAGCCGGTGTGATGGTGCTGAAGCTTCTCCGTGACCGCGGCTGCTTCCTCCGTGCTGACCCGCGACAGCACTATGGCCAGGGAATGGGGCGCTATCTGCAGGAACTTCTCCATTCTCCGGCGCGTTTCACACACAGGCCACGGCGTGGATTGCGACCCTGTCCAATGCTCCGCGGCTCTCACACGGTGTTTTATTGCGCACCTTATTGAATTTCCAAAACGAACACATTGCACCGTATTTCAGTTTATTTCCAGGAGCCGAAGCGCTGCGCGTGACGGCGGAGGGTCCACCAGCATGATACGCTAGAGAGACGCCAATGTCATTTATTCATCAAACAAACGCTTGCAACGCCGCGTTCCGTACTGTGCGCCCATAGCCCGATGCCAGCGGTCCGTTGGGCAATATTAACCAGGCACTGCACTGATGGGCAAAACAGCTGAGCTGAATGATCAATCGGTCTGTCTGTACTAATAGATCTCAACCTGCCTCTTTCCACACCTCTCCCGCGACATTCTGCGCATACGGCCGAAAGCAAGCGAGACCGATTCCTCCACCATCGAGGCCTCTTGAGCGGTGGGTTGATCGATCACTGCATTCATCGGTGATGTTTGCTGGCCATAAAGCGCAGGAGATGACTTCATCCCTTCTTATTCATGTCTTCGTTTGGTGCACTCCGAGGTTGCCTCCCAGTCGGTCTATACACTATATGGGGCGTTCATATAGACCGTAGGCTTTCTGATGTCACACTCGCAGCCGAAGAGGTTAACTGGTCTCGGAGGCGTAGGGCTCTTGTCCCTGACGCCTTGCGCTTGCTGTCCGGTGCGGCGGATTAGATTGGACGTGTCGACAGAGAGCGCGCGGATCACCAGATGTTTTCCTGACTCCACCTACAGGCGGCCTTCAAAACATCGCGAGTATAGTGCACGAGCCTCGCAACAGGTGAACATGGGAAAAGCAGAACGAGAGCTGGCGGTCACAGACTTAACTCAATGAACTTTTACACTTTATAAGAGAGAAAAATGATGGGGTGGACTCGAAAGAGTCCATGAGAAGATATGTCTGTATTCTTTGTTTTGTTTGTTTGTTTGTTTGTTTTTTGCTGCATTTAACCGGCTCATTTCTTGTATTCGGTGCCTTTATGCTAAGGCATAATGTTACATTTTAACTGATAATTAACATAATTAACTATACTATTATTAAAAAGAGCAAATACGTTTATTATTATTTATTATAGGCCTATTACACAATGTTCTGGGTCTAAAACAAAAACATTAAACCTATTTAAATCGTTTTGATTTAGGCCTATTGGACAATGATGGATGGATGAATGGATTTATTTATTGATTTATGTGTCTTCTAGGCTGTACCCATCCTATTTAAGTTATTCATCATACATAATATGCACTTGTATCTTAGCAAACAATAGAAATATGCACTTTCTAATGTGAAATATAGACTTATTTTTCAAACGGTTTTTAGGAATGTTTATCGAATAATATCAAAAAGTGTTCATAAGTTCATAGAAGTCTGTTATAGGCTAAAAGTATTTGTCCATAACAATCAATGCAAACATTTTGTTAGTCAAGTATTGTTTAAAATCTTTCTGTAGGAATTAGGAAATTGAGCTTGACATAAGACATTGAAAAGTTTGATATGAAAACTTTAATGTCTATGTTTATGATTAAACATAAAGACATGTTTCCTTTTTTTAATCAAAAGTTTCACTGCTCAAAAGGTACTGAAGTGTAGAAATGCCCCAGTCACAACTATGGTGGTGATAACTCTTTCCCCCCTATATATTAACATTAATTACATTATTAATTGACATTAATAAACCCATTCAACATATAGCATAACAGTCATCTTTATAATTTTTTTTTCTGAAATAGATACTTTACCAATAATTGAAAAACTAAAAAAAAATAGTTTAGTTCCTACTTTTTGGACAAAAGAGCTTGTGATAATTTTATTTATTTATTTATTTTTAAGGTAGGCAGTATGAGTTTGTGGACTGTTATCTGAAAAGAATTTGGCCTTGTTTGCATTTGTGTGAGCTTCTTTTCTGCCTTGATCAGATATCGTGTACACAGAGAGCAAGGGCACCCAAGCATTGGTGTCAGCTTTCGGTTCCCATGTTCCCAGGGTATTTCCTCTTATTTAGTTATTCACTAGAAAGAACAAGACTTAATCTTTTGAAAAATCTTCACGCAGGGTTGCAATTGTTTGGATAAAAAGGCATTTCTTTACACACTCCCTCAAGTCAGCTTCAGTATTGAAAGAGATTGTGTTGCGTTTAACATTTTATGGTTAGTACTTGAGTAGTAATCAGGATCACTTATTAACTGACACCAGAATTCATAGATAATTTGAAAAGCTAACTTAACAAATCCTTGGTTGTAGAGTAATCCTGATTACTGTGTAACCCAGAATAAATATACATTCTCAACTAATGATCACCATTTTGTAATGCTTGAATGAGCTGGTGACCAAACATGCTTTGTTGAATTATATAGGCAGGTTGTACTTTAAAACCGCTCTCTGAGTGTCTTTTTACAAAATGTGATTTCTTTTTTCAGACATTACAGTAAAATGAGCTGTTAATTAAAAGCTTTTTTGTTGTTTTGAACTTCACAAGGGGGTTTTGAAACAAAACCAGATACGAACCAATGCCTTTATGGTGACATCTGCTGGCAGGACTTTTAATTATACTCTTCAAAAAACTTAATGTGATTTAATGTAGTCTTATGATTTGCTATGTATTTTTTGGGGGGGGCAGTTCATAATACAAGAGTGTGAAATGCTTTTATTAAAATTCTTAATGGTCTTCATATGTCTGTCTGCTGCACATATATCTTCTTTAGCCATTTTTTTTCAAAAATGTTCATAGACTAATCAGGTCCCAATCATTTAACTAGATATATTTCTACCAATACCTCATCATAAACCTCCACAAAATTAACTTACCTCATCAGCACAGCAAAAACTTTACGTAGTTGCATATTTGCAAGGACTTTTCATTAATATCTTCTCCACCAACAGCTCCTTTTTTTAATTATTTAACTGGACTTTCACATCTAAATTGAGAACCAAATTCTACCATTAGCATAATCATAACATAACTCTCTCTTATACAGTGTTGGGTAAGTTACTCTAAAAAAAGTAATTCATTGTAGCTACTAATTACATCATTACCAGAGTAATTACTACACTAATTACTCTAAAAAAGTATTGTATTACTTATTACTAATGTTCTAAATCCCATATCAACCTCAAACAGTTGAATAATAGAAGGATAGAAATGAAACTGCTCTTTTAATTCTTTCAAAGAAGTCATAAAATTGCATGAATTATTCTTGAACCTCCCTTAAAAGGGAGGTTACATTAAAAACATACATTTTAACATAAATTAAATCCACTATTGTTTTATATAGTATTGTTCTATAGTCTATAACGTATTTAATGCAATTACATCAGAAGTAACTAATTTAAATAAATGACAAAATTAAGAGTAATCTCTTACCTTACTTTTGCAAGTTAAAGTAATTGTAAAGAGTTAGTAAAGAGTTACACCCAACACTGCTCTTTTGAGTCAAAAGCTTGGACACACCTACTCAATCTTTTTTTGTACTATTTTCCACTTTTTAGAAGAACAGTAAACACAAAACAATGAAATAAAAATGAAATGCTAAATTCTTCTTTAAAGTAGTCACTCTGTCTCTGTCCCAGCTGCTGGGATGCTTTCATGTAGTGAAGAAGCTCCCGTATGCTGCTTCTCCTTCACTATTTAGTCCAATCAATGTTTTTTTATATATATATTTTAATTAAAATTTGGTTTTGTAAAAAAAAAATTCATACATGTGTATGATTTATATTTTAAGAACAAGCCTTTATATAAAAAGATTTTAAAGAAGAAACAAATTCAAGATTGCCCAAACTTCTGCCTAGTAGTGTAGTCGAGCTAATTCTTGATATGTAGACAATATTGTCTATATATATCTGAATTTTTTTTATATTATTCACTTGACAAGCAGATTAGAGACATAACAAGCACTGATTTATTTAAATAGATGAAACTTTAAAAAAAAAAAAAAAAAGAAGAAAAAAAGAATTTTTAACAAAAACATCACTCCAAAAAACAGTAACAAAGAAAATGAATTTGTTCTCTCACTGGAAGACATTTCAGAGGTGTGTTTTCATATATATTTTCTAAAATGTGGAACAAAAGAACAAGAAATGAAAAAGAAATGTGTTGACAATGTTCATCAAACCCTGTGCATTGATCACACTCCTCTTTTTTAACAACAAGTATTACCCTGGACTGGGTGACCTCCAACATATTATAAACTCTTGAGGCTTTCTGAAATCAACAGTTAAGAGGAAAAAAGGCTTAGAAAAGAACTCTTCATTGTCTTAGGGACATTAGTGGCAGTATCTTAAACATCTGTGTTTCCAGGGTTAATTACATCTGTTGGTCATTTTCGAACCTAATGCAAAAGCAACAACAGCACCTGTTTGGAAACTTTTCAGCTAAGTGCATGAGGAGAACCTTTTAACATAAGTTAAACACAAAAATCGCCGATCCCCACACAGGCATATTTTCACTTAGACAATCTTCTGTAAGGCACTACCTGGACCGCCTATCCTTCTTGGCCCTATCTGCACTTTTTTCCATAGTCTTTTCACTGTCACCCCTGCATTTGGGGCAATACCATTTACCCTTGGGCTTGTAGGTGAGTCCAACACAGGAAAAATGGAACCACTCAATAGGACATTGCTCATTGTCGCAGCCAATCATCTCACCATAGGACACCTGTTCACAGAGGCAGTAGGTGGGCTCGTTGGGATCGATGGTGAACTCCACCGGCGATGCTTCTCGCTCCTGCTTGGCCTTGGAGCGCTTCTTCTTCTTGGCCGACTTGGACTTTTTCTCACGGGGCTGCTGCGGAGGCTCTTCTCCCAGGTCCTCCAGGGCACCATTGGCACAAGTGTCACGGCTCTCGCTGTTGCGCTGACGTCTGGGTCGCCGTGCCGAAGAGCGCTCGGGCATAACATTTGTGGAGGTGCTTGCAGGGTCATGCCTCACCTTCTCCGCCGGTCGTTCTGCATCTCCCGGCTCCAAGAAGCAGGGCGAGTGGGCCTCGATCTGACGCGAGCGGTTTTCCACCACCTCCATCATCTGTGTGACCACATGGATTTTCTCATCTCCCAGCTCCTGACTGCTGATGAGTGCCCGCTGCAACTGAATCTGCAGCCGCTTGCGCTGCCCACTGTCAGTCTCCTTTTTGTACTTATCATAGATCTCATCCACCTCCTTGAGGACCTCTGAGTGGCACAGGAAAAAAGGAGAAAGATTAAGTGAGGTCGCCGCATACATTTTACAAAGCCATACTTTATCATACCAAGTATAAAGCCCATTTTCACCACATAAGGGGGGGGGGGGGATAAAAAAATCATGCTTTGGTAAATTAAAATTTAAAATTAAAATTAAGACATACTAAGTCATAATTATGTGATTAAAAAGTTTATTTTTTTACTGTCATAAATGTGACAAATGTATTATGAAAAAGACAAAATTGACATACTAAGTCATAATTATGACATACTATCAACTGAAATTATGACAGTTTGTCAACATTTGTGACCCTGGACCACAAAACCAGTCATAAGTCGCATGGGTATATTTGTAGCAATAGCCAACAATACATTGTATTGTATTGGTCAAAATTATCCATTTTTCTTTTATGCCAAAAATCATTAGGATATTAAGTAAAGATCTCGTTCCCTGAAGATATTTTGTAAATTTCCTACCGTAAATATAGCAAATATTTATTTTTGTGAGTGGATTTGCATTGCTAAGGACTTCATTTGGACTACTTTAAAGGTGATTTTCTCAATATTTTGATTTTTTTTGCACCCTCAGATTCCAGATTTTTTATATCTCGGACAAATATGGTCCTATCCTAATAAACCATACATCGATGGAAAGCTTATTTATTCAGCTTTCAGACGATGTGTAAATCTCAATTTCAAAAATTGACCCTTATGACTGATTTTGTGGTCCAGGGTCACATTTAGACTTGTTTGACTTCCCAAGTCATAGTATGTCACAAATTCGACTATTTATGTCCTAAATATTACTTTTTAAGTCATAATGTCGACTTTGTATGTCATATTTATGATTTACAAAAGCATTATTTTTTTCCTTATGTGGTGGAAATGAAATTCCACATAATACAGGGGATTGTTTGGTATTCGCAATGCATGCCAGGGTTGCTCGAGTGCTTCCTCTGCCGCTGTGGAACAAAAACATACAACCAGCCTACCTGCCCAAGCATACGTGCACCTCGGTATTATCAAAATATGAGGAACTAAACGGCGCTTTGCAACGTGAATGAATCGTTTCCCGTTGAATATAAATAATTTTGCTCAGTAACCTTCATTTGCAAACTGTAAAATAAAAACTCGAAGGCTTTACAAGGCGTCGGCATCGAGCTGTAGATGTTTCGGCTACATGCGAACAAAACACACGCCGCTGAAAGCACCATTACGTCGATACTATGGCAACTAAAGCGATGCGTTAAGAAGGAGCACAGCCAAACAACAGTACAGAGTATGCACTAGTCAAAATGGCTGATCACTGGTGGTAGGATAGTGTTGCTGGAACAAACATAGTTGAATGTGCTAAAGACAAAATACAACTAAAACACAGCGGGCGTGGACAGCATTGGAAGCACCGATAAAATCTTACATTTTATGTTATTGTAAAGAAACGAAATGAAGCCGGTCTACACAGGGTGAAGTGCACACGATGTAAATGTGCATAAATATACATTATATCGTACTGGCACCTTTCACAAATGTTTCGCTTACCTTGATACTTGGTGTCGATCTCTCGTAACAATGAAACATTCCTCTGTATATCCAAAGGCAGCGATTCGACACATTCCAAATAATCCTCCACGTAGTTGACAAGCTGCGATTTTTCCACGTTTGGATAATGCCCTAACATGATGATAGTAATGCATCAAGCAGCTATGCGCCTTTTCGAGAAGAACTGTGGTTTACAAATTGGTGCTTTTCACACATAGGTTCCTTTAAAATGTATTAGTTGGCAACCTTGTATAAAGAGCCACTCTTTCCGGACAAATTCAGTCCAGTCTTCTCTGGCTACGAGAACTCCTTCAAACAAAACTATCAGATGTGCGCATGCGTAGGATCAACCCATAAAATGCCGCGGTTTGCATTTTCAGACTGTTTAGCAAATGAGAGGTGGCGTTGCTGAGATATGGGCGGATCGCAGGATCAGCTGGGCGCGTCCAGACGACAGTTCATATGGAAGGGGAGGTTCGATTCATTAAAGCGAGATGGATCCATACGAGCACAGCGTTAAATGCTACGGCAGCACCGGATTAGCAAAGTATTGTTGATAATGAGATGATGTAATGACAAAAGACAAATCCATCAGTTGTAATAGTTGGGGCTACTAGGGGCGAAAATGCCACTGATAGTGTCAGAAAATGACCCGAAATTCAAATTGCGGAGACTATTTTTTTAGTATCCCATGAGTTCTGAAAAACTGACATCATAAACACAGACATATAAACAAATATAAATGAGGTAATAAATTGTAAACTAAAGAGTTGTAAATTAAACATAGCAGACACCGCAGTCAGTAAGGCTATTCAAATAGTTAAACGTCTAAAATGTGCCTAATGAATTCCTCTTTTTAAAATTTCATTTGTTTTCTAACATTTTATTGTAGGCCTAGTCATGCAAGTATAGTATAATATAAGTTACACATTATCAAATAAAATATGATGCTTGTGTAATTTGGTAGGTAACAGTCCAATTATAATTTATTTAAAATAAATTAATTAACACAAAGTGTTAATGATACAAAGTATTTTAATGTGGTCAGAATAAAATGCCCTCATAGAAAATCCCCTGAAAATGAGCTCCAATGGAAACATTGTCATTTATATAATTCTCTGGAGCAGAAACAACTTTTTCCATCATATTTCAAAGTTTATCCATCATAATAACTGACAACATTTCAAGTATTTGAGATTCAAGATTGACAGTCTGTTGACGGTAAAACATTACGCATGCTGAGAATGAGCCCCGTTCTGTAGATGTACGTTTGTACTACACTTGCGTTACTATTTCATTGACAAACGGGGATTGCAAGCTCAATGCTCTGTCATAGGACGTCTTAGCGTTGATAGGCTGCGCAACCCGCCGCTCTGCGCTGAATGCAGGACATTTCTGCCCAGTGTCCGGGGACTTTCCCCTAAGCAATGATGGCGAAACCAGGTTCCCCGTACGTAGCTTAGGAAACAAGTTTTCAGACATGCGCAGTCTTATCGTCTACAACCCAGGAAATATATAGAGGGGAATTCAGCGATGCGTTTGCATGACGGTGACAGTATGATTTTATTTCTGTACATTTATCTCAGCGGATTCTTTTACAGAATAGTATGATATATCACTACAAATACATAAAATATATTGTGAAACACGTACATAGCTATATATTGAATTTCCTGCTCCTGAAGTGAGGCTGAAGACGTCATGTAAATGAAGCACATACGTCACGAAGAAACGCCATGCGAGCGCCTCTCTCATTGGCTCTGGGTAATCTACTATTACTACTACTAATAATAATAACAACAATTTACGATAATATAAATACTAAAATACTAATATATATATATATATATATATATATATATATATATATATATATATATATATATATATATATATAAACAGAGACACGTTTACCACATCACAATCTTTTTGTTTGTCTGTTTAAAGCTACATTTTCACTACTAAAATATATTGATGGAGGACAACCTACAAACAAACAAAAAAAACTACCTATTATTTGTGATCTTCAAATGTTTCATACGATTTCTGTGCTGCATTGTAGGCAGACCATAGACTGTAAAAAAAAAAAGGGGCAGACATGAAATTTGATCCGTAGAACGAGTGCAAGCATTATAATTTACTAAATATGAGATGTTTACGCCCCTGAGTTATGCAAGTCTAAAACAACAACAGTACATTATTTCACGCGAAGGAACACCGACCACGTAACACGTTTCTTATTTAAAAAGTGTTTTTAAAAAAAGTGACCTCACACACGAGAGGTAAGTAATGTAGTAGAATTTAATAACAAAATGCGAAGTGACTTCGTCATTATAAAATGTAACCTAACGATATAGAATTTGTTTTAGGCGATTAGCAACGAAGAGGCGCATATTGTTTAGGATATTTGAATATTTTAATGAATTAAGACCGTTAAGGTGAGACACCACAGGCACTTTAGGGTGTTAATAATGTAACCTTAACAATAGTTTACTGTAGAGAAAAACAGTAACAAACAGAAGGTATTTTGTCAAAGAGGTATTGCAGGAAAGATTTTCAAGATTTTCTTGTTTCAAAAACTTTAATGAACTTTTAACATTTACATTTAATGAATATTATAACAACAAGCTAATTTGAGGCCTTCAGTATTTTGTTTTGTCCTCTGGTTTCTTTTGTTTATCCTCCACTGTCTTTTTTTTCTGATTTGTCAGTTTATCTGCTCTTTTTTTAATGTTCTTTTCCCATAACTATTCATCTGTCAGGGTCTTTTCTCATTACGTCTCTGCATTTCTGTCATCTTATTAGATGAATTTGGTATCATCTAGGGTTGCAAAAATGGCATGTTTATATTTACAGTATAAAACTTGAATTTGTCTCTACTGCAACGCAAGGTCTTTACCGCAACACCTAAGAATGCTGTGGTAAAGCCGTGTTGCAGAAATTACATTTTTGCTAATATTGCTGATAACTGCCAGCTTGACGTTTAGCACCACATATACATGCATTCAACAGTGATATAAATTTTTAAAATGTAGTTCAAAATACACAATTACTAAGCCGAATGGTAAGGACACATAATAAATACTGAATAAGAAAAGATGATCTTTATCTTAGTTTTCTGGATTTTGTGAGTGACCTAATGTGCTCACATGCTAATTTCTGTTTCCATAGAAACTAGATTTGTTTGGCTTTGAACAAATGTCATATTAAGAGTCTTTTCTCAGTGTTGCAGTAAGGACTCAAAAGTGTGGGACAGGTGTATATAGATGAAAAAAATAATCTTCTAAATGATAAGTAAACAAAAAAAGAACTTTACGATGGTGTAAAGTAACATTTGTATGAAACTAATTCATTTGAAATAATGTCATATTGTAAAAGAATTAGCTAACTGTATGCATCTCAACATTGAAACCACAGGTGTGGGACATGAGCAAAAATGGTGTTTGGACCTATAAATGCTTCATCATTTTTCATTAAATCATATTATTCATTCATTATTTTTTAAGTCAAGATGTGTAATGACACTGTGTTTATATTTATGAAGCTTTAGATGACAAATTTGAACATAAACCTTAAATTTCACTTCTTGTGTCTTAAAAGTGCATGTAGTTGCAGAACCACCCTTTAATGCAATTTTGAGATTTTAGGCTATTTGGCTTTTCATAAAGTGTTGTTTTAAACTAGTGAAAAGAAACATCCAAAATAGGTCTTTTATTGCACTTTATCTATTTGCGTGTGTAAATTTAGATTACAATAGGCCTACATATCTTTAAATGCCGTTTTCTCAAAATTAGTTTTTTCTTCTACACTGATCCAGAAATCTCCACTTCAGCAGCACTTACTAGATCTACACCAAACTTTACAGATTTATTCCTATCCATATTCTGAAGGTTTTTACAGAGGGGGTTGTGCATATATAATTTGCCTGATTTATACAACATTTTATTCCTTAAAAAAAAAAAAAAAATGGTGATTTTTTTTTTTTTTAGCTGCTGACAATATTTTCAGAGATATGGAGTGATAAAAAGAGAAATCCAAAATGGCAATCCCTTGTGTAAAACTCTCTTAACTCTAATATGTCAACAAAATGAAACAAACATTTTGAACTTGGCTTAATCCACTGTTCAGGTTTCTGTTCTGGAGATGTATGCAAATTAGTAGGGATGCTTGAAATATGATTGGAATCACTTTAGAAAGGAAAATACTGTGCAACGTACAGCGCAAGTCTGTCTTATAGGCTACATAAAATTATAATGAGAACATTATAATTGTGTGCTTGGGAAATCGCTTTTAATGGTGAGACTTTTGTTTTTGTAATCAGGCTCTCAAATTACATAAAAATTTGGATTTAGATTTATCGGCTAATATATCGGTTATTGACTTTAAAATACAAACCCGATTCCAAAAAAAGTTGGGACACTGTACAAATTGTGAATAAAAAAGTAATGCAATGATGTGGAAGTTTCAAATTTCAATATTTTATTCAGAATACAACATAGATGACAAATGTTTAAACTGAGAAAATGTATCCTTTTAAGGGAAAAATAAGTTGATTTTAAAATTCATGGCATCAACACATCTCAAAAAAGTTGGGACAAGGCCATGTTTACCACTGTGTGGCATCCCCTCTTATTTTTATAACAGTCTGCAAATGTCTGGGGACTGAGGAGAAAAGTTGCTCAAGTTTAGGAATAGGAATGTTGTCCCATTCTTGTCTAATACAGGCTTCTAGTTGCTCAACGGTCTTAGGTCTTCTTTGTCACATCTTCCTCTTTATGATGCGCCAAATGTTTTCTATGGGTGAAAGATCTGGACTGCAGGCTGGCCATTTCAGTACCCGGATCCTTCTTCTACGCAGCCATGATGTTGTAATTGATGCAGTATGTGGTCTGGCATTGTCATGTTGGAAAATGCAAGGTCTTCCCTGAAAGAGACGACGTCTGGATGGGAGCATATGTTGTTCTTGGATATACCTTTGAGCATTGATGGTGCCTTTCCAGATGTGGAAGCTGCCCATGCTACACGCACTCATGCAACCCCATACCATCAGAGATGCAGGCTTCTGAACTGAGCGCTGATAACAACTTGGGTTGTCCTTGTCCTCTTTAGTCCGGATGACATGGCGTCCCAGTTTTCCAAAAAGAACTTCAAATTTTGATTTGTTTGACCACAGAACAGTTTTCCACTTTGCCACAGTCCATTTTAAATGAGCCTTGGCCCAGAGAAAACGCCTGCGCTTCTGAATCATGTTTAGATATGGCTTCTTTTTTTACCTATTCTTTTTAGCCGGCAACGGCGAATGGCACGGTGGATTGTGTTCACCGACAATGTTTCCTGGAAGTATTCCTGAGCCCATGTTGTGATTTCCATTACAGTAGCATTCCTGTATGTGATGCAGTGCCATCTAAGGGCCCGAAGATCACGGGCATCCAGTATGGTTTTCCGGCCTTAACCCTTACGCACAGAGATTGTTCAAACTTCAAACTCTTAGCAATTTTTCTCTGAGAAACTGATATTCTGATATTGCTCCACTATTTTTCGCCGCAGCATTGGGGGAATTAGTGATCCTCTGCCCATTTTGACTTCTGAGAGACACTGCCACTCTGAGAGGCTCTTTTTATACCCAATCATGTTGCCAGTTGACCTAATAAGTTGCAAATTGGTCCTTCAGCTGTTCCTTATATGTACATTTAACTTTTCCGGCCTCTTATTGCTACCTGTCCCAACTTTTTTGAAATGTGTAGCTCTCATGAAATCCAAAATGAGCCAATATTTGGCATGACATTTCAAAATGTCTCACTTTCAACATTTGATATGTTATCTATATTCTATTGTGAATAAAATATAAGTTTATGAGATTTGTAAATTATTGCATTCCTTTTTTATTCAAAATTTGTACAGTGTCCAAACTTTTTTGGAATCGGGTTTGTATAAAGAATTATCAGTATTGGGCAAAAAATTTTATATTTGTACATCCCTACAAATTAGTTCATATTTAAGTAGATAAGGGTTCATTTGCATATATGGGGAAGTATGGTGATATCTATTAGTGTTTTTTTTTTACCCTTTTCACATATGGTGTCTTTCCTTGAAGTTAATGTTTTTTTTTATTATTATTATTTAAAACTTTGTGAATATGATAAGCACATAGTCTATGTACATTACAAAGAGTGTAATGAAATGGGGTGTTGATGTTAAATGCATTGACTCGTATCATTTGACTTGGCTTTATAATTTTCTAATTAAGGTGTTTTGCTTTGCCTCAGGGAAAAGAAGAAATGAAAACCTACATTTTACAACTTCTGGCATTCTTGCTCAATTGCCATGTGCACTTTTCTGAGTCACGCTCAACTTTAGCACATACTTCAAATCCAGTTCCCCCACGAGTGCACAGTGATTCCCTTCTGGCCGTATGTAGAATGCACCCTAACACTCGACTAGCACCTGGCTTGCCTCGTGTGTATGGTCACATTCTTTTCAAACAGTCTGGCCCAAAGGAAAAGCTCAGCGTGACTTTCAGGCTGCATGGTCTCCCTGTTGACAGTCAGCAGCCCAGAGCAATGCACATTCATGAGTACGGAGACTTAACTAAGGGCTGCGGATCTACTGGAGGGCATTACAATCCCCTCAGCGTGAACCATCCACAACATCCAGGGGACTTTGGGAACTTTGTGCCTGTTAATGGGAAGATTCGCCAATCCCAAGATTCCAGTGCAACACTCTTTGGGAGACTCTCAATACTTGGCCGGTCTGTTGTCATTCATGAGGGAGAGGATGATTTGGGCAGAGGTGGCAACGTGGATAGCTTACTGAATGGTAACGCTGGAGGGCGACTGGCATGCTGTGTTATTGGACTGGGCAACACCCAAAATTAACATAAAAATAACATACAATTCATTTTTGAAGTATTTATCAAAAAAATATCTGATACAATTTGAAGATGGAATTGTAGAATTGCATTAATTGGTCAAAATGTCTGGTTCCTATTATATCTACAACACTAAATAACCATTAAACTGAATGAATTGGCTTTTCATAGATGTCTTCATTCTTTAAACTTGATCTATGTTAAGTATATGTTTTTATGTTTTATTTAGTGACATAACTAACACAACAAAAGCAAATAATAGATACAAAATAATAATACAAAAAATAATAACAATAATACATTTTAAAAACTAATTTTATATATTTTTTAAAATTAATTATGTGCAGTATATAGTATTTTTTTTCTTTTCTTGCTGTGGTGCTCCTTACGCATCCAATGCTTCCATACTAATAAAGCTTGAATTTAAAGTTTGGCCAACAATGTTTCTTTTTAACATTCGAGCATGCAGCCATTCATCTTTGTGTCATTACCCACATACCCATGCAAAAACTACAATTGCAGGTTTCAAACATAGATGGCGACAAAGAGAAAAAACGTACGGACTGCAGCTTTAAGCAAAATCATCTGGGATATTGGCCCGCTGCTTATTTATCCTGAAAAACTTTTTGTCATTTGACATTTCCGTTATCGTGCTTTGGTAACAAGCCTTCGTGAGATTTCATGCTTAGAGATTTAAATCCCTCAATTTGAGCTTCTCACTTAAATAGAAACATTTTCCTTTCAGTGTTTTAATTAAATGAACATGCTTTCTCTGCACTGCAAAAAAGCACTGGTGATCTGAAAACACCTTCATGAGCATCACTTGTGGCTAAATCTGCAAGCAAACCTTCTCAGTGACAAACCAAACATGAATCTCACCCATGTTGTGTGTGATTGCTGAATATATGCACTTGTACAACCTCTGTGCTACAATATAAAGCCTTTTTTGTTGTTCCTTACGCATCCAATGCTTCCATACTGATAAAGCTCGAATTTAAAGTTTGGCCATCAACATTTCTTTATAACCAACAACATCTATGAATATGATATTCACCTAAAATAATAAATAAATTAAGAACAAAACAAATGTTCTTTTCTACGGGTTTGTCATGAAAAATACATAAATAAAAAAAGAAACATTTATCTGTAACACTTTACACCAAGGTTCATTAGTAAACATTAGTTAATGTATTAACTAACATGAACTAACCATGAGCAATACATTTGTTACTGTATTTACTAATCTTCGTTAACGTTAGTTAATGAAAATACAGATGTTCATTGTTTGTTCATGTTAGTTCACAGTGCATTAACTAATGTTAACAAGATTTTAATAATGTATTAGTAAATGTTGAAATTAACATTAACAAAGATTAATAAATGCTATATAAGTGCAGTTCATTATTAGTTCATGTTAACTAATGAACCATGTTGTAAAGTGTTACCCATTTATCTTACAAAAAAATATCAGCTCCAGAAAAACGTAGGCTACTAGAACAATTTAGTACAAACACAGTTAAAGAAAAGATTATAAATACTCTCAGCATTCAAATGACAAAGCACACATGGAAAATCATTATCTTATTTATTTTTTATTTATTTGTTAAGCCAGGATGTGTAACTGTTTAATGTAAACTCTAATTCTGAACCGCTGCACCAGCGCCATCTATTCTCAACGTTGCTACAATATTCTACATTTTCAAGAAGAATGGAGGAACTAGCTATCAAGCTCAGAGCGGATGGCATTCAGAAAAAAGTAATATCTCCCGGAAAGGGGGAACTTTCAACGTTTCCAAATGGAACAAAGGTAATGTAACGTTCAGGACACATTTTACATTAATGAAATGTCGAGACGGAGAACAAATAAATTTTTCTTTAACGTGTCGAACTCTACAGATAGCGAGCTAGCTAGATTCGCCAGTTTTGACGTGTAATATGGGCCTGAATTTAACAAATAGCCCAGAAGTCGTGCAGTGTGGCATGTCAAGTATATATCGCAATAGTACTGTGAGGATTTTAATTGGTTTATGAGCCGTTTTTACTAGGAGACCCAATATATTCCGATTTAGCCGTTAGCTAAACATCGGGATGGATACATGATGCTATAGAGTAGACCATGAAGGCGGTCTCACAGACAAGATGTGTGCCTGTCTGTTTCAGTTTTTGGCACTGAGAGGGGAGAAAAAAGGTTCTTCTCTTCTGAGTGACATCTGAAAGCTACGTACTCCTTAACAGCAACGTTTTAATTGCAACATTATATAGCCACTGGCTACATTATAGAAAATATCAATAATATTAAACCTTTAAAGCCAGCCTGACATGAAATAATAGTCAGCCTTTTGACAAAATATATGAAGAAAAAAAGGAGTTTGCATATGTGGGCAATAGTAAGTGAAGAACAAAATGTAAACACCATAGCTGTCTGTTTTTCTGCACTGAGAGCTTCTTGGTCTCAAAATGTATACTCAAACAAAATGTCATATTTCAACATATCAGAGGATTTAAATGAAATGCTTTATAACAAATGAATATTCTTTTATTTTTCTCTCTCAAAAGGTCCAATTTCATTACCGGACTAGCCTTTGTGATGGCACTGTGTTGGATGACTCTAGGACAATGGGAGGTCACAGTAAACCTATGGAGCTCATACTGGGGAAGAAGTTCAAGCTTCCTGTGTGGGAGCAAGTAGTTACCACTATGAGAGAGGGTGAAATTGCTGAATTTACCTGTGATGTGAAGGTTAGTGACCTGTCTGTCCATGAATTATTTTCTGCCTTATAGTCATATGTAAATATCTATGAATAATTACGTTCTTAAGGACACTTATTTTTTTAGATTTTTTTCAGCTCAGAACTCGCTGATTTGTTTTTGTTTCTACTGTAATAGCACACAGCTCTCTACCCCATGGTTTCTCTGTCACTACGCAACATCAGCCAAGGAAAAGACCCACTGGAAGGACAGAGACACTGCTGTGGAGTAGCTCAGGTTCACGCGCATCATTCCATAGGTCACCATGATCTGGATAAGTTGCAGGCCAATCCTCAGCCTCTAGTTTTTACTCTGGAAATGCTACAGGTGAGAAACAGTAGCATGATATCATTTTTGGAGGTGCAGTTGTACAGGAGAGTGGACACATATGCTCCTACAACCACATGAACAGCCTCTTAACTAAAATTCTTGTCTGTTCCATGTGCATATTAAGGTGTTAACTGAGCTATAATGTGCATTGTTACTAATTTAACAATAAAAAATAAGTAGCTGTTGGTATTTGCCATTTAATCTTTTGTTTTTTTACATTGATTCATGATTCTCTGTGTCCTCATCTTCCCAAGGTCTTGCCCCCTGGTTCCTTCCAGTTGGAAATATGGGCAATGACAGATGATGAGAAACTGGAGGCCATACCACAGATCCATGAAGAGGGAAATGCACTCTTCAAGAGTGGAGAAATTGCAGCAGCTGCTGAGAAATACTACAATGCTATAGCCTGTCTGAAGAGCTTACAGATGAAGGTTAGTCTTAATAGTTGCTAAGCATTAAAACTTACACCTTACCCTTTTTGAAGAACAAATGTTGCATGCAAGATATTAAGGGTGGTTTTCTGAACAAAATGAAGCCATTTGAAACCAACAGTACGGCTGTATGTTTAATAGTAGTTGATCACAATTTCTGTTTCTCTCGATTGATTAAAGCTGCAGTCCGTAACGTTTTTTTGGTTAAAAAATGTCCAAAATCAATATTTGAGCAAGTACATAATCAGCCAGTGTTCAAAACTATCTTCTTACCTTAGCCCGATTCACAACGGTAAGCTTGTAATAATGTTTTATAATAAATAATGTAATAATTGTAATAATAATAAACAACTTGTAATAACTTGTATAATAAATAATGTAATAATTGTAATAATAATAAATAACTTGTAATAATGTAATAATAAAATCAGTACTGGTGGGTTTCCACGAGAAATTCGAGCATGCAGCCATTCATCTTTGCGTCATTACCCACATAAAGATGATAATTCCACAAAAACTACAATTGCAGGTTTCAAACATAGATGGCGACAAAGAGAAAAAACGTACGGACTGCAGCTTTAAGCAAAATCATCTGGGATATTGGCCCGCTGCTTATTTATCCTGAAAAACTTATTGTCATTTGACATTTCCGTTATCGTGCTTTGGGTAACAAGCCTCCTTGAGATTTCATGCTTAGAGATTTAAATCCCTCAATTTGAGCTTTTCACTTAAATAGAAACATTTTCCTTTCAGTGTTTTACTTAATTGAACATGCTTTTTCTGCACTGCAAAAAAGCACTGGTGATCTGAAAACACCTTCATGAGCATCACTTGTGGCTAAATCTGCAAGCAAACCTTCTCAGTGACAAACCAAACATGAATCTCACCCATGTTGTGTGTGATTGCTGAATATATGCACTTGTACAACCTCTGTGCTACAATATAAAGCCTTTTTCGTTGTTTTAATAGAAAAACATTAACATAATTTGGAAATATTGTAATTAATATTAGGAATCTCACTGTTTTAGCTTTTGAAAGAAGCTTCTTAACATTTTACCAGTTTTTATAATGAAGAGTGTTAATGTATATGATAAATATAATGAATCAGGAAAAATAAACCCTGTGTTGTTCTCTTGATTTGTGCCTTCTAAAGAAATGTATCAAATGAGATTAAATAATCATGATTATCATATTTGAGCCAAATAATTATCATGAGTTTACAATTATAGTGTTGCACTTGCCAACAGTGTATTATATTTCTTAAGAGTTCATCTTTTGCTTAAAACATACATTCCCTGTTCAAAGGAGCGTCCGGGTGATGAGCATTGGATCAGGCTAGATCACATGATCACTCCTCTCCTCCTCAACTACTGCCAGTGCAAGCATATGTTGGGACAATACTATGAGGTTTTAGACCACTGCTCTTCTATCATCAACAAGTATGAGGGTAAATATCAAAATAAGTACAAAAATCACATGCAATTCTTTATAACTACCTACTGATTAAAAATCTAGTTGTATTTACAGCTAGGCATCTCAAAGAAGCTTCTTTTTTTCCCCCACTTTTAGGGTATTTTAGGGTAGTTTTTCCACTTTGAGGGAATTAAAAGCTACACTAATATTATATTCTTTACAAACAAGCTACAGTTAACTTGAGTACAGTTTATACTGTTTTATTGCATTTCAGATGCCCATACTCAGTCTTGTCTTTCTCCCAGATAATGTGAAGGCATTTTTCAAACGAGGGAAAGCTCATGCAGCGGTATGGAATGAAGCAGAGGCAAGAGCTGACTTTGCCAAAGTGATTGCATTGGACCCATCACTTGAAACTTCAGTTGCAAAGGAGTTGAGATCAATGGAGGAACGCATTCGGGAAAAACAGAGAGAGGAGAAGGGACGCTACAAAAACCTGTTCGGCTACAGCGACAAAGCCTCTGCTGCGGCTACCACGGTTAGTTTAATCTCAAAAGCAGCCTATGAAGAATCTAAATGAGTGAATATTGTTAAACAACAACAAAAAAAACTTCAGTTAACCTGTGCTATTTTCCTCTCTTTTCAGGGCTGAAACAAAGATGAACATACAATTTTCCATTTATAAGGAGATATGCACTGTCAAGTTTGAGCACATGCACTCTGATAAATGTATCCCTCACAAGTTTACTTAACCCATCATCCCCCCTTTATTGTTCATCATATTCTATTGGTAAATTGATATACAAATGAAGAGTGCATAGCTTTGAATGGCCTGGCCATCCATTTATCCTTGAGAGTTACCCATCATTTGTTGAAGAATGCTAATTTTCATCAAGTTTCCAGCAGGATCTGCAACTCCTGTGAACCAGGAATGGGTAAATACCAGCCTTGTATATTCATTTTTGGATATAGCTGATGGAAATTCTCACAGAACTTCATAATTATGTGCATTATGGTCAGTGCTCTTAAACAAGGGCAGTCTGAATGAAAAAGCTAAAAGACAATCTGAAGATGATAAAATGGGATTTCTATGACTATATCCTCCCACCCACAATTTGAGTTATTCTTTTGTATTTATCATGTGTATTAATTTTATTGCTATTACCCTTATTGTTTTTGTATGTATACTCCATTTTAATCTTGAAAGATAAATTAAACATCAGACATTAGAAGGCTTGTGAAATGAGTGAAAGACAGATGGTTAACACTGTGATAGCACGTGTAAAAAAAATACACTGAACACATACACGTCCCCATCAGTGAAACGGAAAATGTATTCACATTGTGTAGTTAATTGATAAAATTGTCACAGTTAAGCCTATATATGTCACTACAAATAAAAGGATATTTTCAACATGCTTTTTAAATACATGTTGCTGCAGCTATTCTGCATTTATGATGTGACTGAAGCTAAATAAAATTCTTTACCCCCATTTGTACACAAGCACTTCTTGCATGCAGTGGAATTAAAAATCTGACAAATTCCTTGATTTAATTTTTTTATTTAAATACAGAATTGCAAAAATTGGGCTTAAAAAATTTCTATTCTAATTGTAGTAACACTACATGAGGTGTACATCTGGGAGATAGCTATGCATGATGGACAAAGGTCAATAAGAAAGAGAGAGATGGTTTTGTAAATAGCTTGGCAGAGAGAAGGAGCATGTCTTTGAGAAACAGAACAATGAGGAGACAAGTACCAGAGGGAGAG
This sequence comes from Elopichthys bambusa, assembly GCA_037101425.1. NCBI lineage: Eukaryota > Metazoa > Chordata > Actinopteri > Cypriniformes > Xenocyprididae > Elopichthys > Elopichthys bambusa. The sequence goes on from CM074436.1 coordinate 27,210,183, forward strand.
AGGGGGTGTGTGTGTGTGTCTGTGTTATGTGCGAGCACTTCGCTCTGTCTCCGCTAGACACTCCCTGACAAGAGCACGTGCGTGGATGATACCTAAAGGAAGACAGAAACACAAATCAGCCATTTCAAACAAGTAAACATTTAACTGAATTACAAAAAATGTGCAAGAGCTTGGGTTAATGTTTTGATGCATGACAGACCATTTGCTAATGGACCAAGCAGCAGATTTTAAATTATTGTCTTTGTATGCATACTAATTTTTTATCCTTGAAAGGAAAAGTAAATAATTTAAATTATATATAGAAAATTATTATATCAGGCATTAGATGGCAACTTTTATATGTGATGCAACTTCAATAATTAATCTGAAATATATCTGTAGTACAAACAAGTGGCCTATTTACACTGTAATAATGCATATTGTATTTATAAATATGCTGGACATTTCACTTTTTCTGTTATTTTTTACACAAGTGATAAACACCACCATTAATCTGGAGGTAGCTTATTAGAAAAGTCTCTTTACTGACAAAAGAAACATTGCAAGTCTGATCCCATGTAAAGAAGTGAAAAACAGAGTGAACTCCATCACGACTGCCCTTAGGCTCACATTACTCCAGGGGGCTAAACGTCACTGACTGTTAAAAATGTGCTGCATTCACTTTATTCAAAAGGGTGTGGAGTACCTCTCTTCAGCCTCTCCATGGCACTTTTGCTGCCAGCGTAGGTAGGACGAATTTCACGGCTCATCTCCTCAATGACGGAGAGCAGCTCACTATACGTAGATCCCTGGGACACTTTGACCGGCTACAGAAAACAAGATAGTTGTGCAGAAGTCTGAGTGATACCCTCTTTACTAAGAACATTTGGAATTATTAAGACTTTTTAATGTTGTTGAAAGAAGTATATTATGCTCACTAAGGCTGCATTTATTTGCTCAAAAATATTTTATTTGCAAACATAAATATTGTGAAATATTATCAATATAAAGTAACTGTTTTGTATTTTAATATATTAAAATGTCATTGATTACTGATGGCAAAGCTGAATGTTCAACATCATTACTTAAGTCTTCAGTGTTACATGATCCTTCAGAAATTAATCTAATATTCTGATTTGCTGCTCATTTATTTATTTGTTATTATTTCATTTATTTTTATTATTATAACCAAAAAAAAAAACACTGATACACTGTCAGAATACAAAAACAACAACAGGAATTAATATTTTTATTCAAATGCATTAAATTGATCAAAAGTAAAGACATCTATAATGTTACAACATATCTTTTTTTTTTTTTTTTTTTTAAATAAATTGTTCTCTTAAATGTTCTATTCATCAAAGAATCCTGGGGAAAAAAAGTCATCACAATTTTCACAAACATATATTGAGCAACAAACTGTTTAACGTTGATAAGAATTATTATTAACTGAGCATCAACAATAGTTTGTGCTGATTTGCAGCTCAGTTATTATGTGACACTGAAGACTAGCATAATGGCTGTTGGAAATTCAGGAATAAACTACATTTAAATCTATTAAAACAGCAATTCTCTTTTAAATTGTAATATTTCACAATACGTTAAATTACTGTCAAATAAATGCAGTTTTGGTGACCATAAAATACCTCTTTCAGTAACCATATATATATATATATATATATATACACACACACACACACACATATATACATATATATATATACCAAATAAAACATACAAGAGCAATATTGGGAATAATTTCAAGAATGCAAATAAGTAAAAGCCCAATATTATCAAAAACTTACCTGTACAAAGCCCATTGATGGTGGCCCAAAATCACTAAATGCTGGTCTAAAGTTAGATGAGGAGGCCAGAGATGGAGATGAGCCGCATGATCCTAAAACCAGAGAGCAATAGGAAGACCAATCACAAATCAAGGAAATGTCAAAAGGCCAAATTCAACCAATGATATCTCGCCACCCAGTGTGTGTATGGAAGGAAGTGAGGAGAGACACAGCCAAGATTGGATGCACTGATGTGATGGCTTCATTGGCTTGGCACATTCACAAATGGGTAAGAAAACGGTTAGCTTTTAAGCATAAACGCGGTAGGGTGCGGTTAGCACCATACTATTCCACATTTATGTAATGAGCAAGACAGATGGCTATGGCTCCTTTAACTCCTCCCCCTTTATCCGTGCCTCTGACCTCTTTTACAGTAGGTTCATTGACCCCTTTCCTCAGGATTAAAAACGGTGCATTTGAAAGGTGGTGGAAACAAAATACCTCAGATGCGAAAAATATATGTAAAAAAAGCATGAATGAAGAGAGAGCACAATGAAACTCACCTGGTGGAGTGTGGTTGGAGCTGGTGGGTGCGGGGGCGATCGGCTTGTAACTCATATTTACACCGCCGTCGACTTTAGCCTCGCTTGATGAAAAGTTTCTGCTTATCTTCTGAATGTAATCTCGATGGGCTTATGTATCTGAAGCAGGAACGATGCTGACCTAATGTAAACACAAAGAGTAGATATACAGATACGTATAAGAGGTGTGAGAGACATGATAAAGGCTAACGGACAGAAAAGACGGTCCCCTTAACTTAACCGGCTTCAAACCCTGACTTGTCTATTTAAATCGCCTGCAATTGATAGACTTTTCCTCTATTTTCTGCTAGAGTAGAACAACAACACCTTTCATATAAATGCGAAGATTTCTGTGTAATAAAGAGTGGGGGATGTCTGGTGATATATGAAAGGTAAATTTAACTATACCCACCTCTTCCGCGAACTCGCTCGACAGCGACACGCGCTAAGTATCCAACAAGCCGACAAATGAAACAAACAACAACCGTGAACACTTCGCGATATGTTGGACAGTTTAAGATGGTTTCTGGTCGCCGGTTTACACTTGTTCGAGGAGGTAAATGGGGAATATAACCCACGGGAATAGTTTCACTACGCGGAGGTGTCGGTTCTTCTCCTCTCTTCCTGCGCGTGCTAGCCTGCTATGTTATTTTCCCATGATACTCGGCAAAAAGAGTGACTGCGTCATCAGGCACGCGCCTTTGCCCTCTCACTCTTCCACAATGAAGATTCCATTCTGGAATTTTCTTGTTGAGGTGTTTGGAGAGAGTGTGCAACATTGAGCGTTTGAAAATGCTAATATATATATATATATATAAAATGTTATTTTAGAATAAAATATAATATAATGGCATAGAGTAGAAATAGAGTAAATTCTATGCATTATTGTGTGCTGCTATGCAAGTATTCACTACTGCATGCAATGTATAATACAATATGCATTAAACAACACAATGTCCTATCTACACTCAAAAAAAGTTTGTTGAAATATTAGAATATGGTTATTTTAAGGCAGTTTATTGAGCACTCTGACAGCTGTTTGAAAGAAAATGTTCTTTACTGATGGATGTTTTAGCTGTTGATGATCTCAGGCTTCTGTCTGAGGGGAGCTGCTGTAATGTGCTGAGTTAGATGGATCCATGGTAATCTTTTTATGCGTATTGGTGTGTTAGATGTGCTGGGGGGGGGGGGGGGGGGGGGGGGGGAGATCTGTGTCTATGATATTTAAAGCTTCAGTGACAGTGTTAACATATTTTCTTTGCTATACTAATAGGCAATGATCACCAGTTTAAAAAGGTTCTGACTGGTTTCCAAATTTCCTTAATTGTCTGATGAAGTTGAGTTTTTAATGAGGTGATCTGTATTGATTAGTCTACAAAAATACCTAGGAATTTGCAGTCTGTTACAGTAATTTGTTGGACATTGATGCATTTGGGAGGTTGGCCTGCAGGTAAAGCAGCTGAGAACCACTAATGTATAGGTTACTTCATAGTAAGTGCCAGATTGCAGCAGTCTTCTGTCATCCATTTAGGCACCTCCCCTAGTCACATATAGACAGAAAGCACTTAGATGCTGAAATCAGATCTGCTTCTAAATGATTCATGGTATGCATAATGTGGAGTCCATTATTTGCTGTCATATTGAAGTTACTGGTTGCCAGAGAAATTGTTGTAACTTATGTTATGCATCATCTAGTTTAATCTGTAGGAAAATAAAGGACACAAATTCAGCTTGAGCTCATCTTAATGTAAAGTACTGACCAATGCAGTGAAGCTTGATAGGCCTACTTGTGTCTAACGCGAGACACAGAAGCCATTCATTCAATAAAAATTGCTGCGTCATTACCACATACACTATATTGCCAAAAGTATTGGGACACCCCTCCAAATCATTGAATTCAGGTGTTCCAATCACTTCCATAGTCACAGGTGTATAAAATCAAGCACCTAGTCACTCTCAGAAGCTCAGTGAATTCAAGCATGGTACCGTGATAGGTTGCCACCTGTGTAATAAGTCCATTCGTGAAATTTCCTCACTATTAAATATTCCACGGTCAACTGTTAGTGGTATCATAACAAAGTGGAAGCAATTGGGAACAACAGCAACTCAGCCACGACGTGGTAGGCCATGTAAAATCACCGAGCGGTGTCAGCGCATGCTGAGGCGCACAGTGCAGAGTCAATAGCTACAGACCTCCAAACTTCATGTGGCCTTCAGATTAGCTCAGGAACAGTGCGTAGAGAGCTTCATGGAATGGGTTTCCATGGCCGAGCAGCTGCATCCAAGCCTTACATCACCAAGTGCAATGCAAAGCGTTGGATAAAGTGGTGTAAAGCACGCCGCCACTGGACTCTAGAGCAGTGGAGACGTGTTCTCTGGAGAGACGAATCATGGATTCGGCAGTTGCCAGGAGAACGGTACTTGCCTGACTTGCCGTACTTGCATTGTCCCAAGTGTAAAGTTTGGTGGAGGGGGAATTATGGTGTGGGGTTGTTTTTCAGGGGGTGGGCTTGGCCCCTTAGTTCCAGGGAAAGGAACTCTCTTAATGCTTCAGAATACTAAGACATTTTGGGCAATTTCATGCTCCCAACTTTGTGGGAACAGTTTTGGGATGGCCCCTTCCTGTTCCAACATGACTACGCATGAGTGCACAAAGCAAGGTCCATAAAGACATGGATGAGCGAGTTTGGTGTGGAGGATCCTGACTGGCCTGCACAGAGTCCTGACCTCAACCCGACAGAACACCTTTGGGATGAATTAGAGCGGAGACTGCGAGCCAGGCCTTCTCGTCCAACATCACTGCCTGTCCTCACAAATGCACTTCTAGAAGAATGGTCAAAAATTCTTATAAACACACTCCTAAACCTTGTGGAAAGCCTTCCCAGAAGAGTTGAGGCTGTTATAGCTGCAAAGGGTGGGCCAACTCCATATTAAACCCTACGGATTAAGAATGGGATGTCATTAAAGTTCATGTGCACGTAAAGGCAGGCGTCCCAAAACTTCTGGCAATATAATGTATTTCACTTTACCCACATGTTTTCATTGCAGATATAATCTTTGCATTTTCAAGCTTGCAGATAAAGCACAATATTGCGGATATGCTGTTAATAGGCTGTAGGAGGAAGAAGGAAGAGGTGTGATTTAAAAAACAGAGACAAAAGACTGCAGTAATTAGCACATTTTTAAAGTCATCTTAATGCAAGGACAAACAGTAGTGGTATGATCTGATGGCTACATGCTACTTTTAGTTGTTTTATTGGACTCTTGAGGCCTCCTCTAATGGGACAGTCCAAACTAAAGCACTGACTGGCTGCATCAGAGCTGCTGATTCTGTAGTCAGTCGTTCATGCAGCATTTCACTGTGCTGTGCGGGACAGAGGAGCGTTTGGATTTCGACTTCGCTAACAGCCATGCATCTTACAAACGATAAATTTCCTTCCATCCGAAAGTGTCTTTTGATAACTTTACTATTCATTTGTTCATTTCAACTGTCACGATCAAAGCGAATATTCAAATGTCCTTCAGGATGCACTTGCACGACAGATTCAATAATTTGTGTCGGTTCGTCTCTCATCCCGCGGACTATACCGAGTGACATCAACTCTCTGTAAGTGCAATATTATGTTCTCGTAACATTTCTGAGCGAAAATCCTTATAATTGTACAGTATCAAACATAAAGTGTAGTGCGACACTCAAGCTTATAAAATATTTGTGTTCTCGAAACTGAACCCGCATCGCAGTGTACAAAACAATAAAGGAAGTGTCATATTTATTAATTTACTATTATTATTTTTTAGGAGTATTGTTAATTGCAGCTTCCCAGAAATCAAGGAAGCTATGTTCTCGCTCATGCCCTCACTGCAGTTAATGTAAGTGACTGCTGCATCACTTTATTAAATTTACCTGTTTAACTGCATTAGAAAACATATGGATGTGTCAAATACAAGGCATGCTTTATGTTGGAAAATAATTTCTGTAGTACGGGTATTAATTATGATACTTAATGCTCATGGTATTTTCTGGTATCTTTTTTCTCTTCTTAGTCTCCTTAGTTCTAATTCATTTTCTGAAATAAAGGAGGATGCATTCTCAGGGCTTCCTCATCTTGAGTATTTGTAAGTATTTGGACAGCTTTTATGCAATTAAATTTATGATAAAAGATGATCACTTCTTTACAGTATATATATATTACTGGCTAACTAACATCCACATATTTGTTGGATGTCTGGTCCCTTTAACCAATATCCCTGCAGAGTGATTGACCAAAATTATAGGTGATGCACATTTTGTCTCATTTTATTTCTCCAACCAGATTTATTGAGGGCAACAAAATTGAAGAGATAAACAAATATGCCTTCAGAGGACTTCGGGATGTTACACATCTGTGAGTATATAACAGCAAGGAAAGGCTAAGTCATTGCAGAATGCATAATTAATTTAGATTACATAGATTTATGGTAGGCATCATATAAAATATTTAATTGAGTAGGTCATTTTTTGTTTAATATTTAATTTTATTATCACTACATAATGTGATACATAATGCACTTTCCTAATCTAGATGTCTAATAAACTTGGCATTGTGTACTACAACAATTGTTTGCTCTTTGATGAATGCCTTGTTCAATTTTTGTAAGATAAAAGTGTCTGCTAAATGTATAAATGTAAATGATACACTGCTGACTGCTGTTGTCTTGAGTATTATTATAAGGTACATTGGTGCTTGAAAATCCTGATTTATCTTACATAAATAATATAAAAAAAGTCTTTTGCCCATGAGTATTGATTCATTTCCTCTCTGTTTTTACAGATCATTAGCAAACAACAATATAAAAACATTGCCTAGAGGTCTTTTTTCTGATCTGCGGTCTTTGATTGAACTGTGAGTTCTTCAGTTCACTATTTGCAAATGTGCACATGTAATCAACATATTACATATCCATTACATATTAAGACAACTACCTACAGGTGCTGGTCATATTATTAGAATATCATCAAAAAGTTGATTTATTTCACTAATTCCATTCAAAAAGTGAAACTTGTATATTATATTCATTCATTACACACAGACTGATGTATTTCAAATGTTTATTTCTTTTAATTTGATTGATGATTATAACTGACAACTAAGGAAAATCCCAAATTCAGTATGTCAGAAAATTAGAATATTACTTAAGACCAATACAAAGAAAGGATTTTTAGAAATCTTGGCCAACTGAAAAGTATGAACATGAAAAGTATGAGCATGTACAGCACTCAATACTTAGTTGGGGCTCCTTTTGCCTGAATTACTGCAGCAATGCGGCGTGGCATGGAGTCGATCAGTCTGTGGCACTGCTCAGGTGTTATAAGAGCCCAGGTTGCGCTGATAGTGGCCTTCAGCTCTTCTGCATTGTTGGGTCTGGCATATCGTATCTTCCTCTTCACAATACCCCATAGATTTTCTATGGGGTTAAGGTCAGGCGAGTTTGCTGGCCAATTAAGAACAGGGATAGCATGGTCCTTAAACCAGGTTTTCCTGTTGGAAAATGAAATCTGCATCTCCATAAAGTTGGTCAGCAGCAGGAAGCATGAAGTGCTCTAAAACTTCCTGGTATACGGCTGCGTTGACCTTGGACCTCAGAAAACACAGTAGACCAACACCAGCAGATGACATGGCACCCCAAACCATCACTGACTGTGGAAACTTTACACTGGACCTCAAGCAACGTGGATTGTGTGCCTCTCCTCTCTTCCTCCAGACTCTGGGACCCTGATTTCCAAAGGAAATGCAAAATTTACTTTAATCAGAGAACATAACTTTGGACCACTCGGCAGCAGTCCAGTCCTTTCTGTCTTTAGCCCAGGCGAGACACTTCTGACGGCTTGACACAAGGAATGTGACATCTGAAACCCATCTTGCATACGTCTATGCGTAGTGGTTCTTGAAGCACTGACTCCAGCTGCAGTCCACTCTTTGTGAATCTCCCCCACATTTTTGAATGGGTTTTGTTTCACAATCCTCTCCAGGGTGCGGTTATCCCTATTGCTTGTACACTTTTTTTCTACCACATCTTTTCCTTCCCTTCTCCTCTCTATTAATGTGCTTGGACACAGAGCTCTGTGAACAGCCAGCCTCTTTTGCAATGACCTTTTGTGTCTTGCCCTCCTTGTGCAAGGTGTCAATGGTCGTCTTTTGGACAACTGTCAAGTCAGCAGTCGTCCCCATTATTGTGTAGCCTACAGAACTAGACTGAGAGACCATTTAAAGGCCTTTGCAGGTGTTTTGAGTTAATTAGCTGATTAGAGTGTGGCACCAGGTGTCTTCAATATTGAACCTTTTCACAATATTCTAATTTTCTGAGATACTGAATTTGGGATTTTCTTTAGTTGTCAGTTATAATCATCAAAATTAAAAGAAATAAACATTTGAAATATATCAGTCTGTGTGTAATGAATGAATATAATATACAAGTTTCACTTTTTGAATGGAATTAGTGAAATAAATCAACTTTTTGATGATATTCTAATTATATGACCAGCACCTATACATATATATGCTAAATAGTTGGGAAACAATGATATTGCAGTCGCATAATGTAAGTGGTTTTGTAACTTGTGTTTTAATGATTTCATGTTTAATAAACAGAGACCTGCGAGGGAACATGTTCCAGTGTGACTGTGAGTCCATGTGGTTGATGCTTTGGTTGAAACGATCCAATGCCACAATCACAGATGTTTACTGTGCCAGTCCATCTAGCATGAAGGGTGTCCTATTAAAGGATGTCCCAGAAAAACACAGCAAGTGTGTCTCCACAGGTAACTACATTTCTGTTGCTCAGATCTCTCAGATTTTCTTTCTGTTGAATTTTGGCAATGGGCATCTTGATAAATGCTGTGAAAAGGAAGTTGTGATTGCCTTTTCTTCCTTATTGTGAAATGGCTTCTTGAACAAGAAAAAAAACGTTGGGTGGGACCTGAATTTTGTCCTTCGGGAATTGATTTGATTGTTGGACTGTTGTTGTTTGCTATTGCTGTGATCTCATGGGAGTGACAGGTTGTCCCGCCCTTGCACCAGTAAAACTTTATCAGAGAAAAGAAGAGATGTCACTGCAAGAGGAAGGGAAAGTTATTTTGATTAAAGAATATGAAGGCACATGAATTTAAAAAAAAAAAAAGTCATAATGTGCATGGATAAATTATAAGAAAGGGGTTGACTTTAAAGGGTTAGTTCCCCAAAAATGAAAATTCTTTTATTAAAGGATTCTTTTAAAATGAAAATTACCCCAAGCTTTACTCACCCTCAAGCCATCCTAGGTGTATATGACTTTCTTTCTTTCTGATGAACACATTCAGAGATATTTTAATAAATATTGACGCGCTAAAAAAAATCTGAGGTAAAATATGTAGCTTCTGCCAGACTGCCTTCTGTATTCAAGTTACGAAAAAAAAAACGGACCTGGCGCTGCATCAGTGAAGTTTTTTCCGTAAGTTAAATAGGAAAAGCGTGGGACGTAGTGTAAGCTTTCTGAACTGCAAGAGGCATTGCGCTTTCTTCCTGTGTTGAATACGTAAGGCGGTCTGGCGGAAGCTAGATACTTTACTTCATAACTTGTTAAATATGGATATTTTTTTACACAATGCATCTCTTCATTAATCTCTTTATTAATATAAATCTCTGATTGTTTTATGGAAAAGAAAATCATACACACCTAGGATGCTTGAGGGTGAGTAAAGCTTGGGCTAATTTTAATTTAAAAGTGAACTAATCCTTTAATTACTTACCCTCATGTCATTCCAAACCTGTAATACCTTTGTTCATCTTCGGAACACAAATCATGATATTTTTGTTGAAATCCGAGAGCTCTCTGACTCCTCCAAAGACAGCAATTTAATGACCACTTTCAAGGACCAGAACGGTACTAAAGACATCATTAAAATAGTCCACGTGACTACAGTGGTTCAACGTTAATTTTATGAAGCGACGAGAATACTTTTTGTGCGTAAAAACAAAACAAAAATAATGACTTTATTCAACAATATCTTCTCTTTTGTCTCATTCTCCTACACTGTTTACGTTCAGCCCTTCCAGGTTCTACATCAGAATGCCGACTCATTATTGGGCGACGCTGTTCACGTGAGCAGAACGACGCATGCGTGTGATGCTGACGCAAGAGCCGGCCTGAGTCGCTGATCTGACGTAGAACACAGAAGTGCACAAAAAGTATTCTCGTCACTTCATAAAATTAAGGTTGAACCACTGTAGTCACATGGTCTTTAGTACCTTTCTGGACCTTGAAAGTGGTCGTTAAATTGTCTATGGAGGGGTCAGACAGCTCTCGGATTTCATCAAAAATATCTTAATTTGTGTTCCGAAGATGAACGAAGGTCTTACGGGTGTGGAACAACATGATAATTATTGACAGAATTTTCATTTTTGGGTGAACTAACCCTTTAAAGAAATTGTGATTTCACTATGTCTGTTTTCTTTTCCCTTCAGAATTTGTTCAGCATCAGATAGTGAATACTCAATCCATGTCAGCAGACATCTTCTCTCACAAAGATGATATATATGTTGCTATGGCAGTTCCAAATTCAGACAGCTGCATGATCATGGAATGGGATCACATTGAGACACAATTCAGGCCTTTTGATGACATCACAGGTTTGACACTGTTAGCTCCATAATCATTTGTCATATTTCATAAGTATGAAAGAGTATAGAAGTTTATTTTAATTTTTTAATATATTCTATTTCAGGACGGTCTGTTGTTGGGTGCAGGTCTGTTCTGATCAACAAGCAGGCATTTGTCATTGTCTCCCAGCTCTTCGATGGCTCCCTTGTCTACAAATATGACCAAACACAGAATAAGTTCACCAAGTTTCAGGCAGTTGAAATGCTTAATGTGTCCAAACCAAATGACATTGAAGTCTTCCAGATTGGAGATGACTGGTTCTTCCTTATTGTGGACAGTTCCAAAGCTGGAATGACGACTCTGTTTAAATGGAATGAAACTGGTTTCTACCCATATCAGTTCCTTCATGGGTGGTTTCGTGATACAGATGCAGAGTTTTTTGATTTAGATGGCAAATCTGTTCTCATACTAGTGAGCCGCTCACAGGTTCCTGTTATCTACCAATGGAACAAGAGCACCCAGAAGTTCGTTCTCCACGATGAGATAGCAAATATGGATGACATTGTCAGCGTGAAGGCCTTTAGGATTAATGACGTTCTCTATCTTGCCCTCGCCTGCTACATCGGTGACTCAAAAGTCATGAAGTGGACCGGCAAACACTTTGAAGAAGTACAAGGCTTCCCTTCACGTGGCGCCACGGTATTACAGCCCATCATGTTCAAAGACCAGCACTATTTGATTCTGAGCAGCGATTATTCTTTCTCCCAGATCTTCAGATGGGATGAGGAGAACCAGGGTTTTATGAAGTTCAGGGATGTGTATGTTCAATGGCCACGCTCATTCACAGCACTGTCCACAGACCAGCGCGATTTTGTGTTGGCCACCAGTTTCAAAGGCAAAACCAAGGTTTTTGAACATATTTCAGTGGATTATAGCAAATGAGGCATATGCTATTGTTTGTTCCACCTGGGCAAATGCTAAAACAAAACTCTATTCTTTAATATATGTATACATTTAACCTTAATATTTATGAATGTAATATTTTGTCAACAGAAAGGACGAAACCCAGTGGACATCTCGATTCTCTAGTCTTGCAAAAGCTATTTATGTAACATTTTCTATTAAAGTTTGAATAAATAATGCATTGCAGCTTAATTTATTCAGACATTGAAAATACCTGACTGTTTGATCATATCAGGACACTTTAAAATATATCAGGTTCACCAAAGATAGGGACTCCATCCAAAAGACTGAGGACTTTAGGGGATAGTTCACCCAAAAATGAAAATTCTGTCATTTACTCACCCTCAAGTTGTTCCAAACCTGTATTAATTTCATACTTCTGCTGAACTCAAAAGAAGATATTTTGAAGAACGTCGGTAACCATTGACTTCTGTAGTATTTTTGTAGAAGTCAATGGGGCCCATCAACTGTTTGGTTACCCATACTCTTACTACAAATTATTTTATTTTGTGTTTAGCTGAAGAATGAAATTCATACAGGTTTGGAACATTTGAGGCTGTGTAAATGATGACAGAATTTTCATTTTTGGGTGAACTATCCCTTTTAAGCTTGTCAGCTTCAAGCTAATTTATCCTAATGAGCTGGTTTGACTTCATGCAAGCATGTTATTGGTGCTGACTAGTGCTATTATTCAGAAGAGACCCTCAATGTTATTGCCTTTGATGAATGAAAGCCTTAGATATTTTTATTTTTTACATAGCAGGATCCTTTTGTCAGTTTTATTACTGTAGTTGGCCGAGCAATATACTGAATGTACCTTTGAAAATATATTAATGATAATAAATAAAACAGCATCTTCTATTGATCTGCTCATTCATTCTTGTTTGTTCTCATTCACAGCGTTTTCAGTTTCTTACAAAGAAGCAAACTGCATAAATGGTTTAGCAGCTTGTCTTGAATGCCTCACTGTTCTATACTGTCAATATAAACAGAACATAATAAGAAATAAGCACATTAAAATGGACATTCCAGATGACACTTCACTCCTTGACAGTGAGAAACTGCTTATGTTCACAAGGATCACTTTACCAGCCAGTCAGCAACATCATTCTTTGTGACAGAACACTTAGGTGTGATAAATAAGACCAAAGACCGCGTACTGCATCAGCAGAATGTCACAGTCGTAAGCACAGAAATTATGTGTGATATAAGTTAGACTAGAGGACTATATATGATATTGTCTGCTGTGCATTATGTGCACTTAAGTATGATTTACATTACATTACATTACATGCTGTGTTATGTGAAATTATGGTTAAATTATCTATGAATGATAAGATAGCTCAACCTTTCATTGTAAATCTCAAGAGCAGACAATATCAGTCTAAATGTGGTTATCGCACAACAATAGATAGAAATATATATATCTAGGCTAATTATAATCTTTTACAACATTATGTGAAATTCGTTACATATAAAAACAAAGTTTACAGGGGTGCTTTAATAGCCACAAAGTGGCAAGCAAGACTATTGCAGCAAAACAACGGCATTCACAACGATAATTTAAAGTTTATTTGAGACAATAGAAGCATTATTATCACACAACTTAACGTAAAAGCTAAATTACACATATGGTATACTCTTTGGCTTTTGCAGCACTGTTACTTCACGTGAATCGCGTCCCTGTTTAAAGGGACACGCTGCTGCTGGCCATCATCCCAGCCGGAAATGATGTACGTGATGTTGATGAAATCTGAAACATGTAATCGTTTCATCCCCGTCGCAATAGATGCTTACGACGTGACAGTTTTTGTTATTGGCATATTTTTTTAGAAGAATATTCTCTGACCGAAAATGAATCCTTCCAGAAGAAGCGAAAGTGATTGGCAGGGACTAGTGAATGAGGTAGGAAGCGCAGACATATTGATGCCTCACGCTCCTCTGCACTCTATGAATCATACTATCAGCAGTGCACTATAGAAGATGCTTATATGAACCATGTAATGTGGTTTTCAGTGAATTTACCGACTTGATGTGTGTACAATTTAATGGCATGTTTTTCTAAATACGATATATCTATTTGCTGATGTACAGAGACATAAAAGCCCCTTTACCGTATCCTTTTTCAAATTTTCTCGTGACCGCTTGTTCCTCGTATCGAATAGTATAAACAGCATCGTTCTCATTTCGTCTTTAAATGCCTAGCATAATAATAAATAAAATACGGAAGGTCTGACACGACATAATCAGCAAGAGGGATTAACTTAAATCTTCATCCTCTTCTCGTCAAGATCCATGAACGGCGCTGAATTCAAACCTGCCGTTCAACTGAAGCAAATCATGAAAATAATGATTTTAAACTATAATGTTGCACTATTACACGGTAAATCATCATACATACGCATCATTTAGGTGAGGTTGCTTTTTAACAATGCGAACGTAAATATCAATAGTATAATCGTTTAATTTAAGTGGTTATTTGACCACTTAAAATGTTATTTGGTAACACTTTACAATAAGGTTCATTAGTTAACTACATTACTTAACATGAACAAGTAACTTAAGTTCATGAACTAATAATGAACTTCTAGAGCATTTATTAATCCTTGTTAATGTTAATTTCAACATTTACTAATACATTATTAAAATCAAGAGTTGTATTTGTTAACATTAGTTAATGCACTTAAATTAGTCCTTTATAACAGTGGATCTAAACTGCAGTCAGGGCCAATAATGGCCTTTAACAAACTTTCAAGGGGGCCTGGATGGCTTAATTAATAAATAAATAATTTAAAGTTAAATTAAAGAATCTAACTACATTAAAATGCTTTATTAGCACAAGTTGAAATCACATTTCTTATTTTAAGAACATAGAATTCCTGAAACATCTGGAATCAAAGCTCAGTCGATTTTGCTGAAAAACGCACTCTTAACAATCCAAAAACCCACTTTGATCATTGCTTTTTCTGGCAATGGTGACTAATGCGTTGAATTGGGGCATTAAATACCCTATTGTTTTCTTTCTGTGCCTAGTTCCTGGTATGCAAGAGAAAGCTGGAGAGTAAGAAGGAGGCACTGCTGATTTTATCAAAAGAACTGGACACCTGCCAGCAGGAAAGGGATCAGTTCAAATTGATGGCAAACCAGCTCCGTGAGCGCCACCAAGGGCTGAAGAAAAAGTACAGAGAGCTCATAGTATGCATTTCTATTCTATTCTATTTTGTTCTGTTCTATTCTATTCTAAATCAACTAAACACTCATGTAATATGAAGTAGAAGACTTTCAGTAAGACATTAATTTTTTTTGCAATAATTTATATATATATATATATATATATATATATATTTATATATATATTGTCATTGTAATGAAGTGTATTTATATGAACCTTTTTTAACATTCTTATTTTTTATTATTAATAGGATGGTGACCCCTCTCTGCCTCCTGAAAAAAGAAACCAAGTATGTCTAATCACTATCACCTCTTTAAATATGCCTAAATATACATCCTGTTAGATTCTTTTATTGTGTATGCATAAAACTACAGATCTGAGATCTAAATATATGTTAACACAACATGTACTTAGTGAAGTAGTCAAGTCAACCCAGTATCCATGACCTTCATCTGATGTTATTCAAATTAATTAAATTCGAACTAATTAAATTTTGTTTCTATTACGTGTTGAAAAGTCGAATGTGTTGTTCGACCTGTGTTTGGCAAAGGTCAATCTTGCGCAGTTACTGAGAGACTCACGAGAACAGAACAAACAGCTGGGTGAGGAGGTGAAAGAACTGAACCAACGTTTAGCAGAAGTGCAGGGTGATAACAAGGTATGGGCTTTGCACACGCAGGTCAGGTCTTTTCTTTGCACGACTCAGTCACATGCAGACGTTTGCGAGGTTAAACGAGTAGTCGCATGCTTATGACTTTTCATCACACAGCTGCTGAGGATGACCATCACAAAGCAGCGTCTAGGGGACGAAGAGGTGGGGGCTCGTCACTTTCCTGCCCACGAGAGAGAAGATCTTGTTCAGCAGTTAGAGAAAGCTCGAGAACAGGTGCATTGCTCTCGGCATTTCACACGTCTTGGGTTAAAATCTAAAACTTTAGTTCTCAAGAATATCACAATGTGTCATGTCTCACAATTTTTGTCATAGATTTGAGCTAAAAAACACTCTAAATGATGCACTAATATAGTAAAAAAGCAATATCTGTTCTGTGTCCTTTTGATGTTGTAGAATGAAGCACTGGAACAAAGCTTAAAGGCAGCCACAGATGAACTTCAGGATGTGAGAGCAGAGCGTAATGTCTACCAGGAGAAAGCTCACAGACTAAATCTGGAAATTAACCACATCTTGGGTAGCCACGAGAACCGCATTCTGGACATAGATGCTCTGTGTATGGAGAACAGGTCAGACTTGACATGTTCAGGATATACACACTTATATTTAGCATTAGTAGTAGGAGATTAAAAAACCCCACAAGAATTACCATACATGTACAGAAATGTATTCTTTTAAATATGCATAAATCACATTTTCATTCCAAATAATACTATAAACCAATCCAATCTGGTTTCCACAGTGGTCAGTATATTTAAAACCTCATAGTAACGACTCAGTAATGCACAGTTTGCACACAGGTAGGGTATTTAAGTGGTTAGTGATTATCTATATAAGAAAGCAAATGTGTCAAAGGCCACGTACACACTGCAGCTAAATTCGGTTGTCAGTTCACCTTTTAGTGCTTAATCCTGTTCTGTTCACACACAGTAATTTATAGGAGTGACAACCAAATTCTACAACCAGATTAACTCCTGAAAAATGCAGGTACATTTTTGTAATCACATTTACTAAAATTCTACGCAGTGTGTAAGGAATCGAACTGAACAACTAGTTGTTACTGACGTGGCCATGTATTTTAACGTGCAGCAGAAATGTTTCTCTCTTCTTTATGTGCGGTGCAAGAAATCCCTGAGAAATCGGTACAAGCCTTGACCCGTGTTGCCAGATCTTGCTAACAAAAACAGTGAACAAGACCAAGCCCATAACAAAAATGAAATCCAAATTCGAAACAAAATTCAAATCTAAATCCAAATGCTTTATGTTGAAAATAATACAGAAATATTGCGACCCGCACCTGCTCACTTTATTAACTCCGTAAACTCGATCGCTTTATGAGCCAAGCTTAAACAACAAGCCCAAAAACACTTATAATAAGTGAACATGGCAACACTGCAAGCGCTCTCTGTGAAGCAGCCTTTAAGCATAAACAAAACAAAAAGCCTCTGTTGACTGTGCTTTAAAATTGCTGAACATAACGAGTCCTTTGTCGCCGTAATATTTCTTTGGTCAGAAAGGTTGCGAAGGTCGGACAGAGCATTGTTAAAGCCTACAGATGATTATTTTTGTCGCCTAGCAACTGTGACAGCTGCCTTTGACAAGCAGCAGTAAGGTTTGACTTTTTTGAAAGTTATATTCAACTGTCTGAAAACAAAACAGGATTCACAACCTGTCTAAATACGGCCCTGTTTACACCTCATATTAAGATGCGTTTGGTCAATTGGATCACAAGTAGATGAGGGACACACATACCTGTTTACACCTGGTATTTTAATTTCTTTTATTTCTTTCCTTTCTTCGAGGGGTGGGTCTATGGGCGGGTAAATTTATGTTTTTTTTTTTTTTTTTTTCAGATCTTTTTATCTAATGGACAAAATAGGCTTGCGTAATTTACGTATAAACAAGACTGGAGATGACGGAAAATGATACGGAGAGCAGCAGCTAGATAGCCGCAAGACCACGGTGAACGCTACGAGTGCGTGTTCGAAATCAGGAATGGAGAGAGAACATTGTGCTTGGTATGTTTTCCAGCCAACAAAGTTTAAATCCCGTCTGGCTAGCGTGCTTTCCATAATGTTTATGTGGTCAGTAGGTGGTCTTTTGTGGCTTTTTGAACTCATTAGACGACATGAGCGTCTACACTATAAAAGCAATCCGGTCAAATGCGTTTTAGACTACTTCTGGAAGTAGTCGAAAGAGGACAAGCTAAAAACGTTTTAGACCCTGTGTATACATGATGTTTTATTAACAAAGTTCAGGAGAGCATTCAGCTAAACAACTTAATTAACGACAAAAGGTATATATACAACCATAGACATAATAAATACATAGACACCCTATTGGCCGCTTTGGACTGGTGCTGCGATACGTCAACGAGTCCGCCATATTGTGCGGGGCAAGAGTCCTAATTAAACAAATGCAAGTAAACGGGGAGCTGCGGCTTTTCTAGAAACAAGTTTACACCGATTTCAACGGTTTATGATCTGCGTGGAGTACAAAAAAGGTTTTGTCTCCAATTACTCAGAATCTCGCTAGTTTTGAACTTTAAAATTATTCATTGTCATAAGGAATTGTATATTGTATAGGGTTTGGGACAAAATTCCAAGCTTGGAGCCCTCCCCCCGGACAGCACGCTAAATACGCATAATCTTTACGCTAATTTTATATGTAAGTGTGAACTCGTGAACTGTTTTTAGCGGCGTACACTTGTGATCCGATTGACCAAAACACATCTTAATACCAGGAGTATACAGGGCCTAAGTTCACCTTGGTCCATTTCTGTACATAAAAAAGAGTTAAAAAAAAAAAAAAACCTTGTATGCCATTAGCAACTAGTTGTTCTGTTCGGTTCTGTACACACCGCATAGAATTTTTGTAAATGCGGTTGTCTCTACTACTGCATTTTTCAGGAGTTAATTCAGTTGTAGAATGCGGTTGTCACTCCCATAAATTACTGAACTGTGTGTGAACAGAACAGGATTAAGCACTAAAAGGTGAATTGACAACCGAATTTAGCTGCAGTGTGTGTGGCCACTTTTTTGCACTGCACATATAGAAGTGAGAAACATTTCTGCTGCCCGTTAAAATACGTCATAAACAACTAGTTGTTCAGTTCAGTTACATACACACTGTGTAGAATTTTTGTAAATGCGGTTGTCACTCCCGTAAATTACTGAACTGAGTGTTTATACAGAACAGGATTAAGCATTAAAGGTGAACTGACAACTGAATTTAGCTGCAGTGTGTATTTGGTCATGGAACGATAATTTAGGGGATTCGCTCCCGCATTTAAATGCGGTTGTTACTCCTGAGACTTTACAGTGTGTACATGGCCTGAGAGTGCTGTAGTGATGACATATTTTTGTAGGCCAACAAAGAAAGTTAGCATCACCCTAGTTCCCTTGACAAAAACCCAATAACATTTTTCCATTGGCTTTTGGAAATAAGTATAGACTATAAACCCCTGGCATCCTGACCAAATATGCTCATTGGCCTTTGTCCATCATCGCAGCCTCCTAATCATCCCCACATATATATATATGGCCTATATATATATATTGATTGGCTTCATCACTCTGTCTCCTCTAACAATAAGCTGGTGTGTGGTGGGCGTTCTGGTGCAATATGGCAGCTGTTGCATCATCCAGATGGATGCTGCACATTGGTGGTAGTTGAGGAGATTCCCCCCTTCCATATTTTATAAGTGTATTTTATAATTATTATTATTATTTTGGACTATTGCAGAAAATAAACTCTTTGTTGAACAAAAGTTTATGATTCTTACGCATTTTATCATGATAATCTTAACAAATGAACACTGAATACAATCGGCAGAAATAAAAAACTAAATGTTGGCTATAAACAATGTACACCATGGTCACATGACTTCAACATCATTATCGCTAAGTGTCTTAAAACCATTTTGCTTTTTATTTAAAAAACATTTTCCCAATATAATAAGTATAGTGTGTACACCCCGAAAATTCTAAAAAAGAAAAAATGCACTCCAAATGCCTGGATGATGCATTTATTTAACTGAAAATGTTGGACACTTCATGCACTCAACTGTCACAGATTTTCTAACAGGGGCTACCAGACTCCAATGCTGGATGACAGAATGACCTCATAAAATTCATACACTAGATGCTGGAGTACATAGTGCATAGTATAAGTGCATAGTGTATACTACGTCATACAAATTATGTCAGCCCTGCAGCACTCAGAATTGTGGTGAGACTGACCTCTAGGGGTCTGGTGAGGATGTTACAGCCATTGATGTGACAGTTGTAACATATCCAGTTGGCTTTGTCAGTGTTTAAATATTATCAATATCAATAGTGCTATTTTAGCTAGTCATGTTGTGGGTAATTTGACTGTATATCATTCTGAAGTCTTCAAAATGTCTTGTTTTTAGATATCTACATGAACGGCTTATGCAGCTTCAGGAGGAGGTCAGCCTGCTCAAAGCAAATGTCATGAAGTACAAGGTGTTTATTACACATAAAACCAAATATGTACACAAAAGTTTCACTTACTTTAATTGTAATATGTATAAATTCATTCTGTATTCTGATGTTGAGCATATACTAATGTGTTTTATTTCAGAGTGCTTTGGAAAGCAAGAAGAACTGCAAAGTCTATGGAAAGTCAAACAGCAGCGCTCTGACCGGTGTCCTCTCTGCTAAACAAGGTATCACACAAGACTTCTGTGGGATCCAAACAGTAACAAACGGGTTCTTTACAAGTATATTTACAACTCTTTAAAGGAATGATACTTAGAAGCTAAGCTACATCTAATATGTTTCCAGTACAAGAGCTGTTGCTGTCTGAGGAGAATGGCTGCAGTCTTCCAGTCACTCCACAGTCCATTAGTGACCTGAAGTCCCTGGCCACTGCTCTGCTGGAGACCATCCATGAGAAGAACATGGTCATTCAGCATCAACGACAAACCAACAAGTATGTTACGACACAACGTGACAACTGTCATCTCATTTTCTGTGCAGAAAATTACAGAATATGTAGTTTATTAGTACTGTGGGATATCAATTAAGTCATAGTTACTTTTTAATCATACTTATTTTTTACAGGACATTGTTAAAAAGTTAAATTTAACTATTAGGTTGTGTATATTTGAACAGGATCCTGGGTAACCGGGTTGCAGAACTGGAAAGGAAGTTGAAAACATTAGAGGTGTCTGGGTTGTGGAGTCTGCCAGGTAAACATCACGTCCAATACTAAGCAGTTTATTTTATGGTCTATTTTAGAACTTTAATGTTTGCTTTAATACAGTTTAAATTTGTGTAACCATTATTTCTTTGTAATATAGTTTATCTTGCTTATTTCAAAGTTTTAAATAACTTTCAATTGCTCTCCCATTTCTTTTTTCCACTCTTTTTTTCTCAACTTTCTGGAGGCATCACCTACAATGTGTCTCTCGGACTAGGGAGTACGTTTATTATTCAGTATAATTTTTGCCTTTTATACCTTTGTGCATTTTATTTCAAAAATGCTCTGTCTCTGTTACCCTTGTTGTTAACCTGACAATATAGCTATAGTAGTCCATTGGTACATTTGTTGACTCCAACATTGTTTACAGGAAGGAAAGCTGTTATTGTCCTGAGTGACTCTCAGCATGTCCAGTCCACCACAGAACAGTCTGTACATCTAACACCAGAATCAATGGGTGAGTTCTTAGTTATTATTAGTAGCCTGTAATGAATGATTTAATTAATCTAAATAATTTAATAGACTAAATTAATAAGCTAAATTCTTAGTAATTCTTTGTAGTTTATATATATGGTATAAATCTCTGTCAAGTACTGAGAATGAATTATAAACAGGTGGTAATTACTGTGTTAGATGTTTAAGCTGGGAATACCATGGGGGGATGTTCTAGTGCACAGAGATCTGTAACGTCTGAGGGGAGAAGTGAAAACAGGTTGTGGCCGGGGTGAGAGGGGACTGTGATGATGTTACCTGCATTGTTTCTTCACTCTGGAGTTGTATAAGTCCTGAAGGTTGGGCAGGTGCACACCAATGATCTTTTCAGCTGTTGTAATTGTCCGTTGCAGTCTTCTTATATCTGATTTGCTGACTGACTCAAACCAGACAGTTATAGAAGTGCACAGAACCGACTCGATAACAGCGGAGTAAAACTGTGTCATCTGCTCCTGTGGCAGGTTGAACTTTTTCAGTTGATGAAGAAAATACAACCTCTGTTAGGCCTTTTTCACAATGGAATCAATGTGAGTGTCCCAGTTCAGGTCCTGAGAGATGGTGGTGCATAGGAACCTGAATGACTCCAGTGCTTCCACAGTGCTGTCCATTATGTTGACCTGGGGGAGTGCTGGGGGGTTTCAGGTGGGCCAACACCAGTCTCTCAAATAACGTCATGACCACAGACGTCAAAGTAACAGGTCTGTAGTCATTTAGTCCTGTAATTTTTGGTGTCTTGGGTACAGGAATGATGGTAGATTGTCTGAAGCAGGCGGGGACACACAGCTCCAGTGATCTGTTGAAGATTAGTGTGAAGGTGGATGACAGCTGGACAGCACAGGCTTTGAGACAGGCTGGTGAGACATCACCTGAACCTTTGGCTTTTCTTATCTTCTGTTTCCTGAAGACCCGGCACACATCCTCCTCGCTGGTGCAGGCTGAGAAGCAGTAGGCGGGAGGGGGGGGAAGGGGGTGTTGATGGTTGTGTGGAGAGACTGTCAGAGCAGGTGTGGGGTGTGAGACCTGGCTTTTCAAATCTGCAGTAGAACTCATTCAGATCGTCGGCCAGTCATTGATTCTCCGCAGTGCTGGGGAATGGTGTCTTGTAGCTGGTAATGGCTTTCAAGTCAAGTCAAGTCACCTTTATTTATATAGCGCTTTTTACAATGCAGATTGTGTCAAAGCAGCTTTACAGTGATAACTGGTACATTATTTTGGCTGCACAGCAGCTCTTAAAGAAGCTCTTTCAGGCCCTTCCACACTAATGCAGGGTCATTGGCGGAAAACTGGTTTCTCAGCTTTCTAGTGTAGCTTCTCTTAGCTACTCTTATCTCCTTATTCAGTGTGTTTTTGGCCTGTTTGTACAAGGTTTTTTCCTCACTCCTGTAGTTATCCTCTTTGGCCTGGCGAAGAGTTTTGCAATGAACCATGGGTTATCGTTTTTTATATGTTAAATAAGTCCTGGTGGGAACACACATGTGTCACTGAGCTCATGCAGATCAGTGGCTGCGGCCTTAAAAACACTCCAGTCAGTGCAGTCGAAACAGGCTTGAAAATCCTTTCATTGATCCGTCTCTTTACAGTTCTTACTACAGGCTTAGCAGATTTAAGTTTCTGCCTGTAGACTGGGAGAACATGAACCAAACAGTGATCCCAAAGCCGCTCGGGGGACAGAGTAATATGCATCCTGTAAAACAATGTAGCAATGGTCCTGGTGGAGCGCTGTGAAGTGCTGTCTGTATTTAGGCAGTTCGCAGGTGAAATTTGCTTTATTAAAATCACAGAGAATGATAATGAAAGAGTCTGGGTAACGTTGCTCCGTGAGCGTGATCTGATCAGCCAGCTGTTGCAGAGCGCATTCACACACGCATCAGGAGGGATGTACACACTCACCAGAATAAGCAAAGAAAACTCCTGTGGCGAATAAAAAGGCTTACAGTCAATGAAGAGAGCTTCTAAATTAGGGCAGCACATCTTTAACTGTCACATCTGTACAGCCTTCATTGATATAAAAACATGATCCACCACCTCTCGTTTTCCCGGATACCTCGGTGGCACGATCCGCTAAGTCCGGAATGGCTCCGTTCACCCATGTTTCTGTGAAGCAAAGAGCAGAAGAGTTTGAAAAGTCCTTGTTTGAGTGGGTGATGAGTAATAGTTTGTCTGTTTTATTTGCTAGGGAGCAGAGATTTGCCAGGTGAATGTTCTGCAGCGGAGTCCTGAATCCGCGCTGTTGGAATTTCAGGAGCGCACCAGCACGCTTTTATCGTTTGCGTCTCTTGGTTTATGTTCAGACCGTCAGTCCAAATCTGATTTTAGTGCATATCTGATTGAAATCTGATCAGATTTAGTTAGTGTGAATGGGAAAAAATCACATGAAATGTGTTGAGCTACATTCATACAGTATGTGGTTTCAAATAGCATTTCTAGAAATCCATTTCAGTCTGACCACTTGGATCAGATTTTGCGTGGTTTATGTGACTTTCTCATGCTACGTAAAAGGCAACATCAGATGTTGTTATAGGAAACAAGTTGAAAGTCACTGCAAAAAATGACAATATATCGGATACATGTTTTGAAACCGGTGGAGCCAACAGTTTGCAATAAAGCCACGCTTTGGACTGACAGTGTGAACATTGCCTTTGAGCACTTGTACAAGATCACAGTTCTGCCAACTAGAATGTCAAATAAAATGTCTGAATGCTGAAAAGTCGGCTAAAAAGTTGTTTGCTGTGCTGTTCTTGATGTCTAGGAGTTTGTTCCTAGTAAAGCTAACTGGGAAAAAAAGTTACATAAAACAGGACAAACAAATGAAAACAGTAAAAGTACTTCAGAGCTCAAAACCGAAGCAGCTATCCGTGCTGCCATCTTGATCATGCAAAAAAAAAAAAAAACCTCCCTAAAAAAATTCCAAAGGAAGTGCTTTGTAACTTTGCAGACTTTTTTCATGCTCAAACACTGAGAAAGTTGGAAGTGTAAAAAACAATTTTAGAATCACACAAATTGCAAACCTCACATGAGTAAAACTGCATTTAATAATTTACATATAATATTTTGGCTAACTTCCGAAAACATTTTCTGAAGGTAAATCACCTCTTTGGTGATTTAAAAAAAAGTATTTCATAAGAGTCTATTTAAAAAAAAAAAAAAAAAAAGTGTTATTTCTGATTTATTTATTTTTTTTAATAAAAATGTTATAACTTTAATGATCAATCTCTCTCCAGCAGGAGATGAAGAGATTGTTACTGGAGAAGAGGTCACAGAGGACACTGGACTCAGTACAGACTTCAGTCAAGATGACTGTCAAGCCGTGGCAGTCGAGTTGAACCATAAGGGTGATTATTTTACCTGCCCATATTCAGTCTCACAAACTCCAAAATTCAGTAAACCAGCAGAAAGTGTCCAGCCGGTGAGGAGCACACAGTGTAAAACCCTTGCTTGTTGTGACTCTGATAAGCCTGTGTGTCCTTCTGAGAGGGAATCAGAACAACATAATGAAGATCTCACAAGCAGTGTACGTCAGTCTGTGAACACAGAAGTGTCTTTGAAAGGTTCCGATGAAGAGGCTGTGAAGAATGATTCTCCTGTTGTTCTTTCTGAGGAGGACTTTGATATTCAAGTTGTGTTAGAGGACAGTCAGCCTGTGGCATCAGAGACCTTTGGCAGTTTGGACTGTATTTCTGGATCTGAGCCTTGTACACCGGAACAGCAAACAGAGGAATCGGTCGAAGAAACAGAGCATGCTTCCCTAAACACAAGTTCTCCTGCTCAAACGTCATCACACCAGGAATGAATGTTATTCTTCGTGATAGTAAGAAATATTAGAGAAATGCATTAAAACAACCTCCATTCATTCAAGCCCCACTTAAAATAAGTGTTCTGATTCTGAACTGTATGAAAAAGACTGTGGCAAAAGAATAAAAAGAAGAACATTGGAATGTCTAAATTAAACATATTTATTATTCTAATTAAGCTAAAAGCAATATGAAAAAGTTCACCATGAGGATGGTTGGTAAAACCAGCCAGCTGAATATTAAAATCAACAATGTGATAAGCCCTTTCTGGAGGTTTTCAATTATCTGAGATCATCAAGAATGAAATCTTAGATCTGATGCCGCTATGATGACACTACCAGCAAGTTTATTTTCTTTTTCTAGAGGTTATTGTGAAACCATTTCAAAGACACTTATTCATGTATTTTGACTTATTTTATCTTCGTAACTGCTTCATAGCTTTTTGTGGGTAAAACGTGACAATTTTAGTTTTATTTTCATTTTTAATATTCAGTTTAACCTTCTTGTGATTTCTCATTATGAGTAAAACACGCAATTCTTGATCCACGTACATAAGGTAATTTTACTTCTTTTCTTTTTTTCTTAATACACTGAATGTCATTCTAACCATTATGATTTGTTACTTACAGAGTCAGTATATTTAATTTCACATTTGTCTTATTTATTATAATTGCTCTTAATGATTGTAATAGTGTTTGATCTGGAAAGGCTGGTGTAAAATCATTCTCTGTAGATCACCTAATATTACACTGTAATATAGTGTAAAATTAAAATGGAAACAATCATCAGCTTGAACGCTTAAGTTAATTATGCACAAAAGCACTGCATTTCAACACACTATTGTATGCTGCTATATTATAGGTTTATTACCAGGCTACATCAGTTTACATGGTTTGTGTTGATTTTACCTGTTGGGTGCACTAGAAAATATTTGTAATGACGGAAGGATTATCTCGTTGTATCTGTTTACTCGATGTCCTCACGTCAGTGTTTTATTGAAATAAAATCTATGTAAACTGCAGCTCAGCGCCACAGCTTTTTCGCCATCTTGCTGTGGCGATACGTTTTTGCACTTGATTGAATTCTGACTATATTTTATTCTTTACAATTCTTGGTGAGTTCTCGCACGGTGCAACTTGCTTCACGATTCTATCCGGGGGTTGTTTCCCTATACATGTTTATATATTGTGGCATCTGACCATTATCCCGGAGTTGCTCGTTTATATCGCGGCTACGCGCTGTCGAGTTACGAGCCGTTCGGTGGCGGATTGTGTGTGTGTTCTTCCCACCCTAATGGCACGGTGTCGCTTGTTTTTGGACCCGTTTCCATCACGACTTAACGCTAAGTTTATTTTATTTTGCTTACAGGCTGTTACTGGATGAAGTCAGTTACCTCACGGTTCTATCCGGAGGCGTGTCAGTTGACTAGTTTTTGACCAAGTTTTGTGTCTTTGTTGTTGATTGCATTGTATTTTGCCTTGTACTATCTGGCCGACAATTCTTGCTGTGGGTGTGGTCAAATTATTTGAATTGAGACTGAATTCTCTCTGTTTGTAATTTTTACTGTAATTTTGCTCACAATCACTCCATTGTATTAAGAGATTTTCTCATTTTTGCAGTTCAAATGGCTTATCACTCCATTTCTACTGCCTTCCCACTGAATTGCAAGATCTGTCCTAATGAGCTTCTTCCTGATGATGGGCATAATCTCTGTCCATCATACCTGGGTGTTCAGCATCTGAAGAAAAAACGTATGGACCCATGCCCATATTACTGCTTACTGGTGGGGCCGGACCACAACCAGGACGCTAGAGTTTTGCAAGCAGATTTGACTTTGCGGCAGAGGGCTCAAAAGCGCCACGCCTGCTGCTGGTGCTCCTTGGGCTAAGAAGTTTTAGAAGTTTAGGCTAGTTTCAGTGGTAGTCATTTGGTCGGGTACCTGTTGTCAAAGAAAGTTGCTTGCCTTTCTTCAGACACGGGCAGAGATGAAACCTCTTTTACAAAACCTCCAAACAGCGGACCCAGTTCATACTGCTACTGCAGCTTCCATTGAGGATGCTCACTCACATTCATCTAGTGAAGAGCCTACCTGTTCACCATACTTCTCATAGCCCCCACCTTGATGCTATGTCTACATTTGCTTCCGACACACATTTGGATCATCTTCCCACTTAAGTTTCTGAGCTGCAGGACAAGCCAGTGGGATCTACAGTGGCTGGTGGTTCTGTTGAGGGCTCACTTCATTCATCTGGGCTTGCTCCACCCCTGACTGCTTGCACTTTGGCTTCAGTGGCAGAAGCGGTGTCCACTGGAGTGCAGAGTGTACCTGAAGTCGAACAGCTGGTTACTGCACTAGTGGTGTCACCAGACGAAGCACTGTTAGTAAGTTGCCTGCATCACTTGGCCTGAGATCCCTCCGTCCCACTGTTTTTGCAGACAGCCTTTCTGGCTATGGGGCATGTGACACGAGAACTGGGCTCTCTTACTGCAGTGCTCGCTGACAGGTATGGCTTGCTCAAGCAGATTGCTAGAGGATTGACCTTGAGGGATCTATCCATCCTTCCTGGACATCTTTTTGGTCCTGACGTATCTGAGGTGTTGGAAAGATGGATGAAGTTATCTGCGACCACTCAGCAGCTAACACAGGTGCAGCGTACCCCAAATTTTAGAATGCCAACAGCACCTGCTAATCACCATTATCTGCCTGTGCCACCATGTTTCCACCATGTGCCCTCTAACTGACCTGAGGGTCAGCAGAGATTTCCAGGTTCTGACAATGCCCAGATTTGTCACCCCCATGGTAGTCCAGCCCCCCCGCGGTTCTCCAGGGGGTCTACGTCAGCATCCCTCCCACAACCTCAGAAAGCCGCTAGGGCAGGTGGTCTGACTTTTTACAACACATCATCTGAGTTACAAGGAGAGCACAGTGTCAGACCTTTAATGAACAGGGTTCAGTTCTCTGTCTCTCGCACAGTCCATTAAGCTTATCGGGATGACGATCAATTCAATCACATTTCTGTTTCTGTCTCAGATGATGGATATCCTAAACCTTCTTGCCCATTTTCATCTGGGAGCATCTCTACAGTATGGAGTGTTACTGAGGCTGATGGGAATGCTGACGACAGCCTTCTTCCGTAATTCCATTGTGATTACTTCACCTGCAGGTATGGAACAAACTCCTCCGGTCGGATTCATCCTATCAATGGCATTGACGGATTGTAGTGACTCACAGTTGTGTGTGTGTCCTTTAGCAGTGTACGTCACTGGCCTTTTTGACAGCAGGCATTCTGTTAGGAAATGTTCCATCTCATTGGGAGGTTATAACAACCCACACATCTCTCACGGGTTGGGGGGCAGTTTGGAACCACAGAGGTGGGAGACGTTTCCAGAGTTATTCTGGTTACAGAGGTATCAGTGGCAAATGGTCAACGGACAAGTAGATCTGTTTGCTTTGGAGAACACAACTCACTGCCCATTGTGGTTTGCCCAGATGGAAGCATCCAGTCCATTGGGGCAGGACGCACTGTCACACGATTGGCCGGATTGTCTTCTGTATGCTTTTCCTCTGATTCCTCTGTTGTGGGAGACACTTCATAGGAATGCTCAGGGTAGACCACCAAGGTGGGGCTCCAAACCATTGTTTCCCTGGCTTCTAACCTTGTTAGTGAAGCAGCTTCTTTTTGGTATGTTTTTTTGACCTGGCTAGCACTGCGATTATCCACTAATATAACACCGTCTCTGGCGGTCATCTAGAATTCACAGAACCACGGTTACATATTTAACCAGCGTTTTTCTCCTCATGTAAATTAAATTTCTTGACCATCAAGTTACGTTTTTCAATGGCCAACTCTCAGTAATCACTATGCTTGCAAACATCCATAAATCATTAAGAAACAGTTTTTAAAAGTCTTCTGAGAGAAGAATGTATGTTTAAAAAAAAAAACAGCTTTTTTTTTTTTTTTTTTAAATAGAGACTTCAAATTGAATGCTATTATGACTGTTCAGCTGACGATTTAGCGCCCTCTATCTGTATTTAAAATCGTATGGTGATTCATAGAAAAACTATATATACTGTCATACATGAAATTACATACATAGCGTGTTGCAACAGTGGTTACTAGAGTAAAATAAATAGGAAATAGTGTATATATATTTTTAATTAAATTCATTATGATCCAACTGTCATGTTTATGGTTTTACAGAAGAACTCGGTATGCAAATAACACGCTAAAATTAAAGTTGTGCAAAAGGACAGTCCTGAAATGCTTTATATAAGAGAGCAGTTACTGGAGAATATAAGCAGTCCCAGTGGCAAAATAGCCATTATTATTCAGCTGTTTGTGTGGACCTTTAAGTGCACAGTACATTAATAATCCATAAGAAAACAAATACAGTTTTTCAGTGTTTATAATGTTTTCACTGACTGCTAAACAAATTGACCTTCAGAGCACTGATTCAACAATGAAAATGAAATTGGTAAGCTAATAATAAATCAACTCTCTCTTTTTTTAAAGCTCTACAAGAGACAGCAGGGACATGATTTACAACATTTAATGCAAACAAACCTTTTTTGACTGAAGCAAAACAAATAACTGTGTGCCACTCACTATCCAATCAAACCTTTCAGTGCAGAGTGCAATGACAATGTGATCAATAAGGAAAAATTACTTTTAATGTTTAATTTTAATGCAATAAACAACAATGCTAGATTATATTAGATTGTTTAAAATTAAAATTAATGTAGCACAAATCAATACATTGAAATCTGTGGTTTTAAACTGAATTGTGAGGACAATTTTTTTTCAGCTCTTGTGGATTTTCTTTATGGGCAGCATAAACAAGACCAAATTACAAACAAAACATTTTTATTATTTCAAACAACTTAGAAAAACACACAGACAACACAAAAACAAGCTTTTCTTGCCTACAATGTATTTACATCGTGCTCGTTTTTTTTTCTGCAAATATTTACATTCAGTCAGTATGTACATGAAGTGGAAATGAAAAACACTTGCCACAGTAAAATTTAATAGTAATAACAATACCACTACTAATAGCAATGACATATGTGTTTACATATATACACTGCAAAGTCTGAAAGGACAGATAACAAAACAGCAAGATATAGATATAAAAAGTATAAACTGAGGTGTTATGTGTGGTTATCGTGTTTACAATACACAGTTTAAGTTTTGATATGGATTTGATGGATAAATATAAAGCAAACAAGTAAAGTAAACTCATCTGCTCACCCATTTATGACCATTTCTAGAGATACAGGACAGATAGATGCTCATTTTTCAATGCTGAACAAGCTAATCAATATCTGCAGTGAAATATATGGAAAAGGATATCAAGGAATATCCCGAACTATCCAGAGGAAAAGATCAGATCTCTTCAATAATGTGAACAGATAAACAGACTGAAATAAATAGAACAGTTCACCTAAAAATAAACCCTTACTCTCATGTTGTTCCAAACAAGTATGACTTTCTTTTGTGGAACACAAAAGGAGAAATTCCTGGTCATTTTTGTTCTTGCAATTTTGATTAATTATGCATAAGCATTAAAAATGGTCATAAAAGCGATCCATATGATATTTTTAATTGTAATTGCATTTATTAATTATAATTGCATAGTAAAAAAAGACCAATACATTCAAACATTTCTCAGCTTGTGTTCTACTGAATAAGGAATGTATTACTAGTTTGACAACATGAGCAAATTATGACATTTATTTAAACTATTTATTTAAAATCAAACTAGGCTTGAAATAATAGGAAAATAAAAATATGGAAAAAAGTTAATGCTCAATTATGGAATAGGATTTATGAAATTCCCCCAAAATGGGAATTATGTGTGTTAACTGTTTAAATGAAATTCTATTCAAGTTAGTTTCAATGGGACCTTTGTAATTTTAATGAGCAAATGGTAGACAAAAATGGATGATAATCTTTTTATCCTCTATTTCTTATGCATATTTCTTAATTTCATGAAACATTATGGTATCTGCATGTAGCAGAAAAGTGGTCACTACAAATGTGAATAAAATTGATGTTTGACTCCCATAAAGGCACAGTTATTCTCAGTCATTAGTGAAATGTAGGCCAAAAGGGAGAGCAAAGCCATTCAGACTTTCAGCTGGTCAAAAATGTTTATCTACTTCCAAGCCAGCAACAGAAACTGGTAATGTGCAGGCAAAGAAAAAAAAAGTGTTGTTTTTGTATTTTGGAAAAGTACACAATACAAGTGTGCATTTCTGTCTGCTTCCCAGAGTTGTACCATTTCCCGTTTCAGACACTGGACACTAATTACTTACAACACATTAATTAAAGCATTTGCACTGTTTACTGTGACTGTACCATGTAAATATTTTCACCTCTTCACATTCCCTCCTTTATATATCTGCTGTTATTGGTTGACCCTTCCCAGCAGCGTGCTGATTCACAGCCTCAGCAGACGGACAGGGTGGGTGGACTCTGCCTCTGCTGGGTTTTCTTGAGCAGCTGTATACGGTTGTGGCAGTAGAACTTAACAGCCCTCCAGTCCCGGTGGTTAGTGACCAGCAGGGGGCAGAGCTCCAGGCAGCGCTCACAGTCTGCTTTGGCGGGCACACGAAGCTCCATAATGTTTTGCACCAGGTGGGACTCAACAGCTGCCCGCTCTGCCTCAGACCAAGGCCTCTTTAGCACACCACGTTTACCTGAGACAGAGAGGAGAATGTGTGTTAATCATTATTTCTGTGCAAACACTTCAGTGAGGCTCTCCCGTGCACCCCCAGGCACACACACACTCAGGTCAATGAGCTAGCACTGTGCTGAAGGTCTCGAACCTTTGCAGGTTGAACTTTATTGGAAAAACTCCAGATATTGCACTATTAGTTCAAATCTAATTGTGATTTCAGTGTCTTAAAATAAACACCAACCATCACAATGTTTTTCCTTACATTTTACCAAAGTATTGTGGATGGTATACTTTTGTGATATAAACATACATATAAGAATTATTTATGGGAAATTGTGTCCCATCATGTCCTTAACTTCTCAACCTCAAAGGCCCCCGTTACCATCATTTCAGAAGTGAGGGGGACAGAAAATATCAAGTGTAATACCAGTTTTTTTTTCTTTAGTAGGCGCCTTTAACTACTATGTACTAACATCAAAAATAAGTACAATGTACTTATTTTGTTCATGTTGTATTGCAAAACACTTATGCGGCTATTGAGGTTAGGGACAAGTTTGGCAAAATTAAGCACTGTATTATTAATATCATTTATTGTTACTAAAATACCTCGAGATGGCTTCAAAAACACTCAAACCATATATTGTCGCAATCGTGATATGATACGTACTTTATGGCGTGCATATAATACGCTTGGTAGTCTTGGGTAGGATTAGTGGTGTGGGTGCCCACGGGCCGGATGAAGATGACTGGCGGGCCGGACTTGGCCCGCAGGCCGCCAGTTGAATAGCCCTGCTCTAAATCATACGCCTGCCCAAAAGGAAGTTGGCTATTATGGGTTGTTTGAAAAACACATGCTCTGGATTTTGATATACTCCTCCTATGGGATTCTTCCGATCGCAACCAAACTCAATCAGCATGAAGTCAAGACATTGAGGATGCTAAATTGCGAGCTGATTTTTGAGCTCTCAAGTGGTTTGGGTGTGGCAGGACAACAAATTTATGGTGAAAAAAGGGAAACAGGAAGTGTATTATAACTTCTGCATACATTGACTGATTTTAATGAAACTTCAGCTGTGTGTTCACTGTAGGAGGCCGATCACATGGATGTGACTATTGTGAGTCAACTGGCAGCAAGAAGTGTGTCACTTTCCAAATGCTTTAAAATCACTCTCTTATTTTTACCTGATTTGCTTCAATCATAGAATAATGTCAAGACACTGCAGATGTACACTTGTGAAAGGATTTTTGATATCTTGAATACTGTTGTAATGGCAATGCGTCAAACTTTCATATTCTTTTTGGGTGTTTTTGAGACTCTTAGCATACTTCAAATTGCATGAATCTTGACACACACATCAGAGTTGTCAGCCAGAAGACACTGGCAAAGCCTTAGAAATGGGTGTGGAGGAGGGGCTGTATAGCGCCACCTTGAAAAAAGTGTTTTGAAGAACAATATGAAAATGGGCAACATAAATGTCTGGTGGCTTACATTTTGCACTCTTGTCTGCTGTTGTCAGGGACATTAATTAAAATAATTAAGTTCAGAATCATTAAATACAGCACACAGCATGACAAAGTTTAATTGAAATCTGTAATTCCAATAGCTTCAGTGCATGTAAACGTCTTTTCTGAATGAAGGCTTAACAACAATATACCTTAATTGAAAATGATGTGCACGTAAACATGATCAATGAAAATAATACATTACATTTAATACTGTTAAATGCCTATTTGATACCAAATTAGCAAGAAAATACAACAAGTGCATTTGCAATTAAATTAACTGATGAGCCCCTTTAGGACAAAACTTGATGCTAGTTTTAATGTTTGGAAAACTACCATTAAAATTCTGCCCTACTCCAAAAGATTGGTCACCATGGCTACAGAGAACAGCAATGTTAACTGCTGTTCTCATTACAGAAATTGTTCTCATTATAAAAGGGAAAATGCATTTTATGGCAAAGACACAAGATAACAACATCATGAACCAATAAATCTAACTGATGAATTTAAATTTGTTTTTGTTCTTGCCTATTCTTAGTTTAGCTGCACTCTTTTAACAAAGGTTGCAAAATCTTTTTTTTTTTTTTTTTTTTAAATGTAATTTCCAAAATCCCTGGTTTAACTGACATATGCATTGCACATGTAAACATGAATTACTGTCACAATCATCAGTGGTTTCCACATGCCCTGGAACTGAGGTGTACAAAGAAATATTGTCACACTGTATGATACAATCATACAGTCAGACTCACCAGGCTTGGGCTGTCCTGAGGCCTTTTTGCGCCCCGCTGAGATCATGGAACTGCTGTTCATCTTCTTAGGTCGGGGGGATTTGCTGTTGCTTGTGGTTTTCTTCATCATAATGGTGGTTGCAGGAGATGGTGCTTCTGGTTTCTCTTTACTCTGCTCAACATCTGACTCCTCTGACAGAGAGTCAGCAGAGTTTCCTGACAACACTGAAAAGGGTGGGAAAGTAAGTATGACTGATGTGTCCAATACTCTTTATTTACACCTGTCATGTGCTTGACACAACAAACTCACTCACCATCTAACTCCAGACAGATGTGATGTAAACTCATTCCTCGGAACAAGACGCCATCTCTCTCTCCACATAGTACCACCCGACCAATCAGACCCATCAGCCCTGGGTCTTGGCCGATGGTTGCACAGCTTTGTGTTACATGATACTCTTTCTGCAAAAAGCTTTCCAATCGCTGTGTGGCAGCCCCGCGGTGCCCTTCCTCCTCGCCCTCACTCAACAACAGGAGCTGTGTAAGTATCGCCACCTGTCGGCGAACACGTGTCTGTGTCAGTGCCCGTGGGTGCCGTGTACCACTGGACCGAGCCAAGCTTCGTAGTAAGTCTGTCCCTCGCAGGGGAGTAGCAGGTGAATGATACGGCCGGGCAAACACGTAGGGGTTCTGTGGATCGATTCCCACACCAGCACGAGTCTGCAAAAGCATCTCCAGACAGGCCTCAGAATGTGGCGGGAGGATGAGCGGCTGCACGCGGCCACGTTTTCCTTGGACCCCGACGCGAGGGAGATGGGGGAGAACCATCCGCTCGAATGGTGAGAGCGAGGCCTCTAGTGGGGTTAGAGTCGGTGGGGCACCAGGTGCCATGGGGATGGGGTACTGGGGTGTGATGCGGGCCTGGTACTCGGAAATGGTGAGTTTGGAGACTTCACATTCACGCCTGCGGTTGTAAAGAATGAGAAGGGCCAGGCTGGAGTGACAGAGGAGACGCCAGGCCTCAGCTGACTGTGGCGAGCGGGAGAGAGAAATGAAGGCGGAATGCTGCAGCCGCCGCAGATACAACACCAGGGAAGAGAGGGAGGCAAGAAGTGGAAGCATGTGGGGTCGACGTGAACTGAGAAAAAGAACAAAAGTGAGTACATGAGTTAAGAGAGACTGGATGATAAATTCTAACAGTAAATAACTTGTCTACACTGGACACGACAGCGACCACTGCAAATCCATTTGTCATTTGCGTCAGGACCACAGGCATGTGGAGTATGTCATAAATAAAACGGCATCAGTTTACTGTCAGGGATTTGTCGCTTTGCAACGCATCCAGTGTTGACAGCATCGCTGATTATAATAGGTTCTATTGTCTTTTGTCACGTCATTTTGCACCACTCGTGTCCAGTGTATACACAGTGTAAGATCAACTGAAAATGTCTGACCTTGATAGGTCGGTCTTATCCTCCGCTCCGCTTTCTTCTTCTCTCCCTCCATTGTCATCTCTCTCTTCTTTCGAAGATTCTGACAGCTTCACATGCTCCGCAAACACTGAAATGGGCACTACCTCTTTCGTCTTCTCAAAAACGTCTACCTCCTCTTTCTCCTTTTTAATTTTTCGTCCTCCTTTTCTTGGAGGGGTAGCAGTTGTAGGTGGGCTCCTCTTTAACACAGATACTGGAACACCTCCTCCTCTGGGTGGAGTTATCAGGGCTGGGGCAGGACTTTTGTGACTAGGGCTAGAGAGGGCAGGGCTCCTTCTGACTGGAGACAAAGAAGAAGAAGGAGGTGACTGTGGCATTTCCACCACTACACCTGGCACACGAGCCACTTGGGGGCATTGGGAATGTTTGCTCGATGATGGGAGAGATGAGTGTAAACAATGAGAGTTACCAGAGGCGTGTGCTTGCTCCAGGGCAGAGTGCACGTCAGGCTGCTGGGCGTGGTGTTTGTTCAGATGGCGTGGGAGAGATCGGAAGTGACGGCCACAGTAAACACAGCGCTGTTTCTGTGCCATTGTGCTCTGCCCACGACCCACTGACACACTGACACTATTAGAAGCAACTCCTGCAGGCCGTGGGCACTTAAACACAGGTCTGGAAGGAGCAGTGGGCTGCAGCAGGGAGGTTGGGATGGAAAGTGGAAATGAGGGAGGATGGTTGGGGGGTCGCTGAGGTGCCTTTCTCTTGGCATGTGCAGCAGGAGAGGAGAGGGCTTTGTGCCTCTTGCGGTGGTGAAATGTTTGCATGCGCATCTCTCCATTGGCATCATCCGAGTCGAGGTCTGAATCACTGGGCTCAGAGTGAGAGAGAGGAGACGAGGAAGGAGAGAGAGACCAGGAAGGTGTGAGGTATTCCGACACAGAAACTGGAACTGCGCTACACTCTTCCTCCTGAGAGAGAAAAAAGCACATGTGTGTTGCACAAGCACAAATGTTTATTACAGTAAATAATCTGGAAGGCATTGCAATTAGGCATTTACTTCTGAAATATGACAAACTTGAATGACAAACTTCTAAGTCTAATGACTGAAAGTAAAAGCTGTAGGGCAGGATTTTATCCACCAGGAAATGACTGAATACCACCAGCACTCACTTTGAAGAGGCTTTTGACTAGGATGAAGTGACCCTCGGGAGCATCCAGACCGTCATTAAATTGTTAACTGTAATTGTACTACAAACTGTAGTTGTTAATTACATATTATTTTGAAAGGTGTTTAGAAAATTACTTTCAAAAGTAGCCTAAAATAATGCCTAAACAATTAGCCAAAAGGACACTAACTGAAAAGAGGCAAGGTACTGCATTTTGATGAATAATAACAAATGCAAACTTTTTATACATTTTAATTTATTATTTATTATAAATGATTGTTCACATGATAATTTTTTTTTAATTAATGTGCCCTCGTAATTTTTAATCAAAATAACTTGCCCTCCCTCTTGTAACAACATCTCTTCTTGTATGATGTGTTTACTGTCGCAACAACCTGTCACTCACATTAGATCACAGCAGTAGCAAACCAGAACAATCCAATGACCCAATCAACTACTGATGGACAAAATCAAGACCTGTCCTACATCTTTTCTTGTTTCACTCAGATATACATCACAATTACAACTTCAATTCCAAGCTGACTTTAAGACAGTGAATAGGGTAAATTTTTTTATAATGACTGATCTGTTTAGGAGGAATACTTAAAGTGTAATTTCGCTGATTTCCGCATTTTTTTTACAGACAGAGGACTATTAGTCTCAGCCTTAGATGTCACGCCCAACTGACCGTTGGCTGAACATCTGATGCATAAGGCACACAAAATGGGAAACACTTCAGGAGTTTCGAAGTTGATTGGTTCATCTGATTGGTTGAATTCTCCATGATTTCCGTGAGATGTGTGTGTCGCATTCTTTAACAGTCCGCCTGGAAACAAAGTTGTCATGATGCCAAACCCCCTCATGGAAGAAGAAAGCTGTTGTTTTTACAACTATGACAATGAATGCATATTAGGATCAACTAAATGCTGGATTTTTAAAAGTAGGTGAAGTTTGCAGCGCCATTTTAGTAGTAAACTTGCACAACGTTCTTGAATGAATCATTTATATGCACATTGATCTGTTATCGTAGACACACTGACTTTAAATTTTCACACCCCTAAACATGATGCGGAACAAAACTAACTGTGATTGGTTGCTTTACATGTTGGTCAGGCATCCTCTTGGGCGCTCCTTGGCCAATGAAAGCTGCGATCGAGTCTAGACCTTCTGTCATCAGTCTAAAGGTCTGGCTACACAAAACTAGAGGACTATTAACAGAACAGTTATTTTAAGGTTAGGTTTATCACTGAACATTGTTTCATACTATGTCTACTCTTTAAACAGCATTATGGTAAAAATGGAACACAATGGCAACAGCTTTCATACCTGTACGCAATACCGTTTTGCTTCGGGGGGTTGGGCGAAACTGACAGAACTCAGCTTCCCCCTCCATTGGGCCTAAAACACTGTGTTCAAGGTCATCTAGTTTGAAATATTGTTTTTCAGATTTTCCATCATGGTGTTCTCTCCGTATTTACGATTCTCTGCGGCCTTTAGCCACTGCCTACAACGGATCCTTCACATCCTATCTGGATCCTTGACTGGTAACCCAAAGTAACTCATTCCCTGTAAATGTTTACTCTTTGAATTCTTGCACCTGGGAGAAAGTCGACACCATTGTGACTGAATGTTTGCTAAGAGTATTTCCTACTAAAGCAAAGTGGTATTTGACTCTGGTAAGCTAATCCATAACACACTGGTGGGAGTGGCCTTGGACGGCAACATGCCCAGTGCATTATGGATGTTGAAGTGTTCCTACTTATTTGGCACAAAAAAAAAACCAGCAGCCTTTTTTTTCTGTTTACTCTCCAGGTAGCACTGATTTCAATTTTTTCCTACCTTTCAACTGTATAGGCTGATACAGGCAAGCCAAGTTTTACTGAAAGCTCATTTTGCCACCAGTGAAGTACCATTTTAAGTTGAAAGCATATGCTTATGGTGCATTTACAATGAGGCGCAGCAATCATTTCAGGAGTGAGGGGGACAGGATCTTTAGCATGAGGCCTGAAAATGACTGTGTCTTGTTAACTGGGTGTGTCTATGAATGTGTATTTGTAAAAACAGAACTTATATTTACCTTTTTAATGTTGCTCTCGTGGTCCGAGCTGCAATCAAAGCTACTAGGAGTCACAGTGCCATGGAAACCCTGAGAGGGAGGAAACATCATTATAAAAGATGTCTATCATTTTACATTAGTGTGACAAAGTCCCTCCAACACTCTCACACATACACATGAATAAATCAAATACCATGCAAATAAACACATCATAAGCACATCTAAACTATAAACTGTCAACAATTTACATACTATTAGTATCACTAAGTGCAAAAGGAGCTTAGAGCATTGAGATGTGTTGGCCATTGTCATGGTTACACTTACCGCAACGTTTTCTCCCCACTCCGTCAAACTGTAATCCACAGTGATCTCCTCCCCCTTAGCGATGTCGCGGATCGCTATGACAATCAGTCGCACTTGATTTCCACAGTGCACTTCACGAATGCGGCAGTTTGGTGTTGGGGGGTATGAGACAGCCCCCCTCACTCCACTAGAGCCCTCCTCACTCACACTGCATGAGAGAAAACTACATCAGACAGCAATACAGCAAAACAATCTGATATAGATAACCACATCACAGCTGGGAAATCTTGCAGACCATGTTTTCTAAATGGAGAGGCAGACTAATGCATGCCCCCTGTGCTATAGTTTTAGGTCTTACACCATTCATTATTAACATTAATAATACATTATCTCATATCTCCCAAATGACAAATCAGAATGTCCCATTTGGTGTGAACTCATAGCATTACAAAGAATAGGATTTAAATAAATAAGAGTTGTATCACAAACAAGTTATTTACAGTCAGTTGCTGCTACTTTGTGTAGAGTAAAGAGTATGCGCTAACATATACTACTTTGATGAACCATACTTCCATTTCCATACTTACATAAATATTTATCTGAAAACGAACTATTAGCTCAGGATTAACGTCATAATTAAATATTAATTTATAAATATAGAACACACTTTTGTCCATCACACACACACACACACACACACACGTATATATATATTATATATATTCCTGCTGCACTATGACTAAACACTGCAATAAACAGATGCAAACACACACATACCACGAGCCCAGCTACACACTGTGATAAACACACACACATTCCCTCATTGGCCCAAAGATAATAAACATGTTGCAATAAATACACACACACACACAGCTTGCATTCCAGTAATCCCCCACCTCCATATACACACAACAGTATCTCTCAACCACACAACAAACACAATTACTTGCTATCTCCTCCTAGCACGCACACAGACACACACGTGCAGTATCTCTACTCAGACCACATACACATACACACACTCAGTCACTCACCAGAGCTGAGCAGATTGTGTTTCATAGTATGGTCCATCAGCAGCAGGGACTTCGTGTTTGTTCTCACGACCATCACCTGAAATACACATATAATAAGATCTCAAATAGATATTTACACACTTATACTATCCCTGAAACATACACAAATACATTGTTAATGTTACTTGAATGAGTTATGGTACATTGACAAACAGGCATTGGATACTTGACTAGAGTATCCAAGAAGACTGATCATGTGACCTTCAACTAAATAAGTGCATTCTGGGAAATAAAGTGTTCTTTCACCTTGGCCCATAAAATGAAAGTTCAATCAATCAATCAATCAATCAATCAATCTATCTATCTATCTATCTATCTATCTATCTATCATTGAAAATGAACTACCTCTTGTCACTTTGTTGCTGCAGTCTTTCTTTCTTCTTACATATCAATTAAAGTAACAAAAAGGACAACAACAACAAAAAAACCACACACACA
Source organism: Elopichthys bambusa (assembly GCA_037101425.1). NCBI lineage: Eukaryota > Metazoa > Chordata > Actinopteri > Cypriniformes > Xenocyprididae > Elopichthys > Elopichthys bambusa. The sequence goes on from CM074436.1 coordinate 27,250,844, forward strand.
TTTTACCTTTCTCTGGTCCATAGCTGTTCTCTGACATGCTCTCTTCCTCATCCTCTGTGGCGAAGACTCTGTCGCACACTTTCACTGGTGTCCCTTTCCTTTTTCTTCCACAGCCACGTCTACCAAAACACACACACACACACACACACACATCATCATCACATTAAATGGATAGCCTGACCAACTTAATCAGCAACAAAACATAAATCACACAGACAAATCAATAACCTGGACACATCAGTGGATCAATGGAAATCACTGCACAAATCTTATTCAGTCTTACTTCTCTAAACCAAAGGAAAACATGTTTAATTAAGACTCATTTAATGCACCTCTATTTGTTACTAAAAATAGCACTACCTATACAATTAATCTTTTGTACCTTAACTAAAGGAGGCCTGTCAAGCACATCAGAAATATAATATAATGCTCATCTTAGCAAGCACCACTAATTAATCCACTGCACATTCACTCTTCTTCTTCAAGAAGAATCAGTTCGGTAGAATCTGTATATGTACATAATAACAGAACTCTGATCTAGAAAAGTTTTACTTGCAAATCTATAATCCATAAAATCTTCAACAGAGAGTAACTGACCACATAAAAATTGTGAGCTGCTGTTAATAGAGCAGTGTATGAAAGCCAAAGATTCGTTTTCCACAGATGCAGCTGTGAATGCTTAATTAGACAAAGTGTGGAGATGTGCAGTCTCTTGGTTACAGATGTGTTCAGTGTGTGTGTCGTGCCTGACGTATTCATTGAGCTGTGATAAGACTCAGTCTTGCCGACTGGATATTGATCTGACCGACCCTCCATCTGGACCCGAGAGCATATGTTTGTGTGTGCTTGTGTGCATGGAGGCAGGCGGATTCATATGTTCATCCCTCTATTCACCATTTCAGGTCAGCTTTATAAAGAACTGTGATAGAGATGATTACAAAGACAATAAAAAACAAGTAATAAGAGTAGATTTAGTATTAAAATGATGTGAATGATTCAAATAGGTCAATGACAAATAAAGCTTCAAAAAAAGGTATTTAAAAAAAAAATCTTTTCAAAATTGAGGAACAATGTGTGTAGGCAAGTTTCAGTTGTTAAAAAACATTTTAAACATTAGCCCTCAGAGTGTCTACAATGCCTAACACACTATTATTTCATGGTTGTGTATTTTATTCATATTAATTTATAGTTATTGCATTCTAGTGGCCAGGTATTTCGTATCTTTAGCATTAAATTTTACTTTTAAAGACTTTTAAAATATTCCAAAATCAAGCCTATGTACATTCCATGCTCCATGCTAATAAAATGCTGGTTGAATCTATTCACTCTGAGAGTTGTCATGATTGAAATACACATTTTACATTGCACTTACATTTTAAAAAATGCCTGCATATTACATCTGTAATTAATTTCTGTAATGACATCTATAATTACACTGTTGACCCTTGCCTTTCCCCATTTTGTGGTACGGGTAGGTTTAAGGGTGGGTAAATTATGACCAATTTTTCTTTAATATGATAGTGGCATCTAAAATTATTTTTAAATTATCATGTAAATAATTTAAAACATCTTTAACTTAGAACTAACATTTTAGAACAATAATAATAATAAAAAAAAGAAAAATAATAGACAATCTTTTAATTTTTTTATTTTTTATTTAGCTTAACCTTTTTTTTTTTTTTTCATATCGGATATTCATTGCAGTTGCACCACCTGATGTCCTGGTTGCGCCACCTGACTTTTGCAGCTAATTTTACATTAAACATGCTTCTACTATTAGCTTTTGCCTATGCTAGAAAGTTCATATATATAATTTTTATTATATATGCACTGTAGTTTATGATAAAATAGCATTTTCATAGTTTTACATTGGTTTGTACCACCTGACATGGAAAGGGTTCCAAACTACTCATACTTGAAAGCTGCTATTTTTATCAGTATTTGAGAGCGATCTACAAACCTTTTCACTCTGCCACAAAGATCAATTGGGGTACTCTGGATACTGCATTATCATGCTAACTCTTATTACCTTGTCAGTTCATAATAAAATACCCATGTTTGCAGTTGTGCCTCCTTGACATTTTGGAACATACAAATTCCCAGACAAAATGTTTTCAATTATTTCAAAAGTTTTAAAGCTTCTGATATTTATACAATCTGTTTATATGAAAGGTTCCAAACATAAAATTATGCCATAGTATTTTATTTTAAATTTCTTTTAAAAAAATATTTTAAATAGTTTTCTGTTCATTTGTGTGGATGGTTGAGCCACCTGACATTTTGGGGGTTTAAGATACCAAAACATAAAATAATATTTATTATTTGAATGTACTGAAAATGAATTCAAACTACATAGGTTTGAAAGAATAAAGTGATACATGTCATGAATTTATCAAATTATTTTAAAAGGAAATAATGCACTTGGACACAAAAATATGCACGTCATGTCATTGACCCAAGACTATTCAATGGGTTCTAGTGCTGTACCTGGGGCCCTGTTTCCACCTGGTATTAAGATGCATTTTGGCCGATCGGATCACAAGTGGACAACGCTAAATACAGGTGTAAAAGGGGTGTAAAACGTTTTGAGCTTGTCCACTTTCAACCACTTCCAGAGGTAGTCGAAAACGCATTTGACCGGATTGCTTTCATAGTATAATCGCTCATGTGGTCAAATGCATTTGAACAACCACAAAAGACACCAACTCTCCGCCTACTGACCTAATGCGTAAACATTATGGGAAATGCGCTAGCCACACTGGATTTAAACTTTGTTGGTTTGAAGACGAAAAATGTATCAAGCACAATGTTCACTTACCATTCCTGATTTCTAACACGCACCCACCGCATTTAGCCGGTCTTGCGGCTATCAGAGTAGAAACGAAAGCTGCTGCTCTCTGTATGTTTTTCCGTCATCTCCGGTAGCTTTCATATGTAAATTGCGCAAGCTTATTTTGTCCATTAGATCAAAAGATCTGGGAAAAAAAATAAATAAATACATTTACCTGCCCATAGACTTGATGAAATCAGGACAGGAGTGGTTGAAAGTGGACAAAAGAGATGGAGTAAAATACAGGGTGTAAACAAGTATGTGTCTTGTGATAAACCAAAACGTATCTTAATATCAGGTGGAAACAGGGCCTTGGTGTTGATTGTTAAGCAGACGAAACATTGAAAATGTGCCTTTCCAAAAAATTCTAAAAATGAAAAAATATGGGTTGACAATTAATGTGACCTAGAATTTTGAGACAGCGCAGCATGTTGAGACGGTACTTCCACCCCTTACAGCCTTGCTTTCATTTGTGTAAAATTAAATAAAGGGTAAGGTCCATTGTGACAGCTGCACTGATTCAGAATTCAGAATTAAAAGGATTCAAATAAGGATGTGACAGTAGTTCGGATTTGACTTGCCTTGCTACATATATGCTAGATAGCTGTTTTTAGCAACATGACAGAAAAAACACACACACTTATAACACACTATGAGTTCATAAAAAACACTTGTGCTGGAAAATAATGGCATATAGTGCAAAACATACCACTTCATTTACAATTTACAATCCAATTCTAATGAAAGCCACAGCAACACTAGACTTCATGGTTCATTCACTTCCAATCATATGCATCCAAATGCGAGAAAAGTTAATCTTAAGTAGTTTCGTCTTTGTGTTTTGTCTTCTGCTTACCAAAGTTTAAGTCTGATGAACTCGAACTGTGAATTAGCATAATGAAAGACATCTGACCCAAAGACCAGTGGTTCTCCCCCTTTTTGACTCCAAGGCTCTCATTTGTCTGAAACAATACTCAAAGGCCCTCCTTTATACACTATGTACCTTTGGTAATTCTGTTGTACTAAAAAATATTTTTTTTAGCATTTTCAAGCCGCAGTCTGTAAGTTTTGCCTCTTTGTCGCCATCTCTGTTTAAAACCTGCAATTGAAGTTATTTGTGGAATTATCATCTTTACATGGGTTGTGCATCGGCACGGCTCCTCAGGGCAGATTAATCTAATGTTTGCTGTCAGTCACCACACCAATGTGGATACTGTACTTCAGAATCACAGATTGTAGTCTTGGAATTATGACCAAAATAAGAATTTTCACTGTAAAATGTCATCTGAACAAGTAAGTAACAAATCTGGCACTTTTGTTCTGACCAACTGAGAAAAAAAGCATTACAATAAACCGTGCTACCAATGGTGATTAAATCTAACTATCACTTAGCTCATATCACATCAAACTGTGCAAATTATTATTATTGTTATACTTTGTTCTCAAATTGTTAATGTTAATAACATCAGCATTGCATGACAATGTGTATTTAGTGTGTATTAGCGTTACTGTAGATTTAAATTTCTGTAGACACTCTGCAGTCCGAAGTCTTTTGCTTTTGTCTACGGGTGAATCTCCAGTTGTCACTGATGATTGTCATTTGGACCTTTCTAGATTACAATCCGCCATCAAAATAATACGTTTAATTATTCCAGCTGCTGTGAGAAAAGGCTATAAATGATCTGCTACCAGCAGCATCCTCACATGCCATATAGCCTACTAGCTGGGACTCCTTCTTTCTGTTTACAGACGTGACATAACGACACAAAGACCACTAGTACTGATTTTATTATAAAACATTATTACAAGCTTACTGTTGTAAATCGGGCTAAGGTAAGGAGATTTTGAACACTGGCTGGTTATGTACAATTTTTAACCAAAAAAAGTTTCGGACTGCAGCTTTAATTAAGATTGTGTCAATATATAGACTTATTGGGGGCTCCCAGGAAGTTTGCTTAAGGGCCCCTTGTTAAGAATAACTGCAATAAAGGGGCTAAAGCAGGGGTGCAAAACTTAGTTCCTGCAGGGCCACAGCCCTGCATAGCTTAGCTTCAACCTAATTAAACACACCTGATACAGCTTATCAAGTCCTTCAGGCTTATTTAAAAACTACATGTAAATGTGTTGGAGCAGAATTGGCTGTGGCCCTCCAGGAATTGAGTTTTGAACCCCTGGTCTAAAGGTATGGTGACATTAGAGAAATTTAGGTGAAATTTTTTGGGCAATTTGTCTGTTATCAGTAGTATAGAGATGTAGAGAAAACATACAAGCAATGCATCCAATAAGGCAACTGACATTTCAGTCAACAGGCCCAAAACTCTCTCACACTAGCCTCGGGCCATAGTGCCGTCCTTACTGTCGAACCCTAACACACGCGCTCTTTCGCTCACACATTCTCCTTTTATTGTAAACCAGTGTTTTATCACTTTATGAGAACATGGACAAGTTCCACTGAGAACAGTCACTGTTTTCGGTGGACATACTCTTGTCCGGCCTGTCAGTAAATCTGATTACATACACTTGTGTAACTCATTCTCCATGTCAATACACTGTAAAACGGACATGCTTTTAATCCTCGTTCCACAAGCCAAAATCTGTTTCCTTTTCGCTCATTTGTGTATCTCTGTTTATCTCTCTTTTTTCCTTTTTCCCTCTCGTACACACACACACGAAATCCAGTTCCACTCAAAACAACACACAAACAAGTCAAATCGGAAATGCACACGTGCAGGCAGAAAGACACACATGTACACAAGAACGCATGAACTCACACCTCTCCTCTTTATAAACCCACAAGTGCACACACATGTACACACACTCCATCCCCCAAGTCAGACACACATGTATGTGTTCACGCACATGCAAACACACACTACCCTTTAAAAGCCTTCATACACACATACACACACACACACACTCACATGTTAGTGCACCTATTATTATGAGGACATTCCATAGACGTAATGGTTTTTTTACTGTACAAACTGTATATCCCCCTACACTACCCCTACCCCTAAACCTACCCATTACGGAAAACTTTCTGCTATTTTACATTTTCAATAAAACATTGTTTAGTGTTAGTGTTAAGCCTTTTTTAATTACAAGGACTCAGGAAATGTCCTCATAAACCACATTTACATTGTTATACCAGTGTAATACCCATGTCATTATACAAATTTGTGTCCTCATAAATCATATAAACAAGTACAAACACACACACACACACACACAAATATCCTCTCTTCAGCTGAGCTCACATGCATGCACACACACTCACCCCTCCTCCATCTCAAGCTCACATGCACACACACGCACACACACTCACTCACTCACACACTCACTCACACACTCACTCACACACTCACTCACTCACACACTCACTCACTCACTCACTCACTCACTCACACACAAGCTCACTAAAGAGCACACACACACTCTCTCACTCATGCTCTCTCAAATAACCAAGCTGGAGTCTCATATTCTCGGTCTCTCTCAGACAAACACACACACGTACACAAAGTCTGCAGCAAACGCATTCTCTCTGAAGATGCTCACTCACTCACACACACACACACACACACACACACAAACACGCACACACACACATGCACACTCTCTTTCTCTATTTTCCTGTATGTCTTTCTCTCTTTCCTAACACACAGGTTTGAATAATGTAAACATACACATGCATGCTCTCAGTCTGAAGACATGCACACACTCACGCAATCAACACACACACATCTTTGTTGAGAACACTCTCTGTCTTATTCAGTCTCACAAACAAATCACACACACACAATCTACAGTCTTCCTTCTCAAACATATAACATATCCGCCTACACACACTGCGTGTTCACACACACGCACACACAGACAGACCCGCACACATACACACACACACAAACTCCCTTCCTCTTTCATAAACAAAGTAGATGCATAAACACTCCCTCTCTCCATTCCACAGTCTTCAGCACACACACACACACACTTGTCTTTCACAGAAACACAGATGTACAAACATTCACACACACACACACACACACACGCACACACACACAAACACACACACACAGCCCTCTTTAGTTCTCTCTCACACACACCCTTCTCTCTCTCTAAAACACACACACATGCACGCACACACTCAAACACACTCAAACACACACACACACACACACACACACACACACACCCGCCCTCTCTCTCTGCCTCTAGAGCACATACACACTCACCCTCCCCTCCACAGTGAGCCACTGGAACACACACACACACACACACACAGCTCTAAACACATAAAAACACACAATTTCTCTCACAGTTCCACACAGACACACACTCTTTTCCTTTATCTCTCTCTCTCTCTCTCTCTCTCACACACACACACACACACATACACACACCTCTGCTTCTAGAGCACACATACACCCTCCCCTCCTCACTCAACCACTAGAACAAACACACACACACACACAAATCTAAACACACACTCACTCACTCACTCACTCACTCACACACACATACACAGTGTCTTCTCTCTGTTTCCAAGACACACACTCTCCCTCCCCTTCTCTTTCAGTTTCAAACCTGCAAGCATGCGCACACACACTCACGCACATGCAAACACACACACACACACACACACACATTTCCACACCATTTTCCCTCCTCTCTGCCTCTCTCTCACACACACACACACACACACCCTCCCCTCTTCTGTTCCTCTCTCGTTCTCTCTCTCTTTCAGACACACACACACACACACACACACACACACTAGCCTTTGCCTTGCTCACACACAGCCTCCCTTCTCACTCTCTCACACACTCACACCCTCCCCTTCGCTTTTCGTCACAACATACTCTCTCTGTCTTTCTCTTAAACAGACACACACATTTTTGTCTCACAAATCTGTCACTCAAACCACTTATTTTCACACAATACCAAGGATTACTCACTCATAACATGCAAGCGCACTACATTCAGATTAAAGCTACTCTACCACACCTAGCCAACTGTCCATCACTTCAGATCTCGTTAATATCTCAGTTGTCCAAAACAGCGATGAGATCAATGCTCAAATCTCTTGCTTCTTGGATGTTTTGCCTGAGAAATAGACCCCAATAAGCGTCTCAAACTAAAGTTTCAAAGAGATCTCAACAAGTGCATTTAAATGCACTTTAAAAAAAAAAAAGAAAAAGAAAAAAGTTTATGGCTATTTTTTAAGCTTTAGACAAAGGAAATCACCAGTTCTGGGAGTATGATTGTATCTCAGCTTCATCCAACATACATGTACATCAAAGGGGCAGTTTAACCACAAATGAAAATTCTGGATTCATTTCTGGCAGCGTTCTTATTTTGAAGAACGTTGAGGTCCAAACAAAATTGGACCCTATTGACTTTCATTGTATGGTAAAAAAAACAACACTTAAGACTGGTACACACCAAACCGATGTTAAAGAACTAGCGGCGACGAAAGCCGACGGTGGTGTCGGCTCACATCGACCATCATCTGGGCATAAAAGTTGCGCTTGATCACACTGCAAAAACTACAGCCGACGACCAACTAGCATATACGTTCTGCACCTGTGTGAAAAATAATAACTGTCTACAACAGCAGATGACAGTAGTCTTTATTCATCATTCAAAAAAAAAGAATGTGAACTAGGAATATGACTATACAAATCATAAAAAAAGCAGTACTCGCTTACCATTTTGGATATAAATTATGCTGATCAGTTTGTCTTCACTTATATTAATTAGGCTACATACGGCCATGTTGTTATGAAAATATTTGAGTATTGGAATGCTCCGAAAAATTAAGATAAATTTAATAGAAGATATATGAAGGTAAATTTATAAGCTCCTTCTTCATGTTGTGCCCTCTTGTCTTTGTCATTTGCATGCTTTGTCACATTTCGTTTGTCTTTTCGTACGCTGGTTTACAAATAGAACTGCCAATCAGAGTGATCTCTTTTCCTGACGGCCCGACACTGATTCAATATGCTCAAAGCCGATGGAGGTCCGACTAAAACTGTCGTGCAGATGACCGACCATCAGCTTGGTGTGTCCCGGCCCTCAGACATATTTCAAAATATCTTTTTTTGAGAAAGTCATACAGTTTTGAATCAACATAAGGATGAGTAAATGATGAAATTTCTCTTTAATTGGACTACAGTTTGCCTCTTTGTGCATGCGCTTAACATGACAGAGGTTTTATGCAATGAATGCAACAAACGCAAGGAATCCTACCAGTTTGTATCAAATATTCAATTATGCGTTGTCATGTATACTAGGACAAAAAGATTAAGGGGACGTTCACACAGAACGTGTTTTTGCATTCCACTCCACAGCTTTTCCATTGTTTTTCTATGTAAACATGTTATAGATGGACATCTTTGACCATTGGGCTCGCATCTCACATCTTTTGCAGTGTCTTGTGCATAACAGCATTCTAAAAACAGTGTTTAAGTTAAAATGTTTAACTTTTAAAAATGTATGTCCTTAGATTTTTAAAACACACACAAAAAACACACATTCTTTGTGAACCAGCCCCAAGACTCTCGATGGACTTCGCAAAAATATGCAATAGCTTATAACTGCACATGCAAACAGACTTAAAGGGCCAAATCTGATGGACTTCTGATGGAAAAATCAGAAGTCCATCAGACTTCTCATCAAATTCTTCTGAGACCCTGTTTCCACCTGGAATTAAGATGCGTTTTGATCATTTGGATCACAAGTGGATGAATACATGTGTAAACAGGGTCTAAAACATTTTGAGCTTGTCCAAAGCATTCGAAAAAGAAAATAAATGGAAAAAACAACATTTGCTTCAAGTAAAAAAAAAAAAAAAATGTATTGACACTAGGGCTGGACACAAATTTCACAATTGGATTTGATTTTGATTCAGAAGCATGCGATTTGATTTAGATTTGATTACCTTTAAATCAATATTGATTAATTTGGGGCCTATCAGGTGCAGGTCATGGCAAATTTCTTCAAAGAAAAAATATCTCTCAACTAATGCTGTAAACTATACAGGGAACCACAGCTGGTACATCATAATAATATTAAAGGTTAAAATTAATTGATTTGTAAGCTACTTACATATAAATTACACATAAAGAAGTTTTTATAATAACGTTATAATAAATTTTTAATTACATAATTATGTTTCAATTTGTTTTTAATAATGTTTCTACTCGTTTTTAATATCGGCCTAAACATTTAATTGGTGGCTGTCATAAAACGGTTTTATACATTCAGTATTGAAGCACATGTTAAGTACATGAATATGCAATGGCCTATAGTCACAGTGGATATATATCAAAATGCTCCTCTTGAAGTTCAATTTTGTAGCTGACTAACAAGTTTTTTGACATTGAACGGCTTTTCTGAGGTTAATGTTACAGTACATTTTTACAAGCTATTTTATTGGCGCTTTTCCACGGTTGAAACAATCATTGATCGATTAACGATACATATGACATGATGCTGATATCAGCAAGTTGTACTGGATCTTTCAACATACCTTTGGTATTCATTCATCCTACGTCCATTCATGTTTATTTCGTGTTGTAAAGCAGAAGAGATGATCGGTTCAAGTGTGCTCTGCCTCTGTTTGAAGTGAAGCGCTAAAGCGATGTGTCAGTCACACCACAGAGCGCCAAAAAAGTTCACAAACAGCTCAAGAGACGTTTATGGTCTCACTTCAGTCTATGGGAAAGTAGCCCATTTTCGAAGTATTGTGCCTGCAAACTCACCCTGACACCCCCCACCCCCGAGGAAAAAAAAACTCTTCGGATCTACTCGATTCACATAAATGACATATTTTGATTCAAAACGCCGAATTTCGCCAAAAACCGACTTGTTTGCAGGTATGACCTACTGACCTAATGCGTAAACATTATGGAGCACACTAGCCAGATGGGATTTAAACTTTGCCGGCTGAAGACCAAAGTTTGGTTCGAAGATGAAAAACGTACCAAGCACAATGTTCTCTCACCATTCCTGATTTCTAACACGCACTCACAGAGTTCTGGTCTTGCAGCTATCAGAGCAGAAACAAAAGCTGCTGCTCTCCGTATAATTTTTTGTCGTCTCTGGGTGCATTCATATTTAAATTGCGAGAGCTTATTTTGTCCATTAGATTGAAAGAATAAAAAAAAAACAAACATACATTTACCTGCCCATAGACCCTCCCCTCGAAGAAATCAGGACAGAAGTGGTTAAAAGTGGAAAAAAGAGACCGATTAAAATACCAGATGTAAACGGATGTGACCAAAACGCATCTTAATACCAGGTGTAAACAGGGCCTGAGTCCAAATTATCAGATCTGAACTATCCACATACCGTATGTAGCTCTGTACTCTTACTGTATGTCAACAATTGCCTTCATTTGTTTCATTTTTATTTCTCCTTCTGATTATTAGGAGAGGCATCTGAGAGAAATTTGTAAACATAACTAAGAAGTCCATTCAAGTTTCCTAAACTATCAAAGAGCAACCTCTGAGCAATAGAAAGCTTATTAAAACCCTCTGCTTCTTTTAAACAGTTCAGTGAAGCTGTCTCATTCTTTTTCAAAAGATACAGGCTTCACGCACAATGTGCACTTTAATATCTCTCCATTTCTATATCTGCCCTCTGTCTCAGTCTCTATATAAATATATCGCTTCTTTGCTCTCTCACAAACACAAATACTACCTGTTCATCCAGCCCTCCCTTCCAAACACAAACACACACACACACACACACAATTTCAGTTATCTACTGGCTTTATACTTTATACATGCACACAACTCCCATTGATTACACATAAACACACACACAGACCCAAACATTGCTCTCTCTCTCGCTCTCTTGCTCACACACACACACAGGTTTGTTTTGCTATCTTAGTGAGGACATTCCATAGGCGTAATGGTTTGTATACTGTACAAACTGTACATTCTATCCCCCTACACTGTCTGCATTTTTACATTTTTAATAAAACATTGTATGTTTTTAAAGCTAATTTAAATATGAGGACTCATGAAATGTCCTCATATTTCATGTTTACGTTGTTATACCAGTGTAATACCCATGTCATTATACAAATTTGTGTCCTCATAAATCATGAAAACAAGCACACACAGACACACAAACACACACACAAACCTACACAATTATACAAACACTCTCATTCCCTCCCCTCCTCAGTAACACACATGTGCGCACAAACACACTCACACACACCCCTCCCCTTCACTCTGTCTCAAACACACTTCCCTTGTCTCTCACGTACACGCGTCACACACACACTCTCTCTCTTTCACACACTCACACACACACACACACACATCAACGGACTTCATACACTCTCTCTCCCCACATTTAAAATGCACATCTTCAACACCATGTGGCACACACTCCCACACACCTTTCTCCTGACAACACCTTTTAGATGGTCCACTCTACCCCACCCAAACACACATATGTACACACACACATAATTGTTTTTCTATCATGATGGGGATTTTCCACTGACTTATATTGTTTTTATTTTGAGCTAATTATCTTTTTGATCACCAAACCAAAAACCTTACCATCATACATTTTTACATTTTCGTTAAGACATTTTTTTGTATTCAATAAGCTGTTTCCTTCATGACAACTGTTGTCTGGTCCCCACAATGTAAGTGATTTTTAGGTTTTACTGTCCTCGCACAAACATTTGGTCCAATCTGACTAGCACATACACACATGCCTCTTTCAAAGACTCTGTCACATATACACACCTTTTATCTACCGTCACATGCAATCACACACTCATTTTGTCTCACACTTTCACTCTCAAACACTCTTCCCCCTTTCACAAACACACACAGTCACACATATACACACACCAGCATATTGTGTCTGTCTTTGTCACGCACACTCACACTGTCTTTCCCTCCCTCTCATGCTCTCCCTCACATACACACACGCAAGCACACACACACACAAGCACACACGCATACATACACGCAAGCACACACACCAGTCTCATACACACACACTGTACTTGTTCCTTTCTCTCACGCTCTGCTCCCTCCCTCCTCCCCTCTGCACTCACACACTCATTGAAACACACACACACACACACACACACACACACAAGCGCTCTCTCTCTCTCTCTCTCTCTCTCTCTCTCTCTCACACACACACACACACACACTTGCTCTCTCTGTGACACAAACACACACACACACACGCTCTCTCTTTCACACACACACACACACACACACACACACGCTCTTCCTGTGACACACACACACTCCCTGTGACACACACGCAAGCGCTCTCTCTCTCACACACACACACACACACACACGGTCTCCCTGTGACACACACACGCAAGCCCTCTCTCTCTCTCTCACACACACACACATACACACGTCAATCGCTTACTCAGAGTTAATAGTGATTAAAAACCTTCTACATTCTGCATTATTTTAAAAGTAAAAAATGACTGACAGTCACTGTCATTTAAATGACACTGATTACCGTGATCACACACCTGATAATCGTGACAACCGCGCAATAACGTAAATAACAATTTAACTTTATAGCTGAACAAATAAAAGATTACTTTAGCTTTGTTTTCCTTAGTGTTTATCTAAAACTATTTAAAAAACTTTAGTCATCACGAAAATGTAGACGCTTCTGAGCTTTAAAGTCAGTGTCATATCTGGAAATGTTACTTTTTCTCGAGTCTGTTTACTCCCTCACCCTCGCGGCGGCGGCGGTTTGCTGCTCTCTCCGTCGCTGTCCAGCGTCGGCGGCTCCCGGTAGTCAAAGAGCGAGCGAACGGTCTCCGCCATTCCCGCTGATGAGCTCTGTCCTCTCACGCGCAGCGCTCGCGCTGTCCCTCTCTATGTGTACAGGTTCTTTAAGACGATACCATTCACGCAGTCGCTAGGGGAGTACGCGCTGTCGGATCATTAGCGCGCTTGTAATTCGGAACTTGTAAATACTTCAGTGGACATTTGAATAAAAAAAACTTCTTTTTTATAGCATTTTAATCAAGTTTACTGGTGGAAACTTATTTGAACTATGATAAGGCAGAATCCTAAATTCCCCCATATCAAAGAAATGGTTGCAACCTCTAGTATAGGTTGGTGTGGTGTTTCTGTTTCTAAGCGAAGTTGATTGTACTCATCAGATAATATTGACTGGTCTATGTCTGTCTGTTTTTATGTTACGGTAAATTTAAAAAAGTAACTTTCAATGAATTAATTACTAACTTTGGTCAAATAACAACATTTGTGCGTTTTCTTTATTGTTTAAATAGATATAGTCATGTTCTTTACCATTACCTGCGTTGAATAGTTAGCCGCTGTTGTGATCCTGATGTTGATAAATAATGGCTATGTAGTGAGTGAAAAAAACACATCCTCATAATACGAGTAGGCTATTTATGAACTCCTCAATACCTAAATACATTTTCATTAAAAAAAATATAACTGATAAGATATCCACATGTGCCCTGAAAACATTTCCAAATTATGAATTCTCATTGAGACTATTCTGGATTTCTCTGTCACACAACAAACCTCTGACGCACACATCTAAACACACCCTTCCCCCACCCTCATCCCTCTCTCTCTCTCCCTCTCTCTCTCTCTCTCTCTCACACACACACACACACACATAGGAGCGCGCCATCACACACACACACAGAGAGAGAGAGAGAGAGAGAGAGAGAGAGCCTACAAGTGTGCATACAATCATACAGTCTAGTGTGGAAAAAAACTCTGCATGCACGTTCTTATGATGGTCAGATAACAATGACATTTTAAATGCATACAGAAATTCACCAGTTAACACTTCTACACTTACACAAATCTCAAATCATATTACACCCTAGACATAACACACATATGTTATTGTCAATTAATAATTCTCCCTTTGATCTCCTTGGGCCTTGGGTTTGTTTTGCTATCTTAGTGAGGACATTCCATAGGCGTAATGGTTTTTATACTGTACAAACTGTACATTCTATCCCCCTACACTCCCATAGAAAACTGTCTGCATTTTTACATTTTTAATAAAACATTGTTTAGTGTTTTAAAGCTATTTTAAATATGAGGACTCATGAAATGTCCTCATATTTCATGTTTACATCGTAATACCAGTGTAATGTCATTAAACGAATTTGTGTCCTCATAAATCACAAAAACGCATGCATGCGCGCACACACACACACACACACACACACACACACACACACACTCATCCATGTTGATGCACCTATCATTATGAGGACATTCCATAGGCATATTGCTTTTTATACTGTACAAACTGTATATACAAAATTGTATCTCCCTACAGTACCCCTACCCCTAAACCTACCCATCACAGAAAACTTTTGGCATTTTTACATTGTTAATAAAACATTGTTTAGTATGTTTTTAAGCCTTTTTAATGACAGGTTTACATTGTAATACCAGTGTAATACCTATGTCATTATACAAATTTTTGTCCTCATAAAAACAAGCACACACACACACACATTTTCATGTTTCATGGGGACTTTCCATAGACATAATGATTTTTATACTGTACAAATATTTATTCTATCCCCTAACCCTAAACACAACCCTTACAGGAAACTTTCCACATTTTTACATTTAAAAAAAAAAAAAAACCATCACTTAGTGTGATTCATAAGCTGTTTTCCTCATGGGGACCAAAAAATGTCCCAACAAGGACAAGGATTTCAAATATTGCCATCTTTCCCCATAATGTAGGGTATACCTGAACCACACACACACACACTGCAGAGCTCACAAATACACACACACGGGTTTGTTTTTGTGAATTGTGGGGACATTCCATAGGCATAATGGTTTTTATACTGTACAAACCATATTTTCCCTACAATACCCCTACCCCTAAACCTACCCATCACAGGAAACTGCACATTTTTACTTTCTCAAAAAAAAAAAAAAAAACTAATTCTGTATGATTTATAAGCCTTTTGAAAAATAGGGACATGGGGTAATGTCCTCATAAGTCACTCTCTCCTTGTAATACCTATGTCATTATACAAATTTGTGTCCTGATATGTCACAAAAACACGCACACACACATACACACAAACACACCACACAATCCGACTCTCACACAGATTCTCCCTCCTACGCAAGCGCACACACATTCCCCCTTTCTCGCCTTACACACACACACTCTCTCTCACACACCCCTCCCCCACCCTTCTCTCACACACACATCCTGCCTCACGCACACATCACATACTCACAGTCACATTCTCTCTATTCTCACACTCTGTAACTCACTTGCACATACATACTCAGACAAATACACATGCAATAACACACACATACACACCCCTCCCCCTTTTACAGGCATCCTGCCACTCTTCCAATATACACAAATACACACACAGATCACAAACATACACTCCACCCCCACTCTTCCAAACACATCCTGCTTTTTCCTTTATCACAGTTATACACACACACACACACACAAAGAGTAATCAAACTACAAGTTATTGAGTGCAACCTGTTTGAATGACAGTTCAGATATTGCCATTTATTGCAGTGCAAGTTTAAAACACATATATTAATAATAAATTATTAAATGGTAATGTTTTTCTTTCTTTACTAATTCCAGTCATCTTCATACAATAACCAGGTGGTAAATCCTTAATGCTCTTCCACCAGAGTTCTCTTCGATTCAGTATGTCTCCTAAGTCATATGCCATACCAGGCTCACTAAGATATAGATTTTGAGTAGATATAAAACATGTTAAAATCAGTGTAAAGGAACGATGACTTCAATCATCACAAAAAAGGGCTTGTTTGTAGACCTATCTCTGTCACTAGATGACCAGAGTCGCGTCTGACAAGTTGACCTGGAATAAAAAGCAGAACTTTATGCAGCCAGCAGAGGGCATGAGTATTCCATAAGTGTGGATAGGGGAATTAATCCAAACAAACATCAACAGATGGTACACTTAATAACACTGCACATGTAAGGAATAAGAAGCATTTGTATGATAAATGTGAAGCAGCCTTTTAAAGGTATACATCGTTGCTTGTACAGTAGATTATTCAAGATATTTGTATCAGTAGGTTATCATTTTGTAGAGAAATTTCCTGGGATTGTTCCCCCGAAAAAAAGAAAAGAATATTCTGTCATCATTTACTCACGCTCATGTCCATCCAAATCTGTACACAGAATAAGATGAATATATTTAAATATTTTCTTTTGTGCTGTAATGCATACAGGAATGACATGAGGGTGAGTAAATGATTAATAAATAAATTCTCATTTTCTATCCCTTATAAATGCAAATAAATGGATACAGCAAGTTTGATATACAAACAAAAAAGGAGATATTTGGTCAACAATCTTAAAAGGTAATAAAACCATACGGTACATGTAAGAGTTTTGATCAATCTTTAAAGGTATTTACATTTTTTGCTACAGTTTAACATCTTATTTCAAAGACCAAGAAATATATTAAAATAACTTTCATTAAATAATATCTTGTTCAGACCCACCCCTGCTGCTTTCCACATGCTGGAATGCTGAATTCCAGTGACTGCATCCAGATCCTCTGACTCTCTACATTCTCCATGCTGTAATGAAATTCCTTCTCCTCATTCTTATCATTCTGTCCTCTTCCGCTCCACCCTTTCACTCTCTTTTTTTATGTTTTATGTTCACAGATCTAGTCTCACTTCCTTATTTTCCCAGCACCTCTTCTTGTCCTTCGGGACATTGTCTTTGGTGCTTTCACCATCTCTGCTGGCAGAGAGCGGAGGGTGTCTGATGTTTGGCCAGTCCAGTGCACGAGGTCCTGCAGCACTCGCACAATCCACATCTTCAGACCGAAACTCCCACTGGCCGCCTGACCATCCAGCTCCTTTCACACAAGCACAGATTGTTTATGAAATTAAGATGCTTTCATCAGAAAGCTTTACATTTATGAGAAAACATTATATTTAAAATGACGTGTTAGACATTTGAACTCCAGCACCTCTTTAACTTCAGCTTCAAATTTCTGGCCATCCACTAGTAACTGCTCTGTGCTTGCCAACAGGTGCCCCAGACGGTCCCTCACAGTTTTCCGTTTTCTCCTATAATCGCTGTCTTCATCGGAAAATTCTGCGTCCTCCCGGGTAATGACATCTTCCAGAAGTCGCAGACACTCCTTGAGCGCAGCGTGCAGGATAGATATTTTTTCTGCATCTGACAGCTGAGGAACCAACGGTGGAGTGGATACTAAATAATCTCCGGCAACCGGTGAGGACGGCAGTGATTCACTGTTTCTCTAAATGGTAAGACAAAGAGAATGAGTTGTGGTTACAAGGAACGGTGAAATACCACATGAAGGAAACGGTAAACAAACGTGGTAATGTGGTAAACACATGACAGTAAGTAAAAGCAGCAATAAAAAAAATACTTATATTCCCTATATAGTCAACATACAATTTCCAAAGGTCACCTAAACATATATTTAAAACTTCCAAAAAGTTGCTATCCTTTTTTTTTTTAATTTTTAGGATACTAAACCTTTTAACAAAAAACAAACAAACAAAAAAAAACACACATTACAAATATCGGTAACACTATTTTACAGTGTCCTTGTAACATTTTACATGTATTTACTATAGTAATTACTGTAAATTGTGCATAATTACATGCAACTAACCCTAAATCACACACTAACCCTAAGCCTATAGTAAGTGCATTTTGTTAATTCTTCTTACACGGTATTTAAATGTAGAACTACACCGTAACACGGACAGCTTAAAATAAAGGGTTACACTTTATTTTAAGGTGTCTATGTTACAATGTAATTATACATTTAAGTACTAAGTAATATTAAAGGGTTAGTTCACCAAAAAATGAAAATTCTGTCATTTATTACTCACCCTCATGTTGTTCCACACCCGTAAGATCTTCGTTCATCTTCTAAACATAAATAAAAAAATTTCTGATGAAATCCAATATCTGTCTGACTCCTCAATAGACAGCAACTTAACAACTACTTTCAAGTCCGGAAAGGTACTAAAGACATCGTTAAAACAGTCGACGTGACTGCAGTGGTTGAGCCTTAATTTTATGAAGCGACAAGAATACTTTTGTGTGCAAAAACAAAACAAAAATAATGACTTTATTCAACAATCTTTTCTGTTCTTTGTCATTCTGGTACGTTGTTTACATTCAGCTCTTCCAGGTTCTACATCAGAACGCCGACTCATTATTGGCCGGCTCCTGCGTCAGCATCACACGCATGCGACTTTCTGCTCAGCTTTGGCCAATACTGAGCCGGCATTCGGACATAAAAACAGAAGCCTTCACTGTGCTTACTGTGGCAACTACATAAGGATAATAACAGGGAAGAGAAGAGATTGTTGAATAAAGTCGTTATTTTTGTTTTATTTTTGCGCACAAAAGGTATTATCGTCGTTTAAAAAAATTAGGGTTGAACCACTGCAGTCACATCGACTTTTTTTAACAATGTCTTTAGTAGCTTTCTGGACCTTGAAAGTGGTTGTTGAATTGCTGCCTATTGAGGAGTCAGACAGCTATCAGATTTCATTAAAAATATCTTAATTTGTGTTTCGAAGATGAAAGCAGATTTTACGGATGGAACAACATGAGGGTGAGTAATAAATGACAGAATTGTCATTTTTGGGTGAACTAACCCTTTAAGTAACTACATGTATTTACTATAGGGTTAGGATTAGGGTTTGGTTGGGTTTAGTGTTAGTTGCATGTAATTATGCATTATAGTTATTACTATAGTAACTGCATGTAACATGTGACTGACACTGTAAAATAAAGTGTTACCAAATAAAGTGTCATTCAAATATTTTAGCCTCATCTTTATCCTGAAAGTCTGAAGATCATAGAAGCATGTAGTTGGCATATTATTAAGTCACTAATTAATAATGTAGCACCGTCTAAAGCCAGGCTGGATCTCCAGCGGAGCAGCTCATTGGGTTGAATAGTAATCAGATGTTGCTCACCTATTTCCAAAGATAAAAGAATCCACTATACATTCCAAACTATACTCCCAAGTATTCCGAAACTCTAAAGTACGGAAAACAACAGAGGAGGTGGTGGACCTGAACAATTTGGCCGGAAACCAAAATGTATTATTACTGGAACAGTCGCGCTTTATCCCGTCCATTGCAACTGCGGGCACCGACAAGTCTGGATCGCGCACAGCAGCACAGA
Source organism: Elopichthys bambusa (assembly GCA_037101425.1). NCBI lineage: Eukaryota > Metazoa > Chordata > Actinopteri > Cypriniformes > Xenocyprididae > Elopichthys > Elopichthys bambusa. The sequence goes on from CM074436.1 coordinate 27,270,912, forward strand.
CAACGCAGTCAACTTCTATAACAAATCATTTGCTGCCTCCAGACATTCTTTTAACTAAATGTCATGATGTCGCTGACTTCAGTTTGCGTCGCACACCAGGCCATAATTAGGAAAGACTCAACAGTTAAATATAATAATTAGATTAGGCTAGTTCTGTATAAATAAGCTCTATTTTGAGACTTACGTATGACTCCAGGAGTTGGATGCATTCCTTATGAAGAAGCCGGGCTAGAGCTGCGGTTCTCCCTGCGTGGCCCCGCAACCCATGACGACCGTTTGTACCTCTGCCAGCCATTTATACTCAAAAACTCCTACTGTTTGAAAAATAACGTTTGAATCAACAGCAGGAATTAACCAGCGCTGAAGGAATAAAGCAGCATATTCTTGTTTTATAGCCTCATATAATACTACCGTAGGCTGTATGTAGATGTTGAATGGCGATCCTCAGGCGCTGTTTCTCACTCCCTAAATATTTGCAGTTATTTCACTGAGGCCAAATTATTCGCATGACTTACAGCACGACTTCCAAAGACGCTGTTCTCCTGTTTTAAGATGTAGTTCTGAATTGCCTGTGACTCCGCCCCCTTATGGGAACATGGTGCGTTTGAGGGGCTGGGAATATCAAGACGGATTTTCATTGGCTTAGAGTTCTCCTCATAGATCCAGCGCTTAATATCAATGTAAACTGGAAAATATAAACAAATAAAAGGAAAACGCACCCAATAGAGCTGTGTGTTTTTAAATCCAGATAATTTTCGAGCCTTTTGAGTTTCCTATGCCTTTTTAGAATGGCAGGTTTTGGTTTATGAGTAAAATAAGGGCTGTGGTTTACATTATTTTTTACAAACATGAATTGCATCAGGAATCATACCTCAAATGAGCATCACATGTCATGATTTTAAGTTTTCATCTGTTGGATTATTAGGATGTTTAAGTAGCAAAGTAGGCTACATGTTTGCAAATCAAGAATTGTACGAAGAACCCTGAGTCCAGAATTGTCCCGAGGACGTTTTAAAGGGTTAGTTCACCCCAAAATGAAAATTCTGTCATCATTTACTCACCCTCAAGTTGTTCCATACCTGTATACAGGGCTTGACATTAACTTTTTTTTTGCTCACCAGCCACTGTGGCTAGTGGTTTTCCAAAGTTACTAGCCACTTACCATTTTCACTGGCCACAATTTTGCTGTTGGGAAATTACATTTTATATGATTAAAGCTGACTTTGGCATGCTAAAATTACTTGATTGTGAGTCATTTTACTTGATTAGCTAGATTTAAAACCCTTTTAAACTTTCAAATGCAGATTGACCACCTGAATCAAGACTAGGCCTATATGGTATATCAGCTGGTATATACGGGTGGGCAAGGGGTAATATGAACATGATATGATAAATTTTATAATTAATAATTATTTTTATTTTTATAAGTTATTTTTGTTAGGCTATATAAAAAGAACAAAGAAGCAAATTAGTAAATTACAAATACAGTAGTAAATTAAATAGCCTAAACTCTTTTTTTAGATACAGTAGGTTTATTTAAAATTTATTTAACATCTTCTGTTGTTTGATTAACATTAACTACATACAGACATTTAAATGGGCTGCTGAATGCATGTACGTAAATTATTGACATACATCCAGTGTTTACCCACCTGTTTACGTCCACTTAAGCCATAACCGACTGTATCCACACGAGATACTCCACATGATGGACATTCTGATATCATTGTGTGTGTGTATTTGACTATTCAGGCGCAACATATCTTTTATTTTAATATTTAATTGCAGATTCATCAGTCAGTGAGGGGATGCAAGCTGTGAAATATTTGTTTGCATTTTGTAATATCACTAGAAAGTTGTCACAGCTGTGGAAAAGTGATAGATCAGAACGTGTGTCTGTTTGCAGACTGTGCATGAGAGAAGATATAGGCTACGCTGTTTCCATATTCCTTCCGCCACTGATAACAGCTGCAACGAACACTCATCTTAAATATAAAAAAAAACATTCCAGTGACTGATTGCCATTCATTGTAAAGCTTGTTAATATACTGGATCCAGTTTAAATGGATAAGATGCTTCTGCTGTATTAGATAAATGATAAATAAATGATAAATTCCACAAAGCGGTGGAGACAAAATAAAACATGGTCAGGACATGTCCCATCAGTGCCCACCGTAAATGATGCATATGTCTATCACCACATTAGGCCTGTTTTAAAAGACTTATATCCCAGTGCTATTTTAGTATTATTTATATATTGCTGTATTTATTAATATTTTGAGTTGGTTTTATTTTTATATTTTCTGTTTTCATTTTAATTTTAGTAGGCTTTTTTTTTGGCCTATGTGCGTTTGTCATTTTATTTATTTATTTATTTTTTACTTTTTAATAATTTCTATATTTATTTTAAATTTTATTTTCAGATTTTGTTTTTATAATTCTAGTACTTCAAATAAAATAAATAAATAAATAAAAATCTGTTAAAAAAAAAAAATCGATTTTTAATAGCCTAGTTTTAGTTAATAATAACAACACTGATCCTCATTGTGAAATCCCCAGTGCGAATCTGTAATTCAGTGCATTTTTAAGGCATTTTGTTCAGATTTGAAAATGCCAGACTGTATAAACCTCGTCTGGTTTCACTTTTTTCCACACCAGTTCTGCTCATGCTGACATCGTTGTCGCAATACCATTCCGCGCCTCGCGGTGGCACATTCATTTACGTTTTTATTTCTACTACAATCTGTTCAGGGACCAAGAAGAAACACTGACTTCCGGATAAATAAACGATTGACAATTGAATCTTCAAGAACGGTTCATATTGACAAGTCTTTGAATGGTTTTGGATCACAGTTGTCATTAACCTATATCTGAGTGAATATGAATTCGCTTGTGGGATACGGGTTTTCATCCGAGTCAGAGGATGAAGAGAATGGAGAAGACAATCAGAAGGAGTAAGTAATTCATAATTAATTAGACAAATACAATATACGTCCTTTTTAAATCAGTATAGGTGTTTTTTATTCCAAAGTAAGCCAACTGTGGAGAGTAGCATCTTTCTACAGTCGAAAACTTGAATCTTAAAGGGATGACTCACTCAAAAATAAATTGTCATCATTTACTCAATCTCATGTAATTACAAACCCCTATGACATTCTTAGGTGCGAAAACATATATATAAATATATATATTTAAACTGATTCTTTCCGTACAATAAAGGGTTAGTTCACCCAAAAATGAAATTTCTGTCATTAATTACTCACCCTCATGTCGTCCCACACCCGTAAGACCTTCGTTTATCTTCGGAACACAAATTAAGATATTTTGGTGAAATCCGAGAGGTTTTTTATCCTCCATTGAAATCAACGAAATTACCACATTCAGTGTCCAGAAAAGTAGTAAAAACATTTTTAAAATAGTCAACGTGACTACAGTGGTTCAACCTTAATGTTATGAAGCGACGAGAATACTTTTTGTGCACAAAAACAAAACGAAAATAACTTTATTTAACAATTTTTTCCCCCTTCCCTGTCAGTCTGTCGTGCAGTTGGAGCAGTGCTGTGTTTCCATGTTTACGTCCAAACGCCGGCCGGTTATTAAGTCTCTATTCACTGAAAATCTAGTTTATGAGTTGTGGTCTTCATTCAATTATGTTGTGTGAAAGAGCTAATGTGAATTGATTTTGTGTACCATTGAACAAAATGAGGGGTTTTGAAAGACATAAGGATGAAAAATTATGACTTTTTTTTGTTTGTTTTTGTGAATAAATGAATAAACGATTACAGAAAAAAAGGATAAACTATTCCTGTAATGAGCTGAGTATTACTTTTTAAATAAATGCCTTTAATTATTCCTACTTAGGTCCTTCAAAAAGACAGATTGTGCTGTAGAGGAGGCAAAAAGCCGTAATTTCCTGCTAGAGTCGGAATCGCCTTCCAGTGAGTCTGAATCTGGTCCAGAGAATGAGGATCAAGAGGAGGCGCCTACTGCCGACCGCTCCTTTTCCAAGTCCTTGTTGACCCCATCTGTGCGTCCTCACACTCACAAGCTCCCGCCTCCACCTCTGGGAGGCTCCAGCTCGGGTGGAGCGCTTACAGGCAGCAGTGTGTTTGCTAACCCCTTCAAGGAAATGGCTGAGGAAAGACTGAATGTCCTGCAGAAACATGTACCTCTTACTTTACAAGCTCGCCCCACCCAGATCGGCGGTAAGCGCATTTGTGTGGCCTACAGGAAGGATGGTCGCTGCCGCTTTGGAAGCCGCTGCAAGTTCGCACATGACAGCGATCTGCAGAGTAACTGTGTGGTCACCTCTGATAATGGACCAAAGGATGACGATGCAAATGTTGAAGGTTCACACAGTCATGATCCGCTAGCTTCTTGTGTGGAGGACACAGAGACAGATGGAGAGAAAGACAATGAACAGCGAAAGAAAAGAAGAGTGGGGGTGAATGATTCTCTCATTCCACCAAAACGTGCACTCAAGCAGTATGCCAGACTCTCACACCCCTAAAAGACATTATAATGCTCATAAAGTGGGCAACAACTCATTTTTATGTGAAAAACACTCACAATGCTGTGCGTGTTATATTTATTGAATTAATATGCTACTAATTACATTATCAGTCTGTAAAATGTGTAACAGACTTTTTCCAGAGGAGACAAATGGCGATGTGGTCAATACAAAAAGAGACACTCTGCAAAACATATGTAAGTAATAGATGTCATAATTAAAATGGCATTTATTTGGGTCTGTAGTTTCCAAAAAAACCTTTTTATCTTACATTAGTTGAACTCTTAAGGTTTTGAAACAATAAATCTAAATACTCATACATGAGTGATTTAGATGATTTAAAAAAAATATACTGTAGTGTACTGTATGGTCAATGTATGTTTAAAGTTGAGTTTCCCTTTTTTCACTTGAGCTATTATGGTTTATTTCTACTAGGGATGCACAATATATTGGTGTAGTATCTGTTACTGGTCATAGTTTTTTTAGTTTTTTTCTCCTATAAAATTGGCATGTTGAAATTAGGTATACACTTACTGTGCATTTAAAAGTTTGGAGTCAGTAAGTTTTTTGTTTTGTTTTATTCAGTAAGGATGCTTTAAATTGATCAACAGTGACAAAGACACTTATAAATAATGTTACAGTTTAAATATTTAAAATAAAATGTATTTTAAATATTTTTTTGAAAGTTTATATTTCAAATAAATGCTGTTCTTTTAAACTTATTCATTAAAGAATCTTGCACAAATCATTAATCAGCACAATGGTGACCCTGGACCACAAAACCAGTCACAAGGGTCAATTTTAATTTAAATTGAGATTTATACATCATATAAAAGCTAAATAAATAAGCTTTCCATTGATGTATGGTTTGTTTGAAAATTATTTGAAAATCTGGAATCTGAGGGTGCAAAAAAAAAAAAAAAAAAATCAAAATATTGAGAAAATCACCTTTAAAGTTGTCTAAATGAAGCATATCCACTGACAAAAATAAATGTTTGATATATTTACAGTAGGAAATTAACAAAATATCTTCATGAAACAGTATCTTTACTAATATCCTAATGATTTTTGGCACAAAAGAAAAATAATTTTGACCCATACAATGTATTGTTGGCTATTGCTACAAATATACCTGTGTGACTGGTTTTGTGGTCAACACTGATAATAAGAAATGTTTCTTGAGCACCAAATCAGCATATTAGAATAATTTCTGAAGAATCATGTGACACTGAAGACTGAAGTAATGATGCTGATCAGCTTTGCATCAGAGGAATAAATTACACTTTAAAATAGAAAAGTTGTTAAATTGTACTAATATTTCACAACATGACTACTTTTGATCAAATAAATGCAGCCTTGGTGAGCAGAACTTTTTCAAAAACATAAAAAAAATCTTATCAACCCCAAACTACTGAAAGGTAATGTATATTAGCCAATATTGTATATTTAGTTTGAGTTTCTACTATTTTTACATTTGTTACCTTTGTCATCATTATATGTGCTCTTAAAAGTTCATCTTTAAAAATGCTAATAATAACACTGTTAAATGTAATATTTAGCAAATTTCTAAATGAATAACTTTGCGTTGTAATGCCTAAATTCACTTAAATCAGTTGTTTTGTTTTTAGGGTTTAATTTTTAACTTTCTTAGACAAAATAGGATATAATTTTAATATGGACCATAAAATGAAAATAATTATCAGCCCATCTGTAAAATGGATGCATCCCTAGTTTCTACAGTACCAATTCTAGCCACATGATGGCACAAATTTGCTTACACAATGGCTTTACTCGCACAGACAACCATGAAATGAGGTCTGCGAAAGCCTCTACAGCCACAGAACATCACACACATACACACACAAAACAGATGTGGTTGTTGGAGGGAACTATAACTGTTTATATACAAAATGAACAATGACAACAACTCAAACACAGTCTCCCTGGTACATACATTTCTACAAAGCTACCAAAAGTTAATGCGATTACATACAATATATTTATGATTCTATATATTTAACTTCAGGGCATGTATGAGGGTGACAAATAACAGTCATATCACTTTCCTCCATGTTACACCAGCTTCCTTCACTAGATCAGAACACGCTGCATCTGGCCATCTGAACTGTCCGTCATGTTTTGCTCTTCCCCCTGACCGCCCGCCTCCCAAACCCCACCCCCATTTCCATTCTCATTAGTCCCATCTCCCTCCCAGACCACCTGTCTTGTCTCACAAGGAGTAGTGGAAGACTGGGGAGACGTCGATGAAGAGGAGGCAGGATTACTCCCGAATCCCAAACCGCTCCGGCAGTCAGAGGGTGCCTCGGGCAAGGTTTGAGAGAGGAGGGGAGTATTGGAAGCTGGGTTGTGGCTTGGGAGCCTAGGGAGGGTCTGGTTTTGATGTGGCTGGGTGGTCTGAAGAGGCAGCTGCTGTGCAACCGAAACCATTGGGAGCTGCTGCTGAGGAAGAGCTCTAAAGGTCATCTGGACAATCTGGGACTGGGGACTGTAGGACTGCACGGGCATCTGGTGGACCAAAGCGGCCTGCTGGGTGACGCTGGTAGCGGAGGGCTGGAGAGGAAGCTGCTGAATTTGGTGGTGTTGCTGCTGCGAGACGGACGTAGAGACGAACTGCAGTGGCATCTGCAGAGAGTGAGCGGAGGTCTGCTGTGAGGGAGCGTTATTCTCCTCCTCTGTTGACGACAAGGCCAGGGTCACCGGAACCTGCATGGAGTGCAGCGGGTGATCCTGAGAAACAACCATCACTGGATCCACGTGCGTCACCGGGGCCCCCTGACCCGCTGGCAATGCAGAGCTCCCCTGGGTCTCAGGGACCACCTGCTCTGTCGGCATAGAGCCCGTGGAGGTCTCCAGCAGAGTAGTGACTCCGGCAGGAGTGGTGATGAGGGTTCCAGCATTGGCGGCCAAGGCCTCGGCAATGAGCACCTCGGGGTGGCTCTTGGCTTTGTGAGCCACCACACTGTCCTTCTTTTCGAACTTCTTGCCACAGATGCTGCAGGAGAACTGGTACGTGGCATCTGCATCGTGCTTCTTCATGTGCCAGTTGAGGGAGGCCTTCTGACGGCAAGTGAAACCACAGATTTCACACCTAGGAAGGAGATGAGAGGTAGAGATATACTGCTGAAAAGATTTTTTAAAGATTTTTGAGATAGAAGAGAGCAAATAATTCTTACATTTATTCTACTGACTATAATAAAGAACTTAGAACTTAAAAGCGAAGTGTGTAGTTTTTCCATTTAAAAAAAAGCAAAAACAAAAAAACTATTTTCTGCTTAATATGCTGAGAGAATGTTTAGGCCCTGTAAGGTATAAACAGGCCCTGTACATTTCCTGTAAGGTATAAACAGTCACACTGTGAAAACATTGCTCTCTCTGTTGTTAAACATCCTAATATAGAGCAATGTTGACTCGACCAATGGTGTTACTTTGAGGATGATTTCTGTTTGTCCTACCAATATGTATATATATATATATATATATATATATATATATATATATATATATATATATATAATTTATTATAGGTTTTCACAATTTGAGGGAAAAAAAATCTAATTGTGATTTTTTTCAGATAAAAATAGCAAACAATTTTTTTAAAAGAGCTTTTTAAAAAAGTTTTTTTGTAGGGCTGCACAATTTGGCCAAAGACTTTGTGATTATAATATAATTATATAATAATTATCAATATGACAATTTTATTATGATTGTTAGAATTATTAAATTAAATTATTAAACAAATTAAGAACTATTATAATGGCAAAAAGCTATTTTACTCAAACAAATATGATCCTGACATGAATATTAATGTAATTTACTGTACATCTGTAAAATGACAATTCTAATATTTATGTCTTTCTTGTCAAAAATAAAACCATCAAGCTTTTTTTTTTTTTTTTAGGTGTAAAACTGTCCTTAAAGCTTCTCCTCGGGCAACAGGTTTATAAATGCTTTACAAATAAAGTTAGATTCTAAACTAATTTGAACCCAAAGATCGCCTGAAGAAGGTGGTCTCGGCCTAAATGAAAACAAACTCTGGAGCGATTCAGTTGAGGTGAGAAAGCAATCCGACCCAATGGACCAACGAGCAAAGCGGTATCATAATTCATAACGGGAAATGTGTTTTTATACAAAGCAGCAGTGTCTATTATTTTATATTTAATATAATTAAATGTATATAATTTATCAATCAGAGCGGGAATCAAGACTACAGAGAGATATGACTTACTGTAGTGGCTTCTCTCCAGTGTGTATCATTCGATGCACAGCGAGGTTGTGAGAGCTCTTGAAGGCACGAGCACAGAACTCACAAATATAGTCTCTCTGATCTGCAACACAGGCTGTACTTTAAAAAAAGCCACCTAACCAAGGACACTTCATTTTAAGTATTTAGATGTGTCTGTTTTACCTGTGTGGTGCTTGGCATGGCGCAGCAGTTGTTTCTGCAGCCGGAACAGTCTTCCGCATGAAGGGTGAGGGCAGACGTATTTCTTCTTCATCAGGTGTTGGTATTTAATATGATGCTGCAGGAGAGAAAGACAACAGAAAGGTTTCAAGTCTAATTTCTGTGTAAGGTGTCAGTCAGTGAGGAGAGCTCTAGTTAGTGTTTGTACCTGTAAATAGCGCGGGTGGGCCAGCACTGTACCGCATCCTTCCATTTCACAACGCACATACTGGACCGGAGGCTTTTTCCTGTGTAGAAGAACAAATGATCTTCAGTTAATGTAGGAAAGGAATTATTATATATATATATATATATATTTTTTTTTATTTTTTTTTACCAGAATCTTCAGGTTACAAAGTAAATACAAAGTGAATTGTGGCATCCTGTCAAATACCACAGATAAAAACGGAGAACGGACAATGTGTTTACTGTAATACACTTAATTGTACAGAAAATCAGCATCACCTCCACTTAATAAGATGCAATCTAATCCCGTTTATATGAAATAAGCCTGCTCCCGAGCAGGTTTGAGATTACGGACCTGTTGCTCTGATAGCAAGTCCAGGATGAGCTTTGAAGAACCGAACAATCCAAGATCATGCCAAATAGTAATCAATCAATCCAAAACTAAGTAAACGACATACGAAGAACGGACCCCAGCAGACACTACACCCCTCACATATTTGTAAATATTTTATTATATCTTTTCATGTGACAACACTGAAGAAATTACACTTTGCTACAATGTAAAGTAGTGAGTGTACAGCTTGTATAACAGTGTAAATTTGCTGTCCCCTTAAAATAACTCAACACCCAGCCATTAATGTCTAAACTGCTGGCCACAAAAGTGAGTACACTCCTAAGTGAAAATGTCCAATTTGGGCCCAAAGTGTCAATATTTTGTGTGGCCACCATTATTTTCCAGCACTGCGTTAACCCTCTTGGGCATGGAGTTCACCAGAGCTTCACAGGTTGCCACTGGAGTCCTCTTCCACTCCTCCATGACGACATCACAGAGCTGGTGGATGTTAGAGACCTTGCGCTCCTCCACCTTCCGTTTGAGGATGCCCCACAGATGCTCAATAGGGTTTAGGTCTGGAGACATTCTTTAGCAAGGCAGTGGTCGTCTTGGAGGTGTGTTTGGGGTCGTTATCATGTTGGAATACTGCCCTGCAGCCCAGTCTCCAAAAGGAGGGGATCATGCTCTGCTTCAATATGTCACAGTACATGTTGGCATTCATGGTTCCTTCAATGAACTGTAGCTCCCCAGTGCCGGCAGCACTCATGCACTCAACAATTCTTTTCTTCAGATCCTCAGAGAGTTCTTTGCCATGAGGTGCCATGTTGAACTTCCAGTGACCAGTATGAGAAAGTGAGAGCAATAACACCAAATTTAACACACCTGCTCCTCATTCACACTTGAGACCTTGTAACACTAACGAGTCACATGACACCGGGGAGATAAAATGGCTAATTGGGCCCAATTTGGACATTTTCACTTAGGGGTATACTCACTTTTGTGGCCAGTGGTTTAGACATTAATGGCTGGGTGTTGAGTTATTTTGAGGGGACAGCAAATTTACACTGTTATACAAGCTGTACACTCACTACTTTACATTGTAGCAAAGTGTAATTACTTCAGTGTTGTCACATGAAGAGATATAATAAAATATTTACAAAAATGTGAGGGGTGTACTCACTTCTGTGAGATACTGTATATATAGTAACACTTAAATTAAATGGTCCTCTTCAGACATTCTACTGATTATAAGTAACTTTGCTTGTCAAGCACCAGTCTTTAAAGTATTAATAGACTGTCTGCATAATATCTGCACTTCATTTTGATGTTCCCACAACAGACATTCTTCTGACTATAAGTTACTACATGTCAACTTATTTTACTAACCCTAAACCTAACCTAACATTCTACTATTTCTCTAATGTAAGTTAGTTGACATGTAGTTGCAAAGTTACCTATAGTTAGTGGAATGTCTAAAGTGGACTATCAAAATAAAATATAACCATATACATTCTTGCCAATCTATTCTAATTAAAAATGGAGATGGTTACTGCTCTACTCCTGTTTTAGGGCCGTTTTCAGCATTCAGTGTGAGATGCTTTGTTACCTTCTCTTAGGAAGACGAGGACTTTTATCATCTTTCCTTCTCCGCCCTCTTCTAAGACAAAAAACCAAGACGGTCTGACGGTTAATATTTGTTTTTCACACACATATCAGTCTAAGTGAGAACATGTGAGTGAGACTGTGAACCTATTGAGTTAACAGTTTGCTACAGAAGTGTCATGAAGTGCTTTTCTTATGTCCACTTGTATTTCCATCACAAACATATAAAACAATGTTACTAACTCACTTCCTGGGCGGCTCAGCACCTTCCTCAACTTCAGCACCGGTCTGCACATCTGTGCTCTCCCCTCCCTCAGTTTTTATCTCTGTCTCCTGCTCTGTTGCCGTCTCTTGTCCTGCAGCTTTGTCTTTCTTCTCCAGCTGTCTGGTAGGGGGTCTGCGCCTTGACTTAGGAAAATCTCTACACAACAGGACAGAAATGGAGAGGGCATAATAGACAAGACCTTCATCATACAGAAGAAACAAAAACACTAGGGCTGGGACAATACATCGATTCTCAGTCGATACAATGAATCTGGATCGATCTTGATATTTTCTCTCTTGAATCAATTCTAAGCTTAGTTTTAACAGCAGATGGCACTCTATAGTCTAGTTTTAATCGCAAACAAATGCTCGCGAAGAAGACTGCTGGACCGCGCTCGTGCATTCGGCTGAGTCATGTAAGTGGTTATATATACTTGCACCTCAGCTCAGAATGCTTTTATGACGCAAGATTTGTAATTCGCTTCAAACTTCATGAATGATTATTTTAGGTTTAAGTGGTGTGTATGAAGGAACTGAATGCAGGCAGAGTACGAGTGTTTCTAAAGCATGTATAGTAGTGCCATCTGCTGTTTAAAAACTAAGCTCAGAATTTATTCGAGAGAGAATCGATACATTGGAAAAGATCAGAATCACTCCAGATTCTTTGTATTGCGAATCGAGATTTGATGTATTGTCCCAGCCCTAAAAAACACACATTGATTGATTAGTTAATTTGATTGCCACACATGCACATACTTAGGATCATAGCTCTGGTCATTCAGGTCATCTCTAAAAGGGACGTCTTCATCGCTGCTGCTGCTGATGACGTCCTCTTCATCACTGTTGAACAATGAGCATCAAGCCATAGTCAGTTGCCTACATAATCTAATGCATGACTGAAATCATATTTGGCTCACACTGTAAATCAGTGTTTCTCAACCTTTTTACACCTTTGATCAATGGATTTGCATTTTCCAGTTGTTTGTTATTACTGGATAAGGATTTGTAAACGTTTAATTTTCTTATATATACACATTTTAGATACTTTTAGTTCTTTTTAAACTGAGCATGACTAGAAACATTTGATACTGACTTTAGAAATTGTCTTTGGGTCATTCTACAGAAACGTCCACTTTTGGTATGGCAAGATGTCTTAAAATGTATTTCTTTTTCTAACATTTAAACTTAGACCACATTATTAGATTACACTTTGACTTTATGAATACACATAAATGACAGCTTAATGATTTTTTTTTTGTGCATTTATTTAAAGACGGCATGTACCATTTTTTTTGTCACTGGTGTTACCATACTTTTAAAAGATTTTATGAAATATTATTTCTCAATTTTTTCAGCACATGTATTCAGAGTTGCGTGAAATTTTTTTTTTTAATCAGGTTAGTTAAAAGTGTGATTGAATGATGTTAGTTAATTTGCACAACCATGTATTTGCTATAACAATGAAAATATTTAAAAAACAGTTCTAAACAAGTAATGATGCAATCCTTTTTTAATCTTAATTCTTTAGTGTAGAATATTTTATAATATTTATTCAGCATTTTGTTTTTTTATGTCATTTACATAATATATTTGATAGATATGTATAATTATTGTATTTTAAAATGGTAGAAAAAAACTGTTTCTGACCTCAAAATAAAGCACATTCCCTCTGTACATGACTGTGGAGATGAGCACTTCTGTGGCACTTGGAATTTTTATAATTAATTACAAAAACAAATATTGCCACATTGATGGTTCAAGAAGGTGTAATTGTTCAAATAACATTGTTTCATTTTTAAATTATATAAAAATTGTAATCCTAAAGTGTTTTTCAAGTGTAATATTTCTGTAAAGGCTAGGGACAGAAAAGTGGACGTTTCTGTAGAATGACCCCTTTACCATGACCTTTTTAATAATTCAATGATTTTGTCTGACCTGGAAATCACAATTTTATTTTTTCCCTGATATTTACAGGTTTTCCATGATAGTGGAAACTCTGATGAGTCAACATAATTCATAAGGTTATGATGACAACAATTTTCAAGCCTCAAAGTTCATATTAGTGTCAGATCCAGATGACTACAATCAAGGTACATACAAGGTACAACATTACCTCTGTGAATGGGGTAGGTAGTTTTCATCTTTTGGATCATCCACAAATGGACACTCTTCCTCTTCCACAACATCATCATCCATGCTCTCCTCTTCCTTTTTCTCCACACTAAAATATGGCAGTAACAAACATAGGGCTTGTTATACCAACACCAAAACAGTAGCAGCCATCAGTGTCCTCAAAGACCCCACAAAATGGCTTGACGAGCAGTTTTTGTTTTTTAACAAATAGCCAGCTGTGAATCGTGATGCGCTACTGGCTTTTGCTAGTTGGAGGACAAGAATTTCTATGTATTTGGTAATGCAAGATATTTTGGGTGAATTTTTCACACATTTTAAATGCATATAAAAGCCACAAAGCTTTGATTTCATGGGGTCTTTCATGAGAAAGTGTCCATGTGTTCTCATAATAAATGTGCAATCAATCACCTTGTTCCTGTCTTTTCAACTGCTTTATTGGCCTCCACTGAAAGCAAAATGTGCAACCATTATAGTTATTGATATATACGTTTTGTAGTCAGTATTCAGTAAAGCATTTGTAGTGGACCTATGTTCAGTCTACTACATTTAAAAGCTCAGCAGCGTACCATATTCAATGTCCATTTCTGGCTCAATTTTAAACACAGTCCCAGGCGAGCCCCGGCAGGTGCGGGCCCCTGAGCGCACCTGCACCCGTCTGCCGCGGGCCGCTGGAAGAGAACACAGTCACAGAATCAGATCACATCACGCAAGCTGTTTTCTTCCTTAAAACTAACTATTATCTATATTTTCCTTATTTGTTCTTTTTTAATTACTATTATGTTGGAATATACTAGTGATTAGTATCCATTCAATCAGTCACTAATAGATATTCACTATATACTAGCATGTATTCATTTGCTGTTAGTCACTATTCAAATAATGACTAGGTCTGACTGGTTACATTTTGCAAATTTTTGCCAATCAATTATATGGCAAAATGCAACATAGATATTTGGTAATATGTTCTCATTAGTTAATGTACAAACCAACATTAACTAACAATGAGCAATGCATTTATTACATCATTTATTCATCTTTGTTAACAACAATATACAACTGCTCACTGTCAGTTTATATTAGCTCAGGTCCATGATATAATATTAACAGATACAACTTTTGGTTTTAGCAGTTTATTAGTAAATGTTTAAATTAACTAAGATTAATAAATGCTTTATAAGTATTTTTTCATCGTTAGTTCATGTTAACTATTGTAGTTACTAATGTTAACAAATTGAACCTTACTGTAGTTACCAGATGTTTCGGCAACTATTCAAATCCTACTAGTTGGTATTCCAATTGTTGCTGATATCTATTCCAGTTTACTAATTGAATAGACACTAGTCTGTACTTATACTAATTATCTATTTATTAGACACTAGTTTGTGTTCCAATTATAACTAGTATAGTAACATCAACTAGTATAGTTTACATCTAGTAACAATTTTACTATTCTTTTTTCTATTTTAACTATACAACAGCCATTCTAACTAGTCAATGGTTACAACTTAAAAGTTATTGTAACCAGTAATGGAACCTAAAAACAAACTAGCAAAACCAGAACACAAACTAGTCGAAAGTGAATTCGTTATGTCTGAGTGACAGATCTCTATAGAATTTAATGGCAAAAAAGAAAGAAAGATAAAAAAAAACAGTAATTTGTTAACAATAAGAATTACATTTAATAAATATGTTTTACACTTCACATTTAACAATTCTAATGAATACATAAAGAGACACTAGTCACTTTTGGATTACTTGTAGAATAACCATAAACCGGCTGACCATATACAGCCTCCTTTATGTGCTCATAAACAAAATAAATGTCATTTAAAGTACCTCGATTAACCAGCGCATCCTTGTTTTCTTCAAACCTGTCATAAGACGGAGAAACAGGCGTTTTTATTTATTATGTCTCATCTTTCAGATTCTCCTTCCAGTGCGTGATTTATTTTGCCCAACTACTCTCAGAAACAAAGCTACTTTCACTATTGCAAATGTAAACACTGCAGTCTGACAGCATTACGCCTAAACGTGTGAAAGGAGCACAGAAATGCCATGCATTACTATTAGGATCTGCACAAGCGGGGCCTTGTTATTTTTTCCCTAAAACATGTCATGTATATTACAGACTGAAAAGTCACACGTACTCATCCGGCAGGTCGCAGTCGCCGCCGCTCTCTCTGCCCGCATCCGATGAACCCGCAGCGGCTGCTGCGCTCTTCCTGCGCCGCGGGCATTTCGCTTTCCTTCGCCGATTCGCCGCTGCATCGCGTGATACTTCATCCCGGTCCTCCCTGATATCAATCTGCCTCCACACGGGAATCGTTCGTGTTGACCGGTCCCGTAAAACCCGCCCGGAACCCGCCACGCTCGTCGCAGCTCCGTTTGTTTCGGGTGGGCAGGTCACTTCGGTCTTCAAGCACCCGTCCCCACGTCCTCTGAATGCCCTGCACGGGCTTGATGCGGTACTCTGCCCCGCGGATTTCTCCATGGCCGTCTCACTCTCCACCTCCTCTTTGTTGTTCGAGAGCTGCGGCTCCATCACCGCTAAAGTTGTTTTTTCTTACTTCTGGACGCCTCAGTAATTCGCAACAAACTGAAACATAGCTTGAAATAAACAGGAGGCATAAAATATGAAAAATGTTGGATTGCTAACGGCCCTGATCCGATTGTCAAACATATTTCACTGGACGCTCTTACGTCTCTTTGCAAATTTAGTGCAAAAATGTAAGTAGTATATGTCGAAAATTTAGTATATCATCTCTATAATAACTGTGCAAAATTCATTTTAAAGACCCAGACCCTATTTTAAGTTCTTAAAGCTATAGTAAGCCACGCTGTTAGCAGGGCCCACTACGGTTGCTCTTTGTTGCGTCTCCTTTAAGTCGAGATAAAGCCGAAGTCGAGCTCAGCAGCGACACACAGCGTTACGGCTGTACGTGTTCCAGTTTTCACTGATCTACAAAAGTTACTTTGAGAAATAAAAATAAACAACGTCGTCCCAGATGTACTTTAAATTGATAAACATGGCGAAGTAGGAGTACCGCAGTCTGTTTTATGTATTGTGTAAAATGTATGTTTCGACAGATAGACTAGTTAAAACTGTTTTGTCACAGAAAAAAAGTGTGGTTAAATTTTATCTGTATTAAAGCTATTTTATTTTACCATAGCTTCATTTATTTTGGACTTACCATCATTTTTTCTGCTTTTCAAATGCATTTTTATCTACGGATTTTATTGTTTTACTCTTGTTCCCCTTCCAGAGGACCCAGACCCAGACATTTAATCTCATACTAAGAAAATCCGTTATAAAAAATGCAGCTGTTACAGGTTTAAAACGTTAGTGAATAGCACAAGAATGGAGTTAATATTTCTATATTTATTTTGAGAATATAATTTATAGGCCTATATGTTTTTTAAAAACTGCTCCAGATTTGTGGCATTATTTCCACCACAGTTTTGCCCTTAATGATCTTTTCCCCAAAAGTTAATGTCTTGTTGTCTCTTCTACCAAAGAAACATCAGTGTCATTTCCAGCCAAGGCTATTTTTTATGTTTGTAGAATTCATATAAGGCTGGAGTAAAACAGGAGTACATGGCATTTTTACAACATTGTGAAGTGCACTGAACTAGGACACAAAGGCTATGTCTCACAAATTATAAGGTTTTATGTTGTGGTTTTGTATGTCGGTTTTTAGGGTGCTGCGACTGGACCTTCAAGCTCCACCTATTACATCAAGCTCCACCCATTATCTCTGCTTTGAGCAGCTGCTTGACTGATCTTGCAGTGGCGTCTTGTCTCCTGTAGATGGTAGTCTACACCAGATAACCCTTCCGGTAAAGCAAGACTAGCAAGTTGTATTAAGAGTTTGACTTGACAGGAAAACGAAACCCAGTTTACATCTATACTTGCACGATGTGTTCTTCATTTAGAAGTAGTTGCGACTTAACTTTTGCTTCCATTAAAAAGAAATGTTTATATTAACGTAATATTTGCACTAAAAAAAGAAATCTAATGTAGCCTAGGCTAGTTGTTTAATGACAATCGAGTGTTCTGCGTGATTTTAAAGAGATAGAGACAGCATCCGTTTAGGGTTGATATAGATAGATAGGCTAAAGCTTGATTTAAAGCAGTAGCAAAGTGTAACGTGTATTTAGATTTCAACTTATTACATGCAATAGACTTGTTCACGATTATTATACAAATAATGATACAAAAATTTCATATTTTACTTTATTCATTTTCATTTTTTTTTCATGACTTTTGTTTTTAATAGCTGTGCAGGAAATTGCTCCTGGACCATCAACAACGACCTCCTCAAAGTCTTGGATCTTATCTTTCTCCATAATACTACTGGTGGTTTCTATAATTGTTACAGCTGTTGCTATAGGGATTCAGGTATGCTACCTTTAACATGACCTTTTTAACATGTATTACAAGTGGCCAAATGTCATAAAATGTATATAAATCACTTCTAGATTTTCAAGCAACAAAAAAAGGATTTTGATGATATAGGTAAGGTATTATTTCTTCTTGATATACATAAATATATTACAAATTAAGCTCTGTACGGATTATAAATAGTAGGCTATTAAACTGCCTAAATATAGGTGTATTTAAATAAATGTTGGTAAATTTAAATATATTACTTTGAAAAAATGATATCATTCTTGTTAATGTACAGTGCATCAGACAGGTGACCCACTCCGGATTCTTCTGGTTGGAAAAACAGGGGTGGGGAAAAGTGCAACAGGCAACACTATCCTGGGACAAAAGTTTTTTAAATCTGATATATCCTCCTCCTCTGTCACTGGACAGTGTGAAAAGTTTCATGCAATAATAAATGGCAGAAATGTATCTGTCATTGACTCTCCGGGTCTGTTTGACACCAGCCTGACTACAGATGAAGTGATCAATAGAATTAAACTCTGTATTCCACTCTCTGTTCCTGGTCCACATGTCTTCTTAGTTGTGATTCAGCTGGGCAGATTCACTAATGAAGAGGCAGAAGCTGTTCAAATCATCCAAGCAATTTTTGGTGAGGAAGCCTCCACATACACCATGGCACTGTTCACTCATGGAGATTGGCTGGAGAACAAGAACATTCACACTTTTGTGCGGGACAGTCCAAAACTGCTCAGTTTCATCAAAACTTGCAGTGGACGATACCACATGTTAAACAATAAAGAACAAAATCCTGAACAGGTCATTCAGTTGCTCGACCAGATTGATAAAATGGTCACTGGAAATGGTGGGCAGCATTACACCAGTGAGATGCTTGAAAGGGCAGAGAGAGCGATTGAGAAAGAGAAACAACGTATCCTGAAGGAGACAGAAGAGCAAAGACAGAGGGAGATAGAAGCTCTAAGGGCTCAACTTGAGGACGAGGCCTATGAAAAAGCATTAAAAAAGTTAAAACATGAATATAACTAGCTGGCAAGATACCAAGGTGAGATAGACCTTAATCCAAGTGCTTAGTGCTTTAATTAAAGCATTAAGCAAATTCTTATTTTGATCATCTTCTGATGTGATCCCCATGAAAATGGTTGCTACTAAAGAACTTAATTACAGAAGGTATTTAAAATCTCATGATTTATAGTTTATTTTTAAAGTTAAGTGTGAAAAGTTATTAATAAATAGAACTAAAGCACATGTTTACGCTGTACATTCTGGTGAATGTGACATTAAAGTTTAATAGAATGAAATGCTTGATGAATGTGTCTTTCTTTAGTATAACTTGTTTATAAATGAAGTCGATGTGTTGTAGTGGTAACACTTTACAATAAGGTTTCATTCATTAACAACTGTAGTTAACATTAACTAAAATGAACAATACTTCTACAGCTTTTATTAATCTTAGTTAATGTTAATTTCAGTATATTTACTAATACATTTTCAATCAAAAGTTGTATTTGTTATCATTAGTTAATGCATGAACTAACATGAACAATGAACAACTGTATTTTTTATTAACTAACATTAATAAAGATGAATAAATACTGTAACAAATGTATTGCTCAATGTTAGTTAATACCTTAACTAAAGTTAACAAACGAGATTGTTTAATTATTGTAAAGTGTTACCATTGTAGCTATATGAGATCTACTTTTTATTTGTATGAGAAATATGCTAAATATATGAGAAATATATAAGATCCTTTATCCACTGTTTGTCTATATATATATATATATATATATATATATATATATATATATTATCTCATGTTATGTAGCTACCTTATTTTACATTTTTGTTATATTTGCTGTTTTGCTGCTGTATAATGTTGTTGTCCAAAAATATTTAAACTATATTTCCCTTCAATAAATATTAAACATTTTCACAATTTCATTTCACAAAATTTGCCTGTTTTAATATTATCTGAATGGAGAGAATACTCTAGAAAACGCGAGATTACAAGAAATCTGAATTTTCCCCTTGCACAGATTTTTAATATCTGTAGTCCTGAAATGTTTAATTCAATTGTGTGGGCGGTGAAGCTAGCACGCAGTTTACAAAGTCCGCAGTGGTTCATTGTTTTAACAGAGAGGTTGAAAAACCTACATGTAAACGACATACTCTCTTATAAAGAAAAGGAAAAGGAAACCCTCCACGGCAATTTCAGCTTTCTCTGATGTATACTGCATTTTTATTATAAACAAAATTTATAATAAATGCTTACAAATGATAGTCCTGTGGTATATAATGCTATTTTGTTCATATGTAGCTTTTTAAAATAAGAATAAAGTCCGTGGCTGCAAGAGATGCCGCTGTAGCGAGAGCTGCCGGAGAATATCCGTGGCCGCTGGAGATGCCACCTGAAGTGCCGCTACGAGATGCCAGGCAGGGCACGTACCCTCTCGCTCCTGCAACAACACTACTGATGGCCCTCCATGTCTCAGGATATCTCCCGCTACATCAAGGGTTGCTCAGTCTGCGCCGTTGCTGACACTCCTAGGAGGTTACCGGAAGGTAAACTGGTACCATTGCCTATACCATGAAGACCATGGACACATCTAGGTGTGGACTTTATGACCGACCTGCCTACCTCTAACGGCTTCACCTGCATGTTGGTAGTGGTAGACAGATTCTCCAAAACCTGTAAACTCATCCCCCTCAAGGGTCTTCTCACCACTTTCGAAGCGGCCGAGGCTCTGTTCCATTATGTCTTCCGACATTTCAGCCTCCCTGAAGACATTGTCTCCGACCGGGGTCCTCAGTTTATTTCAAGAGTGTGGCAAGCCTTCTTCAGACTCCTAGGAGTGTCCATCAGCCTGTCCTCTGGATACCATCCACAGACCAATGGCCGGACTGAGCAGAAGATCCAGGAAATTGGGAGGTACCTGAAAATCTACTGCCACCGGAACCAGGACAGCTGGAGCCAATACCTCCCCTGGGCGGAATATGCCTAGATTTCCCTACGACAGACCACCACTGGGCTCACCCCTTTCCAATGTGTTCTGGGCTACCAGCCTCCTCTCTTCCCTTGGGGTGAGCCCTCGGAGGTTCTAGCTGTCAACCACTGGTTCCAGCAGAGCGAGAGAGTGTGGGACTCAGCACATGTCCATCTCCAGCAGGCAGTCCGGAGACACAAGCAACAGGCGGATGCTAGAAGAGGCCTGACTCTACGATACCAACCTGGCCAGAAGGTTTGGCTCTCCACGAGGGACATCCTTCTCCGACTGCCCTGCCGCAAGCTGAATCCCCGGTACATAGGTCCATTCACCATACAGAGGCAGCTCAACAAAGTCACCTACCGCCTCAACCTCCCAGCACAGTATCGTATCACCATCATTTCACGTATCTCTATTAAAACCTTACACTGATCCTATGCCTTCTCCCTCCACAGATTCTGGTGACGATGCTGTACCTCCTCCTCCCGAAATCGCTGAGGAGGAAACCATCTACCGGGTGCGGGCGATCCTCAACTCCAGATGACGGGGTCCCCAATTGGAGTACCTCGTAGACTGAGAAGACTACGGCCCAGAGGAGCGCTCCTGGGTGAACCGTCATGACATCCTCGACCCCTCACTCCTCACGCAATTCCACGCAGACCACCCAGATCGTCCTGCTCCCCGGGGTCGAGGTAGACCCTGTCGTCATCGACCCATCCGGTCGTCAGGAGCCACCCGTGGAGGAGGGGGTACTGTCACAGAGTCACAACCAGCACCATCGTCACCAGACATTCATGCTCCTCCCACTCGTTCACAGTCCCCTGAGTTCTGATCACCTGCACCTCATCACCAGACACCCTTAAAAGATGCTCACTCCCTTCACACAGTGTCTGGTCTCGGCAGACTTCCATGGACTCCTTACCTGTGACTTACCTGCGTCTTCCTGTGGCTTCCTCCTTTCGTCTCCCGTCTTCAGTCTCCAAACCTGCTCTGGATATCCGTTCCTACAAAAGAGACTCTGATTACACTCAGCTAAGTGACTGTTTCAAAGTGCTTGTTCATCTACTTACATGTTCTCAACTATCCCTGTGTTTGTGCCTCTGTATAAATAAACTCCTGTGTTTAATTCACCCATCTGCCTCTGTCTGTGTCCTGACAAAGGGAAACTCCTACAAATGCTTATGCAATAAGGTCAACCGTAAAAATAATTGTGTCCACGCCTTTTCATCGCTAAATTTTAACTGCGTGTCTTTTGTGAAGCCTGATATGTTTTTTTTTTTGTTGTTGTTTTTTAAGCCAAAAGAAGGTTTGTGCTGCTGCTGTTGGTAATTCTAGCCCCATAATGTGGATAATAAAGGGAGGGGCTAGTAACAGATGACACTCATTGCATTGTTTATTTCACTTGTTGTGCCAACAGCTCCTTGTCTGCCTGCATGTATCAATATTACATATGGAGTGTGGCATGTTTCTGGGTGTTGTGGCATAGTGCAATTGTCAACTCATGACTTCTGACTGTCAGAGACACTATGAGCTCCATTGGCCTGGTCCATAATTCATCCTTGCTTTTACTCATTCTTTAGAATTGCATTGCAAGTACAATCATTTTGATTACACTTTCTCAATATGGAGGACACCAAAAATTCTCCTAGACAATTATCAACGACCTCACACTCATGGGTCTCATCTTCCTTCATTATGGTAGTGCTTGGCATAACTGGTGTCACTGCTGCAATAGCGATGCAGGTATGTATTGAACATTCTTATCTTGTCACAATAAAAGAACATCAAGACACATGATATACAGTGGGTGCGGAAAGTATTCAGATTCAATTTTTCACTCTTTGTTATATTGCAGCCATTTGCTAAAATCATTTAAGTTTTTTTCCTCATTAATGTACACACAGCACCCCATATTGACAGAAAAACACAGAATTGTTGACATTTTTGCAGATTTATTAAAAAAGAAAAACTGAAATATCACATGGTCCTAAGTATTCAGACCCTTTGCTGTAACACTCATATATTTAACTCAGGTGCTGTCCATTTCTTCTGATCATCCTTGAGATGGTTCTATACCTTCATTTGAGTCCAGCTGTGTTTGATTATACTGATTGGACTTGATTAGGAAAGCCACACACCTGTCTATATAAGACCTTACAGCTCACAGTGCATGTCAGAGCAAATGAGAATCATGAGGTCAAAGAACTGCCTGAAGAGCTCAGAGACAGAATTGTGGCAAGGCACAGATCTGGCCAAGGTTACAAAAAAATTTCTGCTGCACTTAAGGTTCCTAAGAGCACAGTGGCCTCCATAATCCTTAAATGGAAGACGTTTGGGACGACCAGAACCCTTCCTAGAGCTGGCCGTCCGGCCAAACTGAGCTATCGGGGGAGAAGAGCCTTGGTGAGAGAGGTAAAGAAGAACCCAAAGATCACTGTGGCTGAGCTTCAGAGATGCAGTCGGGAGATGGGAGAAAGCTGTAGAAAATCACTGCAGCCCTCCACCAGTCGGGGCTTTATGGCAGAGTGGCCCGACGGAAGCCTCTCCTCAGTGCAGGACACATGAAAGCCCACATGGAGTTTGCTAAAAAACACCTGAAGGACTCCTAGATGGTGAGAAATAAGATTCTCTGGTCTGATGCAAAAATAACATTAGAATAACGTTATAGGAGCGTTAAAATAACTTCAAGGGAACATTAGAATAATGTTATTGGAACATCAAAATAACGTCAGGGGAACCGAGAATTTGAGATGTTTCTGTTTACGGACCAAAAGAAGCATGTCCCACTAAACTGTACAATTCAGTGGTAAGAAATAAATGTACTGCTACTTTAAGTCAAATAATAGTTTATTTATTTCTTAATATCTGTTAATAAATTACATATTTTAAAAAACATTGTGTTGAATTCATTGTTATTTGGTGTTGAAGAAATTTAAAATCTAGGTATGCTATACCCCGTGATATATAGTAAATCCTAACCCATTAATGGACAAATTAAACATTAGAATAACATCAAGGGAACGTTAGAAGCTGGACGTCAAGCTTCCACCCATTATCTCTGCTGTGAGCAGCTGCTTAACTGATCTTGTAGTGGCATCTTGTCTCCTGTAGATGGTAGTCTACACCAGATAACCCTTCGGTGAAGCAAGACTAGCAGGCTTTATTAAGAGTAAACGAAACTGTCCTTTTCACAGGAAAGAAAAAACGAAACCAATCTATGCTCGCACAATGTGCTCTTCATTTAGAAGTAAGTAACTTAATTTTTGCATCCATTAAAGAGAAAGTTTTATACTAACATAATATTAGAAAAAAAGGAATCTGCTGATTATGTTTAATGCGAATCAAGTATTTTGCGTGATTTTAAAGAGATAGAGACAGAATCCGTTTAGGGTAGATGTAGATATAAAGCTTGATTTAAAGCAGTAGCAAACAGAGTTGGTGTAAAACTAATGCAACATAAATTAGGAATACTAGCATTAAAAAAGTAAGGTGTATTTAGATTTCAACTTATTACATGGAATAATAGTAATACGGTGAACGGCAGGGGTACATGTTCGGTTCCGCTGTCGTGGCCACAACATATGGGCAAATCCAATCGCAAGTGAGCATCCCTATGCTCTACTCACTCCGAAGAGCAGAGCCCTTGAGGACTTTGGAAGGAACAGGGCGCGTGTTTGTCACTATGGCTATTTTTAATCCCAGCAGCGATTTTGAAGTGCGTTCAACTTCGTCAAGTGGGCGAGGGAAGTTTATTTGGACAGAGTGTCGACACCTCGATTTTGACCCAGGGAGCGAGCGAGTCTACTGATGTTACGTTCGTAAACGAATCGTTCTTTTTGAACGAATCTTTTAGGTGAACGAATCATTCTCGTTCACGTAGTCCACTGACTTATATTTCTCGTTCACTGAACTCACTGGCTGTGTTCAGAATGACACACTAGCTCATTGCTTACTGATTAGTACACAGTGCATACTGCCTACTAGTTTTTTTAAGAATAGTGTGTTAAATAGTATACAATATGCAACAATATGCGTTAACTTCCGCGACGTAGTACACAATGGCATGACGTTCTACACAATGACATGATGTACTACGCGTTATAGCATAGTACATAGTGTAGATTTCAGCAAATGTAATAGGTAATAATTCCATGCATACAGAAAATTCACATACTATTCACAGTATACACACTGCGTACTGCAATATAGTAGGAGTTGTATGGTATAGTATGCCATTCCGAACACAGCTTCCACACTGATTTCAGTGTTCTTGAGTTGTATTAGCAGATGCTGGAAAATATAGTAGGTCATCCAGGTATTCCATGCAGAAAATTTGCATACTATGCACAGTATATATGCTGGATACTGCAGAAATAGTAAGAGTAGTATCATGATAGTATGCCATTTCGAACACAGCCGATATGTACACTTCAGGCAGATCCATAGACCACAATGCAACATGATTGTTATGTCACAGCAGATCACACTTAATTTACCCCCACCCCACAAAAGTGTAGTGTACGATATTGGAGTTATTTTGACATTTAAGCGCATAATACGTGTAGCTGACTGTTATAGTTTATTGTATTGTTATCTCCAACAGCCTAAGCATGCATACAGGCCTATAGTATGTATAGGCACACAAGTCACTTTTGACAGGGACGAGGTCCAAACCTGTGTTGAAGGATTAGTTCACCCAAAAATGAAATTTCTGTCATGAATTACTCGGCCTCATGTTGTTCGAAACCTGTAAGACATTCGTTCATCTTCGGAACCAAAAATTATGATATTTTTGATAAAATCAGAGGATTTCTGATCCACACATTAATGCATTAACATTAATGTCATTGCACCTTTCAAGGCCCAGAAAGGTACTAAAAGTTAAATAGTCAACTTGACTACAGTGGTTCAACCTTAATGTTATGAAGTGACGAGAATACTTTTTGTGTGCAAAAACAAATAAAAAATAATGACTTTAACAATTTGAACTGTTGTCATACGCAGTTTACGTAGTGAACACAGCACAGAGCTTCCGTGTTCTACGTCAGAACGCCGACTCATTATTGGCCAGCTCCTGCGTCAGCATCACACACATGCCTCATGCTGCTCACGTGTACAGCGTCGGCCAATACTGAACCAGCGTTCTGACGTAGAATCTGGAAGCACTGGACATAAACAGCATAATAAAATGACAGGGAAGAGAAAATGTTGTTGAATAAAGTTATTTTTGTATTGTTTTTGCACACAAAAAGTATTCTTGTCACTTCATAACATTGACTAACAAGTTAGTCATGTTGACTATTTTAACTATTTTACTACTTTTCTAGACCTTGAATGTGGTAATTACTTTGCTTTCTATGGGAGATAAAAACCCGATTTCATCAAAAATATCTTAATTTGTGTTCCAAAGATGAACAAAGTTCTTACTGGTGTGGAACGACATGAGGGTGAGTAATTAATGACAGAAATTTCATTTTTGAGTGAACTAACCCTTTAATTCCGTGCTTTTCCTAATTAAAAATAAATATTATTACAGGCCTATCCTTTTCTGATAATTCCAGGTTGCCATGGTTGCACAGGTTGTTTACACATTTAACTTGTGGCCATTAGAAATTATGTCGTTCCCTCAACATAAAGAAGTCGTGGCCACGAGAAAAATATGTTGTTCCCTCAACGTAAGATATCGAGGCCATGACTTTACATTGTATGGCTACGACATAAGGATGTCATTACCTCGAAAAAATGATCTTGTGGCCACGACTTATCACTAATCAATTTTACCCCAGACCTCCCCTGAAGCTGATATGTATAATAGTGATTTTTTTTTTTTTTTTAAATTCGGATGATCTGTTAAAATAATGTTTATCAGGTAATTATTATATGTCACTATCTCTGTGTGTGTGTGTGTGTGTGTGTGTATATATATATATATATATATATATATATACACACACACACAATAAATAATCTTAGTCTGTAGTGTACAGTTTGACATTTAAGAAAAAGTTATTTTTACAGAGCAACAACTTAATGCACAAATAATATACAATGAAAATGTGTTCAAGTTCACATATTTGATCTATTGTTGAGCTGCCGAGTTGTCATGAATGGATGTGTCTTAAATAGGGATTTTTTTAAATATACACACACGGAGAACTGTTTGTAATTTATTTTCATATTTGGAAACTTTTTGTGAAAAATGTAGACTTTTGAGGGTGGTCCTATAGAGATTAGAGGGAGGGGTTTGTGTTCAGATTTGCACGCATGCAGAATAGATCAGTTCTGAGACCTGTCAGGACCTGTCAGGTTTTGTTTTTTCTCCTCACAACGATTTGTGTGCACAATCATATTTTTTGTGCTCGAGTTTGGGCTTTACAATTTCTGCAGGTTTACATTTTATGTGTGAGCTTTGTCACTGTGTGTCACACTGCTGTAATTCATTTGCGCACTGTGTTTATGCACTTACGCTGTTTTGGCCATTATTTAACACCATAGTAGGAAGCTAGTGAGGGAAGTGCATAAAAAAATTGAACTTAAAAGGTTAGTTCATCCAAAAATTCTGTAAATTAATTTCACACCCTCATTCCAAGTCGTTCCAAACCCTTAAGACCTTCGTTCATCTTTGGAACACAAATTAAGGTATTTTTTTAAGAAATGCAAGAGCGTTCTGACCTCCAATAGACTGCAACGTTATTACCACTTTCAAGGTCCAGAAAGGTAGTAAAAACATTGTTAAAATAGCCCATGATTGTGACCACAGTGGTTCAACCTTAATGTTTAATTAATTATGTGAGTAATTAATGACAGAATTTTTATTTTTGGGTGAACTAAACGCAACTAAACCTTTAAACGCAGCCAGAGAAGCCGTTTAGAATGCACTTGGCGAAGCGAGCAATGAAAGACCACATACTCATAGACAGAGCAGCCAGCACCAGGAATGAAAGTGAAGCTGTGAGAGATACACATTTGGGAACAGTTCCACCTACGAGTCATGAGATACGAAAAATTATTTTTGCTAATAATTTTTGAATGAACTTTTCCATCAATTTTCCTGTCCATCATATTGAAGCGAATGAAAAACAGTTTTTTCTTTACTTGTCCTACAAATTTTGCCCAATTTTGTCTAAAATTGGCTCAGATGATCTTTGGACTGAGCCACACGGGAATGACTGAACGGATTTTTGATATTTGTTACCGTTCCCGAGAAATTCTTCTCCAAAGTTGACCATGCCTGTGTTACCTACATTAGCATTAATTTAGCCTAGCATGCTAATCTAGTTAACATGCTAAATGTAGTAAATGTGCGTCAGCTTAGTGGCCCCCACAGGCCCCGAATCTTTCAGGTTGTGGGTTCAAATAATGTGTGGCACATGCCCAGAGGTACTGTGGCCAGAAAGTTGCTTCTGTTCTAGACATTGTGTCTTTCTAAGTCCCTGTTTACACCTGGTATTAAGATGCGTTTTGGTCGATCGGACATATACCCGTTTACACCTGGTATTGTAATCCGTCTCTTTTTTCCACTTTCAACCACTTCTGATCCTGATTTCTTCAAGGGAAGGGACTGTGGGTGGGTAAATGTATGTTTTTTTGTTTGTTTTTTCAGGTTTTTTCAGATCTTTCGATCTAAGGGACAAAATAAGCTTGCGCAATAACACACAGAGAGCATCAGCTTTCGTTTCTGCTCTGATAGCTGCAAGTCCATGCCGAACGTGGTGATTTTATGTTAGAAATCAGGACTGGTGAGAGAACATTGTGCTTGGTACAGTTTTTGTCTTCAAAACAAAGTTTAAATCCTGTCTGGCTAGCACATCTTAATACCAGGTGTAAACGTGTAAAAAGTGCATTAATATACCAAATATTAAATATTTAAAAAATATTAATTTATTAGTAATATTCATTTCTGTAATCCCAGGTTGCTTTGGTCACACAGGTTTGTTTACGCATTAAACTTGTGGCCACAAGAAAAATGTCATTGCCTCAAGGATCTCGAGGCCATGACTTAACATCTTGTGGCCACAACATAAGGATGTTGTTACCTCGGCAAAATGATCTTGTGGCCACGACAAAACTAAATGAGCTGGACATGTCCCCTCCCGGTCACCGTAGAATAGCATTTTCATATTTTGAACATAAAGCAAGAACAACATTTTTTTTATGACTTTTTTTTTATAGCTGTGCAGAATATTGCCCCTGGACCATCAACAACGACTTCAAAGTCTTGGATCTTATCTTTCTCCATAATACTACTAGTGGTTTCTATAATTGTTGCAGCTGTTGCTATAGGGATTCAGGTATGCTTAAAATGTATACTTTGTCCTTTTTCTACTCTCAGCTGATTATCTTTTTAACATGTATAAGCAGTGTTGGGGTAACGCATTAGAAGCTGAAGGGTTTGAGCTGTGCCCTCTACTGTACAGGTGTTAATTTGCATTTCTTTCACTTCTAGATCTCAAAGCAGCAAAAACAAGATTTTGATGATATAGGTAAGGTATTTATATATATATGATATACATAAATATATTACAATATAAGCTCTGTAAGGATGATAAATAGTGTTAAAAAGGTTTAATATAGGTGTATATCATTGTTCTTTTAAATAAATGTAAATAAATAAGCAATAGTTGGAAAAAATTATATAATTCTTGATAATGTAGGTGAACCGCTCCGGATTCTTCTGGTTGGAAAAACAGGGGTGGGGAAAAGTGCAACAGGCAACACTATCCTGGGACAAAAGCTTTTTAAATCTGAGATATCATCCTCCTCTGTGACTGGACAATGTGAAAAGTTTCATGCAACTATAAACGGCAGAAAAGTATTTGTCATTGATTCTCCAGGTCTGTTTGACACCATCTTAAATACATCTGAGGTGGTCAACAGAATTAAACTCTGTATTCCACTCTCTGCTCCTGGTCCACATGTCTTCTTAGTTGTGATTCAGCTGGGCAGATTCACTAATGAAGAGGCAGAAGCTGTTAAAATCATTCAAGCAATTTTTGGGGAGGAAGCCTCCACATACACCATGGCACTGTTCACTCATGGAGATCGCTTGGAGAACAAGAGCATTCACACTTTTGTGCGGGACAGTCCAAAACTGCTCAGTTTCATCAAAACTTGCAATGGACGATACCACATGTTAAACAATAAAGAACAAAATCCTGAACAGGTCATTCAGTTGCTCGACCAGATTGATAAAATGGTCACTGGAAATGGTGGGCAGCATTACACCAGTGAGATGCTAGAAAGGGTAGAGAGAGCGATTGAGAAAGAGAAACAACGTATCCTGAAGGAGACAGAAGAGCAAAGACAGAGGGAGATAGAAGCTCTGAGGGCTCAACTTGAAGGTGAGGCCTATGAAAAAGCATTAAAAACGTTAATCGATAAACATGAGCAGCGGGCAAGATACCAAGCTGAAATAGACTTTCCATTCATATTCAAAGTGGTAAGTTCTTTGATTAATGCTTTAAGCAAATTCTTTTTTTGATCACCTTTTGATATGGCCCACATGAAAATTGACCACATGTTGCTGCTGAAAAACTTAATTACAGAAGGTATTTAAAACCTCACCATTTATATTTAAAGTTAAGTTTGCAATAAAACTAAAGCACATGTGCACTGTACATTCTGGTGACAGGACATATTAAAGTTTAATAATATGAAAGTATGGAAATATGAAGTTGAAAATGTTGGATAAATGTGTCTCTGTTATAAACTTATTTATAAATGAAGCATATGTGTTGCCTATAAATTCTAGCTACTTGAGATCTCTCCTGTTTTCATATTTGAGAAATATGCATTGTGAGATTGTTTATCCACTGTATATTTATACACTATAAACCTCTTGACCTTACGTTTTGCTATTGCTGTATGATATTGTTATGCAAAGAATGTTTAAACTTTAATCCCCAGAATGTTTCCCTTCAAGAAATATTAAAAATACAATTTGACAAAAAAAAAAAAAAAATCCATGTTTTAGTAGCCTATTATCTGAATGGAGAGAATGCTTAAAAAAATACAAGAAGGAAAGCTAAAGACTGAAGAATGCAAAAAGTGAGGATTTTGCCTGTGAAATCTGAATTTCCCTCTTGCATGGAATTTTAATTTCTTTATTTAATTTCCTGCTATATTCCTAAAACTTTTGACTGAATTACTTTTATTCAGTTGTGTGGGTGGTGCACGAAGAAGCAAAAATTGACCAAGTTAGTAGTTTATTATTTGAAAACAGGGCTGGCAACCAATGTAAACAAAACTCTACCTTATGGAAATAAGGAAAAGTGCAAATAGTGATGTAAAGCCCGCTCAATCGGCCCAACGGCGGTTTTCCCATAGGACGGGGAAGGTTTCTTGCGTGTTCTGTCTTTTCACTGATGAAGAGGCAGAAATTGTTAAAATCAATAAAAGAACATTCACACTTTTGTGCGGGACAGTCCAAAACTGCTAGGTTTCATCAATACTTGCAGTAGACGATACCACATGTTCAACAATAAAGAACAAAATCCTGAACAGGTCATTCAGTTGCTCGACCAGATTGATAAAATGGTCACTGGAAATGGTGGGCAGCATTACACCAGTGAGATGCTTGAAAGGGCAGAGAGAGCGATTGAGGAAAAGAAACATCGTATCCTGAAGGAGACAGAAGAGCAGAGATGGAGGGAGATAGAAGCTCTAAGGGCTAAACTTGAGGACGAGGCCTATGAAAAAGCAGTAATAAAGTTAAACAATAAATATGAGCAGCGGGCAAGAGAGGAGGCTGAGAAAGACCCTTCATTTTTAATGAAATTAGCCAATTATTTGAAGGAACTATTCAAACATTTTTTTGACTTATTTAATTCAGACCCATTAGACACGCCATTTAAAAAAATATGAAACAACAATGATCACTTCACAGGTAGTGGAGAGGGAAATTTATTTATTATTCACTACGCACCACCTTGGGACTACAGGAAGTTTATCTAAACTAAATGAGATCTATTTGGGTCTCTGGGATTATTAAAAAGTTTAATGAATCATGTGGTTTATATACAGCAGTTATTGTAGTTAATGCAATTATCATGATACATGCTTAACAGTTAAAAACAAACACAATATTACCTAAATAATTTTTATATTAAATATTGCAACAGAAATCTATCACCTGATTTTTTAGAATATTACAAATTATAAGTATTCAATCGAATATATATTTTAAATAAATGCACATTTATTTAATGTGTATTATTTACATTTATATATGTGATAAATATTATACACATGGGTGTATTGCACGTATATATTTAATTAATATATTATTAATATTTAATATTATTATACAGATATACTAAACACTCCAAACGGCAACAGAATAACAATCCACAGAAAAACGCTCAGAAATGATCACCGGGGCAAATCAAGTGTGAGTGCGTGCGTGTGGCTTAAATAGTGTGAGTGTGATGTGGTGCAGGTGTGTGTGCAATCAGTCCCAGGAATGAGGGCCTATGGGAAACGTAATCCGAATGGTGGAAAGTCAATATTCAGGTGACGGATCCCTCCGGTGGTGCGGAGCAGGAGGCGCGGGAGCCACATTCGTGACCGTGCTTGTTGCAAAGTGTACCACATGATCACATTTTGTCAAGTGTAGTGAACTTTGACAGATATCCCCAACTCAGTGAGGAAGCAGGGAACAGATTTATTATCTTCTTTTTTTTATTTTTTTTTATTGCATATGTAGGAAAATGAAATGTAGAAAACAGTAATATAATGTGAAACAATGTATTATAATAATAATAATATGTACTTAACTTTCAGATATATGACAACAAACAAAATCACACTTCCTATAAAATCACAAAGGATTTGGGTACTGTGTTTTTTAAAAATCTCAAACACAGGTCTAAAATATTGATAGATAACACAGTTTTATTTATACCTTTATGATGAAAATGAATATTAATAATTGTAATGAATGTATATTTTACTGTCTATGAGGATATATGAGGGCTAAATTAAAAGTAATTCTTATTAATCATCCAGATGAACCTCAGGAAGAAGTGAAACAGGCAACACCATCCTGGGAAAATTTTTTTAAATCTGAGATATCATCCTTCTCTGTGACTAAGCATTGTGAAAAAAATAATGCAACAGTTAATGAAAGAAACATATTAGTTATTGACACCCCGGGTCTGTGGTCAATTTGCATTTTACTTTCTGCTCCTAGTCCACATGTCTTCTTAGTTGTGATTCAACTGGGCAGATTCACAGATGAAGAGGCAGAAGCTGTTAAAATCATTCAAAACATTTTTGGTGAGGAATCCTCCTCCTACACCAATGGCGCTGTTCACTCATGGAGATCAACTGGAGAAGAACATTCACACATTTGTGCGGGACAGTCCAAAACGAAAATAGCTTAGCAGTATGACAGGGGACAGACGAATTTGTTGCGACCATCTACTACAGTATTGCGTCAGACAGTGCATTGTAGTATCCCTGAGGAAAAATTCAATTCATTTGCTGCTATAGGTGAGGAAGAATTTTCTAAACTTGTTAAATCATCAAAATTAACAACATGTATGTTAGACCCTATACCGACTTCCAGAGGTCATAGATCCTCTTCTTAATATCGGTAATTCATCTTTATCACTAGGATATGTACCAAAAACTTTTAAGCTGGCTATTATTAAACCTCTTATTAAAAAACTTGATCCTAGAGAATTAGTCAATTACAGGCCGATCTCGAATCTACCTTTTCTGTAATACTAGAAAAGGCAGTATCATCGCAACTATGTTCCTTTTTAGAAAGAAATGGTATCTGTGAGGATTTCCAGTCAGGATTTAGACCGTACCATAGTACTGAGACTGCTCTCATTAGAGTTACTAATGATTTGCTCTTATCATCAGATTGTGGTTGTATCTCTCTATTAGTGTTACTGAATCTTAGTGCTGTATTTGACACTATCGATCACAACATTCTTTTAAATAGACTCAAAAATGATGTTGGCATTAGTGGAATTGCATTGTCATGGTTCAAATCAGATTTATCTGACCGTTATCATTTTGTAGTAGTAAACGAAGAGATGTCATATCGATCACAAGTTAAATATGTAGTACCGCAAGGCTCAGTACTACGACTGTTGCTTTTCACTCTGTACATGCTACCCTTGGGAGATATCATAAGGAAGCATGGCGTTAGTTTTCACTGTTACGCTGATGATACTCAGCTCTATATTTCTTCGTGCCCTGACGAAACTTACCAATTCACAAAATTAATGGAATGCATAGCTGATATAAAAAATTGGATGACCAGTAATTTTCTACTACTAAATTGAGAAAAAACAGAGATTCTAATTATCGGACCAAAAACTTCTTTACGTAATAACTTAGAATACTGTCTAACACTTGATGGCTGCTCTGTTAAGCCTTCATCATCAGTTAGGAACCTGGGTGTGCTCTTTGATACCAATCTTTCATTTGAAAGCCACATTTCTAGCATCTGTAAAACCACATTCTTCCATCTTAAAAATATATCTAAACTACGACATATGCTCTCAATGACAAATGCGGAACAGTTAGTTCATGCGTTCATGACCTCAATGCTAGATTCCTGTAACGCTCTACTGGGTGGTTGTTCTGCTCGCCTGATAAATAAACTACAGCTCGTACAAAATGCAGCAGCTAGAGTTCTTACTAGAACTAGGAAGTATGACCATATTAGCCCAGTTCTGTCAACACTGCATTGGCTTCCTGTTAAACATCGTATAGATTTTAAAATCTTGCTAATTACTTACAAAGCACTAAATGGTTTATCTCCCCAGTACCTGAGCGAGCTCTTAATGCATTATAGTCCTTCACGTCTATTGCCATCCCAGAATTCAGGCCATTTGATAGTACCTAGAATATCAAAATCATCCGCAGGCAGTAGATCCTTCTCCTATTTGGCATTGTTCAGGAAGCAGACACTCTGTCAGTTTAAATCTAGACTAAAGATGCATCTCTTTTACCTGGCATACACATAACACATTATCAATTGATGTTTTCAAATCCATTAAAGGATTGTTAGGCTGCATAAATTAGGTCAGCCGGAACCGGGAACACTTCCTATAACACCAGATGTACTTGTTACATTAGAAGAAGAATGGCATCTACGCTAATATTAGTCTCTCTGTTTATCCCGACGTTTACTGTAGTCAGCCGGATCCGGGCCGTATCCAGGTGAGATCGAGGACGTGCGCCTAGACATTACCACAACGCAGCTCTGAAGTGTCAGCAGAGATTAAGTCAACTAGATCATCCATTGTGAAGGCCTCATCGACACGACAGCCAGTGGCACAGATCCTCAACAAACCGTCCCATACTGGCATGATGAATATGATCCTCAACTAGATGGAACTGGAATAAACACTTTGACTGTTGCGATCCCAGTCGAATTTATGAAAGCTGCCTGAATCATAATCATGCACTGTTCGCTGTTGGCCAGAGGAGAACTGGCCCCCTGACTGAGCCTGGTTTCTCCCAAGGTTTTTTTCTCCATTTTAACACCTGATGTCACCTGTTGGAGTTTGGGTTCCTTGCTGCCGTCGCCTTTGGCTTGCTTAGTTGGGGACACTTGACATTTGATATTCAACAATGTTTTGATCTGCCTGCATCGACATCATTGTATGCAAACTGAACTGAGCTGGATGATGACATCACTGTTTACTCCAGTGATGATATAGATAAATTAACTAAATTAATAACTATTAATCCTTACAATGGAATGAATCAATACTGAATTTACTTAAGCTGGACAATGACACCATTTT
Source organism: Elopichthys bambusa (assembly GCA_037101425.1). Taxonomy (NCBI): domain Eukaryota; kingdom Metazoa; phylum Chordata; class Actinopteri; order Cypriniformes; family Xenocyprididae; genus Elopichthys; species Elopichthys bambusa. The sequence continues at coordinate 27,306,566 of CM074436.1, forward strand.
CTTTAAAAGCTGCTGTGCAGCCAAAAATTATATACCAGTTATCACTGTAAAACTGCTTTGACACAATCTGCATTGTAAAAAGCGCTATATAAATAAAGGTGACTTGACTTGAATAAAGTCGTTATTTTTGTTTTGTTCTTGCGCACAAAAAGTATTCTCGTCACTTCATAATATTAAGGTTAAACCACTGTAGTCACGTTGACGGTTTTAACGATGTCTTTAATACCTTTATGGACCTCAAAAGTGCAATGTTGTTGCCATGCTACAGGCTTTTGATAAGCAGTATGTACTTCCAGATGTCATACGAGCCTGAGCCTGACCATACACTATCTCATCCTCTAAGCCAGTGGTTCCCAACCTATACACTGCAAAAAATGCTTTTCTTACTTTGTATTTAAATATCTAAAAAATCTTAAATCAAGATGCTTTTACTAGATAAGTAAAATGACATAAGATTTTTTTTTTCTTGTTTTCTGTGAAAGAAAATAGGGTAAGAAAATACTGTTTGGGACAGTAACAAGAAACAAGATTTCAAACAGAAACAAGATTATTTTTCTTACCCCATTGGCAGATAATTTTGCTTGTTTTAAGCAAAAACCTCACTTCATTTTGATTTTATTTTACAGAAAACATGACAAAAAGTTGAGATGTTTGGAAAATGCACCGCATGCACGTGCCTGCCGTGCGGCAACATTTGAAATAACTGACTTGCGTGCAGATATGTGAACGGCCCCTAAAAGAAAATGTTATCGAAACTTTTGTGAAGTAAGTCAATTCCTTCAGAAATGCATTCAAGCCCCAACCCCAATTTAATGTGTAGAATTGTCTTCCAATATTCTGAGCATCACAACAGTGAGCTTGCTCTGCCCGGTACAGTATTTTCTCTGCTCTTCTCTTTGTGTCAGTCTTCAGCCTGTCCCATCTCTGGCCTCTGTTAACGTCCACACAAATTACATTTTGGGAAATGATTGCAATGCATTTTGTGTGCAAGTCCGGGACAAAAAATGGAACTGGCAGGTTCTGATTGATGGTCGGTAGACCTGTGCATCACTACTACTGGCAACCCTTCACTTGAAGCTCTAATGAGGGGAACACGCTCACAAGCTAGGGAAAAAAAGAGAAGAGAGTGGGAAAATTCAGGATTTTTTTTTATTTTTTAAATAAAGTAGTTTGAACCATACACACGTTTTCACTGCGTTATTGTATACACACCAGCCGCTGCTGACTTTTCATTTTTGCTGCAGCTCTCACAGCTGGTGTGAACAAGCTTGTGTCTTTTGCGTCATAAAAATGTGATCAGTTTATGTAATCGGCAAGCTGAGAGACCACGTATGGAATCAAAGGAAGTAACTGACAACATTTTCGAACAAGTGGCGGATCATTTGGAGCATTCCTAGAAACTATACAAAAAGGTTTTTCATATCCATGTTTGACCTCAAAGCAAAACTCTCGCACCAGTGCACAAAGCAAGGTCCATAAAGACATGGACGAGCGAATTTGGTGTGGAGGAACTTGACTGGCCTGCACAGAGACCTGACCTCAACCCGATAGAACACCTTTGGGATGAATTAGAGCGGAGACTGTGAGCCAGGCCTTCTTGCCAACATCACTGCCTGTCCTCACAAATGCGCTTCTAGAAGAATGGTCAAAAATGTCCATAAACACACTCCTAAACCTTGTGGAGTTGAGGCTGTTATAGCTGCAAAGGGTGGGCCAACTCCCTATTAAACCCTACAGATTAAGAATGGGATGTCATTAAAGATCATGTGCACGTAAAGGCAGGCGTCCCAAAACTTTTGCCAATATAGTGTATATCCAGTGTATTAGGAATAAAGCACATGAGCGTAATTCACCGAATATAGGCCAGGTTATAACAGGGTTTGCCACCCCTAGCGTATAGACCTATATTCTGTGATTTACGCTCATGTGCTTTGTTGCTAATATATTTTATGTACTTTAAATTCTGTTGCTTTTATATTTTATTCTGTTGCTGTTTATTTAATTTCCCCCCAAATACACATTTTCTATTTATTTTTATTCTAAAGCTACACTATGTAACTTTTTTGATAAAAAGTAACAAAAAGTTATTTATGAGAGAGTGCAAAAAGAATCCATATTCCATTTCATATTTTAAAGTAGTTGAGATTGATTTCACTAGAAAATGCATGTCATTGGTCCCTACGTGTCACATCATATTTTAATAAACAGACAGAGATCTCTCCAGCAACTCTGGCAAGAACTCTGAGATTTAAATGATTTAAATGTGATGGCTTTTTTCTTACTCAACAGGTAAGATATATTTAACTGATAGATGTCGTCTTTCTAAAAATAACATGAGCTCATTATAACATTTGACCTTATCAGAATAGCAATTGTTATATCTAATGTTAATGATTTAATGTAAATTTTTGATACGTAATTAAAAACATCAGTGTTTATGGCACCTGCCCAGATGACATCTTTTTTGGTGTCACAGACCACATTCATCTGTGCACAAGAGCAGAGCAAAGCACAACGAAAACACTGTTAGACGCATGCAGTTTTATTTTTCAACTGCTAGAAGGCCAAAAGTATATATTCTAGCTTTAAAATAAGCCATGTCCCAATTCAGAGGCTGCATCCTTCAAAGTAAGCAGACTTTAAAGTCCATGCCTTCGAAGTCTGAGATGGTCAAACTGAGTAATGGGAGGGTCTGGCCAACAGAGGATTGCTTTTGTACATAACTAAGTTTGTCTCTATCCTGTTTGAATAGAGACATCTGTTTATGTGTGTGGAATCATTGTTCATGATTTAAATGAGTTCAGCCAGTTTTAGTGTAATACATTTCTTTGACAGGAATGTTGTTCCACAAGCCGAAAAAAGGGTTGATCCAGGGACACGACACATCACATCATAAACACTGCAAAAACAATCTTACCCAGATAACTCTTGCGATGAAACAAGCCTGGCAAGATTTTAAAGAGAAAACAAAACTCTCCTTTTGATACAGGAAAGATCATTGAGGACTTTTTGAGGGGTACGTTTTTCATTTTCTTACGTCTGTGTGATTACTAAAAGAAACTGCGTAACTATTGATTTGTCTTCTGATTAAACTTTTTGGGACATGCTATGTTGACAATCAGGTGGACATCTGGTTAGCAGGGGAGAGTTGTAACACTGTGTTATAATATATGGTCCCATATTCACTGCACTGATGGTAGGACAATGTAAATCAGCCACAACTGTGAAAAAAGGTTATAAGCATATTCACAAAAATACTGAACTGATAGGGTAAAATGAAGCTAAAAACTCTCCTGTGCTTTTTGTTACTAGAGCAGAGATGTTCACAAGTCTTTCATCTTAAGTCTTTATCACTGGAGTCTGAGTGAATTCTGGTGTCTTTTGTCAAGAGTCCGAGTCTAAAGTCATTTAATACCTTACTAAAAAAAAAAAAAAATCATACTCAGACAAAATATATGATCTTTCTATGATCTGTTTTGTTTGTAATAAAGGTCATAAGATGTAAGGGATAATGTACATCAGCCTGTTATTTGTGTTATAATCCATTACAATGTACATAACAATCGTTCTGGCAACAAGACAAGTAGTCATTTTCATACAGTCGCTAAGTAGATGCAAGATGGTCACGGTTTGTTATACAGCAGTTTGTTATACAGTACTTAATTATAAAGCAGTGTTATTGAATGACAACAGTCATTATCAGAAAATATTAGACCTCTGAATGTTTCTAGCTGTTTTAAGTCAATAGAAAACTGTACGCATGCGGATTGCGATGATGACATTTTGCAGTTTACGTGCAGACATTTGTAATCGATTTCTATGACAAGGGTCTGACTTGTCAAAATCAAAAACGGGGAATCAAAGACAGCAGGCAGAGATGAGGATCCAAATGCAGTGGAGTTTTAATATAACAAACAAACAAAAATGAACAAAACAGGAACAAAATAACACTGGGAAAACAAGGACCACGAAGAACAGCAAACACCTGCATATACACATATGACGTCTGACCGAGAACTAGAGAAACACAAGGGCTATTTATACTCAGGGGTAAACAAGATAAACAAGATAAGAAAACACCTGGAGAAGATTAAAGGGTTAGTTCATCCAAAAATGAAAATAATGTCATTAATTACTCACCCTCATGTCGTTATACACCTGTAAGACCTTCGTTCATCTTCGGAACACAAATTAAGATGAAATTATGAAATCCGATGGCTCAGTGAGGCCTCTATTGCCAGCAAGATAATTAAAGGATTAGTTCACTTTCAAATAAAAATTTCCTGATAATTTACTCACCCCCATGTCATCCATCTATCTATCTATCTATCTATCTATCTATCTATCTATCTATCTATCTATCTATCTATCTTTGTAATTCCTGAATTGTCTCAAGCATAGAGTTCTGTGCTGCTATGTGAATGATGTAGGCTACAAAAATAAAAACAAAGATTTGAAACACTTCCTAAGTGTCAAATGTTGATTCTAGATCAGTCATAAATCCAGGATCAGTCTTCTCATTTAAGTGTTCCTAAAGTCAAAATTCAACAATGCATGATAGACAAGTTACTTTGATGACCAAATATACACTGACCGTTATGTTCAGGGCAGAGAATATAGGCATACAGTCAGACAGGTTCCAGCTTGTACAAGAAAGAGAGTACAATCGCTTACGAACAATCTCAAACCAACAAAACTGTGCAATCAGAAAAAAAAACAAAAAAACAACAACAACGAATATTTGATTAAGAACAATAATAAACTACAGATCAATTAATGACTAAAGAAATGTAACTAAATAAAGTTGCAAACCATGTTTGTTTTGGCTACTGACTAATTTTAACTAAACTGACGCATCTGCTTGTGGGCGCGGTTAACGCTATAGGACAATAAACTTCCTTTAAACGGGTTCATACTAGTTGATACACCGGAACAGACAGAAGAAGAGAATCTGTCCAAGAACCCTTCCGTGACCGTGAGTGAAAGATGTGAGTCCAACTTTCTCTTATAACTATAAACAAGCCTAATACCGGAGCTTGATAGACACAGACAGTCTAATGGATAATCAAAATGTTGAACTTATATGATGCAACACAGCTTCGGCTGGTTAGCTATCCCACCCCCACCCAGGAGGGCAGCCTTTCTCACAGCCATGGTCAAGGGCACGTCAGATATGACAGACGGTTTATACAATGGTCAAAAGAAATCAAACTTTTATGGACTGTTATAGTAGTGGGAAGCACGTGTTGTGTTTTATGTGGACTCCCTGGGTCGTGCATGCACAGACATTTTATGGGGTGATGTGCTCAAGTGAAAAAAGGCACCCTTCTCATAATTATTTATAAAAAATAATGTTACTGTGCAATGTAACATTAGCATTTATCAAATCCATTTACATTGCAATTACAATTGCATAAATAATGTTATGAGATTAATGTTTTAAATACAGTCTAACATTTTGTAAACAGAAATATAAAATATAGGGGTAAAATGAAATGATTCTATTGTTATAGCATAAAGTATTAAACGAAAACCACCAGTAGTTGGCAGCAAGTTTCATTGTGGATGCGTCTCAGTCAGGTGCTGTGTCCTAGTAAGGTTGCATATCTACAGCCTTGGCCAAAAGTATTGGCAGTGACATAAATTTTGGGTTTTGGAAGGTTTGTTACTTCAGTATTTAGATAATTTTTTCACGTTTCTGTGGTATACAGTTGCAAAGTAATTACTTATTCAAAATAGGTACCTTTTTAAGAGAGTAAGAGAGTGAGTTTGGATGCAGCCAATATGGAAAAACCTATAAATTACTCCTACAAAACCAGCCCCGAATTTTATTTGGCTTATTACAAAACAGTTATAAGTATTTATTAAAAGGAGCCTCAATATAATTAAAGGAAATAACTTATCTCTTTTGTTACTGATATTGGAGGGATGAGGGTATCATTCTGTATTCTCCAAGAGTAAACTTATCTTAATTACAGGCCTTTATAGGATACTGTTTTGAGCCTTTACCTGACGGCTCGTACTGGTCCATTATGATCATGGAGAGTCACATGGGGCAGTGGGGTGAGTGGGGCAGAAATGATACATTCAGTCTTAGAATTTACCAGGTTACCTGTGATGGTTTAACAACAACAATTAAGAAGTACATTAGCTACAGTAGCCTTAGCATAGCTGTTATTTAGCCGGTTAGATAACTCTTTAATGCTTATCTAACCAGGAGAAAACACTAGCTGGGTTTAAATACCATTGTGAAGATGGGGCATGTTGTATCACTGCGTTACAATGTGCCCCGCTATTAGAACTATGCTATTCTATAATGTTAGCGATATAATTATCATTAACAACTTTTATTAATTCTATTGAGAAACCATGAGAAAGAGGTGAATAAAGACTAAGTCAATATTCAGAAATTATTAATTATTATTATGTTTATTAACTATTATAATTATTAACTATGCTCTATAATTGTTTTGCAGTATGTTCGTTGTCAAAAATTAGTTTATTTTTAATTATTAAAAAATGCCATTTTATATAAAAGAGTTAATAATTGTATTTTATTGACATATTTTAGTTTGTCTTTTATATTTTTTTTATTAGATCAGATAACATTTTAAGCTTCTCTCTTCTTTTGTTTCATTTTTGCCTTACTTGCATTATGGTATTCATGGATCCAACACTTCCAAAAATGTCAGCAAGGTACTGCACCTGCTTCCGTCGTCATCTTACGTAAAGATCAGTTTTACTGAGTGTGTGACATGATGGGCTGCAATTTCAAAAGTAGAATGTGGTTTGGGGTGAGCGGCTCTAGGTGTCGATGGCCCTTGGAGACTGTGGTTAATGGGGTACTGTTCACATACTGTGTATGTAGTCCTTCTTTAGTTAACTCTCGTTGCTTTAAAACCGAGAGGAAAAACTTGTTTAGTGGATCTAATCAGCTGCTTCCACTCCCGTCCATGGTGAAAAACTTCATTCTACCCCACGATGAAATAAAACCTTTTGACTACGATCTTGATTGAGGGCAGTTAGAGCCTCTCTCAATTCTTGTTCCACACCCACAAGATTTGTTCCAAAATCAGACCTAATGTGACCTTATTACTTGGCCTCTTCTTTAGATAAAGCATCTGATGGCTTGAATGCAGGAGTCGGTGTCAAATAAGTGTGCAACTTCTAGATGAACATCTCTGGATGTCATACATGTGAACAATACTCCATACCATTTCAATGTGATTCGTCCTTCTCTGCTTCAGGCAGCTGAGAAACAATTACAACTGTTTAAGTAGGCTACTGGGTGTATATAATACTGATGTCTCAGTCAGAGGTCATAGACTGCCAGTTTGTTTTTTTTTTTTAGTATTTTTTAAATGGTTTTCCAATGTTGTATAATTGCTGCTTCAGAATGGTCATTTTTAACATTTTCACTTAAAATGTCATGCCTATGATGCTGGAATATCATATCTGCATCATTTTATTTTGTGCTTTTTCAGCTGACTTGGGTGGAAAGAAATTACTGAATAGCGATGGAGCAAAAAGAACCATCAGATTCAGAAAAGGTTTTGTAATAAGTTTGTTTTTATTTTTAAAATATTTGAGATTGTAAGGCAATTTTTATATATATTTGGAATAAGTTCTAAGTTCTTAGAAATTGATTGAAGTTGTTGAAACTTTAAAATATTAATATAAAATGGCTTGTACTGACAATCCTGAACATTATTGTCTGTTCACACAAATATTTTTCAGACATTGACTTTTTATCGAGTAACATTCTCAACATCAATTGTACATCATTGCTATTATCTTTTCAGCATGCAGAATGTTCCCCACACAACAGAACGTCAGACACGTGGACAATGCCGAGTAAAATGGATGACTGGACGAAAGATGATGTCTATAAATGGCTCGTTGAGTTGAAAGTCCCTAAGAAGTATGCTGAAATGCTTTCCAATGAGGATATTTCAGGAGCCTCTCTCATTTTATTTGATAAACAAGACTTCCTAGATGTTGGTTTAACGCATGGACCTGCAGTTCAAATCGTTAAAACCGTGGCCCTGTTCAAAACATCCTCAGAAAACTTCAAGCACAGTGCCATAACAAAGGACACAGATGCATCAGTAAGGACCTCTGTAATACAGCATTTTCAGCCAGAAAAAGCAGCAGCTGAAAGTCCTACCAATGGACCTGCTGAACTGGAGACACCCACACGCTTCAGCGTTGAAGAAAATATGGGAGGTGAATCAAGTGTGGAGAGATGGTCAGAGAGCAGAGAGGACATACCCAAAAATATAAGTGGAGGGGAGTTCTTCAATGATATATCAACTCTTCAAGACAAGAAGGATCTACTATTGGAGGAACGGGATGAAGGCATGTGCACAAAAGGAGATTGGGCAAGTGGTGCACAATCCCTGGCTTTACCTTTGACACACTGCACAAATCAAACAAATAATGTGGGGAATGAGACCAAAGAACCAAAAAGCTCTGTATTTTGTTGGTGTATGCCCCGCCCCTTTGATAAAAGCAGCACAACATTTGTATACGTACAAAATGATATACTTCCACCTGAGACTGGTCCAAGCAATCTTATTGACCCTCTCCATGAATACAAGCTCATGGCAAACACAGAGAATGTTTTAGAAAAGGATGTCTTCAAAAAATTCAGAGATGAAACGTGTTGGTTTGCTGCAGCATGTATGAATTCTCGAACAAATGGAACTATCCATTTTGGTGTTGGAGATGAGCCACGGTACAAACATGGACAAATTATTGGACTAGAAGTGCCATCTCAGAGCAAATATATCAATGAATTTGATAAGGGTCTGAAAGAGCACTTCAAAGAAAATACTAATATTGCAATGGCGTGCATTAGGCCCCCAAAGTTTGTTAAGGTAAAATGTCCAGACAACAAAGACAGGTGGGTTATTGAGATTGATGTTGTCCCAATGTATAAATTAACTGGAAAGAAACTTTTTTACACTACATTGGACAAGAAGAAAAGGAAGTCAAAATGCCTTTTCATTCGTTCTGGTGCAAACACCATTAATTATTTACCACAAAATAATTCTAAAATGTTTAAGCAAAACTATAGAAAATTAAAATTTGATTTGGAATTATGGGTTTCATTAAGACAGTTAGCGGAAGACCACGGCCCTGTCCCACACTTCATATGCACTTACGGTGATCATGAAGTCCACAAGACTGCTTATATGGTCAATATGTGCCCTTCCACTCATAGGAAGACCCCAAGTGTTTAGTGTGCCGTTTAGGACAGGGCCCATATAGCTTAAGGCCGTGTGTCCACCAAAGTGCTTTTTCCTGAGGTCAGCATATTGTTTTAAGTGTTTGCAATCAGAGCATATTTTAGAAAGCGTAACAAGGCACTCAGTGTCTGTTCCGCACTGTGCTTTGCACGCACTTGCACCGTGGTTCATCACATATCTGATGACGCGTACACATCACAATTTAAATTTTTTTCTTGCATGTCATGTGCGGGACTCCGTACGAAAGAGAATGCTCGTGCTGTGAGAAGATTTGTGCACTCATCCGAAGTGCGCTCGCAGGAGCATGTGTTCAGCGAGCAAATATTGATGTCTCTTTCAAGTCTTGTTCTTGAACTGACAAATTCACACAAAATTATGTCAACATGCCGGTCTTGGCGAGTATCCTAGCAAGCATAGTCGGTTATGTCTTAAGTGAACTTATACACTCGAGAAAGAACCGTGTGTTCAGTATCAGTGTACTGATCCTTTTATTATGTCTTAAAGAGACAACAGCCCTTGCATTCCTGCTGTCTGAATGTGTTTTTAATGTTAATCAAAGGAAATCACTCATTGCTTATGACTGAATAGTAACTTAATAATTAATAATGATTGATCTTTATTTAATTTATACAGTGGTAAACACTATGCTCCGAGGTAAACACTATGCTGACAAAAGGAGCCATAGAAGTGGTTCCCCCAGCACTGAGTGAGTCAGGGTTCTACAGCCGATACTTCCTCATTCCCAAAAAAGGATGGCGGTCTCAGGCCCATCCTCAATCTCAGATGCTTGAATTGGGCCCTAATAAAGTGCTCATTCAAAATGATCACTGGTTCTTTTCCCTGGATCTGAAAGATGCTTACTTTCACATCCAGGTAGCCCCCCATCACAGACAATTCTTGAGATTCGCCTTCGAAGTGGTGGCGTATCGATACAGGGTCCTTCCATTTGGGCTATCTCTGGCTCCCCACACTTTTACAAAGTGCGTGAATGCGGCTCTCTCCCCTCTGAGACAGATGGGTGTTCGCATACTCAACTAGCTCGATGACTGGCACATTCTTGCCGAGTCAGAGGCGAAGCTGCTGTTACACAGGTCCCTCCTCCTCAGCCACTTAAAGTGCTTGGGGCTCAGGGTCAATTTTCCCAAGAGCTCATTATCTCCCAGCCAACGTATCTCTTTCTGGGGATAATCCTCGACTCGACCTGCATCAGGGCCGTAGTCTCGCTAGAGCGATCCCTGGCCATTCAGCAGCTTGCGGAATCTTTTACGCCCCGGAACCTCTCTGCTGCTCAGAGCGTTTCAGAAAATGCTAGGTCTCATGAGCTCAGCATCACCAGCCCTGCAGTTGGGTTTACTACCGTATGTGCCCACTGCAGTTCTGGCTAAAACCGCGGGTCCCGCCCCAAGCCTGACAGCACGGTCATTGCTTGCTAAAGGTGAACCAGGTGTGCATTGCAACCCTGGCTACTTGGATGAACCCCTGCTGGTTCAAACAGGGCGTGGCTGTAGGGACTATGTGCAAGAGGAAAGTCGTTTTCACAGACGCCTCCAAGATGATGGAGAGCTCTGTGCGACGGCCACTCGGCCTTAGGCGCGTGGAGCAGCCAGGAAAGCAAGCTCGCTTACTCCTTGGGCCTACAATGCCCCATTGGTGTTAGAGCACACTCCACGGGGGGCATGGCCACTTCTTGGGTTAAATTTGTGAGGTGGCCGGCTGGGCCTCGCCATCCACCTTTTTTAGATTTTATAATCTGGACGTCCCTGCATTACAAATGCAGGTTCTCTCTACATAAGCCTCACCAATGTGAGGCTCAGCTTATGAGCACTCGTTTATGGCCCTGACCGGGTAATAACGTATTTTTCCCATTCCCTATATATGCTCTAGGCCCCAAGGGGCTCCTAGAATATGTAGAAATGGGAGGGCGACTACAGTGTCCTCAAGTCCCTGATCTTCCGGGATACATTGTGCTATGTGCATCCGTGCAAGCCCTCCTCAGTGCCCCGCTCGGATTCTCTGTCGTCCCCCTTTCATAGCACGACATGATTGTATAATCCCAGTTGCGTCTTGCCTAAACGGCAGACAACGCAATACGAAGTGTAGTATCGAAAGGAAACGTACTCGGTTACTAACGTAACCTCGTTTCCCTTAGATACGGAACGGAGTACTGCGTAATTTGCCGTGCTATTCGTAGGATGTTGTCTTATTAGTTTTTAGACTAGTATTAGACTTGTTTTAAAATATATACTAATTTTCACCATTACAATGTGTAAACAAGTTCGCTTTTTTCACTTTTTGCATGTTTTTCTTTATTTTAATCAAAGTAAGTTAAAAGTAGCCTATATCCTGTTTGAAAAATACTTTGTTTTTTTACATTAAAACTGGTTTGAAATGTTGACAAAAATGGTAATAGCTACAAATCTGAATCATAAAACTGACAAGCATTGTGAAGTGCCATTAACCTACAGAAGGGCTGTTGTGTTTATACGCAGGTTCCAATCCGGCCTGCATGCATATGATCCTATTCCCACTAATGTCTTAGCAAAATTATCAGATGGGAACAAGACAGTAAGATGTTTAACAGTAAAAAAAATTTAATATGGCAGATACATTTTTTCTTCTTCAAACAAAACAACCCAGAATATAACAGCCTTAAAAAAGAGTCTGAAAAATTACAATTTCTACATTCAATCTCTTTTTATTTCATGACATTTTCATAAATAACAACTCGTTGACATTTATTAAAGCTGCTGTTCCCCAGAACTAATAACAGTAATCATAGTAATAAGTGCTTTGTTTTCAGAGAAAGAGGTTTTCTCTTAGAAAGAAACAGATTTTTGTACAGTAACATGGACCTTACAAATCCATCCATGCCCCATCCGCTATAACATCACTTCATCACTGACACAAAGGAGGCAAGTTCTCAATGTCTGTGCTGTATATATTACAGTTCTCTTGTGTGCATGGGAAATTATAAATCAATGAGATATTTCATTATCAGCTTTCTGAGTTTTACAGCCCAATTCTATAATTTACAGATTAGTATTAGAAAACGTACTTTTCAGTAACCTATAACAAGTTAATTCATTTTAACATTTCACTTGCCAAACTATAAGAAATATAACTTTCTGCTTAAATCAAGAGCACTTATTGCATCCATATGTCATCTGAATTCAGATCAGAATAAGACAAAACGCCTTGAGACAATTTCACCTCTGATGCCAGTATGAAGGGAAGTTTCAATGCGATAGACAGCTTCTTGCCTATTGTCATGCATTAATATGTACAGATCACTCTTTTGTACAGTACTCAGCATGCAGAAACTTCCTATGCTCATCTCATAAGCAGAAGTACATTGACAAGCATGAGGAAATTCAGTGGACGTATTTCTGAGGTGTAATTCAGCATTACAGACTGTCTGAGATTCTGAATAATAAATAACAAAAAAAAAAAAAAAACATCTCAGACTGAATATGAAACACAAAGCAGATTTGTTGACATGTGTTGGGGTGTCATATAACTGTCATGAGTAAATGTCAGTGGCATCAGAAAACACTTTGTGCAAGATGCTCTTTTGCTTTTTTAAATACAATTCCATACCTTGAACATCACAAAAAAAAAAACTGAATTAGATCAAACGTGAAGGTAAATGTCCTCAAACATGACTCGTGAGAGGAATCTGTTTTTTAAATAACAACAGCAGCAGTGATCTAACAAGAGCGTGTCCTCCTGACCACTAGGGAGTGATAAAAAAAATGAATACTGCTATCCTCTACAGGCACTCCTACACATCTTCATTTGTGTAAAACTCAAACTTAAAAAAAAAAGCCTATTAAACAGTACATTTTACATAATTACCATGATTTACTGCATACACTGCACCTAAACATACATGTGTATCACAAAAATGTATCAACAAATGTCTGACATCAGAACCCAGTGTCACACACCCCACTTCACTCTCACAGCAAAGTGAAGAGCACTCAGTCTTTCAAAGGAATGCTTATCTAATAAATAAATACATGAGATATACACTTAAAATGCTTGACATGCCACTATTTTCACATAGGTCTCCCTTATTACAAACAGTTTTTTTTTTTCCTTTTCATTTTAAACACAGTGGCTTTGAGTCAATCAAACATTTATGGAGCCAAAAAGAGCACCCAATAAAAAGCAGACAGTATTGTACAGTGATGATATAAGTTATTCTTAATTACAGTAATAAAAAAAAGACCACGATAAAGAACTGGCACTATGGAACCAGCATGCCTTACATTTCTCACTTTTAACTTGTGTGTATCTCATGCACACATTTTAAGGTAAAGTTCACCCAAAAAAGAAAACTCTAGGACTGCAAAAAAAAATAAATAAATAAATGAATGAATAAATTAAAAAAAATATATATATGCGATTTTCAGCTGATGACTTATATAACTATATTTGCAAAAAATTTATAATTTTTGAATGGGGTGATTTTGTAGGGGAGTGCATTTGCATAGAAAATAAAAATAATTTGCAGTGTGCAAGGTGCAGTGTTGTAAATTTTAGCAGTATCGGGTGGTGGGTTTGCGAATTGCAATATAGAGAAGCCAACACAGGGCAAAAATGTCATCGTCTGAGACAACAAGAGAGTAGCAGGTCAAGCAAACACTAGACCAGTTTGTCCATTTAGGGCTACTGTAAAAACATGCCAGCGCAAAATGGCGACCCCCGGTGTATGAGATAGAAATGGCTCATTCTAAGGTAATAAAAACATAATGGTTCATTATGTAAGGTCTTTAGGCACCACTGAAAACATAGTTATGTATATTATATTGCATTTCTGTCAATAGATCCTCCTAAAATTTACACATTGCACCTTTAAAATGCTGAAAATTGAAAACTCTGAAGACATTCTTTTAAGGGCTGAACAATTTGGGAAAACTTGAAAAATGTGGGTGTTTTCAATAACGTTCTCAAACCTAAATCAGTAACTATAAAGCTAACAGATCTCTTTCCACTTGAGTTTTCATTGGCCTCATTCTCACTGTTTTTGTCATGTTTTGTTAATTGTGATTATTATTAAATAATATGGTAGTAATATATTATACTGTAAAATTAAAAAAAAAGAGTATTTAATAAAAAAATTCTATTTTTTAGTAAAACCATCATATTATTATACTAATATTGCATCTTAGTAACTTTGTTTTCAAAGATTAAACTATCAAGGTTTTATTTTGGCGAGCTGCCAGCAAATAAATATATGCACTGCTATTTTCAAAGTAAAGCGTGGCACTGTGTTCATTTACACACATGCTTTCGATCTGAAACCGGTAGTGCATATATTTATTTAATTAAATTGCAGCCTGTGCAATTTGACAATCACACTAAGGCGTATCGCAAAATAAAATTTATTTTGATATATCGTGTAGCCCTAGAAAATGATTTACTAACCCAGGTGTCAAAAGACTTTCTTTATTCTATAAAACAGAAAGAAGATATTTTGAAGAATCTTTCAAATGACTTTCACTGTCTGAACATCTTTTGTGTTCCACAGAATTTTCATTTTTTGGGTGAACTATCCCTTTATTTCACTGTTTCAACCCACACTTCATCCAGTAAGATAGCCATACTGACATCAGGGATGCGGCTTGACTGTGTTGCATTGTAAATATTGAGCAGTTTCTGAGATGTTGCAGTGGTCATCTTTAGGTCTGGGCCTCTGGCAGAGGTAACCCTGGCTCACAGGATGTACTGGATGGAGCCAGACCCGTTGCTCCCCAACAGAGCAGTCCTTTTGCTGTGGCTGCAGACGTTTCCCCTTTGTTGAAGTTCCTGTAAGGTCGTCGTGGGGGTCCACGGCGCGAGGGAGGAGCTCTGCGCAGGCACAAGGAAGGGAAGCTGAACCCAGCCAAACAGCAGGCTGGACATGACATGACATCGTCTTGTTCATTAGTGGGTGGTAAAAGCTCTGGGGCGGGGCCTCGGTATCCGTTCAGTCTAGCCCATGCAAACGGCCGCCCAGGCCTCAGCAGTCCATTGTTGTTGTCCAAACGGGGAAGGGGAGGTAATAACGGTGGTCCGTTAGAGATGGGCGTAGCCCAACCATTGGACTGTAAGGACGGGGAATAAGAAGAACCGCTAATAAGTCGCGTTCCTGACACGTTTCCTTCTGCTGTGTCGGGCGAACTACTACAGTCCATGGGCTCTGTGAGGCTCAGGCCCTCCTTCTCCACCTCTTCCTCCTCCTCTTCTACCCGTTCTAAAGACACCATATCTAAGTCTAGAACTAGGCCTGAGTCCTCCACCGCATCTTGCCGTCCTTCCTCCTCCTTCTTTTTCATTCCATCTCCCATTTCTTCATTTCTCTCCACCTCTTCCTCTTTCCGGTACTCTTGGTCCCGTAAGAGTGGCTGTCGACCCAGATCGGGGGTGCACGGCAGGGACCGACACCTTCGAGGGGGTCCTCTGAGCCCCGGGCTCCTGTTTAGTGGCGGGGAGGCACAAGGGTCTGGAGGTGGTGGAAGGGTAAAGGTAAGAGAGATGACAGATTTGCTAGGGGTGTCAAACAGCTTGATGCGACCACCGTTGAGGTCTTGGCGAAGAGAGAATGGGTTGACCCGTGCAGGCGTGCCTAAACATGGTGAAGTGGCAGGGGGCAATACGTCTGACTGACTACGTGACAGCCGCTGGTCACCAGGATAGCATGGCGAGCTTCTTCTCCTATACGGGCTGACGTCAATGGCAATGGGTTCTGAAGAAACCACAACAATGACATTATTTCTTTAAGAGTGGTAAAGAAAGTGTTTTAAAAATAGTGCCTATAATTAATAAAGTTTTTATTCATTAAAACTTTTTTTATTATTAAAGGGTATTTTAAATTTGCATACAATGTACACAACCACAACCACCAAAGTGTGGGGCTGATAAGAGTTTTTAAAAAATGTTTTTAAAGCTTCATTTGATCAAAAATACAGTAAAATCAGTAATTTTGTGAAATATTATTACCATTTAAAATAACCGTTTTTAATTTTAAGATGTAATTTATTCTTGTGATGGCAAAGCTGACTGTTCAGCATCATTACTCTTCAGTGTTACATGATCCTTCAGAAATCATTGTATTATTTGGTGCTTAGGAAACATTTTTTATTTTGAATGTTGAAAACTTATATATTTTTGTGGAAAAATCGGGTGGGGGTTCTCTGGATACCATTTATTTCAATTAGAAATCTTTTGTAATGTTATAAATGTCTTTACTATCACTTTTGATCAATTTAATGCATCCTTGATTAATAAAAGTATGGTAACACTTTATTTTACAGTGCCGTACATGTTACTTCATGTTCTTATTATAGTAATAACAGTAAATTATACATAATTACAAATAACTAACCCTAAACCAAACCCTAACCCCAACTGTAACTACAGTAAGTACATGTAGTTAATTAATATTACTCAGTACTTATTTGAGTAATTACAATGTAACTAAGGCACTCTAAAATAAAGTGTATCTGACCCCACACTTTTGAACGGCAGTGTATAAATCTGCATAAAATCAATTATTTATTTCTTTAATCAATGCCTCTGTTATATGTAACATACTTACCTAGGATGACTGGAACTTCAGTCTTCACTCTTTCTCTCTCGATCCTCTCAAGTGTCATTACTATTTCAGAGAAGGCGGGACGACTGTCTGCACTCATCTACCATAGATATAGATATAAAACACATAATGAACATGAACAGTTTCATACAGTTTTTGAATTTACAGTTTGATTGTATGTTTGGGTATGTAGCTTACATTGCAGCAATTGACAGCCAGGCAAAGGAATGAAGGTGGACAGTCTCCCACCATATGCCCAAATGTGTCTACATCCAGTCCAAAATCCTACAGTCAAACAGAAAAATTGACTGAAATTCCATATGTATTACACTGATCAGGCATCTTCAGACATGCATTGTTTTAGAAACAGAATAGAAATACACACATAGACAAACTTGAAATTACCCAAACAATAGACTTTCTAATAGACTAGAAAAAGACAAGGTTTTCCAAAGTTTTTGTCTTTGATTAAATTGAGCTATTATGTGACTTTTCACAGAAACTCCAGGCTTGATCTATATCTGGTAAACCAGCTTCTTGATTCTATGTTTGATTCTGTGTTTCATGATGTACCTCTGTCCGTGGGAGGATATCTGGGTCAGCCTCAATTCGAGCAATAATCTCACAAAGGATTATTCCATATGAAAAGACATCCGCCTATGGTATGAAAATTACATAAATAAAGTTACACAAGCACATGAGCAGAACTGGACGGTGATTTGTTAGTTTTCAAAGATAGGATACCTTCTCATTGTACAGCTCTCCTCTTAACATTTCTGGAGCCATCCAGTAGGGGGAGCCCACAACTGCTAAGGGTTGCTTTTCAACACCATCACTGTAGACAAACAAGATAAACATTTCATGCATCTCTTTAGTCAGTAATTGAGTTGTAATAGATGTTTGGAATAGCATTCTGAAAATAGTCTTCCCAGATAAGTGTCATACTTCTGCTTGTATTTCTGTGTTAAATGTGTGTCATAAATCTGTATTATTTCTGTTATAAGATAAGGGATGCACAAACCTATAATCAGGGATTTTCTCTGCCAGCCCAAAGTCCCCAACCACTGCTGTAAAAGCACCATTGTCACAACGCACCAGACAATTCTGTAAAAGAATATTGTGTCAGAGTGTATATTTTAATATTTTGTACAGTCTTAACCTTTCAGCTTTTTTTTTTTGTCCAATAACTAACAATTTGCAGCAAACTTTTCTTTTCTTCACATTAACCAATATGAAAAGCAGATTGTCCTGTATAGGCAGTAGTGTAGTCTAGGGTATATAATAAATAATGTTGTTTGATCACCTAGTTTTAAAGGGATTTTGCTTATGCTCACCTGAATATGAGAGACCATACATATATCAATAGCAGTTCGTGGAAGATTTTAAAACCAAGCAAAATTCTTTGCCGGTTGATCGCTGCCACTTCACAGCTAATGAGACTTGTTATTAGTGGCATTTCTGTTTCACCATCCGTGTTTTGATATCAGCAAATCAAATTGGCTGAATGCAGACAGTCATTTCAAAAGAAAATGCACCCTGTTGAATTCAATGGTTTTACATATCAGGACATAAAAATCATATGGTCTTTAGCAGGTCTTAAAATGAATTAAATACAACCTAAGATGAACAACAAAACATTACATATTAAACTGTCATTATTTATTTAACAAAAATAAAGCCAAAATGGAGAAGCCACTAAGTACAACAAGTAAACTAAGTACACTGCACCCCAATAGCTTGTAGAACCACCTTTAGTAGCAATAAATTGAAGTAATTGTTTTCTATATGACTTTATCAGTCTCTCATCGTTCTGGAGGAAATTTTGGCCCACTACTCTTTACAACATTGCTTCAGTTCATTGAGGTTTGCGGGCATCTGTTTATGAACAGCTCTTGCCACAGCATTTCAGTCAGGATGAAGTCTGGACTTCGACTGGGTCATTGCAATATTTTTATTTTCAGCTTTTGTTGTAGATTAGATGGTGTTCTTGGGATCATTGTCCTGTTGCATGACACAATTTCGGCCAAGCTTTAGCTGTCGGACAGATGGCCTTACATTTGACTCTAGAATACTTTGGTATACAAAGGAGTTCATGGTCGACTCAATGACTGCAAGATGCCCAGGTCCTGTGGCTGCAAAACAAGCCCAAATTCCTATGAAGGCAGGAAGGGTGTACTTATGTCATGTCGAAGGGCATCTCAGGAACCGCACTCCAGTGGTTCAAGTCTTACCTCTCAGGTAGGTCCTTCAGGGTATCTTGGTATCTTGGAGAGGTGAGGTGTCCAAGTCGCATCATCTTGCTACTGGGGTGCCTCAGGGCTCAGTGCTTGGACCACTTCTCTTCTCCATCTACATGTCATCACTAGGATCTGTCATTCAGGAACATGGTTTTTCCTATCACTGTTATGATGATGACACACAACTCTACCTCTCATTCCAACCACATGATCCAATGGTTGCTGGTCGCATCGCAGCCTGCCTGATAGCTATTTCTGCCTGGATGAAGGACCACCACCTTCAACTCAACCTTGCAAAAACGGAACTGCTTGTGTTCGGTGCCAACCCAACACTTGATCATAACCTTTCCATTCAACTTGGGTCATCAACCATAACTCTTTCCAGAGCGGCCAGGAACCTTGGAGTGGTGATGGATGATTGTTTAAGCTTCACAGATCATATCGCTACAACGGCCCGGTCCTGCAGATTTGCCTTGTACAACATTAGAAAGATTAGACCCTTCCTATCGGAGCATTCCACACAAATTCTTGTCCAAGCTCTTGTTCTATCCAGACTGGGCTATTGTAATGCTCTCTTGGAACTTTCTTGGAACTCCATCTATTTGTATTAAAAAAAGAAATAAAAAAAAAAAAAAAAAAAAAAAAAAAACCTTGCTATGAGCACTTTACTGATGAAACCGTGACTTGACACGGCACTTACATACCGTTGTACTCATGTTGATTTGATTGCTTCTACTATTCTCATTGGAGAAAAGCGTCTGCTAAATGACTAAATGTAAAATGTAAATGTAGTTTGTTACAAATGGCTTCTTCATTTTGGCCTAGTTTTTTGTTAAATAAACCATGACACGGTGTAATATGTCATGTATTGTTGTTCATCTGAGGTTGTATTCACCTAATTTTAAGACCTGCCAAGGACCAGATGATTTTTTTTATGTCCTGATATGTAAAACCATAGAATTCAAAAGGGTGTACTTTTTTTTTTACACGACAATGCATATATACATATATATCAACAGTAGTGGCCAAAAGTGATATCCAGCCTATGTAAATTGACTTCTTCACCCTTTATTTAAATTATAAAAAATTTGCTACAGATTTTCTAAGCATATTGCGTCGTCGTGCATGGAGTCAATAGTTTTATTTGTGATAACGCAATAAAACATGCCAAATTGTGCAGACATAATTTTTGGCCAGGCTGTCATACGAAGAAACTATGAACCCAACTAAATATTTATAACTTATGCTGTAGTCAATGTATGTTTTTTTCCTGTGAGCTTTTTGTTTTTCTATGCTTTTTTTTTTGCATCGTACAATAAAACCTGTAGCTGTAGTTAATCCCTATTTTTAAATTAAATATTTATTATAATAATAATATTTATTGTACATAAACAGGTTAAGCAAAACAAATGTTTCCTGTCAAAGATTTCCTTTCTAGCATTTAATTGAGGCAGAACAATTGCACACTTACTTAACTGCAAACACTGAGACCCTGTTTACACCTGGTATTAAGATGTGTTTTGGTTGATCGGATCACAAGTAGACGAGGGAGACACATTACTGTTTACTCCTGGTATTTTAATCCATCTCTTTTATCCACTTTCAACCACTTCTGTCCTGATTTCTTCAAGGGGAGGGTCTATGGGTGGGTAAATGTATGGGTTTTTTCAGATTTTTCAATCTAATGAACAAAACAAGCTTGCGCAATTTACATACGAAAGAGCATGGAGACACGAAAGCAATCCGGTCAAATGCATTTTCGACTACCTCTGGAAGTGGTCGAAAGTGGACAAGTTCAAAACATTTTACTCCCCATTTACACCGGTATTTAGCACTGTTAACTTATGAGCTGATCGACCAAAACGCATCTTAATACCAGGTGTAAACAGGGCCTGAAATGACATACACTACATGGTACAGTACAAATATTTTGAGTATCCTTTATACTGTCCATTATTTTCCTATAAAGAACCAAGGTTGTCCCTTATTTTCCTTTGCTCAAATTGGCAACCCTAGTGCTGGTAGAATAAATATGTGCATTGAAATTGTGTCTATACCTTAGACGTAAGATCTCGGTGGAAAATGCCCTTGCTGTGTAGATATTGCAGCCCTCTTGCAATGTCCAGAGAGAGACCTATCCTCACAGTCCATGAAAGATATATGTCACTGTCCAGCAGCTGCTCCAGGTTGCCCCCATTTATGTACTGTAAATGTGGTCACATTACAGTTATTATCACATCAACCAGATGAGGATTAATTCCTGGAGTCTGGATTTCTGTGCAATGTCTTACCTCTGTAAGAGCGTGAAGCTGTCCTTCATGAACACATACACCCAAAAACCTAAGAAAGATATCAAGGTGAGTTTTAAAATTATTATTATTATTTATTTACATTTTTGCATTCCTTTTGTGAATATGCATCTTAACCTTGGATAATGTTTTAAAGCATTCCATGCATACAGAGAAAAGTACTCCCTATTTTTTGTTTAAAAAAAAGAGAGGAAAAAAATGGTGAGTGCCACACCTGAGGATGTTGGGGTGGCAAAGGCGGTTCATGAGTTGCACCTCTCTCAGCATGTTAGCTTTGTTACTGGCCATTGTGTTCATCTTCAGAGCCATCACCTGCCCTGTGATCCTGTGCTGCACCTGCAGAATACACACACAGACAATGTTTTTTTATAATGTTTTTCATCTTCAAACCAAACTTGGGTCTTCAGATGACAAAGTTGTATATTCTATCCAGAAATGTATATTCATCACAGAAAACCTTCTGCATTTTTACATTTTCAAAAAAGATCATTTTGTATGATTTATAAGCTGTTTCCAGCTTATAACACACACACAGATTCACTGACACTACTAAAAATAAATCTTTTGTATGATACATGTAGTAGACCAGAGGTGTCTGGGATATATATATATATATATATACACTACACAAATTATTTCCAGGGTACATCACCACACCAGAGTGCCTAAAACTTCCACAGCTATTCTTCACAGCTGCCTAAGTGCTTGATGGGTCATGCCATTCAGTCATGTAGATGACCTGCTCTGATTGAGGATAAAATCTATGTACATCTGTACAAGAGTATCTAAAGCTTTTTCTGGCCCTACAAAGCAGAATTACTCTGAAGTATGCCATTTAACGTGAGGCAAATAGAGGAGTTGAGGATAAAGAATCTAGTGTTGGATAGAGATGCTGGGATTTTTATGTACAATAATACAGTACACTTTACGTCTGAATTAAATATGGCTTTTTGGTTTGTATTAGTGTGAGAGACTAAGACAGAGATCCAGTGCAGTATGTTGTGTATTAATAGTCATTAGGCACTAATAGGCTTTCTGGATTTCCCGTCATCCCACCTAACCAGCTGGATTCCAGGAAACGACGTCACACGCAAAACTTAACATGGGCTTCACCCACTCCCACACATGATCCAACACCAAACACCACAGCATTCATCATCCCACGTGTATAAATCAGATATCGGACTGACTTTGATTTATAACTACAGCAATCATTCATATTTCATACTCTGTCCCTTAACAAAGAGTAATTTGTCAGTCAGATGTAACTGACACCATTTTGTTCCAAAATGTTTTAATAAATGCTGATTTCGAAAAACGAAAAAAGACAAATGACAGTTTACTTGAAATGGCTCAAACCACTTTCATGAAACATTACATTTCTTAAAAGTTAGATACACAGCTTTCTGCAGAATCTGTGCCAAAACAGCTGTTTTTCTTTAATTATAGAGATCAATAAAAGTTATGTCACATATTTTCAGACCTCATGAGTCAGGCCTATTAGTTATGCTCACATAGTTTTACTACTGCAAAAAATAATATCTGTAATACTGATGTAACTAATCACTAATTAAGAATAAACAACAAGTACTAAATAGCTGTAATATTATAATATTCTTTAAAAAGTATAAAATGAGTGTCTACTATTTTTGATAATTATTAAATTTGGGATGGTTTGAACTTCTTGAGAGTCAGTTGTGGTCTGGTTTCACTTACATCAAAATTATTTTTTAAACAAATAACTCAGAATATTTTTTTCATTATCTGCTTTCAAAGAAGAAAGAAGAAAGAGTCTGCCAACTGTTGATAAACGCAAAACCTTTACATGAAAGGAATATTTTTGACTTGAGACAGTCAACGCAGACATGGGCCAACAAACACACACATACCCCTCTGTGATGAAGCAGACAGATTAGGGCAGGTTGGTAATCTGATTATGCTGTCGAGTGGAACCGACCTGTCTTATCATTAATCACAGACACTGTTGCTCTTAACATGGACATGTATGACACTGTTCTATTATATACAACACAAGATGATTGCAAGATGAAGCAGTGATAACTAAAGCTATTACACACTGTAGTTCATCAGACTTTAGGGCCTATGTTTGTTTTTTTAAAGGATTAGTTCACTTTCAAATGAAAATTAGCTCAAGCTTTACTCACCCTCAAGCCATCCTAGGTGTATATGACTTTCTTCTTTCTGATGAACACAATCATAGCAATATTAATAAATATCCTGAGGCATCCGAGCATTATAATGGCAGTGAACAGGGGTCACGAGTATGAGCTGAAGAAAGTGCTTCCATCCACATCCATCCATCATAAACGTGTACTCCACACGGCTCCAGGGGGTTAATAAAGGCCGTAGCGTAAGCTTTTTGAACTGCAAGAGTTTTACACTCTCTTCGTACGTTGAATACGGAAAGCGGTCTGGTGGAAGCTTGATATTTTACTTCATATGTTTTGTTTTTTTTTTTACACAAACGCATCGCTTCGCTTCATAAGGCCTTTATTAACCCCATGAAGCCGTGTGGAGTATGTTTATGATGGATGGATGTGGATGGAAGCACTTTCTTCAGCTCATACTCGTGACCCCTGTTCACTGCCATTATAATGCTCGGATGCCTTAGGATATTTATTAATATTTCTATGATTGTGTTCATCAGAAAGAAGAAATTCATATACACCTAGGATGGCTTGAGGGTGAGTAAATCTTGGGCTAATTTTCATTTGAAAGTGAACTAATCTTTTAAATACACAGGCATTTTTGGCACAATATTGAAATGTTCATGATACTAAACCATAAAAACTTAATATTAATTATGAATTATTATTAATATTATTGTTGCTGTTAATATTAACCATAATGATTATCAATAATAACAATCGTTATTGTTTAATACATTTAATATTATTTCTCACTTCTATTTTAAAAGGTTGAGAAATTATCAAACAACACATTAAATAACTTATTTTACCATGATTATCACTGTTGGGTGCTATTAGAGACCCACCAAATAGTGTCATTTACTGGTAGACATAAAATAGTAATAATAATAAAACATTAAAAAAAATTAAGTTGATAAGTGTGAATAAAAATTATGCAGTCAATGCCATTTTTACTTGATTCTGCTAGCCTCCTGAACTTTGTTGATGATTATAATTATTTATGGTATCCATGGGTTGTTCAAATCATGCAAACTCCTCTGCTTTCATCCCAAACTTAAAGTCGTTTAAAGTGCAACTCATCAAAAGGTGCAACCATCTATCAGGCAAAGCATGACCACTGCAATAAGCCTATCGAAATAAGCCACGAAAGTGGATAGTCCTGTGTGGAAACACTGTAAAAAAGTTTTGTTGGTTTAACTTAAAAAACGTAAGTTACCTGGTTGCCTTAAAAATTTGAGTTCATTGAAATTAAAAAATCGAGTTAATACAATGAGGTTTATTGTAAGACAAAAGGTTTAATCGTGTTATCTGAACCACATTAATTATTTAAGTTAAGAAAAAATGTTGTTATAACAAATCATGAAAATAATTTTTTTTAGTGTAAAAAGAGGAAAGGTTACCTTAAACACTTCTGAGAAGAACCCGGAACCGATTTTTTCACAGAAAAAATCATCGATTCGTGCCAGGCTGGACACAGCACTTCGCAGTGCCCTGTACGATGACGGCCGCATCCGGTTAGGCCCGTAAAGGGCATGCAGAGGTTCTTGGTTATCATCTTGATCCATTATGATGGACAGGCAGGCAGCGGGTCCCTTCAACGCAGCCAAGTCCAAATATCCATATCCCGAGTGAGATGCACTACAAATATTCACTTACAAAAACAGCTCAATACTAGTAAAATGGTGTACAATACTGTGTACCACATAAAATTACCGGATTAAATATTTTCCAAAAAGGGCAAATATGTGCACATGATGAAGAGTGAGCTCGGGCTGTTTCGCGAATGATGCGGTTGCCATGTTTCATATTCCTATATTCCGGTCTATAAATCAGTCTTTACTCCAAAGAGCTCGCGCGTTACCGCTCGCAGTTTCGATAAGCAGATCTGTCTCCCCAATATCTGTCGCCAGCTTGCCGGTAGCTTCACTCCCAACGGTTTTTACAACACCTGCAAAAAAAGGTTTAAAAATAAGTAATGTCTCATTGCTCCTTTATAGACATGGGCTGATATATCAAATGAAGCCCAATAAATGGCGACAGCAAGAACGAGTAGTAACATGCCAGCTATGGAGAGAGGCAGCAGTATGGAAAAGTCTTATTCCAAGCTCTTTAAATAATACAGCAAAAGAATTCCAATGGCAGCAAGAAATGCGGTGTGTCCGCACCATCTGTCAAGTCTGGCTACAGAGAGGATCCATTGCGGATTGTTTCTGACATGACCGCTGTCAGGGCTTGCTCTGAATGCAATTTCTGTTTCGCTTTTAACGAATTTTATAACGACTACCGTTTTGCAGACTTAGCCTAGTATTATTTTCTATTAGACATGCGAATTTATAATGAAAGCATCTTTTAAGTATGCACATGCAACCAAGGACGGCATGCACGTAGCCGGGCCCATGCGTCTGCCACAGAATATTATGGCACTGTACCTGATTTCAGTAGGATCGAAGAAAAGACTTTCTCGTTTGTGGACCAACGTTGCATTTAGCAGATCTTCAATGTTTTGTCAACATCTCGTTCGCAAGCTGTCACTGTCCGTCTCGGCCATAGTGTAACGCTTACACCGCTTGTAAATTTGCCCGTTCCGTTCATTGGTGAAGAATAGGGGCTGGTCTTGGCAAGGCTGGACATTGCGCGTCGAACATGCGCAGTAAAAGCTCCAACGTATGCCGGTGTGATTCTGCACTATTTAGGTTCTTTCAGGAAAACGACAGTGTCCACAAAACAATGGGATGCCACAGGCTGCAAATCATGAAAATCTTTGCATAAAAGAGTTCGAAAGCGGCGCAATATGAATTTTAGCCAAAATTTGCACAGCAAGAATACGTTTTTTTACATTTGCTTTTAATATGATATGAGCTTTCGTATTTAGGCTTCTGATTGGCCGCGTTATACATCAATCAAGCATTCGAGCCAATGAGCGGCCAGTGCTCTGGAGTTGCTGAACTATGATGTCACTTTTACATTTCATGTCACAGTGCAACGTTCATAACATGCAGACCGTGGATGATATCATCGTTGTGAGTCAGCATTACAAAAAAAGGCCACTGACCCATTATTTAAAATGAAACTATTGCATCATATCAATTTGGTCACTGTTGTGCAATTATTCCTATGCTTCCTCTGACATTATGGTGAACTCCTCTCATCCGAAGCCACTATTCTTTTAAGCAAGTATATTAAAACAAGACAACATTATTAATCTGGAATGTTTTCAAATAAAATATATTCAGTTTACTTGCATAAACTTTCACTTTCAGGTGATCAAAAGCCTGAATCTGTCATAGTTCATCAATAGGCATCAGCAAAGTGAAATGTGGACTTCTCTTCCAAACCCTCTCTCCTTTTTCAAATGCAGACTTGGAACTACTTTGTATTTTTAAAACAAATTTAACTTATGTACGCTATCGGCTATACCATCATGTGTAAACCAGCTGAATGTGGAATGGACAAAACTTGGTGACTTTTGTGGCACTTTCTATGTGAACACACACACACACACACAAAGGGATGAATCAGAGAAGTCAACAGCTATTCATTCCAAAATTAATGGAATGCATAGCTGATATAAAAAATTGGATGACCAGTAATTTCCTACTACTAAATTCAGAAAAAACAGAGATTCTAATTTTTGGACCAAAAACTTCTTCACGTAATAACCTAGAATACTATCTAACACTTGATGGCTGCTCTGTTAAGTCTTCGTCGTCAGTTAGGAACCTGGGTGTGCTCTTTGATACCAATCTTTCATTTGAAAGCCACATTTCTAGCATCTGTAAAACCACATTCTTCCATCTTAAAAATATATCTAAACTACGACATATGCTCTCAATGACAAATGCAGAACAGTTAGTTCATGTGTTCTTGACCTCAAGGCTAGATTACTGTAACGCTCTTCTGGGTGGTTGTTCTGCTCGCCTGATAAATAAACTACAGCTCGTACAAAATGCAGCAGCTAGAGTTCTTACTAGAACTAGGAAGTATGACCATATTAGCCCAGTTCTGTCAACACTGCATTGGCTTCCTGTTAAACATCGTATAGATTTTAAAATCTTGCTAATTACTTACAAAGCACTAAATGGTTTAGCTCCCCAGTACCTGAGCGAGCTCTTAATGCATTATAGTCCTTCATATCTATTGCCATCTCAGAATTCAGGCCAGCTGATAGTACCTAGAATATCAAAATCATACGCAGGCGGTAGATCCTTCTCCTATTTAGCACCTAAACTCTGGAACAATCTTCCTAGCATTGTTTGGGAAGCAGACACGCTCTGTCAGTTTAAATCTAGACTAAAAACGCATCTCTTTACCCTGGCATACACATAACACAATATCAATTTATATTTTCAAATCTGTTAAAGGATTGTTAGACTGCATAAATTAGGTCAGCCGGAACCGGGAACACATCCTATAACACCAGATGTACTCATTACATCAGAAGAAGAATGGCATCTACGCTAATATTAGTCTCTCTGTTTATCCCGAGGTTTACTGTAGTCAGCCGGATCTGGGCCGTATCCAGGTGAGATTGAGGACCTGCGCCTTGACATGACCACAACGCAGCTCTGAAGTGTCAGCAGAGATTGAGTCAACTAGATCATCCCCTGTGAAGGCCTCATTGACACGACAGCCAGTGGCACAGATCCTCAACAAACTGTCCCATACCGGCGTGATGAATATGATCCTCAACTGGATGGAACTGGAATAAATACTTTGAATGTTGCGATCCCATCTGACTTATGAAAGCTACCTGAATCGTAACAAAGCACTGTTCGCCAGAACTGGCCCCCCGATTAAGCCTGGTTTCTCCCAAGGTTTTTTTTTCTCCATTTTAACACCTATTTGCCACCTGATGTCACCTGTTGGAGTTTGGGTTCCTTGCCGCTGTCGCCTTTGGCTTGCTTAGTTAGGGACACTTGACATTTGATATTCAACAGTGCTTTGATCTGCCTGCATTGACACCATTTTCTTTAAGAGCTGCTGCGCAGCCAAAATTATATACCAGTTATCACTGTAAAGCTGCTTTAACACAATCTGCATTGTAAAAAGCGCTATATAAATAAAGGTGACTTGACTTGACTTGACAGCTGGGACTTCTGATGGCTCACCTGACCAGGGAATAGGGGTGGTTGGAAACCGAGTATGCATTGGAAAGGTGTTAATCCAGTAGAGTTCTCTTTAGAATTTTCTCTTAAAACCTATTCACAAAGCTGCTGAGACAAACTTTTACTAAGGAATAGAGAGAAGTCTTAAGTTAAGAGTAAGTGCGGGGTTGACCTCGTTGCTATGGACTGCACACAGTGATTGGCTGATGGGGGAGGAGTCTCTGTCAGCGATATAATCATAGAAATATGTTGCCATATTCAAATAAAGATTTTAAAATAAAAATGTTGCCATATTCAAATAAAGGTTTTAAAATGCACGCTAAGTGTCACTAATTAAACTAGTATATGTTCAGCTAATTTTCAGCCTCTTACATGTCTGCATCTCGAGAGATTGCAGAATTCAAGCAACAAATTGTTTTATAAAAGTTTTGGAGGAGCACATTTAAACAATCTATTTAATGAGCTTGAGTGGAGGTATACTGTATACACAGACGAGAGTGATATAGTTCACCTATAGTTTCCTCGACAGTTTTCTGCATCCCTCCACTACCCAGTTACTCACTCTCAGCTGGGGATATGGGAAGAACTCTGGATTTGGGCTAAATTCCAAGCTCGGTGCCCTCGATCCTCTTGGACAACATGCCAAATATGCTTATTATATATTTTTTATTCTATTCGATTGTTTGTTGTAAGTGTGAACTAGTGAAAACAACTGCCACAGGTAATTATTTATTTATTTATTTATTAAATATTTATTTTTGCCGTTTTATGGTAGATTTAAATCTATAAATCAAAATATGTATTGCATTTATGAAGAAAAGGTTCAGCACCAAAGGCTCTATCACTACTGCCTCAATAATGTACAGTGTCTTTGGGTGGATTGCTGAGGCGGATTGGCAGCAACGGCCATTAGGATTGTTTGTGATTTGGTCTTAGTGACTTAGGAGTCCTCTTGACTACTCCTAACACTTCACAGACTTAGGAGCTAGTTTTAGCGCTAAAATGCTTTGTGAAATACTCTTAGAGCAAAAATTTAGGAGTCCTGAAATTAGGATTGACCCCCCCATTATTTTTAAGAGTTTCTCCTAAATTGGCAAGTTTGGAGCTACTTTTAGCCTTAAGATGTTTTGTGAATACGGCCCCTGATGAAGAGAATTCTGAGCATACTCTGCCCAGGGAAGGTAGCGGTTACAACTGTGATGGTGGTTGTAGCAGTATAACTAGAGGTAACATCCGATTTCTTGGATCTTCGTTTCTGTCTGCCCATTGGACTGTGGATGGTAGCCTGAGGATAAACTCCAAAGCTGGTGTTCTCGTAGCTTTTGCAGGACCTGCGTAATGTGTTGGTGATGTTCAGCCTGGTTTCCGGTGTATCAGGATGTCATCGATGTAATTGATGACAAAGTGATAGAGGTTGTCCCGGAACACCTCATTCATAAATCCCTGGAATACGGAAGGTGAGTTAGACAGCCCGTACGGCATGACCAGATATTCATAGTGGCCTGATGGTGTTACGAAGTCGGTATTCCAATCATCACCCTTCCGTATCAGGATGTTTTATGCGCTACGCAGCTTGTTGAATACATGTTCTCCCCTCAGTTGTTCCAAAGCAGCAGGAACCAGAGGAAGTGGATAGCGGAACTTGATGGTTTGTTCATTGAGAGTACAGTAATCAATGCAGGGAATTCAAGCCTTCGTCCTTCTTAGCCATGAAGGAAAAGCTGGCAGAGGCAGGGGAGGTAGATGGACGAATGTAACCTTGGTTAAGATATTCTCCTCGATATTCTCCTACATGGCCTACTTCTCCAGGATTAATTTTCGGATAATGTGGCTCCAGGCAGCAACTTGATGGCACAGTCCCATGGCCGATGAGGTGGTAACTTTGTAGCCAGTTGTATGCGGAATACATCCCGGAGCGCCCAGAACTCACTGGGGATCTCCACTTGAGTTGTAGGAGTGGGACTTTCGATGGTAGTAGAGTTCAGAGACACTTGATGATGATTCTTCACCAGTTTGTGGGGAAGTTGAAGACAGTGGTAACAGTGGTCACTCCATGATAGAATGTCACCAATCGAACAGGAGATGTGAGGTGAGTGAGTTTGCATCCATGGGTGTCCCAGGATGATATCTGCAGTTGAGCCCTCTAGCACCGGAAACGAAATTTCCTCTTTGTGAAAACAGCCAATATGAAGTGTGAGTGTGGGGGTGCAGTGTGTGATCACTCCTCGTCCCAGCGGTTTCCACAGAATGGAATGGATGTTCAATGCTTTGACTGTAACTGGTGGATGTAGTGACTGATGGAGTGACTGGACTAGATCGGCAAATGGATTGGTTGTTGACTGGTACTGGTCCTGATTCCATCTTGTAGTATTATAGGTCTGGTCTTGTGTCATAAACAGATGAGCAGATGGCAGATTCAAAGTTACAGGTTCAACAAGGAATGAATCAGAGAAGTCAACAGCATTGTGAAAGTCACTGAGTCGTCACTTAACTATTGATAGAATGTCTCTTTATCCTTTGCAGGTATGAAGTTATGTTGGTTGATACAATGAAGATGAGGATGACAATGATCGGTAGGAATCCACTCGGCAGGTAGGTGGTCAGGTAAGTCCATGCACATGGTAGTGAGTGACGAAACCAGAAAAAGGATGTGTGGAGACTGGTAAGTATATAACAGAGTCCTAATGAGTGTGAGCATGTGCAGGTGATTAGTATTCGGGTGAGTTTGAACAAGTGGGTGGAGTTGTAGGGTGTGGCGCTGATGTTGTGGCTGAGTCTGTGACACTTACAGTGCAAGCCTAATAAATTATTATTATTATTATTTTTTTTTACTTGGAATCAAAGTCATAGTTATCTGGTTCTTAATAATGTTCTCAAAATGTTAGCACAAAAACGTTATTCATGAAACATTATTCATGAAACTTTTTTATGTTTCAGAATGTTCAAAGAACCTTCAAGTGTACCATTCCCATAATGTTTGCAAAATTATAAAATGGAATGTTCCTCTTTCCTGCAGGCAAAATAGTGTACTTCCCCCTAAGTGCAACATGGATTTTTGTTCATCACAACAAAAAGACTGCTGTACCAGCTAGACCAGCACTATACCAGCTCTAACCATCATAAACCAGCCTGGATCAACATGGGATTCATGCTTGTTTATGCTGGAATTTTCAGCAGGGAAGTTCAAAGTTATAATCCAACTTTCCTTTCTCTCTCTTTGGGTTGGTTTGGAGGAAATCCTTCTCCATTCATGGTTTAAGCCACAGAGTTTCCCTGTTCTTTCTTCAGACAGCTTAGTGTCCAGTGGTATTACTTGCTTAGGGACAGTATCAAAATGGTCCAAGAAGTTTATCTGATGATTGCCACAGAGGTTCATATGAAAGCCGTTCCTGCCAAAGCCAGAAGTTTCTGCACTGGCTGGGCCAGAAGTTTCTGTTTTGACCTCTCTAACCCTCAGCTTAATGTCTGGCGGGCTGACATGGCATGGGTGGCCTCTCCATGCATCTTGCAAGGCTCCCAAACCCTGGAAATATTTGGTGAACACAATACAATACAATATAATACAATACAGACATAACCATAAAATCTGTGAAATGTGTCCAAACTTCTGACTGTGTATGCCTTTGTAACATTAGTCTCCATGTATCCAACTGCAAGGATTCAGTAACACCACTCTGCGTGCAGAGGGCAGTAAAGAGCCAATTCCTGTTTCACTTTGAAACAAAGCTGCGTACTGGACCTGGTGTCATTGCTGCTCATTGACGATGGCTTTGACCCGGTTCGAGCGGTTCTTAAGCCGGCTGCTTCGAGCTGTGATGTGGATGTTATTCGCCGTTTTTAAGTTATTTGCACCTCAGCAACGGCATGGAGTTTCGCGACTCCCACCCATCAATAACCCACTTCTGCTGCTCTCAGCGATGCAGCTTGCCCGAAAGATTCGTCGAAAGGAAGTAAGATGTAAATAAAAACTCCATAGGCTCTAACGTTGTATCTTGATCATAATGAAAAGCATGACCGCAATGACATGTTGATTACACTTTGAATGACGGTAAAGATCCTTAGTTCACACCACTCATGATGTGAGATGCGACGAGGTGAATTGCAATGAATGCTGGGAGTTGTAGTAGTTTCTTTTATTTACTGCATTTTATTTATTTATTTATTTATTTTTTACCACAGTGCCTTATTAACATCACAGTTTGTCTTCTGATCATAGTTCAGCTCTCTGTATTAATGTAGGTAATCAGAGTGGGACCGTATTTACACACTAGAGGAATTCACGAGTTTTCAAGGCTGTTCAAAGGTCAGCAGCAGTTATGAAATCAATAGCTATGTTGTTTAGGGCTTAAATCTGTTATAAAAGTCTTCTATAGGTCTGTGTATCAGGCCAGTTATTTTGTCTTAAAATCAAGTTTTATTTTCAGTTCCTGCCTTTTAAAAGAAAGACTTGTATAAAAAACCAAATAATTCCAGTATTAAAGTATAGATGTATAATATATAGTAGTTTTAAAATACAAGTTTGTGAGTTGTAAATATTTAATAAACAGGAAAAAAAAACTATTAGAATGGGCTTTTTCAACACTTGTTTAAATGTTTCTCCAAAAGTGAAGTTATTACCATCACACATCATATTTGCACACAATATCAAAAAAGCCTAACCATCATAACTTCAAAAGAAAAGGAAATGATTTGATTTTTTTCTTCCAGGACATGTGATAAATCTTTAAGCATTGATAAAATTGAATTTTTCAAGATTTCAAGTATTCAAAAATACCCCTAAATGACCCCAGACTGTTGTTACACATATGTATTATTGATATAGTATGTCTATCATGTTTATTTATTATGTTTCATGTTTATCTATCAGTGTTTTTTGGAGAACAGACAGATATAACCCAGTGTGCACATTTATCTAGGCATTTAGCTACATGATTTGTATTCACAATAGATCTGACCTAAGCTTTGAATCTGCATCTTTCTACTAGGGGTGGGACGGTTCAGATTTCTCACTGTTCGGTTTGTATCACGGTTTTAGTGTCACGGTTTCGGTACAGTTCGGTATGTGCTGTCCAGTAAAATAAAAAATAGGACAATTGTCAAATTAAGATAAAGAAAATAAAAACAAATAATCTAACTACAATAAACAGTACAAATAAATACATGAGAGCTAAGATACAAATAAAATAAGTCAATGCTTTACAGGTTTTTCAGGTATCTAACAGCTTTCAGGTACAGAAATTGAATAAAGTAATCAAATATAAAATAACACTGCATATAAACTTCTTTAAATAAAGATGAAACATTGAAGTTATTGAAATTACAAAAGCGATTCAGTCAATAGTGATTTCTTCGTGCTTTGTCGTTCGATTAACATTAAAACGCATAAAGCAGAAATATTAGACTGCTGTCCCTTTAAGACATAATTAAAAGATCCAGTACACTGATACACAGTTTTTCTGTTAAGACATAACCTTCTATGTTTGTTAGGACACTCGCTAAGATGGGCATGCTGACATAATATTTGTGTGAATTTGTCCGTTTAGGTGCAAGAGAATCTGCTCGAGAGTATTTGCGCGCTGTGATGCAGCTCTCCATGTAACTTAGGCACTTGGGATGACACACACAAATGTCCTCACAGCGCGCGCGAGTTCTCTTTCGCGTCTTATGAATGAAAGTTTAAATTGGAAAAAAAGGTTAGTTTAAACACAGATAGCAACCTGACATGTTCAGGTCTCACCTGCGCTCGCGTCGAGCGCTATTAACATCCCGGTGATGATGGCGTAAATGACTGGTCATAGAGCTTTCGACACGTCATTTAACATTTGGTTACAACAAGTGACTGTTTTGTCCATTTTCTTTTGATCATCGCTGTTGTAACGTATTTGGAAACCAGAATACATATCCATCCACTGAAACATACATTAGCCGAATCCGCCTGTTTTGCACGTTGTTTTCAACAAACCATATTATAGATGCATCGTCAGATGTGGGATGCAAGCGCGTGCCGAACCGTGGGTGGAGAACCGAACGGTTCGATTTTTTACAGCGAACCGTCCCACCCCTACTTTCTACTGTATGTTTGTCTTTCAGTTTGATGCCCACACACATTTGTTTACATTTGTGGGCTGTAGTGACTTTTACTGCATTATGTATTCCAAACACTTATTGATTTCCTTCAAATATCTCTAGGTAACGAGTGTTGAAGTGGTCCAGGCCTACATTGACCGCATCCAGGAAGTCAACCCACTTATAAATGCCATGGTGAAGGACAGGTGAGTGAGTTCAAGGGCAAAATCAACCTACATTTCATTCTGACTCTGAACACACATTCTCTTTTCCTCAGGTTTTCTGCAGCGCTTCAGGAAGCCGCACAGGTAGACAAACTAATCGAGGAAGAGACGGGAGGAGAGGATGTATTAGAGGACAGGCTACCTCTGCTTGGAGTACCCATCAGTGTTAAAGAGGCCTTTGCTCTGCAAGGTATTGTATTTTTGACAAACTCTTCATTCAAAAATGGAATATATCTGTAGGATGTCACTTTCTGTTTTCTTCCTAACAGGCATGCCTAACTCGACAGGGCTGTTGAGCAGACGGGATCTGGTTTCAGGGGTAGATGCCCCATCTGTTGCACTGTTGAAGAGGGCGGGAGCGATTCCACTGGGCGTAACTAACTGCAGTGAGCTCTGTATGTGGCTAGAGTCCCACAACCACCTCTATGGCATCACTAACAACCCCTATGACTTTGAGAGAATTGCAGGCGGCAGCTCAGGTAATTTTTATACACATATACACATCCTGATCACTTTAATCATAGTAAAACTGACAGAAAAATCCAACCTGCACTCACTCTTGTTTTATAATTATTATACAATGTTCAATTTTATGCACTTTTAGGAGTTTTACATACACTTTTTTACTGTTAAAGGTGCTCTCTGTAATTTTTTATTAAACTTAAGCTAAATAAAAAAACAAAGAAAGTTATTTAATTAAAGTTTGCATCATTAAAACCTCTTTACCCCTGAAAAAATGAATAGTTTAACAATGTATGTATATTTAATTCAAGTTTATTTGTATATCACTTTTCACAATTCATATTGTTTCAAAGCAGCTTGACCAAAAAGATTATTTTAATAAATGATGCACACTCACACAAGATAAAGAATCCAGTTATATTAGTAGCCTAATAAAGCTTTAACGGCTTTAAAGGGTTAGTTCACCCAAAAATGTCATTTCTGTCATTAATTAATCACCCTCATGTCGTTCCACATCTGTAAAACCTTCTTTCATCTTCAGAACACAAATTAAGATATTTTTTTTTTATCCCCCATAGAAAGAAACGTAATTACTGTCATTCAAGGTCCAGAAAAGTAATAAAAACATTTTTAAAATAGTCAACATGACTACAGTGGTTCAACCTTAATGTTAAGTATTTTTGTTTGTTTGTTTGTTGTGCACAAAAAGTATTTTCGTCACTTCATAACATTAAGATAACCCTTTTAAAGCCATTAAACTGGTCACCTCATGGTGGCTGCCATGTTGGGATCACATGACCAGCAAAACAATACACACTGTATCTCTGTAACCCCCTTATTATCTGACATTTTTGCTCACAGAATAAATTGATAATGGCTGACTGTGAAGTGCATTTTTACAAAGGGCATCTGTAACTGAGAACTATTGCTTTTGCATTATGTTGCATCCTCTCCACTAGGTGTCAGTATAAGTCTAAGATGACTGCCAGGGCAACATAAATAAAAATTAATTGTAGTTAATACTGTTACTTGCAGGAGGTGAGGGCAGTATATTGGGTGCTGGTGCCTCTGTGATTGGAATTGGGTCAGATATCGGGGGTAGTATCCGTATTCCCTGCTTTTTCAATGGCATCTTTGGACACAAACCATCATTAGGTAAGAAGACTGGGTGCAGTTGTGTGCGTGTGTTGGTAGAGTAATGGTTACAGTCTACAGAGGGAGTATGTGGTTTCTACTGTATATATACTTAACTTTGTCATGGTAGTAATGTTGATTAAGACCATGAGGAACGCAAACTATATTTTGTTTTTTTCTGTACATACAGGTATCGTAAGTAATGATGGACAGTATCCTCCCGCCTCGGGACTCCAGATGGGATTTTTGTGTACAGGACCTATGTGCCGCTATGCAGGAGACCTGATTCCCATGCTAAGCATCATGGGAGGACCCAATGCAAACAAGTAATAGGATATTTGCAAAATAATTAGATTGATATGGTCTTCACAGCAACACTGTGAGCAAATATTAACTTGGTAAGATTGGGGTTTGTAAGATTTGTAAGTTTCTTATGCTCAACAAGGCTGCATTTATTTGATAATACAGTAATATTGCAAAATATTATTTTAATTTTCTATTTAATAAATGTTAAAATGTAATTTATTCCTGTGTTTCGGCAAGGCTGGATTTTCAACATCATTACTCAAGTCTTCAGTGTCACATGATCCTTAAGAAATCATGCTAATATACTGATTTCTTCTTATTGTCAATGTTGAAGACAGTTTTTGCTGCTTAATATTTTTGTGGAAACACATTTTTCAGGATTCTTTGATGAATAGAAAATTTAAAAGAACAGCATTTATTTAAAATAGAAATCTTTTGAATGACTTTATGTCATTATTGATCAGTTTATCAATTTATTACTGATCATGATTGACCAATTTTCATCTTTGCTGATTAAAATTTTTGGTAACACTTTACAATAAGGTTCATTAGTTAACATTAGTTAACTACATTAGTTAACATGAACTAATAATGAACTGCACTTCTACAGCATTTAATAATCTTTGTTAATATTAATTTCAGCATTTATTAATACATTATTAAATCAATAGTTGTATTTGTTAACATTAGTTAATGCACTGTGAAGTAACATGAACAAACTATGAACTGCTGTATTTTTATTAACTAACATTAACAAAGATTAACAACTACAGTAACAAATGTATTGCTCATGGTTAGTTCATGTTAGTTAATACATTAACTAATGTTTAACTAATGAACCTTATTGTTACCAAATTATTAAAGGTACACGTCACTTTTTTTATTTAAATTTTTTTTTTTTTTTTAAATGAACAAAATTGAAAGAATGAGTCAGTACATCATCAATCCTTCTTTTAAAACATGTTTTTGTCTTATCCTGATTCAATATGGTAAGCCTATTATAAGTGTTTATATTTTAAACCTGCCAGGTTGGTTTGCGGGAAATTGCGTACATATGTCACTTGCATGTGCGTGTCTCATCATATCCGTAAATAGAGAAAAGTTGCTTCTCAATACTCAAACTGATGCTTTCTCGATTCCTTGTACCTCCGTCCTCCAGCCTGTGACCCAGAAACCGATCAAAGTTAGCCATCTTAAAGGACATTTCAATTCTCTAATTGCACGGCAAGGAACGAGGAATGAGGAAGCTTCTAGAGGAGTTAGAAGCAAGGATGTACAGGTGTATCTTATGCGGAAGTTTTTCTTGTTAAAAAACCTGACACACATAAATTCTCCTCCCCTTCACATCTGTTACAATAATTTTTAATTTATATTTTACCTTTGCAGTTTAATATTCCAATATACAAACAAGATTTTATTTCGTCCTCATTTTCTTTCCTTGCTTTGTTTTGTTGCATCCTACGGGGGTGGAGCTGAGACGTGAGGAAAGAAAAGGAGGATGCACAAATGAGAAATGACAGAACAGACAGAATAAAAAAAAAACAGAACAGAGGAGAGTCTGCTGGCAAAAAGAAAACGTTTGTGAGCTTGTAATAAAACAAGAATCAACATTGGCTTGGCTTTTCAGAGATGGCGAGAACTGAGGGATTTGAAATGTTGTAAAAGCGACGTGGAGATGGCATTTTTATTACCCAACAGGTGAGAGAGGTATTTTCAACAGATATATTGCCATATGTAAATCTCTAACAGAGTTCAGTGTAAAGCATTACCTATTGTGAAGGTTCATTTCATGATGCTTGTTGTAGCGACATGCTTGAATTTATTTTCAAGGAAGTACTGTGTCTGTTAATGGTCTATTAATGGTTATTTTTAATGGTTAATGGCTTTTATGGGCCAAAAGTTACATTGTGTACCTTTAATTTCTTCCCAGAAAAACAACTTACTGACCCCAAACTTTTGAACGGTTGTGTATTTGCATTATAGTTTCATTGTTTTTTTCTTGCAGCATATTTATAGGGTGGCGTTCATCTTACTCTTTCAGCTTGATTATTTAAATCAACCCCTATTACGAATGCATTCCAAATGAAAATGTCTCTCTGTCTGTTTCACTCTTTTTAGACTGTCTCTCTCTGCTGAAGTAGATTTGAAAAAGCTGAGGTTCTTCTCTGTTCCCCACAATGGGGGCTCTCATTTAGTCTCTCCAGTGGACGCACAGCTGCTTAAGGCACAGAAGATGGTAAGCAGGTGTGTGTGTAGATGGGCTTCAGTAAGTGATATTCATCTTAAAATGGGCTTTATTTTTAGGTGGTCAAGCGTTTAGAGGCAGACCTTGGGGTTAAGGTCCAAGAGCTGTTCATCCCACAGCTCAAATACTCCTTTCAGATCTGGGGAACTATGATGGCTTCACCTGGCAAGGATGGAAAGGTGTGTGTTTTTAGCCATTATAATTTTGATAAACAAAAAATGTCATGCCCTTATCGTGTATAACATTGAATATATAGAATAAATGAATATACAGTTATATTGGATAAAATATTAAACTTGAAATTTTTAAAGGTGGAAGTCAATTTCAGAAGATGATAAAATATCAAAATAAAGTTGAAGTTGACAACCATTAGATAACTTTCAACCTCTCATTGAGCTCAACTTTAGCTTTGTTTTCATTCAGTTAAGTGTCCTCTTGATGTTTTTTTTGCTATTTTGTAAATAATTAAATTATAATTAAAGGGATAGTTCACCCAAAAATGAAAATTCTGTCATCATTTACTCACCCTCATGTTGTTCCAAACCTGTATGACTTTTGATCATCTTCGAAACACAAATGAAGATATTTTTAATGAAATCTGAGAGCTTTCTGTCCCAGCATTGACAGCTACACAACTACCACTTTGATGCTTCAAAAAGTTCATAAAGAGATCGTAAAATTAATTCGTATGAATTGGGCGATGTAGTCAAAAATTTCTGAAGAGACGCGATCGCTTTATATGATGAACAGATTTAATTTTGTCTTTTATTCACATATAAACATTGATCAGTGAACACAAACAAAAGCTCAACCGAACCTGCTTGATGCACAAGAACAAACCTCTTGGAAGCTCAAACGTGCTGCGTAACACACAAGAACAAACCTCGTTGGTTTTCGCATGTCAAGCGAACATGCTTGAGCTTCCATTTTTCATAACTGATGTGCACGTTGAATGTTTTATGTGAATTAAAGCCTAAATTAAATCTGTTCAGCATATAAAGCGAAAACATTTTTGAAACATCAAAGTTCTAGTTGCGTAGCTGTCGATGGAGAGGCAGGAATCACTCAGACTTCATTAAAAATGTCTTCATTTGTGTTCCAAAGATGGGCGACATGAGGGTGAGTAAATGATGACAGAATTTTCATTTTGGGATGAACTAACCCTTTAAGTTTAAGTGTCTGAGCTTAACCACCGTTTTTTCTTTTTATATACATGCTTTCTAACAATACAAGCATATTAATTGTTATGCTGTATGTTAGGGTACTACATAACATGAATGATATTCTAGTTGTCAATGTAGTTTTTATCTGATGTTGTTTTTTTTTTGTTTTTTTCATCTCAGCCTCCCACCACCTTTGCGGAGCTAATGAGTGAAGGCGGGAAGAAGGTGTGGCCAGTCTGGGAGCTGTTCAAGTGGTTTCTGGGATTTTCTTCTCACACTATAGCAGCAATAGGTCTGTGACAAAGCAAATGAGCTTGTGCACTTTTAACTCTACATATGACTGATTGAATTTCTCAATTCCTTTCGCTCCATGTCTCCTAAATTCTGATTAACTTTACAGCACTAGCAAGTCTTCTTGTGATGAGTGTTCCCAAAAGTATCCAGTTTTTGCAAAGATGTTTGTTTTTGACAATATTTAGTGTATCTTAAGATGAATTCATTTGATAATAGTGTCCCTTTCTGTCTCTCTTTCTTAGGTCTGGCACTAGTTGAGCTATTCCAGAGTTCCCATCCATCTCCATTCATTATACAGCAGAAGGAGAGTCTGCAGCAGGAGTTGGAGGAGTTACTAGGAACAGACGGAGTGCTGCTGTACCCCTCTCATCCACAGATTGCCCCTAAACACCACCACCCAATATTCACGCCCTTCAACTTCTCTTACACTGGTAAGTGTTATTGGTTTTGATCTACTCATGTTCTAATTATCAAGGCCACGACACACCAAACCAACATCAAAGAACTAGCAACAACAAAAGCCGCTGTGGCCTCACCTCGCATCTGGGAAAAGTTGTGCTTAAACACACCGCAAAGACTACAGCCATTGGCCCACTAGTAGTACGTTCTGCGTCTGCGTGAGAGGAAATTACAATCTACATCAGTAAGTGGCGGTAGTCTCTTTTAGTAATTCAAAATGAGAAACCAAAACTAGGACTGTGGATATAAAAACAGCGAACAAAGCTGTACTTGCTTACTGTTTTGAATATGAATAATGATGATCACTATATGGAAGTAAAATAATGACAAATGTATTTGAAACAAAAAAGCATGTTGATTTGCACTAATTGAAAAAAAAAAAATCCATTACATTAACAGTGCTTACATTTTATTGCATTGTATTTTCAGGGCTTGAATTTTTAGTGTGTGAAATTCAACATGGTTGTATGTTTAAGCTATGAATATTTAAATGTAAATATATTGAATTTAAAAATTCAATAATCCATATTTGCCTTCCAGACTTCACTTCCAAAATATTCAGTCTGTTTAAAAATACAATAATATTCGACTGGCAGTTTTCAGTCAATGTTTATTTTGCTTTACAAATTAGTTTCCACATTCAGGAAATGCAGGAACAGCAGTTGAGTTCCGATGCATTTCTTCATCTGCTGTTAGTTTGCTCACCAGCAGGTGGTGCAAGCGTGTGTTGACGAAGACCAAAGCATCAGGTAGAGCAAGTCATTCAATCTCAAAAACTGATTTGCAGAAATGGAGCAAGCCAGTATATTACACAGAAGCTGCGTTTACATTTAATTCAACATCTTCACTGTTAATTTCCCTACGTAGGCTACATGTAGCAGCTTTCTCTACGACAAAGGAGATTATAACATTAATCGACGCTGATGTAGCCTATTCGTAACCCGTTATAAAGAAACCGCTTAACGCTGCTCAGTGGACTAATTTCAATTCAACATGCTTTTTTGTGTCAGCGCCAATAGCCTCGTGGGCAGCGCGCCGACATATAGTGCAGTTGCGCTTCGGGCGTCCCGAGTTTGAGTCCCTGCTTGTGGACCTTTCTTGATCCCGTCCCCCCCTCTCTCTCCAACTTCGCTTCCTGTCAACTTACTGTCCTGTCACAATAAAGGCAAAAACACCAAAACTAAATCTTGCTTTTTTATTTAAAATACATTTGTCATTATTTTTCTTCCATAAATGTCATTATGAAAATATTTGCGTATTTTAATTCTTATTTTAATGTAAAGTTAGAACAGCCTTGTCTGTGTGGCCTCTTGACTTCCTTGTTTGCTTTCCTCACTTCTGTTTTCACCTCATGCATTTTTTCACTAAGTTGAACAGCCAATCAAAGCAATCTTTTTCACCGACATTGATTCAACATGCTCAGTCGGCAAAAAAGCTGCCAACAGGGTCCAACAGTGTTGACAGTACAGAACACACTGCCAAAACTGAGCTTAGAGATGCTTAGCTGACCGTCAGTTTGGTGTATCATGGCATCTAAGCGGTTGTATTCTTTGCAGGTATCTTTAATATCCTGGGTCTACCAGTGACTCAGTGTCCATTAGGGCTGAGTGCGGAGGGTTTGCCCCTGGGCGTACAGATTGTGACAGGTAAATTACAGGACCGTCTCTCTTTGGCCACTGCCCTCTACCTGGAGAAAGCTTTTGGTGGCTGGAGGGAACCAGGCAAGACAACAGCCAAGCCTTAATCCATCTCATGCATCTGCAACAACAGAACCACATAACCAACAACACATACTGTATCACATATACAACACGTGTAACCATCCAAAGCTTACTTACATTTAAATGCAGAATGCATTTTACATTAACTGACATGTTTTAGAGGGCTGCATTTGTGTTTACATTGATATATGAAAACTTTATTTTATTCATCAAAAACTGGATTACATGAGATATTTAATAACTTTATAACTATGTGAGAAATACTGTATTTAATTTCATTTCAACAGTACTTTTTTTTTTACTTTCATGCACTAAAAACAAGGAGGATGTTTAGACAAGTATTTGTACTGTTCACTGTGTTCTCTTTAACAGGCTTTTCAAGAGCAGGCTCTTTCTTCTGACAAATCTGTTTTATGTTGAATATGCCATAAGCAGGTTTCAGTGTTTAAGGAGGAAGAAGTTTTGTTGCACTCAAAGGATGTAAAGCAATCATATTTAGAAGTAAATAACATGCTGGGGCATTTTAAGTGTTGGGCATTGGCGAACCTTTGTTTTCTTTGCCTTTATTACTCATATTTTGTTGTGGTTTCTCTGAAAATTCCGTTCAAACATTTTGTAATCTGCTGACGTATTAAATAATGCACCTAAAGCAGTAACACTGAATAAAAAGGACTCTTTTAATGTGATTTTCCCAAATATTGAGAAAATGGAGTCTTAATGTATTGTTAAGTCTTCTTAATAAATTTGGCTTAGGGGGTATCTGAATGTTGATGATGTTATCTCAGCATGTCAAAAGTCATCAACATTAAACATGTCATCATTTCAAAAGACATTAAATGCATTTATTGTTTTATTGTGTAATGCTGAAGGGATCATAAATGAAGTCAGACAAGGGTCAAAACCTGTTGGATATAGGGATATTTCAAATAACTGAAGACTAAGTTTTCTTTCTCTCCCTTCAAAAAAAAGTATATCGCAATATTCAAAGTTGCTCAGATTCACCCATTAGTGTGCCAATAAAACAAGCTTTGTTGAAAAACATGAACACAAAAACTTAAAACCACCACAATTTCTGCACATTTCAAGAACCTTCGAATGGCTTAGTTGTCTTTGCACATTAAACTGGGATCGGAGAAAGTATTGTAATATTTAAAAAAAACTATTAAAACTGCTATTTATACATGATATGATCCTTTGTGTAACCTATTTTTTTGACAATGTCAGTCCAAAGTTATGCATCCTTTTGACCATAGCATATGTGACCATAAGGTGACAGCAATACACATTATGGCATGTCTACTATACATTTATAAAAAATTATGAAAAAACTTGTTTTGGGTACATTATTATTATAAGATCAATTCAGCCAGTTAAAAATTCACATGTTCCCTTTACTCTTAGGGAGTGATCAGTTGACACTTTTGCCTCCAGGTTAGTTTGTGACTATATTTTCATGTTTTCATTCAAATTTTTTTTTTTTTTTTTTTTCTCTGTCTCACTTGTTACTCTGTCTACACTCTACACCTAGGAAATGGAATGAGCAAGACAGGTCCACTTTACAATCAACGCTCTATTGCTGCAGACTGATTAGATACGAGAGCTGTCATCAAGGTTACCCAACACTAAACATGCTAATTATATCGTTTATGTAAAAATGTTGGCTTTTAAATTGGATGTCAGATGGACTGTAGACCATGCTTTCAGCACCTGATGCTTCAGCAGTCCACAAAATGTCTTTTCTGTTTGTTTTTCCTGCAGTTTTT
The DNA here is from genome assembly GCA_037101425.1 of Elopichthys bambusa. Classification (NCBI taxonomy): domain Eukaryota; kingdom Metazoa; phylum Chordata; class Actinopteri; order Cypriniformes; family Xenocyprididae; genus Elopichthys; species Elopichthys bambusa. Next base: position 27,351,055 of record CM074436.1, read on the forward strand.
TATGTGAGGGTTTGCTTTCTACCATGTGTTTGTAAAATGTGTGATATAGTTAATTTGTAAGCAAATGGACTTTTGTTGAGGTAATTTTGCTGATTATCTGTTTGGCTTAATCAGTTGTAATAGCATTCTTGCATCATTTACCCCAATTCGTTGTGAACAGGTTTAAACCGGATGTTTATGAATAAGTTCTAGGTTCCACAATGAAAACCTTTACAGACTGTGATCTCATTGTTAAACTATAACATGATGTTGATGCCTCAGTTGAACGTTTAGGGCTATACTGCCACACTCACATGACCTTTAAGTGGCTGTAAGGCTTTCTTTCCAAATGATGGAGACAGACACCTGGAAACGGTGAATAGCTGCTAGAGGCAGTGTTTCGTATCTGTGGCAACATCGTACTCTGAGACTTCAAAGAGCAATTATTCCAGACCCTATTACAACACACTCATCACCATCATCTCATGCATTTTCATCAGTGTTCAAAGAAAATGATTAACATGTGATTCGATGGGATGGAATGAGACATCACAGAACAGGCTGAGTGACATTGAAGGCTGTTCTAAAGAGCAGAAAAAAGGAACAGCACATGGTGCACTAGACATGAGAATTACCTATGTGCATATTAACAGTGTGACCACTGTTTACATTTTTGTTTCATAAACACAAACATGCTCATTTAAATATACATGTATTATTTTTTTCATTTAATCATTGCTTTACTATTAATTTTGATATGGACTGTTTTTAGCAGAAGTCATTCATCACCTGTGATAGTGCTTGCATTAGGTGTAAATCAAATGATTTTGAGCATGAATATTCTATGAACATATTTGCTGAACATCTTTTCACACCTGTTTTGACAGTGCAAAAGCCCTAAACACAAGTTTATTGGATAAAATATCTGCACTGTGACAATCAGAATCCTAATCATTTGAATCCAACACAAGTTATATTGCAATGCTAAAATCACTGTAAAGTTAACATATCCTAAGTGAATTGCTAAAGTGTCAATCACAGTGTGGTAAAAATTAGTTTATGCAAATTTAAAAGTGGTTCGTGTCTGATCACAGGAGAAAAAACAATGCAAAGAATGGAAGGCCATCCACTATGTGATCATGCAAAACTAGAAATTATATTTATATCATATATCAATATAAAATCATGGTTAACGGCCTTGTTTTAGTTTGACTGCTTAAGAAGTCTGTCAAAAGTACACGTGGATTTAACAACTTCTGTAAAATTTCTGAAACAGAGAAAAAAGCTAAAGAAGCTTATTTTAGCAAGCATGTCCAGTGCTACTCCCACATTTCAGTCCCGTACAATGGGGGCATTTCTAGCCTCTTGTCCGCCAGCGCGAGCGCGTTTATGGGCAGGGCTTTTTGAATGAATCGATATCGCAAAACTACACGCTTGATTCAGGCAGAGCAGACAGTCCATTTCTGGACGGGCGTGTTGAGGAAGGTTTGTTTTCTGAGCTAGAGGCAGCAGTAAAGCGATAAAATGATCATCGTCATTGAAGATCAGGTAAGAGGCTGCTTTAATTCAACAGACCTTCATTTAAAACTTTATTTAACAAAAAAAAATTAAGCAAAATCACGCGGTATGCCTAGAGAGGACACGTTTTGCTGACTAATTGCACGAGAGCTTATACCTGCCCATCAAACCGATTTCAATTAAGTTTGACGAAAAATTAACAGCTATGTGTGAGAATTCACAATGTATTAGCAAAGGATAACATTAAATAATATGTCAGTTCAGAATGTGATTGTGAAAATATAGTTAGCCTATCTGCTAACCAATTCATTACACAAGCTAATGTCTACCTAGCCACAACAACACCCGAAAGCTAAAAATGATTACAAATGCCGCTCTCTTATCACGTTATTCGCACTGCAACAAGTTTTGTTGTAAAATGATGAACACCGCACGTGGAATACATAGTTTTGCGGCACATGGCATGCAGCTTTGTTACATAACTTCCTGCCTATGACAACGCAGTGTCGTCTAAACCTACCGTTGAAAAATGTTTTCCAGTTTACAGTTTTAACTCGGATAACTAAAATATCACACTCCTGTATCATTTTGTTTATTTCGGTGATCGCGGCCTGATGAGACGAAGCGCGCCATCAAGTCACGTGGGTTGGACGCTTCTGACTGAGTTTTTATTTTTTCGATCATTTGCCGCAGTGAAAGAGCCAAGACTGCATACAAGGACATCATTAACGGTCATGTTGACTTTCTCTTACTATTTGTTTACATTTACGCGAACGACTCCTGTTGTTTGACTGCGTATGTTACAGATAAATAGTCTAATTTTAACATGAACAAAAGTATTAACTGTAGTGGTCTACCATTGGGGTTTTTTGTGTTGTAACTAAAGGGCATGTGGTCTTTATATACATAATATTTAATTATACCAAACGAGATGCACAAAAAATAGGCATTTAGCTAAACAATAATTTATACAATTCAGTTAAGCATTATTAACTATATTCTTTTTTGAACAACAGTTCTATAAACAAGTAAATAGTTGAGTAACCGACAAAAATATAGCCATTTAGTTTATTTCCTCTCCTAATGAAAATTGTTTCAAAAGCAGATAAAGCATCAAGCTTTGTGCATCACCAAACAGCGCAAAGACTAATAAAAGCTGGGCTGAAACAGCATGTGAGTGGAGTGGAGTGGCAGCTTTTATCTTTTCAACAAATTCCACTTCCACTCCACAGTCTGGAATGATGTAAAGGCAGATAAGGTTCATGTAATCATGTCTTTGTAAATTATCACAATCATGTTTTCGCTGTTCCACAGCGACACTGTCTTGTTTTTTAAAAATGGCTCTTTACGGTATTGGTGACAGAACATGAAATCCAGCATTGACTTGTGTTCACAGGAAGGCTTTGACAAAGCTCTGGCCGAGGCAGGTGATAAGCTTGTAGTGGTTGACTTTACAGCCACGTGGTGTGGGCCTTGTCAGAGCATCGCACCTTTTTACAAAGTAAGTAACCTTTAGTTTTTTGCATCTGAGTCAGTATATTTATTAGGTTGCTGGAATTAATTTACCTGTCTCACTCCCAGGGTCTCTCTGAAAATCCTGAGTATGCTAACGTGGTCTTCCTCAAAGTGGACGTGGACGATGCACAGGTGAGATTTCTTTTGCAGTTTTTTTTGTTGCGACCATTGTGTTGTAAAATAATGAATGGCACCTCATGTTAAGTAATATGCTGCACAAATACAAAACTGTATAATGCATGTTCATACATGCAAAACAGTGTAGTTGCGTTCACACCATGTCAGAATTGCCCCAATTATGAGATTCCGAAGAAGCATTCACATTCTTGTAGATCTCCAAATTTAAACAGAAGACATATGTTTTGGTTTAATGTAGCAAGCACAAAGCTGGATAATTAAAGGTTAATTCACTCAAAAATTCTGTCATCATTAACTCACCCTCATGTCAATCCGAACCCATAAGATTTTCGTTCATCTTTGAAACACAAATAAAGTCTATTCGCCCAAAACTCTGACGCTTCAAAACATTCATAAAGAGATTGTAAAATAAATCCATATGAATCAAGCGGTTTAGTCCTCTGTCTTCAAGTCTTCTGTCTTCAAGTCTTCTGTCTTCAAGTCTTCTGTCTTCAAGTCTTCTGTCTTCAAGTCTTCTGTCTTCAAGTCTTCTGTCTTCAAGTCTTCTGTCTTCAAGTCTTCTGTCTTCAAGTCTTCTGTCTTCAAGTCTTCTGTCTTCAAGTCTTCTGTCTTCAAGTCTTCTGTCTTCAAGTCTTCTGTCTTCAATCATGTTTGAACTTTGTTTACCTTATTTGAGTGCTCTGTTAGTTTGCTGATCAGTGCTTATATGTGAATAAACAACTAAATTAAATCTGTTCATCAAATAAAGCGATCGTTCTGAAGTGGATGCCAGCTGTTTGGGAACGCAGTTGTGTAGACAGTTCTGGGAGGTAATTATAACGAACCACTTTGACAACAAACTTTAGCTAAGGCGTTTCAGAATGACCAAAACAGCATTTCAGATGCTGTGCAATGAGATCAGTCTAGTTATGCTTTTCTATTGCGCAAAGTCACATGACTTTCTTTGATGCACATTGAGGAATTTATTTGGTAAATGTGTTTCCATAGTAGTTTGATCATGTTTTCTTATTGGATAAAACAATTATCCACCTCAAATGAGCACCAAAGTTTCATAATGCACTTTTTTTTTTTTTTTAAAGAATTTGTGCGTCTTGGCTTTTTTTTTTTTTTTTTTTTTTTGCGCGATTTTCCCAAAATGTGCATAAAATAGGTGGATGGACAGAATTTTTTTTTTTTTTTGCTTGAAATATCTATTTAATGTCTAATGTCCTGCTAAATAAACTTTAAAAAGTGTATTAAGCATTTGCGTGACAACCGTTACTTTATAACATGTAATGTGTTTTTTGTCTATTGATTACATAAATTCATTGTTGCTTTAAGTGTTGCTATAGAAATGCATAATTCTGAACAGCTCAGAGTAGAAAGTTGTCCAGGATGTCATCTAGTAATTTCGACATGGCGTGAACCTTTTTCTTCTTCTTTGTAACCGTTTTTTGTCATGCATTCCATACTTCCAATATGGTTTTCACATGAATCTACCATTATTATTCATTTAAAAAAAAAAAAAAAAAAAATCTAAAGGTTACGTTGGAGTCTTCTCAAATAGTGCTGATTAGAGGATACCAAATTATGTGTGTTTGTCGGTAGAGTCACAGACAGGCCAATACAAAACCTTTTTTGACTGAAACTGCTGTAATCAGAGAGAATTTAGGGTTTTTTCACAGTAATTGGTTCTCTTTTGTAACAGATGGGCAAATACTTGCTGTGTAGTCATACCAGGTATTGTATGTACAATGCAATGGAAAATTTCTGTACAGGGAAGTACCTGTAACAAAAAGTCTCATAGGCAGAAAAAACTTTGCACTGATCTATGAATTTTTGCTGTTTTAATGCATGACATACACCAGTAGAGGGTAGTAGAACTAGAATAAAGTGTAAAATGCTGTGGTTACATTTCAGTCATACTTTTGTTTTTGCTTCGATTCCTTACTCTTATGTTTCCCATTTATTCATATATGAATGATGCATTGACTTAATTACCTTCAAATTTTATTAACCATACATAAAAGCAGAAATTATTTTTTTTAAGCATAAAGCAGTAGGGTGAGTGCAATAAAAAGTTGTAAAGAATATAAGAGTGACGTTGTTCTGTGTTTTTCAGGATGTAGCCCAGTCTTGTGAGATCAAATGTATGCCAACATTCCACTTCTACAAGAATGGGAAGAAGGTTTGTTCTATTGTCTTTCTTAAAGTACTGCATAAAGCCCCCTATTGAACTAATATTAGTCACATATCAACTTTACGAAGTTACAGGTGTCTCTCTATGAATATGTAGTGTTTAATTTACTTTCGGTTACTGTTTGGGTGATTTAATCACTTGTTTTCTGTTGTAGCTGGATGATTTCTCGGGGTCCAACCAGGCTAAACTGGAAGAGATGGTGAAGCAATATAAAAACTAAGCCTGATATGACCCTCATAAATGTTTCCTGTGCAGCCCAAGCTCAAATTTCACTAACAAAACATGCCCACTTGTTTTGTTATTCATCAGTGGACTTTCATTTTCTAATCGTTTTACAACGATTTTAGCTGGTCAGATTCTGCCTTACAAAATGTCATCCATTTCCATAATGAAGGATTACCTTTGTATGTCCCTGTGTTCACACGTAACTCTTATTAAATGTCTTTTTTTTCAGGATCAATAAACACAATTATAAAAAAAAAATCTTATTTGGAATGTTGTTTTTGTTCTTCAGAAGTTTTCAAATTAATCTTACGGGTGAAGTGTATTTCTACACTATTGTCTTTGCTTGTTCTATTCAAGCGTTGTATTGTTTAAGGTTTCTCTAAAATCCGTTTGTCCAAAGTATTTTTTGTAGCTTCATAAATTGCTAGTGGCCACTGGCCAGCTTACAGCATCGGCTCTTAAATTTTGTTGCATCTGCATGGTGATTACAATCATGCTATTCATAGCAGTTCATCTTTGTCATTAACAAGGAGCTCTTAAGCTCTTTGGGTTATTTTGGAATTCTGCCTGAAATTGGACATGCCCAAATCTGATGGCTCCCCTTACCCACATACAGTGAAGTAAATGCAAAATATTGGTGTCATTTTAAAGGAAACCCATAAAAAAATTAAATACAGTGTCAAATGTAATAAAAAGTGTTCAAAATATCAAAATAACCACACACAAAAAATAGGTGCTTTTGTATTGTTTTTTTGTTGTTGTTTTTCTCCTTTGAATCCTCTTTTTGAAAGTGTGTAACTCTGGCTTTGTGTGCCACAGCTACCTATTGTAAGTTCCATTTGATTCCACTAGATGTCAAACACACACAAAAAAATATGATTTGTCGTAACATTTTGCTTTCAAAAGTTATAGCTATGAAACCAAAGGTAGGATGTCTTTTTGGAGTCTCCAAAGTCCCAGCTGCAAAAAGAAACTATTATAAAGAATTTTACACCCAAAATCCCACTTTTACTATTTATTAAAAGCACTTGCAAGTATTCCCAAACATGTTTTTTTTTTTCCCCTCAAAGAGACACAATAAATGCAATTAATAAGTAATGGGGTAGACAAAAACAAGATCTGCAACATGAAAATAGATCTTTTTATTTATTTATAATAGAATAATACGATTATAATGCACGATATTCACAAATACAACTCCAGAAGCAACAAATCATCAGTATTTTAAGCACAAACAAATGCATTTCATATGCATGCACCCAGTTACAGTAATAAAGGAACCGTAATATAAAAAATATAATTCAACATGCATTATTCAAGTCGTAAACACAGCCTCAAAAACTGAATCGTAGCTCCCGTCACTGTCCAAGTCGCTGAGTCGATCCAGTTCCTGTAAAACTGCCTCAGCACCGACAAAAACTACCTTTCGGCCTCTTGAGGTTTTTCGAAGTTATTTTGACAATAATAATAGATGCATAAATCGTACCTGGTTATTAACGTAACCTCTGTTCCTTTAGATACGGAACAGAGTACTGCGTCGTCTGCCATTTAGGCAAGACGCAACGGGGAAAACTCCTGTTTTCACCAATTCTGAAGCCTTTTTTAATCATGCAGTGAAAACTGCACGGCCATTGGTTCTTGGAGTTTAAGAAAATTAACCAATGATGGCGTGGCAGAGCCGTGCAAGCCAATGGCGAGCAAGCCTGCTTGAGCCTGCTAAAATGGGTGGGGTCTCAGGCTATATAAGTGGCCGTCTCGCCTTGGCAAACCGATTTAAATCGACTGAAGCGACGGCATGAGGCATCCTACGAGTAGCACGGCAAGTTACGCAGTACTCCATTCCGTATCTAACTTCCCTGATTCGTCTGATAACCTGGGGAATCAGAGTGACTGGGGGAAAAGTGTACAGGAGGAGGCTGGGCCAATCGTGGTCCAGCGCATCCTTGGTCTTCGAAAAGTAAATTGGGCAATGAAAGTTGTCTTCTGAGGCGAAGAGGTCGACCTCTGCCCTCCCGAAGACATCCCAAATTTCCTGAACCGCGAGGGGGTGGAGCGACCATTCCTCAGAGGAAAGGTCGTTGCGGGACAACATGTCCGCCCCTTTGATCAGTATGCCCTGGAAAGATTGGAGAGCTAGATACACTGGCATCATTTCCAGGCGGTTGATATGAAGCTTGCTCTCTTGGCTCCTCCAAGCAGTGAAGGCTCGGTGACCGTCGCACAGAGTTCCCCAGCCCATTTTGGAAGCGTGTGTGAAAACGACTTTCCTCTTGCACATCGTCCCTATAACCACGCCCTGCTCGAACCAGCAGGGGTTCATCCAAGGAGTCAGGGTTGCGACGCATGCCTGATTCACTTTGAGCAAGCAGCGACCATGCTGCCAGGCTTGGGGCGGGACCCGCGGTTTCAGGCCCAATTGCAGGGCTGGTGATGCTGAGCCCATGAGACCTAGCATCCTCTGAAACGTTCTGAGTGGCAGAGAAGATCCGGGCGTGAAAGTTTCCGCGAGCTACTGAATGGCCAGGGATCACTCTGGCGATACTACGGCCCTCATGCAGGTCGAGTCGAGAATAATCCCCAGGAACGAGATACGTTGGCTGGAAGATAGAGCTCTTTGGAAAATTGACCCTGAGCCCCAAGCACTCCCAAGTGGCTAAGGAGAAGGGACCTGTGTGCCAATAGCTCCGACTGGGTCAGGGCGAGCCAGTCGTCGAGGTAGTTGAGTATGCGTATGCCCATCTGCCTCAGAGGGGAGACGGCCATATCCATGCACTTCGTTAAAGACTCAGCAGGTCTCCTGGGCGAATCTGCGATAAGATCTGTTTCAAAGTGATCAGTTTGAACGAGCACTTTATTAGGGCCTGATTCAGATGTCTGAGATCGAGGATGGGTCTGAGACCGCCATCCTTTTTGGGAACGAAGAAGTATCAGCTGTAGAAACATGACTCGCTCAGTGCCGGGGGAACCATTTCTATGGCTCCTTTTGCCAACATAGTGTTCGCTTCGGAGCGTAGGACGTGCACATCCCTGCTCCTTACTGAGGTTTGGACCACTCTATTGAATAACGGCACCTAGCAGAACGTGAGCGCTGTCTGTGCTCAGGCCGTGGTGCGGGCTGAGTAGCAGATGGCGCGGATTTAGGAGGCTGCTGTGTTGGCACAGGCTTTGGGCGGCTTGAAGTAGAGGAGCTGGGGCGCTTTGGCAAGAAGTGTCGCATGGCCTGGGACGGCTTCTGTTCAGCTGTGAAGCGTTCAGCAAACCCATCGACTGCAGGGCCAAAGAGACCAGTGGGAGAGACAGACGAGTCAAGGAAGACGGCTTTGTCCGCGTCCTTGATCTCAGTGAAATTCAGCCACAAGTGGCGCTCCAGCACCACCAGGCTGGCCATCGAACGCCCAATCACCTGGGCTGTGGTCTTAGTGGCTCGCAGGGCCAGGTCTGTGGCGCAGCTCCTTAAAAGGTGGGCGAGTCATGCCCAGGCTGGTCCAGGTCACACAGAAGTTTGGCCTGGTAAACCTGCAACACCGCCATTGAGTGCAGGGTGAAAGCTGCTTGGCCGGCCGAGGTGTAAACACCTTCCAGCGAACATCGACGTGGTACGACATGGCTTGGATGGGTGGGTGACCTCTGCACGTGCCACAATTGTGGCGTGACATTTGAAACAACACCGCAGGAAATTTGCTCAATGAAAAATGCTCTTTCAGCTTCCACCTGCGGCCGCAGAAGGAAGAACACCGTAAGCACGCACTCGGTGCTGTGGGCAGCTCGGGTGCGAAGCGATGACCAGGTTGCTTGAGAGTGTTTTCTTAAGCTACACGAACCAATGTCTGTGTAGATTTTACAGTGTGATTAAAAAGGCTTCAGAATCGGTGAAAACAGGAGTTTCCCCCGTTGCGTCTTGCCTAAATGGCAGACGACGCAGTATGGAGTGTGTAGTATCGAAAGGGAACCACAATTACGATTAGGCGCTGTGTGTTTGTGTAGTTGTGCACACAGCTCTAATGCATCAACGCATCACCCAAACTGCGCGCGGCACTTTTATTGGTCTAGAGCAAAATGCACGCTGAATATCTCAGACTCGAATTGGTCTAGAGACGAAATGATACTATGATCTTTATGATTTCCAATGATACGTCTTTCGTCGTCGTCTGTCGGCGATTACATATTATGTTGATTGTATGAACGCAATAACTTGTTTACTGCATTACTGGACTAAATGAGACATAAGGTGAAAGTCTATGTATCTTTTTGGCTACTTTTAGCTCAGACATGCAGTAATCGGAGATGAAATGAAACGTTTCTCCTAGTTTGTTTACAAATATAAAATATGTATTGACTCATTTTGCAATCATTTGTATTATGTCAACAAAATAAACTACATAGCAAAAATCCTGAGAATGAAAGCTTTTGTTTGATATATGCCTTGCCTATGTTCATCAAATTTGATTTATGTCATCAGTATTCATATTCATAATCATATGTACTTTTGATCTGTATTTTGGTTGCGGATGGGGGAATTTAAACATTCAAATGCTTCGATATGTAAAATTAATTTTAAAAATTGTTTTTTTGTGAAAAGAAGAGGGTCTAAGCTTTGTAATGATATCACATATGACTGTTAATATTTCATCAGGACCTTTAAATATTAAAGTACGATCGTAATAACGCAATTTTCCTCCAGGTACCGGCCAATGCTTTAAAGTCGTAAACCCGGTACCTGGAAGAAAATTGCGTTATTACGACCGTACTTTAATATTTAAAGGGTTTACGACTTTAAAGCATTGGCACACTTACATCCTGATAAACAGGTAATACAGAAAGTGGCTGTATGCGTAACTTGCATCAGCCTTGACCGTATAATCTCTCATTTGCATCAACCTTGATCTTGATCTCTTCTTGAACAGTGGGTGAGTAGTTCGCTTCATCATTTTGTTGCTACATGAGTCTATATTGCAAAATATTGTTTATAAATGGGTTTCCATATATAGATTAGCGTCATATGTGACAGTTTGCCCTACATGTCATTTAACAGTTTCACTCTCTTGCTTCATTTCTTCATGCCGGACCATTTTGTATTCTTCATCTGGTTTTAGTGTTATTAAAAACATTCACACAAGAGGTGAGCATCATTGGGCAAGCTTAGAGCATGTACTATCATTTTTATTTGTTCTCTCTTTAATTTAGCATATCCTTGTTGCTGGAGGGCTTAACCGTACCCCTGCTACCTCCAGTAACATTTGTCAGAGTTGACTTAATTGTGATCGTATGCGTGGATTCATTTTGTAATGGTGACACATGAAGGAGTAGCCTAAATATCCTCCATTAATACAGGAGAAAGAAAACTAATTGCAGAGTGATTATTAAATTAAAAGCATTAGCTCAAACACTTAAAAAGTAGATCATAAGATCTGAGTACTGAAAAATTTAAGTAAATGAATTCAGTTCACATTTATTTGTATAGCGTTTTTCACAATACATATTCCAAAACAGCTTTACAGAAAAAGCATGTTTCTTCTTTACAATTTCGAGTAATCTGTTATCAGAGGTGACAGTCAAAGTAATGTCCATATGTCAGAATTTACAGTTCTTAGATAATAAGAAATCATGCAGTTAGCTGACATCATGTAGGACATTCATACTTTACAGGTATGCTAGTCCATACTAGTCTGTATACTGTACTAGACTGTAAACTGAAACTTTTTTCAAACACTGTTAAGAACAATTTAGCAAATGGTGTTTTTGTGTGCAGGATTTCTATAGCCACAGTAACTGGGTGGAACTGGGAAGCACTGCTCCTTTTAAAACTCTGATCAGACCTGAGATTCCTCTCAACAATCTAGCAGGTGCTGTGTACTGCATAGACATTTCTGAAGTAGTATTCATCTCAAAATTAAAATCCGAAATCACTTAAATCATATGATGATTCACCTTTACAACTGCCCACCAACGCCAAATAACAATTTTGCCACACTTTGAATATTGTCTCATTCACACACACACACAGACAGACAGACAGACACACACTGGATGGATGTCTAGGTCCCAATACAAAGACATGCAAAAGCTGTGTTAGAAAAGAAAGACTGCAGTGACAACATTCTCCAAGAGGTTCTGCAGCAGAAGATATTAACTTCAGGATATTTCCACTTGTTTTCCTTAAGCAAACCTGCAGGTAGGGAAGCTTAGCATTTCATGCATTAGAACCATTAGAATGGTTTTCAGTCAGACAGTCCTCAAACCTGAGAACCTGATACTTCAGCTAAATTTACCTACTAAAGGCTTTATGAAATTTTTTTTTAAGTTATGAAAATTGCTGTTCTTGTCTTCTAAATGGACATTTAGTTTGTTTGATATTGATCAAGCTTAATATAGCCTATTAACCATTACTTTTGGCTGGCTTGCTGTCTTATCAGGCTACAAATGTTTCTGAAATGCACATTTTTGGCATTGTGGCATTTTGGCAAATGTAGCCATGGCGTTTTTTTTGACTAGACCAGTTCAAGAGACCCCACCGGAGGCATCAATAAGGATGACATCAGCTCAAGTCATGGCTTCCTTCACCAGCGTGCTGCTGACATGGCCATCAATGCTACTGTAGAACTGCTGGAAGACATCCGAGTGGCAACAGTAAACCAAGCCTTTCTTCAGTATGACTTTTCAAAACCTGTATGATCCAAGGATCACAAAAGAAGCTATTTAGCAGAATGTCCAGACTGTCCATTTTTCATTCAATAAAGGGAATAGAGTGAACTGTACCTTTAATCTTTCATTCTCTCTCTCTCTCTCTCTCTTCTCTCTTTAGATTGATGGGCCTCAATCAGACCTCAGTTCTGGCTTTTGTATTTGACATCACAGGAATTTTGTCTAATTACATTGAAGTGTTCAAGAGAGTGTCCTTCAGTATCATAGACAGCAGGAGAGGAACATCGGAGGAACCTTCAGAATATATTCTAGTCCCATTTATTAACCATTAATTTATTGTGCTTGAAATATGCTATTAAATTAGATTTAGAAGAAAGAAAAAAGAAGTTGTTTGCCGCTGCTGGTCAGATAGGTGCTCTATGCAGAACTTCACCTCAGTTTGATGCCTACCTACATACGTCATGTACAGGGAGAGGAAGTACTGAATTGTTTAAATTGATGCAGAGATAAGGATTTAAAGAAAGCTTTGAGTTTTAACTTAAAAGGGCTTTATAGCCTGATGGCAAAGGAGAACCTTTAATGCCATCCTGCAGGAGCACCTTTTATGTCCTATTGACCTTCATCTATGCACCTCCATCTATGTACTGGTGCTTCATGGGGCCTTTTCCTTCTCCTCTGTATGATAATATGGATTATAGGCTACCTCAAACCAGTGAACAATACACTGCCACCAAATTAGCATATTAGAATAATTTCTGAAAGATCATGTGACAGAGTTTCAGACCAGCAGCCACTGGGCAGAAGTGAGGGGCCGAGCTTATAAAATCTTAATAAAGTCACATCAAGTGTTTGCGTAATTTTCTTTTATTCAATATGAGCTATTTTTACATGGATTTTGACTCAATCGATATCTACAATATTTAACAACAATACTTTCTCGATTGCTTAAACACTATAACCAGGCTTTTGAACTAAAATTTCATTATCAAAAAGCACACGCATTTCTCTAAACTATAAACACTATTCCCCTGTTTTGACACATAAATCAGATTTGTTGAACTGTCACTGCAAAACTCTACACACAAATCCCTTCATTTCTCATTGCCTACACCATGTTGCCATTTAGAAAGCACTAGCATTCAATATTGTTCACTTAAGTCAGCACAGCTTGAGCTCAGTTAGCACAATTACCCATGTGGAAACACTAAGAGTCAAAATTGATCACACACCAATCAGTACCTTCGACAGATAGATAAAAGAGCCTGAGTCAGTTCATTCAGTTTTGGAACAATGGATCCAGAGAGATGTGATAAAGAGATTTAGGACACTAGAGAGGAGGAGGAGGAGGAGCAAGAGCAGTAAGGAGTGGAGGAAGAGGGGCAAGAAGACAAGGAGTCTCAGATGAAATTCGTGCCACCAGTTGACCATGTCCTTGTTCATGGTATGACTATGAGGGAGGCTGGGCAATGAGTTCAGCCAGACTTAAGTTGCCTTACCGCTGCCTCGATCATAAGAACCTTCAGGGAGGAAAACAGGTGTACCTCAGTGTGCTCTAACTTTTGGAGTGCTGTACTCTGTTACAACACATGCATCAAAATGCCTTACATACAGATAGTGTTTCTGTCTGCTTCCATTTTGTAAAATGGGTGTTACAGTTACAGTAATCAGTACTTCTATTTTTGTAGGACACAGAGATGATGGAATGGAAGATGCCTGACTAGACATTTCAGTTGATGCGTGCCAGGGGTGGATCAAGCATGCAAGAGGATTTTACAATAAAGCCTGTGATGTTGACGTCTACTGGGGCAGAATATTTTTTGTTGTTGTTTGGTGTATTGTACTGTACAGTACATTAAGGAATAAAACATTTGCAAATGTATACATGTGTTCATCATGTGAAAAGTTCCTTGGGGGAAGAACCACAAGCAACATATTACTGGTTTTTGGTTTTGGTTTTTGTAGTATTGTTTTGAATTTATCTTACCAGTGTGTAAGACTATGTTGTAGTGTGTGTATTTTTGAGGGCTTGTGTGTGATGTCTGAGGGAAAAGTTTGGTTTTTTAGCAAGAGTGAATGGTTTTGAGTGTAGAGCTTCATTTTGACCTGAAAATAAGATGTTTGGGGATTTGTGTTTATTGTTTTGAGAATATGAGGCATAGTTTCAAGAAATGTGTTTAAGCAATTGAGAAAAACTGTAAGTCAGTTTTCAGGTCATACATGCATAAGATATCATGAGCAATATTTAAAAAAAATGAATCATGTTAATGAATAATAATACTAACACTATTTTATTGTTAGTTCATACAGCATAAACTAATGAGAACAAATACTTTTAACTGAAAATATATTAATAAATGTTCTTAGTACTTACAGTTTTTCAACTGTTTTGAAATGGCAAAGAAGTGACATTGTTAGATTTCTGTATCTAATGTAGAGAAGTGTGTGTAGTGTTTTGCAAAAAGTGTGAGGCTGAGAATGTGCTTATAGTTGTGCAGATCTGGGCTAAGGTTTTGCTCTTTGAGTGTAGTTTCAGTAACTGTGTTATTTTTTTAATTTTAGTGTGTAAGCAATCATAAAAAACTGTAATTCCCTTTCAACATCTGTCAGGACTCCTGGTATGTGTCTTTTGATCTGTTTAACATTATTTCAGCTTGAAAAAGACTCACACTGAAATGAGTACACAAAAACATATAAGATGGTATAAAAGAATAGAGTTAGAAAAAATTGTAACTAATTGGACTAATTAGTTTATTGTAAAGCCTGACTGAAAGAAAGTTGTGAGGTGATTACAATCTTAAAAGTCTTGTTTCTTTCTGTTTTGGATTCATTGATATACAGTTGACACTGACACAAGCTCCTCCATCATCAGACATTTTTGTTTTCACTGATGCTTCAGCAAAGGACTAAAAAGTGCAGTTGAGGGCATGATAGAAATCACAAAGTCAACAGTGAGTATCCGCAGATTTTTTACATTAGTTAATGCTTCAGGTATACTGAACTAACAATGAACACTACACACAACATACACAAATCAAGGTTTAAGAAATGCTGTAAAAATAGTTGATTGTTGATTCATACTTAATGCATTGATTAATGTTAACAAATGAAACCTTATTGTAAAGTGTTACTATTTTTCTTCATTTGTCTTCTTTTTTCCCACCATCAATTTCCTGCTGACAAGCTTCTCATCGTGTAGTGGAAAGGATATCTCGTCGGCAAAATTATTGTCTCAGTCAGACAAGCAGCTGTACAGAGACCTGGCCCATGTTTCTGTTGGACAGTCCATAGAGGTCACAGACACTGGATTGTCTCAAGCCATCATTAGTGATGTAATCAGTGCTGGCCTGATATATTCTGAAAATGCTTTGAGCTCACTATAATAACTCTTATCATCATTATTATAAAGAGATGTCTTTTTTTAATGTACTGTAAGAATAAATTAGCGTCATGCAGACAGTCTTATCCTAGTCTGAATGCTGTTTTGTGCTGTTTTTGTAACTGTTTCTCAAATGCATTTCTTAAAGGTGACTATCAGCTCCACAAGCTCATACACCCTGAAAGTCATTGGTAACATTTGGATTTCAGCATATGACTTGCTATCTTTTTTTTTTTTTTTTTTTTTTTTTTTAAACCAGCTTCTGATTTGCCATTCAACTCAAAGGGATAGTGAAAATGTTCACAATTTATTCAACCTCATATTGTTCCAAACCCATTAGACTTTTATTTATTTTCAAAACACAAATGACAATATTTTTAATAGAAGCTCATCATTTTTGTCCATGAATTGAAAGTCAACACCAGCCAAAATAGTCACAAATTATTCTGACTCTCAGTTTGCCAAAGTAAGAATTGAGTTATTAGCAAAACTAGGTATTTTAGACTTTGATTTTTTAATGTGACAACTGGGTTTATGTCAGCTAATTAACATTGCATGACCTTGCCTCATTTAACACATTTAAAACTGAAGTATAAAGTCCACCCCAGTTCCTTTTGGGGCATGTTGAAATAAAATGACAGGAACATTCCGATTCAGTCAGCTCAAATGCACAGATTATGATCATCAGGCAATTAAAAGGTTTCATATTATTCTTCATTTCCTGTTTAATATGCTGACCATTTAATTTTTTTGTTGTAGCCAAGCAGTTTACTTCACAACTGTCATTAAACAGGAGTGTTTGGTTTCAGGCATGCAGTATGCTATTGTGTCTGGAGTACTGTAGGAATGTCAATCTTCATTCCTGCCCAACATATTTTCTTTATCTTATTTGGCAATAAAGCTGTTTCATTATAGTCTATGATATGTAAGTACTGTGCAGAACCCAGAAGACCAGCAGGTTGTGGGGAATGAAGTCAAACTTATTTCCAGGCCAAGCTGCACTCTTTATCTTATCTGACATTTAAAGTGTTTCATTTGATTTGATTTCTAAGAACAGACTGGCATGTCCTGATTATGCAGGCATCTTTCTGGGGCAGCATGTTTTGTTGGCCCTGGAACAACAATCCTGTCAAGTAATAACCCAAGCCTTAATATATTCCTTAAACAGAAGGAAAATTATAGATCAATAACAATGACGTACAAGTCCCTAACACAGTCCTAACCCTAACCCTAAAATTAGCCCACACCTTAGAATAGTTTGTTAGAAACATTATTTTATGACCAACAAGGACCAGATCCTTCTTTTTAAACCATCAGGGTGTGGGGGAATGAAGTCAGTCTTCATTTTAGATGAAAACTGATTGTTTGCAAAAGGCTTGCAAGATCTGATTAAGCATGTTTTACTTTATTTTTTGCTTCTAATCTCATTCATACCTTCTCTTTATTTAGGGGTTTCTTTAGGCCTCTATCATAAAGGTTTTTTTTTTCTTCTTTATGGTACTTGAATAGGTGATGGATCACGTTGACGTCATATGTACAAGGATATAAATGTACAGACGGAACCTGAAAATACGTTCTTTCCAAGAAAAATCTACCAAAGGTAAAAAAATGTATTCTTTGTTTGTGACTGTGCAATATTAAATATACTGAGGGCATTGCTGGTTGTGTAGTATATACAAGGGCATAATTTTGGTTTGGGTTGAAGTGTGAACTGTTTTAGCGGGGTCCTGGGGCATGCTCCCTAATGAGGTTTATTTATTTGTTTGTTTGTTTGTTTTTGCAAATCAAAAAACATAGAATCACTGTGCTCAACCTGTTTTTGGGTGCATATCCGTGTAAATATCAATGCTTGCAAATAAAAAAACAAAAGATCTGCACTCATTTGTGTCATCTTAATATTTTTTTTTTTTTTTGATTTGTTGCATAATAAAAAAAAATTGAATAATTTATCAATAAGACACAAGCAAGTGCGGATCTTTAGTTTTTTCTTTTGAAAGCATTTATTTATTTTTGCAAAAATGGTCTTTTAAGGTATCATCCACACATGCAAAGTTGGTACATAACTGCAATAAAATTACAGCCTAGTTAACAATAACTTGCTTACATAGGATATTTGATTACTTTTATATTGAAACTTTATAAGGCTGTTTCTCAATATGCGTTCTTAAGCGATCTTGGGTCCTTGTGTTCTTGCTCTACGTATGTCATCATCAACCGTCGAAGTTCAATTCCAATACTCAAGAACAGAGGACGCATGAAAGTACCTGGATGTGTTCTTGATATCGAGGATGCATCGAATGCAAACTTGAAAGACTCAAACCGTTAAAAATCCCAGAAGACGCTGCGGGCGGTCGACATACGGAAGCCTGCAAGCTTTAAAGTTCACGTTCTCACTTATGAGATTCCTGCTACAAGCTCGCATATACATGACGGCTCGTGAAAGTAAACGTAACCGCAGCCCACTGACACACAAAACGCATCCAAAACGGGAAAGAGCTTTGTGATTGACTGTAAATAGCTTTGACACAAAATCTGAGTTATATATTTAAAGACTGCCGAAAGCTGCAGAAAAACGAAGCAAAATCGCTGCAATTCACAGAAACAACTAGGGCCGTATTCACAAAACATCTTAAGGCTAAAAGTAACTCCTAACTTGCCGATTTAGGAGAAAATCTTAAAAATAATAGGCGTATCAGTCCTAATTTTAGGACTCCTAAATTTTTGCTCTAATTTGCTCGCTAAAACTAGCTCCTAAATCTATGAAACGTTAGGAGTAGTCAAGAGGACTCCCAAGTCACTAAGACAAAATCAAAAACAGTCCTTAAATGATTGTTGCTGCCAATCCGCCTCAGCAATCCACCCAAACCGTGTTGTAGTACTCGAGACTCGGACTCGGTCTTGGACTAGGTCTCGAGACCATATTGTAACGGTCTTGGTCTTATCATGGACTTGTGTGCATATTGACTCAGAATTGACTCATACTCTAACATATTAGGACTCATTCCCGAGACCACTCGAGTCCCATTCAAAATATTTCATGACTATTACTGTATGTTAATGTTTGGGGAGGCAAATAGCAATGATAATATTGTGGTCAATAAAACAAAATGCATTTGAATTATAATTAACATGACAATGTGTACAATAGTAACAAATGGCTTTCTATTATTTTTACATATCCGTCAGTGTGAGGCGTTGCCATAACGCATTGCTATGGGTTGCGTGCGTGTGGGACTGACTGATTTTCCACAGTTTGTTCAAAACCTAGGCTCTCGAGCCATATATGGTTCTTTCTCTGAGTGCATGGCTTGATGGAAGAAAAAATAAACCAAACAATTTTTTAAACTTTTAAACTTTTTTCCCATCAATAATCAAAGCTAGTGTGTCGATTTAATTAAAAACCTATTTATTATATATTTTAAAGATGCCCTGTGGTGAAAATCAAGTTTTTAATGTTGTTTATATGTCTATGTAGTGTTTTTAATATGCTTTAAGACAAACCATGTGCAAATTCATAAGTCAGCACCATTGCTGAGTATTTTATGTTTGAAACTGCAGTAAACCAAAGACAGTCTAAAACCCGCGGTTTGAAATCGTGGGTGTTTGTGACGTCACAGACTACCTTGTAACCAATCACAACAACGTGCATAGGCTTTAGCATATCATTAACTATGACTGCTTCAGAGCAGTCTGGAGAGAAGCCAGGTTATCACGGTATATTTTCTGTTAATATGAAAAATTGTGTAGATTTAGTAATATAGTGAGTCTATTACGATGTTATGATAAACTATATGCCTTTCTCCACTGACATTCTGAGTTGTTCAAAGCGTTTGTAAGGATACTGATAGTTAGAAGGCAGCTGTCTGACTGTCTGAGATGAAGAAGGGGAACTGTGTGTAACATTAGCAACACATTATTAGCTGTTTGATAAAGTAGTCAAGCAAAAGGCTAATCATATTAATTCATATTAATTAATGACAGAACCGTCGCGAGGGCTGTGCCAAGTGTGCGAGCGCATTGGGGCTCGCGCAAAAGTGACTGACTTGAAGTAAAGCCAATGTTTTTGTCCTTAGAAATATTTTAATACTATAAAACATACAGTGGGTACGGAAAGTATTCAGACCCCCTTAAATTTTTCACTCTTTGTTATATTGCAGCCATTTGCTAAAATAATTTAAGTTCATTTTTTTCCCTCATTAATGTACACACAGCACCCCATATTGACAGAAAAACACAGAATTGTTGACATTTTTGCAGATTTATTAAAAAAGAAAAACTGAAATATCACATGGTCCTAAGTATTCAGACCCTTTGCTCAGTATTTAGTAGAAGCACCCTTTTGATCTAATACAGCCATGAGTCTTTTTGGGAAAGATGCAACAAGTTTTTCACACCTGGATTTGGGGATCCTCTGCCATTCCTCCTTGCAGATCCTCTCCAGTTCTGTCAGGTTGGATGGTAAACGTTGGTGGACAGCCATTTTTAGGTCTCTCCAGAGATGCTCAATTGGGTTTAAGTCTGGTTTTCTCCACACATACCGCTTAGAATTAAGGCCAAAAAGTTCTATCTTGGTCTCATCAGACCAGAGAATCTTATTTCTCAGCATCTTGGAGTCCTTCAGGTGTTTTTTAGCAAACTCCATGCAGGCTTTCATGTGTCTTGCACTGAGGAGAGGCTTCCGTCAGGCCACTCTGCCATAAAGCCCCGACTGGTGGAGGGCTGCAGTGATGGTTGACTTTCTACAACTTTCTCCCATCTCCCGACTGCATCTCTGGAGCTCAGCCACAGTGATCTTTGGGTTCTTCTTTACCTCTCTCACCAAGGCTCTTCTCCCCTGATAGCTCAGTTTGGCCGGACAGCCAGCTCTAGGAAGGGTTCTGGTCGTCCCAAACGTCTTCCATTTAAGGATTATGGAGGCCACTGTGCTCTTACAAACCTTAAGTGCAGCAGAAATTTTTTTGTAACCTTGGCCAGATCTGTGCCTTGCCACAATTCTGTCTCTGAGCTCTTCAGGCAGTTCCTTTGACCTCATGATTCTCATTTGCTCTGACATGCACTGTGAGCTGTAAGGTCTTATATAGACAGGTGTGTGGCTTTCCTAATCAAGTCCAATCAGTATAATCAAACACAGCTGGACTCAAATGAAGGTATAGAACCATTTCAAGGATGATCAGAAGAAATGGACAGCACCTGAGTTAAATATATGAGTGTCACAGCAAAGGGTCTGAATACTTAGGACCATGTGATATTTCAGTTTTTCTTTTTTTAATAAATCTGCAAAAATGTCAACAATTCTGTGTTTTTCTGTCAATATGGGGTGCTGTGTGTACATTAATGAGGAAAAAAAATGAACTTAAATGATTTTAGCAAATGGCTGCAATATAACAAAGAGTGAAAAATTTAAGGGGGTCTGAATACTTTCCGTACCCACTGTAGCTAAAACAATATTGCTCTGAGCGTGTGCGTGTGACCCAAAACCAAGGAGCCCCAACTAAGTATTGAGTGCTGTACATGCTCATACTTTTCAGTTGGCCAAGATTTCTAAAAATCCTTTCTTTGTATTGGTCTTAAGTAATATTCTAATTTTCTGAGATACTGAATTTGGGATTTTCCTTAGTTGTCAGTTATAATCATCAAAATTAAAAGAAATTGAAATAAAATATATTAGAAAATATATAGAAAATGAATATAATATACAAGTTTCACTTTTTGAATGGAATTAGTGAAATAAATCAACTTTTTGATGATATTCTAATTATATGACCAGCACCTGTATTACCATTTTTGATAATTATTATCTTATGTGGCATTATGAAATAAGTGTCTTATGCTCATTAAGCCTGCATTTTTCTAATCTCAAAAACAGCAATATATTTAAAAAATAATAATAATATACTTTAAAATATAATTTATTTCTGTGATGCAAAGCTGAATTCTCAGCATCATTACTCCAGTCTTCAGTGTCACATGATCCTTCAGCAATCATTCTAATATGCTGATTAATTTTTAAAGTTGAAAAGTAGAAACAGTTGTGCTGCTTAATATTTTTTATAACCTGCTGTGATCCCTTTTTTCAGGATTCTTTGATTTAAAAAATGTTAAAAATAACAAATTCTAACAAATTACCTTTACACCACCTTCTATGTGGCCATTTTACCCTTAACTGATAATATATTTTTTAAACCAATATCACTCTAAATAAATTACAGTTTACATGCCATGGTATATTTGATGAGTATGGTGCCAATTTTATTGTTTCCACCAAACATTTACATATTCTTGAAGATTTCTTTAGGTCTTGTCTCAGACTCAACCTTATGTGAACTTGAACTTGTCTTGGACTCCAACCTCTCTGGTCTCCGTCTCGACTCGGACTCGAACGAGCTGGTCTCGACTACAACACTGCACCCAAAGACACTGAACATCAGGGGCACCGCTAGCAATTTTGGGCCCTATGAAAGAATATGAGGTTGGGGCCCCTACTGCACCCATTCCGCAAACATACAAGTCAACCTAGCTATCCAAAATCTTTGTCTGCAATTTAATAATAATGACTTTTGCTATTGCTTTTGACCACTAGGTATCAGTATTTAGTCAGAGACCTACCATGGCTGTAGCTAGCAGATGATTTATTATGCAAATGTAAATGTAATAGAAAAATACAGTACAGTAATCAAATATTCATATTCATACATTCTTAAACAAAACCAATTGTTTAGTCAAAAATTCAAGAAGGTCCATATTTTAAAGCTCCTTCTAACTTGTACTGGGCCTTAAAATAACAGTTCTTGTAATTGTTAACTATAGCATTTGTTACAGTAAGGATATACTTACAGGTAATACCATTTTTTCTTTCTTTTTATAGCATTGTTATGAAAAATAGCAATACAGTTAGAAACTATAGCTAACATGCCACAGTTGTAATATACAGTGGGTACGGAAAGTATTCAGACCCCCTTAAATTTTTCACTCTTTGTTATATTGCAGCCATTTGCTAAAATCATTTAAGTTCATTTTTTTTCCTCATTAATGTACACACAGCACCCCATATTGACAGAAAAACACAGAATTGTTGACATTTTTGCAGATTTATTAAAAAAGAAAAACTGAAATATCACATGGTCCTAAGTATTCATACCCTTTGCTCAGTATTTAGTAGAAGCACCCTTTTGATCTAATACAGCCATGAGTCTTTTTGGGAAAGATGCAACAAGTTTTTCACACCTGGATTTGGGGATCCTCTGCCATTCCTCCTTGCAGATCCTCTCCAGTTCTTTCAGGTTGGATGGTAAATGTTGGTGGACAGCCATTTTTAGGTCTCTCCAGAGATGCTCAATTGGGTTTAAGTCAGGGCTCTGGCTGGGCCATTCAAGAACAGTCACGGAGTTGTTGTGAAGCCACTCCTTCGTTATTTTAGCTGTGTGCTTAGGGTCATTGTCTTGTTGGAAGGTAAACCTTCGGCCCAGTCTGAGGTCCTGAGCACTCTGGAGAAGGTTTTCGTCCAGGATATCCCTGTACTTGGCTGCATTCATCTTTCCCTCGATTGCAACCAGTCGTCCTGTCCCTGCAGCTGAAAAACACTCCCACAGCATGATGCTGCCACCACCATGCTTCACTGTTGGGACTGTATTGGACAGGTGATGAGCAGTGCCTGGTTTTCTCCACACATACCGCTTAGAATTAAGGCCAAAAAGTTCTATCTTGGTCTCATCAGACCAGAGAATCTTATTTCTCACCATCTTGGAGTCCTTCAGGTGTTTGTTTTAGCAAAATCCATGCAGGCTTTCATGTGTCTTGCACTGAGGAGAGGCTTCCGTCGGGCCACTCTGCCATAAAGCCCCGACTGGTGGAGGGCTGCAGTGATTGTTGACTTTCTACAACTTTCTCCCATCTCCCGACTGCATCTCTGGAGCTCAGCCACAGTGATCTTTGGGTTCTTCTTTACCTCTCTCACCAAGGCTCTTCTCCCCCGATAGCTCAGTTTGGCCGGACGGCCAGCTCTAGGAAGGGTTCTGGTCATCCCAAACATCTTTCATTTAAGGATTATGGAGGCCACTGTGCTCTTAGGAACCTTAAGTGCAGCAGAAATTTTTTTTGTAACCTTGGCCAGATCTGTGCCTTGCCACAATTCTGTCTCTGAGCTCTTCAGGCAGTTCCTTTGACCTCATGATTCTCATTTGCTCTGACATGCACTGTGAGCTGTAAGGTCTTATATAGACAGGTGTGTGGCTTTCCTAATCAAGTCCAATCAGTATAATCAAACACAGCTGGACTCAAATGAAGGTATAGAACCATCTCAAGGATGATCAGTAGAAATGGATAGCACCTGAGTTAAATATATGAGTGTCACAGCAAAGGGTCTGAATACTTAGGACCATGTGATATTTCAGTTTTTTCTTTTTTTAATAAATCTGCAACAATGTCAACACTTCTGTGTTTTTCTGTCAATATGGGGTGCTGTGTGTACATTAATGAGGAAAAAAAATGAACTTAAATGATTTTAGCAAATGGCTGCAATATAACAAAGAGTCAAAAATTTAAGGGGGTCTGAATACTTTCCGTACCCACTGTAAATCTTTAGTGAAAATATCTATTATAAATTCTACAACTAGTCAAAATTTGCCACAATAAATACAATAGAACGTGATCAATTCTAGTAAATGTGATTATCATGAGTTTAAAAACTTGCAGGATGATGTTTTCCCCTCTTTTCATCAGTCATTTTAGTGGCTGTTTTAGATCATGTTCGACTTTCTCCGTAGCGTTTTACTAGTACATTCTCAATAGAATTCAAATGGGTCGCACGTTTTATCATCAGCGTCACATGGGTACGGCTCGTGCAAATCTTAACACTTTTGGTGCACTCTGGTGAACGCGCCTAAGGTGATTTGCGCGCCACTCATGCGAAATTAAACAATTGGGCTTCAGTCACAGTCATATAGCGCAGACAACTGATCCGTTCGGTTTATAAAAGCAATGTATACAATTAATTAATAATCTTATGATTCTACGTTTCGGTGTGGGCGCTCAGAGTACCGGCACAGGTGAGAAGTGCCGGTGCGCGAGAAGTACCCACTTCGAGCACTGACTGTTACTACTAATAAAACCGATCTCTGGACAACATGACGATATATATAACATTGATACAAGTGATTACTCAGATTGTAGTTATATAAAATATTGACAGGCAGATTTGCTTTATGTATTTCCCCGGCATAAAAATCAGACACATATAAATGTCAGGGAACACGATTCCTGGCTGCATGTCAGTATCCATGGATTAGGTTTCTTTGACAAGTTGTAAGGAACACTTTCTAGCCCAACCTTTAGTGTTTGTTTTACTCACGTTTTCTTAGTTTCCCCTATTAAATCCAGTCATGCAGCAGGTTGTTTTACCACTATAGGCCCTTTTCACATGACGTCACACAACTGCCGTTTGGACTCGAAGCAGTGGATCCTCACTTTAAAGCGTTTGATCATAACTTTATGTTAGAGACCTTAAATTTGTTTGGTTTTGGAGAATATTTTAAAAAAAGCCATTCAAACACTATACAATGGCTAACCGCTCAATTAAATTATCATATGGAACGTCATCCAGGTTTAAAATCAGTAGAGGTATACGTTAGGGCTGCCCCATTTATCCGTTTCTTTTCTTACTTGTAACACAAACCATGCCATATTTGTTCAATAGCAGGTTTAAATAGGTCAGACTGTATAAGCTGATGGTCTGTTTCTAGCTTTCCTCAATGGGGTGTCGGTTAGAACACACTGAACCGGATTATTTCCATGAAAAAGGGGGTTTAATGTTGACAGTTTGGGTGGTACACAACACAGCAGTACACAGGCTTTGCAGGCTTTTGTGTGTATAAATTTGGGTGTGGTCTACAAAGGAAAGAAAGATATATTAACAAATATGTTTTAAATATTATTACACAACATTACTTCAATTAATAGCCAAATCTCTCAAATAAAGAAATTCTCAAGTTATATCTAGAATGAAATAAAGAAATCAACATACAAGCAATACATTCTTATACAACACTGCCCCCCAGTGGTCAAAAACGGAAAAACACTCAAAACGAAACTAATCGTGAAGATTTAAATGAGCTGCATGTAATCAGAAACATCGCGTACATAAACTATAAATAGCAGATATATCAGCGACAAATGTAATGATAATACATCCATACATACATATCAAACACTGATTATATATCTTACAGATGGCAAGTAATATTGAACATAATCAACACATTCACGGGCACTCGACAGCACACGATAGTAGCTTCAATACTGATCAATACTCGTTAGTCAGAAACAGGATAACATTGTACTAATGCTGCACCGACTCCTTAACTAATATTTATTAACTATTGATTAAGCAGGCAACTTACGCACAGGTTGCATACACACAGCCCCCTCGCACCTTCTGCTGCATCACTGAATTCACTAAATAGGAAGCTGAATTCTTTCAAAATAGACAACTGGTGCTGCCATCCCTATGAAAATATATGACTACAGGAAGGACGGACCTTTGATGAAAAAAAAAAAAAAACAAAACAAAAAAACTGTACGGGACCAATAAAAAAACGGCTACTAGTGGCAGGACAGGTGATGTGCAAGTTGGAAAGCAAAGACGGCACAATCTCTCAACCTGTTTTTGTAATTGATTCACTTTCCAGACCCTTATTGGGCCTGCCAGCTATTGAGGCATTACAACTTGTTGAACAGATTGATGCAGTAGAATCAACAGAGGAAAGGTTAAAAAAGAAATTTCCAAAACTATGATCTGCAGGCAGCTGATGGAGCGTTGTAAGATGGGGTGGCCAAGACATGCAACAGAAGTTGCATACTCCTATGCACCCCTTTCAGATCATAAAATGATTGTTTTGACACTTTCTGGCTGTAAAATGAAGAGGATATTGGAAGTTAGATAATAATCTTCTTAGTAATGAGAGATTTGTTAATCAGGTTCGAGAATTAGCACAACAGATTTTTGGAAATAAACAAATAACTTGTATTAAGAAATGGGAGTTATTCAAGTTCAAAGTTAGACAGTCAGCTATTCACTTTAGTAAACAAGTTAAAAATAATAGCTTAAACAGGAAAAAGACATGAAAGAATTAGACATTTATTTGAAAAAAGATAACCTTACAGAGGATGAAAAAGTTAAACTGGAGACTATTAAATCTCAGATTGATCAAATATGTATTGATATAGCAAAAGGCGAATTTGTTCGTTCAAGAGCTAAGTGGTTAGAAAAAGGAGAAAAAAACACTAGCTATTTTTATTTCGCTAGAAAAACGAAACTATAAAAGACAAATGATTTCCTCTCTCAAAATTGATGATGTAACTACTTCAAATCCAAAATTAATTTCAAATTATGTAGAATCTTTTTACTCTCAGTTATACAAATCTGTATTTCAAATAGATAAATGTTCTAACTATTTTGAGTCAGTTAAATTATTTGTACCACCTATGTCAGCTCAATTTAGAGACCTTTGTGATGAAGAACTAAGAAAACACGAGTTAGTTACAGCTATCCGTTCAATTAAAAAAAATAAGTCGCCAGGTACAAATGGTCCTTCAGTGGAGTTTTGTCTTTGTTTCTTGGATATAATTGAAATCCCTTTATTTGAGATGTTTAAGGAATGTGTTGAAACGAATGAATTATCAACTTTTATGAAACAAGGATTAATAAACCTACTTCCTAAACCTGATAAAGATCATTTGATTTTAGACAACTAGCGTCCTATAACATTATTGAATGTTGATTTTAAAGTATCTCATATTTATGAAAAATGCTTAAAAAAAAGGTCTAATGGAAATCATTAGTGAGTGTCAAAAGGGATTTATGGCTGGTCGACATTAGACTTTTGTTGGATTTGTTAGATTATTCAGATTTCAGATCAGAGGCTTTAATGGTCTTTCTAGATTTCCACAAAGCTTTTGATACAATCGAGCATCAATTTATGTTTAGGACTTTAAAGTTTTTTGGTTTTGGGGAGAGATTTATTTCTATTATTGAAATGTTTCATAAAGGCATTAATAGCTCCATTAATTTATATCCAAATACTTTTCCCAATAAGATTTCCCATTTGTGGAGGAGTGCGCCAAGGTTGTCCTATATCCCCTTTTTTTATTTCTTTTAGTAGTAGAGTTTCTTTCCATTAAAATCCTGAACTCTCCAACTGTTTAAGGAATTACCATCTTTAATAAAGAAATTAGATTATCTCAACAGTTGCCCGCAGCTTTGCAGTTAGTAAAAGCATTCTCTGGTCCTTCTGGATTAAAGCTAAATGTAAAGAAATGTGAAATAATATGGATCAAAAAAAAAAAAAAAAAAAAAAACTTTTGTGCAATATCCCAATGAAAAATAAGATAAAATATTTGGGAATAGTTAATTACAAAGGATCTAACTGAGAGACAAGAATTGAATTTTCCCCCTAAATGAAAAAAGGCTCAAAGTATATACAATAATTGGCTTCAAAGAGATTTGACTATTATTGGCAGAGTTCATTTGACCAAAGTAGAAGGAGTGTCTAGATTTATTTATCCAGCATTATCTCTTTTTGTTCAAGATTCTACTTGTAAAAAAATGTATGATTTGTTTACACAATTTATTTGGAAGAATAAACATCATCATTTAAAAAAAGGAAATTCTTCAAGGGCCAAGAAATGAAGGTGGATTTTTTTATTTATTTTTTTATTTAAGTTATACCTTTAAAGTAAAATGGCTTAGAAATTGCCTACTTAAATCAGACTCAATTTGGTTTTTTATACCATATACAGGTGCTGGTCATATAATTAGAATATCATCAAAAGGTTGATTTATTTCACTAATTCCATTCAAAAAGTGAAACTTGTATATTATATTTGTTCATTACACAGACTGATATATTTAAAATGTTTATTTCTTTTAATTTTGATGATTATAACTGACAACTAAGGAAAATCCCAAATTCAGTATCTCAGAAAATTAGAATATTACTTAAGACCAATACAAAGAAAGGATTTTTAGAAATCTTGGCCAACTGAAAAGTATGAGCATGTACAGCACTCAATACTTAGTTGGGGCTCCTTTTGCCTGAATTACTGCAGCAATGCGGCGTGGCATGGAGTCGATCAGTCTGTGGCACTGCTCAGGTGTTATAAGAGCCCAGGTTGCGCTGATAGTGGCCTTCAGCTCTTCTGCATTGTTGGGTCTGGCATATTGCATCTTCCTCTTCACAATACCCCATAGATTTTCTATGGGGTTAAGGTCAGGCGAGTTTGCTGGCCAATTAAGAACAGGGATAGCATGGTCCTTAAACCAGGTTTTCCTGTTGGAAAATGAAATCTGCATCTCCATAAAGTTGATCAGCAGCAGGAAGCATGAAGTGCTCTAAAACTTACTGGTATACGGCTGCGTTGACCTTGGACCTCAGAAAACACAGTAGACCAACACCAGCAGATGACATGGCACCCCAAACCATCACTGACTGTGGAAACTTTACACTGGACCTCAGGCAACGTGGATTGTGTGCCTCTCCTCTCTTCCTCCAGACTCTGGGACCCTGATTTCCAAAGAAAATGCAAAATTTACTTTTTATCAGAGAACATAACTTTGGACCACTCAGCAGCAGTCCAGTCCTTTTTGTCTTTAGCCCAGGTGAGACGCTTCTGACGCTGTCTGTTGTTCAAGAGTGGCTTGACACAAGGAATGTGACAGCTGAAACCCATTTCTTGCATACGTCTGTGCGTAGTGGTTCTTGAAGCACTGACTCCAGCTGCAGTCCACTCTTTGTGAATCTCCCCCACATTTTTGAATGGGTTTTGTTTCACAATCCTCTCCAGGGTGCAGTTATCCCTATTGCTTGTACACTTTTTTCTACCACATCTTTTCCTTCCCTTCGCCTCTCTATTAATGTGCTTTGACACAGAGCTCTGTGAACAGCCAGCCTCTTTTGCATTGACCTTTTGTGTCTTGCCCTCCTTGTGCAAGGTGTCAATGGTTGTCTTTTGGACAACTGTCAAGTCAGCAGTCGTCCCCATGATTGTGTAGCCTACAGAACTAGACTGAGAGACCATTTAAAGGCCTTTGCATGTGTTTTGAGTTAATTAGCTGATTAGAGTGTGGCACCAGGTGTCTTCAATATTGAACCTTTTCACAATATTCTAATTTTCTGAGATACTGAATTTGGGATTTTCCGTAGTTGTCAGTTATAATCATCAAAATTAAAATAAATAAACATTTGAAATATATCAGTCTGTGTGTAATGAATGAATATAATATACAAGTTTCACGTTTTGAATGGAATTAGTGAAATAAATCAACTTTTTGATGATATTCTAATTATATGACCAGCACCTGTAATATTTTTTAAGAAGTTGGAGGATTGCGTTTCTTGTTATTGTGTGATTACTCTGTTAATAAATTACCTGTGGTATTATCCAATTTCTATCAACAAGCTCTTAAGGCTTGGAAGTTATGCTATGTACACAACTTTTCCCCACATAAAGTAATCCTGTGGAATAATGCTTATATTACAGTTAACCAGAAATCTCTTTATTTACAAAGCTGGATGGATAAAGGTATTTATTTTTTATCTGACATTTTAGACCAATCAGCCCATTTGCTTTCTTATGAAAATTTCATGAACAAATGGTTATTTCCTATTAAATATAAAGAATATAATTCTGTAATAAGAGCCATTCCAACAGGTCTACTGATGTTGATGAGAAGCCATATGTTATCATATATCTGTCGATCTGAACCTGTACTTTATTTTAATGGGGTTGACATTAATAGTAAAAAGTGTACAAATAAATTTATTAGACAATTATTTTGTAAAAATAGATCCCTAAAGCCTAGAGGGAAATTTTTCTGGAATGTTAGCTTCACAGATATTATGTGGAAAAAAGCTTGGTTGCTCCCTTTTTGATTTTGAATTTACAACAAACTTAGGGAATTACATTTGAAAATCCTTCACAACATTTATGTTAGTAAATATACTCAAAATATATGGATATTGTTGGAAACTGCTCATTTTGTTTAGATCAGCCAGAAAAATTGGTACATCTTTTTTATTAATGTTACCATGCAAAAACATTTTAGGCAGACTTATCCTTGTATGTCCAAGAGAAAACAAATTATAGTTGTGATTTGACTTCGAAAGATGTTTTATTTTACTTTGAATCAAAAAGTATATCTGTTAACTTTATGCTGAATCTTATGATTTTATTTGGTAAATTCCATATTCATAAAAGTAAAAGAAATAATTCTATGGTTTATGGTTGATTTTCATTCATATATGGAGTAAAAAATGTAAAGATATAATCATATTTGCTAAAGAACTAGACTTAATTAAAAAATGATCTTATATATGCTGTCTTTTGGAATATTGACATTTAGTTGTTGTCTTTTCTGTATTCTTGTCAATCTGTACTTTTGTATATCTATAAGGTAAACCCGTTTATTTTTTTATTTATTTTTTCAGTATTTGAATGTCTTGCTATAATTGTATATGTTTTGTTTGTTGTAGTTTGTAATAAAATAAATATCGCTTCGCGATAGGAATGGCTCGCGGCCACTTTTGGAGCGCGCTGGTGAATGCTTGCAGAGTATACATTGATTCATATTGAATTTTTATTCACAATTGTGTAGGCTATATGAAGACATATAATTGGCAAAAGTATGGGGATTTAATTAGACATACACTGAATTATTACTTAATCGCTTGCCTATACGTTTTCGGACACAGCCTTAAAATGGGTGAGATCCAAATGATGTAGTGTTTTGAGGGGACCAGGCCACTACTTTCACTTTCAATCTTTAATGTCATCAAGAAGAAATTTTGCGTAGGCAGAAGTGCACACAATTAACCACCACCCAGAAGGAGATGCTCTGTGTTTAGTTAGCACAGGTGTTCAGTGCTAATTTAGAGACAGATAACAAGCTATTGACTGAAGATGACTTATCTGGATGACTTAAAGGATTAGTTCACTTTCACTAGCATTAGATCCCACCCTCCCTTCAGAGCGCTCTCCAAAGCCACGCCGCCTCCAAAACACATGAACGCGAGCAGATTCAGCAAAATGTCATAAGAGACGGCATTAAATTACCTCACATAATCAAAGCACATAATATTACAATAATAATGAACGCAAAAAAACTTACAGAGCTCTTACTTGTACCACCTGACTGCTGCAGAGTTCAACCAGAATAACAAAAAGTGTTTATGAAAAAATTGTCTACCCAACCTTTAATCTGCATGTTTGAGACATTATTCCACTTACCAGGGTTATTATTAAAGAGTCAGGAAGTATAAAAGTATTGCATACTTCATAAAAATTGATCACTTTTGTAAGAAATGGATTGATTCACATTATGAATTTTCCCACAGTTGTTGTGAATGTGAACAGTCATGGTTTCACTGGCTGTAGTGGCTGTATTTCTTCTCCAGGGGGCTCTCTTTCAGCCCCCTCAGGCTGAAGCATTCAAAATCTTCCCTGCTGATGATTCCCTCACCCATCAACAAATCACTGAGGCAGCTTTCCTTCGCAAGATGGCAGAAGTGTGTCGTGACGCAGCCGCTGCCCAGGGGCGAGAATTTACACTGTCTGTAAGAAAAGAACATGGGCGTGAACCAATTTGAGAACTAAAAATGCTGTTTACCAATTAGATATTTTTTTTTAGATATTTTAGGTTGGTTTTTATTGTACAACTGGACTTATCTTTGTATTAATATTTCATATATTTCTGAATTTCTGTATCTGCGTTAATTCAAGGACATCCACTGTAACTGCATTAAAGTAAATGTGTTTTTTGTTTCTTTATACAAACTGTGGCATGAGTCAACATTTTTGAAATCTACACCAAATCACGAATGTTATTGATAGAGTCTGAAACAGTCCTGCAACCTTATCACACTTTAATGCCATAGAACCAAAGAAAACAAAATTAGTCAGAATATGCATCTGATTTTAAAACAGAGAAAGACAAGATGGTGTTTTAATAAAATAAAATCATAATTATAAAAAAAAAAATTATTTACAGGTTACAGGTAGTCATACAAAGAGAAACAAGTCCAGTTGTAAACCAGTTAACTCTTCTTGATATTTAATTATGATGAACAGGTAATCCTCTTCTGTGCAAGACCAGATTTATTAATTAATATGAATATTTATTATACATTTAGTGGCAGTTATACAAGGTTTCAAATGTCATAAATACTGATTATGTGTTGCTGGGTCTATGCTTACATTTTTTCCCTGTCACCTCCAGATCAACAACAAACTGACTCCAACTGCAGTCCAGAGAGCCTGCTCAGATTCTTCCTTGTTACAAATATCCACTTTCAGTCTGGCTATTGCTCATACTTCCCTTAGCAATGCAGCTGTTGATAAAAAGCAGTTCAGTACTGCTCATCATTTTGATAATGAAGATTTCAAAAACGGACGTGACCTCATCACTCAGGGAATTGCTGCAGTGAAAGTCAACATGAAGCAGGGGAGATATTTGTCTGCCCGCTCCAGTCTGGGGGCTGTATGTCATACTTTACAGGTATACTAGTCCATACTAGTCTGTATACTGTACTAGACTGTAAACTGAAACTTTTTTCAAACACTGTTAAGAACAATTTAGCAAATGGTGTTTTTGTGTGCAGGATTTCTATAGCCACAGTAACTGGGTGGAACTGGGAAGCACTGCTCCTTTTAAAACTCTGATCAGACCTGAGATTCCTCTCAACAATCTAGCAGGTGCTGTGTACTGCATAGACATTTCTGAAGTAGTTTTTTTGTATTCATTAATTCATTAATAAATTCCCCAATCAGCTGTATCATATGACCTGTACATTTTTCCACCCATGTCAAGTAACCAGTTTTGCCAATGTTGTCTCATTCACACACACACACACACACACACACACACACACACACACACACACACACACACACACACACACACACACACACACACACACACACACACACACACACACACACACACACACACACACACACACACATGTTTCTGGATGGATGTCTAGGTCCCAATACAAAGACATGCAAAAGCTGTGTTGGAAAAGACTGCAGTGACAACATTCTCCAAGAGGTTCTGCAGCAGAAGATATTAACTTCAGGATATTTCAGCCTTTTACTCTCAACCAAACCTGCAGGTAGGGAAGCTTAACATCTCATGCATTATATAGCATTATAGGTTTATGTGCTTATTAGGCTTTTTAGACCAAAGTCAGACAGCTCCTGAACTTGAACATGTATTACTTCAGCTGAATCTCCTAGGATGAAGCTGTAAATTGCAGCACTAGTAGTTATGAAAAGCACTGTTTGTATTACTGTAAGAGTAGGAAAAGTGGAAAAGGTAGTAGTCATTTTCTGGTCATTATCCATTAAGTTTACAGACATTTCCTTTAAACATTAAACACAACACAATGCAATGCATAATTCAAAATATGAATAAAACACCTGTGAAAAATCAATACAGTAAATTTCTTAATATTAACACATGACTAAAAGCTGTACACTCAGAAACACCTGATTTACATAAAAGTACATTGAACTCTCTCTCTCAGGCAAATGTAGCCATGGCGGCCTTTTTGACTGGACCAGTTTAAGAGACCCCACCGGAGGCATCAATAAGGATGACATCAGCTCAAGTCATGGCTTCCTTCACCAGCGTGCTGCTGACATGGCCATCAATGCTACTGTGGAACTGCTAGAAGTCATCCGAGCAGACACAGGCAATGTAGCCTTTCTTCGGTATGAGACTCTTAACTTACTTTAGTAGGAAGAAACCTTTTGTGCTACTAAAGTACCATAAGTAATTCATATTTATGCACTGTAGTCCAAGTTTTTTGAAGCTATGCAATTTTTGAAGCTATGGAACAGGCCGAAAATTACATTAGGTCAACATTCATCTTTGTCCATTTCATCTGCTTTCTCATTCAGATTGATGGGCCTCAGTCAGATCTCAGTTCTGGCTTTTGTGTTTGACACCACGGGTAATTTGTCTAATTACATCACAGAGGCCAAGAGAGTGACCTTCAGTATCATAGACAGCAGGAGAGGAACATCAGAGGAACCTTCAGAATATGTTCTAGTCCCATTTAATGACCAGGGTAGGCCCATTGTGCTTAAAATGAAACATTAATATCAAATTGTATTTATTTTTTGGTCTCACTTTATATTCGGTGTCTTTAACTACTATGTACTTTCGTCAAAAAAAATATTCATCTTGAATTGCATTGTATTGCATATTCATTTTGTATTCATTTTGTACTGCAAGACACTTTTGCTGCTATTGAGGTGGAATACAGGTAAGGTTAGTGACAGGTTTGGTGATATGGGTAGGTTTAAGGGTGGGTTAAGGTGTAAGGAAATGGTCAACATTGTAATAATAGATGTAGTTAAAGAAATTAATTACAGATATAATTACATGCAGGTATTTTAAAATATATATATAAGTACAGTGTAAAACATGTACACAATAAATGCATTGTATCAAATGATTAATTTAAATATTAGTACATAGTAATTAAAGACACTAAATACAAAGTGGGTCCAAGTTTTTATATGAACATTTAGATATGGATAAAATATCTTGTTTCATAGTTTATAGAAAACCATCTCTGTGCTGATGCTTTAAAGAAACCAGCTTTTACTTGCTTAACCTGTTCTGTATCTGATATGTAGACTTTGGATTCAGAAAGTATTCAGAGCCTTTTAAAATGCTAAAATGCAGTCACAGTTTGTTGAAAATGCACTGTGCATTTTGTTATTGTAGTGATGTGTTTGTGTTTTTCACAGGTTTTGGACCTCTGTTCAAAACTGAAAATGCAGATACATTTAAAGAGCGAATCAATTCCCTTTCATCATCTGATGGTTTAAATCCAGGGATGTGCCTGTCAGCATTGCTGGTGTGTGTGTGTGTGTGTGTGTGTGTGTTCAATGTATTTCATACAGTAGTGTAAACCTTCATTTATCATGAGAAAAGTTCACACTGAAACCAGTACACTCAAACAAATGGTGAAATATTTGTTTTTGCACAGCCTATAAGATGTTATGAAAAATTATATTTAGAGGAAATAATTGTGGTTTTGATATTCACAATAAAGCCTGACAGAAAGTCATTATAATGCTAAAAGTTCTTGTCTTTTCTGTTTCATCATTTAATGAATCTATAGTTGACACTGACACAAGCTCCTCCATCATCAGACATTTTTGTTTTCACTGATGCTTCAGTAAAGGACTCAGAACTGAAAAGCGCAGCTGAGGCCATGATACAAATTACCAAGTCAACAGTGAGTATCTGCAGAACTGCTTGATTTGTTACTTCAGTTGGGATTGGTTATGTCTTAATACTTGTTTTTTTCTTCCCACACTTCAGGTCACTTTCCTGCTGACAAACTCCATCTCGTCACGTAGTCAGCAGAATGTCTCGCTATCAAGAACAGTGTCTCAGTCAGACATACAGCTGTACAGAGACCTGGCCCATATTTCAGGTGGACAGTCCATAGAGGTCACAAATTCTACACTGTCTCAGGCCGCTGTAGTCATTGCGGATATAATCACCACTGGCCTGGTATGTTTCAACAATGAGAACACTTTATTAACAATACTTCTATCATTATTATATAGACATGCATTTTATAATATAAGTGTAATTTGCTTTATGCCACCAATCATATCCTAATATTTGTGCAGTGCTGTTCTTGGAGGCAACTCTTTAACATTCAAATGTGGTTAAACCTGTGTTTCTTGAAGGTGACTGTTCTTTACGTAGAGAGAAGTCCAGCCATTATAGAAAACTTTTCTTTTATGTTGGATCCATCTCTATCCAATGTGACTGTGTATGTCACCGGAGACTCTCCAGTCTTTACACTTTACAGCCCTACAGGTGAGCCAGTGAATCTATTAACAGAATGCTCACATACAATATGTGCTTGATAAACTAGTTTCATAGTTTCCTAATTCTCTCATCATTTACTCACTTTCATGCTGTCATGGATGATTTATATTTCTTTAGAAACATAAAGCAATCTTTTTAGAACAATAGTCCATCTCTAAGATTCCTAATCTCTCAGAGTTGTTGCATCAGAAACTACACAAAACAAACACAGTTTCCAACCACAGTTGATGAATCAGTGTTGCCTGAAGCTAATAATAGGTGTAGGCAGAAAAAAGTAATATTTCAAGATTTTAATTCTAAGCTGTAAGGCCCTCTCAATCGGCACAACGACGCATGTTTCTTGCATGTTTGGTCTCTTCAGTGTGGCAGAGTAGTTTAATTCCAATTAAAAACTTTTATCTGACTCCATTTTATTATGACCTAAAATTTAGGTTGGAATGCCAATTGATTATTGACCATTGATATTGATCATTGATATGATCATATATGATCATACATCTAGACATTTTACTCTTATTGTACTCATTCATTCAGTTCAACGGTTAAACATCTAATGCTCAGAAATAAAGAGTAAAAGAAGGAAGGAAAGGAAATGTAAATTAAGACAATACTGAGGTTTGATCGCCAGATGGGGATGAGAGAGAGAGTTCAAATGTTAATTTCCTTTGTTCTCTCTTCCAGTTCTTCCAGTTTCTCCAGTCTTACAAAACCATTGCTTCCAGTCAACTTTCATACATGAATTCACGCTTTACGTAAATGTCAGCATGTTGTGAGGCATAATTTAAGTGAAACTTGTGTGGGAAATTATGTTTCTTTGCGCCTCCGCATCACTTCTCATTAGGGGTGGAATGGTTCAGATTACTCACGGTTCGGTTTTTATCAAGGTTTTAAAATGACAGATCATTTTGCTAGATAAGACCCTTATTCCTTGTCTGGTATCGTTTAAAGCCCTTTGAAGCTGCACTGAAACTATAATTTTGACCTTCAACTGTTTGGAGGCCATTGAAGTCCATTATAAGGTGAATAATCCTGTAATGTTTTCATCAAAAACCTTAATTTCTTTTCGACTGAAGAAAGAAAGACATGAACATCTTGGATGACATGGGGGTGAGTAAATTATCAGGAAATTTTTATTTGAAAGTGAACTAATCATTTAACCTCTATGTGTGGTCCAGAAGCACTATGTGGCATTTTTGTACAAACATAACAGTCACCTGTTTTTCCTTCACGACCAGGTAAAATATAAATTTAGCAATCATAGCTTGAGAGCTTCAATGATAATTATGGCTGGTTCTGGCTTAGATTAGCACTCCTCTTCTCCTCTTTGAGCGTTTTGGTTCACCTTCCGTCAGATCTTTCCTTGGCTCACTGGCTTCCACCTCAGCACCGACCAGAGCGTTCCCCTGGGATGTAGCTGCCTGCAGTCAAATGGCATGGATCCACTGCGGCTGGAAGTCAGTCAGCACTCCTGTTCTCGTCACAGTGATCACCGTGGCGGGCCCCAGATACCTCGGCTCTCTGAGTCTTGTGGGCTTCAAACACTTTATCAGCACCTGTTGTCCTGGAATGAAAGGATGAGTTGGCTTTTCTGCAGAAAAAGAAAGAGAGAGAGACACATCACCATTGATGAGAGAGACCATTCATCATAAGTTTTAACTAGGGAATCCACATAATCCACGATGATCACCTCCGTGTCACCTGTGGAAAAATTGCCAGTGCAACCTTTGACCCATGCGGTCGGGAAAGGTCTACCCATAATGATTTCAAACGGAGACATCTTTGTTGTTGCTGGTGGTGACATTCTGATTTCGGTCAATACGGCAGGCAGCAGATCAACCCAGTTTCTGCCTGTATAAATACACGCCTCATTAAGCCGATCTTTGATAATACGATTAGTCCTCTCAACTTGCACACTCCATTCTGAATGATAGGGGATATTAAAACACTAATGCTAAGCTCTTTGGCTAGCAATTGTGTGACTTTGGAAGCGAACGGTGTTCCATTATCACTTTCTATGACCGATCGCGGTATAATGGTATAATGTCCTTAGCCAGAACTTTTACTATCATCTGTGCATTTTCTCTTCCAAATGGAAAAGCTTCAGGCCATTTAGAAAATCGGTCGACAATCACAAGCAAATATTTATTATTTCCGCAAATAGGCATGTGCGTAAAATCAATTCGCAAGTGTTGGAATGGTAGCTTGAGATGTGGTAAAGAGTCATGTTTAGTTGCCTTGTGCTTGTTTGTTTGAGCACACACCAGGCAAGCATCCAATATCAACAGAGTATTTCTTTGAACGTTTGCTATGCAGTAAGATCGATTCACCATTTGTATCACTTTCACTTTTGACACATGTGATGCACCATGATAATGTCTACATAGCATAACAATGGTAGATGCAGGTAGAGCAAGTCTACCCTGTTTGTCTCTTAAAAGTTAAGAGTTAAGAGTGTTCGTCACTCTCAAATTCACCCTGCTGACGCCCTGACACCCTGCTGACGCAACCTGTGCAAATGTACAGTAGGGCCATGAATAACAGAAGTTGGTTTCAGAGTCAAATTAGCGGTAGCTAATAATATAGCCTCATAGCCAGAGCGGTTTGTTTACCAAATCATTAACTTTTCTCAAATTCTGCGTTAAACGCCAATAACCGTTTGCTTTCTTAATTGGATTAATTGGTGTGTTATAAGGTGAATGAGTGTGCACCAGGATGCCTTGAGCCAGTAGTTTATCAATAACAGAACGAATACCCTCCAACTTTTCTTTTGAGAGGGGTATTGTTTTTGATACACAGGCCTGTCTGTTATTAGCTTGGCTACATAGGGCTGGACATCAATGAATCCTGCGTCATCCTTATGGACCACCCACAACTTGGTGTTGATGCCCCTTAATTTTCTGTTTGAGCTCAGTTGCAGACTCGTCCTCAAGGAGAGCATTTCCTGTATCAACAGTGAGAGAGTAGGCTGCAGGAAACGGAGTGGAGTTGAATACCCAATTTATGCATCAAATCTCTACCCAAAAGGCAGAATGGAAAATCAGATATAATTGCAAAAGCATGCATTTTAAACAATGATGGGATATCATTAGAAATAACCAGTAATGTTGGTGTCTTTTTGCATTTTACAGGTACACCGTTGATTCCCACAGAGTTGACAAGTTTTCCTGTAATGGAGCCCTCATAAACAAGAGAAGACAAAAATGAGATTGTAGCGCCACTGTCAATGAGAAAAACGTGGTTTATGATCAACATTTAATTCAATAAATGGCAAAACAATCGACGCGTTTGGATAACTCAGTGAAAAATTATCAACAGAGAGCTTAGAAGAACTCTGAAGTCTGAGTCATTGTGGCCAAGCTATGGGATAAGCTGGATTTTGTTTGTCCGTCTTTGCAGGAGGGAGCGCAGGTCGGGGTCTTGGCTTAGAGCCAGCTGAGCCCCTCTTTTGTCTCAAATCCCAAGCCTTTTTCCAGAATGTACGTTCCACATGTCCCAGCTGGCCACAATAAAAATAGCGTCTCACATTTCCAAACTGTTGCAGGAGTTTTGCCCCTGGAGACATCAAGGGCTCCAGCAGAGGAAAGCTCACGCAAGCGTCGTCCCAGTTCATCAACAGAATTGGTAGTAATATTTGGAGTGGTTATGCAAATTAACTGTGCTGTGTCTTTGTTCATGTTATTTAGGAACATATTCAAAAACAATAGACAATTTTGATCAAAAGGAATCACAGACTCCTCAACCCATGCATCTCGAAATCTGTTAAAGAATGCAACAGGGCTTTCGCCAGTTCTCTGTTTGGTATTGGCAGCATTCGACATAACACGACGAGCAAACGGTGCATCATACACAGGGTTTAAGAAATCAATTTCTTCAATCATGTCCTCCCCAGTGATTTCCACAGGCAGTGTTTTAGTCAAAATGAAACAATAATCTCGCCCCGTCAGTTGGCTGTAGACTGTTAACCGTTTCAGTACCGCCACAAATTGGTGTGGTGACCTAGCCGGGTCAGGCAGATCTTTACAAAATGCAGAGTAATTTTGTAACCTTCTGGAAGCTGTACAAACGGAAAAACTTCAGTTGTAGTCGGCAATTGCGGATACAACTGATTGGTCAGAGGCTTAGAAACACACTCATAAAGAGGGAAGATGGGCATACTATCAGGTTGCAGCTGAGCCTGAGAGAGAGAGATATCCTGTTTTTTCAGCTCTGGACCTTTTTCCCCAATAAACTTTCATCTTCATCCAAACTTTATAAGCATCTTTCATATAATCAAGCGGCCATTCTGGGTCACCCCAGCATCCAAGGACCATATCTTTTGCGGCATGCATATCTTTATCTTTGAAAGAACCATTGTGGGGAAACGGATCATACACATACATCATTTACATACATTTACATCTACATTCCTTCAATGCTGAGACCAGCACTTCAAACACAGAATCTTTCAGTCACCCAAAAATGAAAATTATCCCATGATTTACTCACCCTCAAGCCATCCTAGGTGTATATGACTATCTTTTTTTCAGACGAACACAATCAGAGATATTTTTAAAAATATCCTTGCTCCTCAAAGCTTTATAATGGTTGTGAATGTGGGGCCATGACGCAATGATGAACGCGGAAGTGCAGAGGATAGAGCAAAACAAAACCCCGGTCACAAATTAGAAGTCTAAAATGAGAAATTTTAAAGAAAAATGTCAGAGGATTTTGATATGAGAAAAGAGGAGCTTGAGTTTGTTGCCCAGCCCTATTTGTTTGAACCACGAGAGCTTATGATACTTCTACATTCTGTTTCATACATTGTGTAAGGGGTTACTCATTTGGTGCAAGTCGACTTGCGCAGTATGCGTATGGTCGTCCGCCGGAAGCTAGTTATTTGAATTTATAAAGTTTTAAATATGGATATTTTCCCTAAAAAACGCATCGCTTCAAAAGGCCTTTATTAACCCCCTGGAGCCATATGGATTACTTTTATAATGGATAAATGCATTTTAGATGATTTTTGCTTCAAAATGTGAAGATAGATAGTCATATACATCTAGGATGGCTTGAGGGTAAGTAAATCATGGGATAATTTTCATTTTTGGGTGAACTATCCCTTTAAAGGCTACTTAGCATGTCTGGGCTTTCCGATTAGGATTATATGATAATTATTATGCAATTAACATCTGATTTAATGAATGCCACTTTCAGGTGTGTCTCAGTCAGGTTCAGTGGCAGATGGTCCTCTGGGTAGCATCCTGACTGTAGGGAATCTAAAGAGGTTAAAAATCAGCTCTGGCCACCAGACAGGGGAATGGAAGATTAGTATCAGCTCCACAAGTTCCTACACCCTGAAAGTCATCGGTAAAGTTTTTATTTCTGTGTATGAATTGCTTTTAAGGTTTCCATATTTTTTTAACCAGACATATATTTTTACCCATTCAATTGAACTTAAAATAACTTTTGCATTAAATAGCTCTAGAAAAGCTATTAAATATTCACCATAAAGTTTCTGGTGATGATTTTCATGTACAATTAAACAATTTAAAAAAGTCTAATTAAGTAGAATATACAAAATAAACACCTATATGCCTGTTCATAATTCAGAATTCCTTTAATTGTGAATACAGGTCAGAGTTCTGTGGACGTCCTCATTTACTTTGTGGAGATAATTAAGGGAGGTCATGGAGACTCATGGGGACAGAGTTTCACCCGCCCTTTTATTGGTATAACATCATGCATCATCAATCCATACAAAATATATTTTTAATAGATTGGATAATTCCACACAAAATAATAAGGTGTGGTCACATTTAGCACTCTCACTTTCTGAAGTAAGTAAACAGGTGTGTTTGGGACTAGTTTTTGTGGGTAAGCTGTGGTTTCAACAGTAGCGTAGACTCTACTCTTGATCTTATTTTAGAAGTTTATTAAAGACAAAGTTAATTTAAGGGGCAGCAATATTGTGCAAGCTCATGACATTTTTACATTAAAAATGTAAAAATTTTCTCTCTTTTTTTCCCCCATTTTTACATTTGCTTTCACTCTTATTTAGCTTTTCCTTGGCTCAGGGCCTTTACTGAACTCCTGTCACATAAGTGATTATGAGTTATAATACATTTTGGGAGGATTGAATTAATAAAGTGACACATGATTGTGATTTTTGATCTACCTCTAATGCTGAAATATTTTGAGTAGCAATTGGGCGGGTTTTGGTGTCAAAACCTGGCAACCCTGATTACTATAAAGCTACAGGTAAGTGAGTTTTTATCAGGGTTGGAGCTAAACTCTGCAAGACAG
Organism: Elopichthys bambusa; assembly: GCA_037101425.1. NCBI lineage: Eukaryota > Metazoa > Chordata > Actinopteri > Cypriniformes > Xenocyprididae > Elopichthys > Elopichthys bambusa. The sequence goes on from CM074436.1 coordinate 27,393,820, forward strand.
TGGTCATCCTGGACCTCCAGGCTTACACTGTTACTGACAGTGGACAATAGATCTTTTTTGGAAGGCAAAATTTTGTGACCGCACCTCAAGTTTGAAAATAATTTTTCTTGTTTGTCACAAACACACATATAGCAGTTCTGATACTTCAGTGTATTTCTGTGATTGCTGATCAGGTCGGAATGCTACATTGTTTGTCTCTGTGACCGGAGGAGATTCACTCACAGTGACTGACGTGCTTCTAGTTGAAGCTTCAGGATCTGATGTTGTTAATGGAACCATTAAAGCAGTGGGTGCGACAGACTTCCTGGTCAACGTAGACAGAATCCCAGAGAGGGCATTTGTGGTCCGTTTGCGGGGGCTGTTGAATGATTCGTCGACAACTACTCAATTCCAGAGACAGTCAGCCAACCAATATAAAGGATCTAGAATAACCATCACGGTAAGAAATATCTGAAAAATGTTGGGTACACAAACACAAATAGCTGTAATTTACAACAATCATAAAACAAAATGCCCCTAATTTTACATCACAGTTTGGTACAAAAAAAAAAAAAAAAAAAAAGAGCACCAAAAACGCATCATTGTATGAAAGAAATAACATACATCTATAGTTAATATCTGTTCCTTCACAGGCACAATCGCAGAACATTACACTGCCTGGAGTCCCATTCAGTCTTAACTTCACAGTGGCCTCTAACACTATAGGTGGCAACTACACTATCCGAGCCAGGACTGACCTGAGCAACAGCAGCGTGTCTTTCCCCAGCTCTCTGATCCTTGTGGCAGGAGGAAGCGCTCAGGGAAGCGTCACACTGACCACACCCTCCAATACCGAGCCTGGGACAGCTGTCACACTCACTATTGAGGCAGAAGCTCCGGGGTCCACGGACCTCAATTATGCCATAGTGCAACTCACGGTCTCCACAGCAAGTGCTATTTTCAGTGGATGTTACTCACTTTTCATGTGCCTTTCTCTCTCCTGGTTTTTTGTTTTCCATTTTGTATGATTCTAAATAATATTTAGCACAGCAAGTACCATTTTATGTTGCAATCTTTACTTGTCTTGAATTGTCGGGTGTAAAAGAGTCTTTGTAAATATTTAAGAATTAACGTTTACTATTGAAATTTCACTCTCACTTTCTGAAGTAAGTAAACAGGTGTGTTTGGGACTAGTTTTTGTGGGTAAGCTGTGGTTTCAACAGTAGCATAGACTCTACTCTTGATCTTATTTTAGAAGTTTATTAAAGACAAAGTTCATTTAAGGGGCAGCAATATTGTGCAAGCTCATGACGTTGTGTTGATTTTTATTTTTACATTTGCTTTCATTCTTATTCAGCCTTTCCTTGGCTCAGGGCCTTCACTGAATTCCTGTCACATGCATGAGTGATTATGAGTTATAATACATTTTGGGAGGATTGAATTAATAAAGTGATATATGATTGTTGAAATATGGCTAACACATAATAAAATATATATATTGTTCTGGGAAAGTTTGAAGCATTTCAATGAATCAGGCAGATTCCCTGAAATATTATTTTGTAACCTAGCACTGGAAAACATTTCTAGCTGGTTAAACTTAGAAATGAAAGTTCACCTGCTGCCTTAAAAATCTGAATGAACTCAACTAAACATAAGTTAACTCAACTTGAAGATAACCTTTGTTTTAACTCACAAATGCATTACTTTAAGTTTACTTTTAAATGTTTAAAAACGTATAAACTTGAGTTCAAAACCCAAATCTTGTCATAACAATTGGAGTTAAAGAGAAGAAATAAGTTCAAATAACTTAATGGTGCTGTTATGTTTAACAGCATTTTTACAGGCCATTAAGATATGTCAAGGTAACAGAGGTCAGTTAAGTTTGCTAACTGTTGGATCAAACAAAGGGTGTATTGAAAAAAAGGCACAATCTACAATGGTGGTTTAAAAGGAAGTAAACATTCTTCTTTACTGATTTTCTTAGTAACACACACACACACACTTACGGTAAGGACTGTCATCTATGCAATCTCTAATTTACATAACAAAGTAATGCGTGACGCTGACATTCATGACGGTTCTAAAGGTGTATAAATACACCGACAGAGGCTGTGCATAAGGTACATAGTGTACAAGCAAAAATCTGTGAAAAGGTAATCAATTTAACATTTTTTATTCATAATTTTTCTCTGATTGAGTGATATGTAATATTTTGTAAAGAAATTTCCAGTTAAAGATATAAGTTAAGTTTATTTGTAATAATGTTTAGTGAAATGTTTCATCAAGCTTTTCTTCACTGGTGAGAGAAGACTGAATTTTCAAACTGAATTTTCCCACAGAACCTATTATTGTGGACAGTAATGGTTTCACTGGTTGTAGTGGCTGTATTTCTTCTCTGGGGGACCTTGTTTAACCCCCCCCAGGTGGCAGCATTCAAACCTCTTTTTCGTGATGGCTCCGTTACCCATAGAGAAATCACTCAGATGGCCATCCTTCGCAAGACAGCAGAAGTGTGCCGTGACATAGCCACTGCCCAAGGACGAGACTTCACACTGGCTGTAAGAAAAGAACATGGGAATGAACCAACTGAATTGTTCTTAGAACAAGGAAGATAATTAGCATTTTAAGATTACACGAGGGAGACACTACACCTGGTGTTTTAATCTGACTCTATTGTCCACTTCTGTCCTGATTTCTTTGTGGGGAGGGTCTATGGGCGGGTAAATATATGGGCTTTTTCAGATCTTTCGATCTAATGGACGAAATAAGCTCGCTTAATTTAGATATTAACACGCACGGAGATGACGGAAAAACACAGAAAAGCAGCAGCTTTTGTTTCTGCTCTGACAGCTGCAAAACCACGCCAAACACTGTGAGTGCGTGTTAGAAATCAGGAATGGTGAGAGAACATTGTGCTTGGTGTGTTTTTCCTCTTCAAAACAAACTTGGGTCTTCAGCCGACAAAGTTTAAATCCCCTCTGGCTAGCGCACTTCCCATAATGTTTTATTAGGTCAGTAGGTGGAGAGTTGATGGTCTTTTGTGGTTAATCAAACACATTTGACCACATGGGCGTTTACACAACGAAAGCAATCCGGTCGAATGCGTTTTCGACTACCTCTGGAAGTGGACAAGTTCAAAACGTTTTAGACCCCATTTACACCTGTATTAAGTAGGTATTTGTGATCCAACCGATCAAAACGCATCTTAATACTAGGTGTAAACAGGACCTTAGTCACACAAACTAACGATGGGTTATTGAGTAAAAAAGAGTGTGTGATTAACATTTCTTCAAGAGACTTTCATAGTTTGTTTTACAACATAAATTTTTCCTATCGCAAATGTGAATTTTGAAACTGTTGTTTTTTAAAGTTGCTAAGTCTCAAGTTATGCTACACACAGACCTGATTTGAAACCTAAACAGAAAACCGAAAAATAGAGGGAATTTAAGTAATGTTTTTATTAATAATTATTAATAATAATAATATTCTCCTCTTTCCACACCTCACCTCCAGATAAACAACAAACTGACTGCATCTGCTGTCCAAAAAGCCTGCGCAACATCTCCTGATTCATCTTCTGCCCTCTCTTCACTGGGATTTAATTTAGCTATAAAAGAGATTTATGTAAGCAATGCAGCCATAGATGCATTGTTTGCACTGAGTGCGGCACGGCACATAGATAATGAGGCTTTCGTTGAGGGCCGGGACCTCATCATTCGTGGCATGGCTGCAGTAAAGGCCAGCGTGCAGCAGGAGAGCTATATCTCTGCCCGTATCACACTGGGGGCTCTATGTCATACTCTACAGGTATGTTATGAATGGAGATTTTGTTTTAAATTTGGCCCTATACTAGCATATATATTTGTGTTTTATTTTACATTTACATGACAATTATGCATTTGGCAGATACCTTTATCCAAAGTGACTATGTTATCAGTTCATGCACTCCCATGGAATCAAACCCATGACCTTGTCATTCCTAGCTCTATATGGAGGTGCCAATTCTCTCTTCTCTTATTTTATGTATTAAGGTTTTTTCATTGCTATGGCACATTTCTCTAAACATTCAAAACATTCTCTAAACTGTAAGTGCTTGTCACAACTGTCCGCTGAAACATCAGAACTCTATTGCATATCTGCAAAATGTAGTTACTCACCCAAAACATTTAATTCATGCTTCAAAACCTAGTTAATGTGTCAGTAAATTGACCAATGGCACCAAAATAACGAGTGTTTTTGTCATCATGTGAGCCACACTGGTCAAAATGTTTAGATGTTTTTTTCATTGTGGAAATATTTGTTATATACAAATTGCTCGTGTTTTCTACTTTTTAGTTGACACACAGTTTTCCACGACAAACAACTGTGTTTTGTCAGTTTATATGTAACACATTTCTACAAAAATAAACTGCTGTTGTTTAGGGATTTATGCATGTTCAAAAATGATAGTGATTGTGCTGGGCAAACTCCATATAGCCTATACTGTATGTGCTGTATGTGTTACGGACTGCTGAGAGATGAGGCAGAGAGAGAATCCACTTGCACACAACTCCACATGAACAAACAGGAACATGTGACCCAAAACACAAACACAATCTACCACAGAAAACAGCAAACGACTAACAAAACAACTTAAAACCAAGGTCTTATATATACAGAACTAGGGATGCACCGATACCAGTATCGGTATCGGGCCGATACTAAGATCATGTACATGTACTCGTACTCGTAACACCCCCGATACCAAAGACTGATACATCATGTGAAGCAACTGACAGAATTTTCTGTGCACAGAGACACCGGCGGCAGCAGCATAAACAATGTCAGTCTCAGAGGTGTGGAAATACTTCAAAATTAATGACAACACAGACATTGCGAACTGCTTGCTTTCAATCACAATTCGTTATCGATTATTGAAGGCGGGATAGGCGGAATCGCCTAAATGAGACAGACCAGAAACGCTCTCTCTCTCTCTCTTGCACGCGCACAAGTTCCCAGTTCTCTCAGACAGGACATGATCGGCTCTCCTTGCGCCTAAATGGTCAAATGCACACATAGTTGTCAAAATGTCTATCGTGTGGAGTATCTCATGTAAGGTTATGGCTGAAAACAAGTTTATTTAATTTGTATCTCTATATGATTTGTTGTATTGTTTGTAATTTGTTTGTAAATTTCTTTTTATATAACAACAATTATATATACAGGTGCTGGTCATATAATTAGAATATCATCAAAAAGTTGATTTCACTAATTCCATTCAAAAAATGAAACTTGTATATTATATTCATTCATTACACACAGACTGATATATTTCAAATGTTTATTTCTTTTAATTTTGATGATTATAACTGACAACTAAGGAAAATCCCAAATTCAGTATCTCAGAAAATTAGAATATTACTTAAGACCAATACAAAGAAAGGATTTTTAGAAATCTTGGCCAACTGAAAAGTATGAGCATGTACAGCACTCAATACTTAGTTGGGGCTCCTTTTGCCTGAATTACTGCAGCAATGCGGCGTGGCATGGAGTCGATCAGTCTGTGGCACTGCTCAGGTGTTATAAGAGCCCAGGTTGCTCTGATAGTGGCCTTCAGCTCTTCTGCATTGTTGGGTCTGGCATATCGTATCTTCCTCTTCACAATACCATAGAAAATCAATGGGGTTAAGGTCAGGCGAGTTTGCTGGTCCTTAAACCAGGTATTGGTAGCTTTGGCACTGTGTACAGGTGCCAAGTCCTGTTGAAAAATGAAATCTGCATCTCCATAAAGTTGGTCAGCAGCAGGAAGTATGAAGTGCTCTAAAACTTCCTGGTATATGGCTGTGTTGACCTTGGACCTCAGAAAACACAGTGGACCAACACCAGCAGATGACATGGCACCCCAAACCATCACTGACTGTGGAAACTTTACACTGGACCTCAAGCAACGTGGATTGTGTGCCTCTCCTCTCTTCCTCCAGACTCTGGGACCCTGATTTCCAAAGGAAATGCAAAATTTACTTTCATCAGAGAATTTAACTTTGGACCACTCAGCAGCAGTCCAGTCCTTTTTGTCTTTAGCCCAGGCGTGACGCTTCTGACGCTGTCAGAGTGGCTTGACACAAGGAATGTGACAGCTGAAACCCATTTCTTGCATACGTCTGTGCGTAGTGGTTCTTGAAGCACTGACTCCAGCTGCAGTCCACTCTTTGTGAATCTCCCCCACATTTTTGAATGGGTTTTGTTTCACAATCCTCTCCAGGGTGCAGTTATCCCTATTGCTTGTACACTTTTTTCTACCACATCTTTTCCTTCCCTTCGCCTCTCTATTAATGTGCTTGGACACAGAGCTCTGTGAACAGCCAGCCTCTTTTGCAATGACCTTTTGTGTCTTGCCCTCCTTGTGCAAGGTGTCAATGGTCGTCTTTTGGACAACTGTCCAAAAGTCAGCAGTCTTCCCCATGATTGTGTAGCCTACAGAACTAGACTGAGTGACCATTTAAAGGCCTTTGCAGGTGTTTTGAGTTAATTAGCTGATTAGAGTGTGGCACCAGGTGTCTTCAATATTGAACCTTTTCACAATATTCTAATTTTCTGAGATACTGAATTTGGGATTTTCCTTAGTTGTCAGTTATAATCATCAAAATTAAAAGAAATAAACATTTGAAATATATCAGTCTGTGTGTAATGAATGAATATAATATACAAGTTTCACTTTTTGAATGGAATTAGTGAAATAAATCAACTTTTTGATGATATTCTAATTATATGACCAGCACCTGTATATTGGTAATTATGCCCTTTGAAGGTTATTGGACACTGTGAAATTTTTTAGAATTTTGGATAGTGTTATTTGATTTGTAATAAATAACAATAAGGCTAATAATACTTGAAATATCTGATCTTGTGGGGACATTCTTTGGTCCCCATGAGGAAAACAGCTTGTAAATCATATTAATTATGTTTTTTGAAAACGTAAAAATGCAGAAAGTTTTCTGTGATGGGTAGGATTAGGGGTAGGGTTAGGTTAGAGGATTGAATATACAGTTTGTAAGTTCCCATAAAACATGGAAGCTCAAAGTTTGTGTGTGTGTGTGTGTGTGTGTGAATTATGTGAACACGGTGTTGTTGGTCACTAAAGTATGTTTGTATGCAGGATTTCTATAGCCACAGTAACTGGGTGGAACTGGGAGGCACTGCTCCTTTCAGCACTCTGATTAGACCCGAGATTCCTCTCAACAATCTAGCTGGTATGACAAAATAAAATTACTTTCATTATACAATTTCTAGAGTGTTTAGAAGCTAGTTTTGCCACACTATGGAGTAAACTTCACATTCTTATTTGTATGTACAGACCGCAGCACACCAACATGCAAAAGCTGCACTGGGAAAGACTGTAGTGATAATATTCTCCCAGAAATATTACTGCATAAGAAACTAACCTCAGGATATTTCGACATTTTCTTCTCCACAAAACCTGCAGGTAAGGAGCTTACCATCCCATGTGTAGTGTTGATCTGCCTTTCAGTTAGGCCTACTTCTCTGTATATCGTCACAGACCACAGGTTGTTTGAAATTGGGACTACAAATCTATATGCTGACATAATTTTCTCTCAGGCAAGTGTAGCCATGGTGGCTTTCTTGATAGGACCAGTTATACAGACCCCATCGGAGGCATCAATAAGGATGACATCAGCTCAAGTCATGGCTTCCTTCACCAACGTGCTGCTGAAATGGCCATCAACGCTACTATGGAAATGTTGCAAGACATCCGACTGGCCACAGGCAACCAAGACTTTCTTCGGTACATGGACCTTCCTTTTATACCTGTAGCGAATTAACTCAAAGGGGAAAATATTAATAATTATTCATAACTCATTTTGATTATTAGTTATGATTAATGATGAATATGTGAATCAGTTAATCAGATTAACTTGATGTAGCTACATTAAAATTAATATTACAGTCAATTAACCTGTTTGTCCAGTGAACACTTAGTGTTAATTGTTTATTAAGTCTAAAAAGAGTGTTCATTTCCAGGTTATGGAAAAACACATTCTTATTGTACAGTACTACTCAGAGCCTGTAGTCAAGATCTAAATCATTTAAGAGGCAATTTATTAGCAGACGAAGTCAGAACCAAACAATCTTTATTAACTAACTCACAAACACATAACTAAACTAACAAACACATAACAAACACGCAGGTCACACACATACGTGGGACCGGAAATAGAGCTGCGGAAAGAGTCAAAGAGTCTGGAAAAGAAACATCAGTATTTATCAGTAATAAAACACCTTTGCTGACAGGTGGTTTACACATTAATACTAAATCGCTGTTTAGTGTTCAAATGTACGATACTTGCAAGGTGCCTTTAGGCTGAGGAGCATCGGATCTGCAGACTGAGGAGAAATCGATGATTCGGTCCGAAGTTGTTGCCAGTATCTTCTGCGTTGGATGAAGTACTATGAAACAACTTAAGCTGTTAATTTGACTTTTAGTGGGGAACAAAGTTCTTTCTCTCTGTCATAGATGAGCACATGGCTGGGTTGTAGACTGAGGCCTGTAGGTCTGCAGGCCTGCAGGCCTTGGCCCGGAGAGGCCTGCAGCAACAAGGGGTCTTTTCAGTCGTCCAAGGAGCAGGAAAAAGGAGCGAGAGTGATCTTGTGATCAGTGATTTTAAAGGGTGAACATGTCGCACCCACTTGAGGTGTCTAAACCAATAAGGAGTTTTCCCCTCAGAGGGAAACTTTTACAAGTCTTTGTCCTGTAGCAAGATATTAGCACAAGGCACTGGATTGGATGTTTGAGAGAAGAACCTTCTAGATTCTTATAATACTAATGTGTCACAGAGTTAGTAACATGTAACATAAATTACCAAACAGGAAACGAAAGTTGGAGTCTGTAGATACCAAACATGCTACCCATGTGATTTTAGGTTATTATAACTTTGCAACTCTGAAACATTAATACAAAACTAGTTCAAAAGAGAGAATTAATACATAGAATAAACCTTATAAAAGGAAAATCATGAGCAGGGAAAATTGGATACATGTTTATACATTTCTCATGTGGTTATATATAGAATATATAGGATTAAAAGGGTTTATTTGTCCTTCTCAGAAAGAATGAAGTCAGAGTCTTCTCTGCACATTCCTGACAGCAGTACAATAGAAATGGGACACCTATTCTGTCTCTGCAGTTGCAGTTGTGGGGGATGGAATTAACAGGACTTGTGAGAGAGTGAGTTTCTGGGTAATTCATTAGATATAATAAATAACTGTGTGTCTGATTGGTCCAGACGCTACATACCACACATGGTTTTGTGCTCTTCAGTAATAAAATAATTGATTAAGCATTCCAAGTCCTTCTGGAAAGTTCATATTTCAGATGCGTTCGTCACTTTGGTCGAAGTACCATGGCGATGTACCATTTCTAACTCTGCTTCTACAAAATGATGCACAATAATGAATTGTTATAGGCTATTTACTGTCTATTTACTATTTACTTTACAAATTTACTGTCAATACAGATGCTGCATCCTTTGCATCCCATATGTTTTCTCACTGACACGCCACAACTCAGAGTTTCCCACTCGTAATTACAGCATTGTGGTGCCATTCATGTGCGTTCAATTTGTAAATACAATCTTTCCGAGGATTACTTGAACTTGGCATAACACTAAATTTTGCAGTATTGTACATTTCTTTGGGGACAGTTAGGAAAAATGGGGGGTGGGGGTTGGAGGGAATGTAATTTCTGCTGATGCTGTGGATACACAAAGTTCTTTAGTTATTGCACCCCTAGAGTCAGAAATGTATACTGCTTCCTGGTTTAGCCAGTTTTATTTGTTTCTTTCTTTTTCTCAGATTGATGGGCCTCAGTCAGACCTCAGTTCTGGCTTTTGTGATTGACACCACGGGCAGTATGACTGATGACATTGATGAAGCCAAGAGAGTGTCCTTCAGTATCATAGACAGCAGGAGAGGAACATCAGAGGAACCTTCAGAATATATTCTAGTCCCATTTAATGATCCAGGTAGTCATATAGTGTATTTAGACCTGACTCTCTGTGGTCATTAAAAAATCCCATAGTACTTCTCATAAACAGTAGGGGTGTAACCCCAATGTCCTGGCCAAATTCCCTCCATTGTCCAGTGTCAGTCATGGCCTCCTAATAATCCCCATCCATTGAATTGACTCTCTACCTATAGCTGGTGTGTGGTGAGCGCACTGGCACCATTGTACCGTGGCTGCCGTCGCATCATCCAAGTGGATGCTGCACACTGGTGGTGGTTGAGGAGAGATCCCTGAAAAGATTGTAATGCGCAGTGGGTGTACAATGGAGGAACCTAAATACATAGAGGAACTTAAATACACAGTGATAACAAACTCAAGGGCAAACAAGTGTTTTGGTTGGTAAACTATTCACCCATTCAGACATCATCACTATTGTTTAACTTGAACTTACAATGACTTGAACATATAATGATCTGTGAATGAGTTGGTTTTTATGGAATATTTTAAAGATGCTTGCCATGATCAATACAAGTGTGAAGTTTACAGAGGAACTGAATGATAGCTGAACAACAGTTAGTGGAAGTAAATTATATAAAGATATTCATAATATCCCTGTTAGATTATTATTATTAAATTTATATAAAGTTTAAATTATGTAAAACATTATTGTTGCTGTAAAATTCTGTGATGTGTTTGTGTCATACAGATTTTGGACCTCTGACAAGGACTAAGGATGCAGATGTTTTCAAAGAGAGAATCAATTCCCTTACAGCATTTGGAGGAGGTGACTTACCAGAGATGTGCCTGTCAGGACTGCTGGTGTGTGTTTTTCATGTATATCTTTTGAAAAGTTTTGTAAACCTTTATTTAAACTGAGAAAAATACTCCTATTCACACTGATACATTATATAAAATTATATTACTGATATAATTGTTTTGAATATCTCAGCTGGGTTGAGTTTTGACTGCGATAAAGCCAGACTGAGACATAATAATCTTGAGCTCCTCTTATCTTGTTTTTATCCTCATGGTTCTCCAGTTGGCACTAGCAGGTGCTCCTCCGTCTTCAGACATTTTTGTTTTCACTGATGCTCCAGCAAAGGACTCGGAATTAAAAAGCACTGTTCAGGCCATGATAGAACGCACCAAGTCTACAGTTAGTGCCTGCAGATCACTTCTACATCATTGCTGCTAACTTAATGTGTTGTTGAATTGTAGCTGACATTTTTCTGCATTTCTATCTGCTCTCTGCACTTTTTTCCTGGCATCCAGGTCACTTTCATGCTGACTAACCCCTTCTCATTTCGTAAAAGACGGGATGTCTCACAATCTCAACAGTTTAATTCAAGATCAATTCCTGAGTCAGACTTACAGCTGTACAGAGACCTGGCTCATATTTCTGGTGGACAGGCCATAGAGGTCACAAGGGATACACTACCACAGGCCACTGCAGTCATTACGGATGCATCTACTTCAGCCCTGGTATGTTCTGACACCAACTTAAAGAGATAACTCAAAAAGTAAAATCATCATGGGACATAAAGGACATATGACAGATGAGTTTTTATTTTAGTTTGAACTATCTCTTTAAACTCACTATAACATTTAATATGGAAAAATTAAGAATAGGTAAGTTTTCACCCAAAAATACTCTCTATGTTCTTTGGAATTTTGCTATGAAACACTGCAACATATTGAAAACATATCTGTGTTTTTTGAAGGTGACTATTCTTCAGGCAGTGAGAAGTCCAGCCATTGCAGAAAATTTTTCTTTTGTGTTGGATCCATCTCTGTCCAATGTGACTGTGTATGTCACCGGAGACTCTCCAGTCTTTACCCTCTACAGCCCTACAGGTGAGCCAAAACACCTCGAACATTGTGTGTTGATATGAGGGATTTATTTCCTGCAATACAAAAATCTAGATGCCAAAATCATTGTTAAAAATAAGCTATGCTTCCCCTGCCTTTCAGGTGTGTCTCAGTCAGGTTCAGTGGCAGATGGTCCTCTGGGTAGTATCCTGACTGTAGGGAATTTAAGGAGATTAAAACTAAACTCTGACAACCAGACAGGGGAATGGAAGATCAGCATTAACTCTATAAGCTTCTACAGCCTTAAAGTCACTGGTAAAGATTTTTAATTTGCCAGATATGTAAACCAGTGAGATTTTAACTTTTATTTCAAATGTATTATTATTATTATTACATTTATCTTTAATCCAATCTTGAATTTTGAAGTTTAACAAACAATGGTTTTGAAAAGAAAATCAGTAAAATGTTTTCATTTGGAACATTGCAATAATGATGCATCTTGCAATATTTGTGCTACATTCACTATGTTTTAATTGTGACGACTACAGGTCAGAGTTCTGTGAACTTTCTCTTTAACTTTGCGGAGCAGATAGAGGGAGGTGACCTTGCACCAAAAGCGAATCGTCCATTCATCAGTAGGATACCATCTTTTATCATTTGATATTTCCTCTTGATTATTTTTAGACAGTTGATTATTTCTTTTGACACTACCGTTCAAATGTTTTGAGTCAGTAAGATTTTATAAATGTTTTTGAAAGAAGTCTCTTGTGCTCACCAAGGCTGCATTCATTTGATAAAAAAATACAGTAGAAAACAGTATTTATAACATTGCGATTTATAATAGCTGTTTTCTCAGCATCATTACTCCAGTCTTCAGTGTTACATGATCCTTCAGAAATCTTTCTAATATGCTGATTTTGTTCTTAAAGGGTTAGTTTCTCTAAAAATTTAATTTTTGTCATTAATTACTCACCCTCATTTTGTTCTACACCCATAAGACCTTCGGAACACAAATTAAGATATTTTTGATGAAATCCAAGTGGTTTCTGATCCCCCATAGAAAGCAACGTAATTACCACATTCAAGGTCCAGAAAGGTAGTAAAGACATTGTTAAAATAGTCCACGTAACTACAGTGGTTCAACCTTAAAGGATTAGTTCACTTTAAAATGAAAATTACCCCACGATTTACTCACCGTCAAGCCATCCTAGGTGTGTATGACTTTCTTCTTTCAGACAAATTGGAGTTATATTAATAATCACCCTGATGCTCCTAAGCTTTATAATGGCAGTGCACGGAAACCATTTCTGTCAGGACCACTATCGTCAAATATGATTGATAATTGCATAGGGTTTGTATTGGCGGTATGGTTCTGTTCTGGGCAAGAACTCCCTGCGCATCCATGCAGCCTAGCATGGATAAGAGCAGGGAGAGCAGCAATAGCCCCCCCTTGGATAAACAGAACAGAACCAACATATGCAGATATAATTAATGTCAATAATTTAACATGTACACATATTTCAAGAATTAGTCTGATTCATGGGGAATCATAAGGCCAATCCTGACAGAAGAGAGGAGGAGCTGGGGATGGAGGAGGATAATTAGCTTCTGAGAAATGCAATAGCTGCTAATAATACTGGGGAGCTTATATATGGATGCTGGATAGGCGTCGTATTCCTATAGGTAGACGTAAGTCACCTGGGAGTCAGCTGATGCAAGCTTGACTAACGTGACCTGCCAGAACTGACGCTAACGCTCGTTTGAAATTCAAAAAAGTGCATGCATCCATTATAAATGTATTCCACACAGCTCCAGGGGGTTAAAAAAGGACTTCTGAAGCAAACCGATGCTTTTGTGTAAGAAAAATATCCATATTTAACACTTTATAAAGTAAAATAACTAGCTTCCGCCAGACCGATGCCACGTCAGTTACACTTGTTTCTTAAGTTGAATACGGAAGGTGGTCTGGCAGAAGCTAGTTATATTAATTTATAACGTGTTAAATATGGATATTTTTCTTACACAAACTCCGATTGTATTCGTCTGAAAGAAGAAAGTCATATACACCTGGGATGGCTTGAGGGTGAGTAAATCATGGGGTAATTTTCATTTTAAAGTGAACTAAACCTTTAATGCTATGAAGCGACGAGAATACTTTTTGTGAGCAAAAAAAACAAACAAACAAAATAACGTTATTCAGCTATTTCTTTTCTTTCCTGTCATTCTCCTGCACTGTTTACATTGTAGACACAGTTGCATCGCTTCGGGGTTCTACGTCAGAACACCGACACGTTCTGTTCGATTCTCGTCTGTTTGTTTAAGTCGTCTCATTCGTTCTCGTTCGATTAGAAAAATATCTTAATTTGTGTTCTGAAGATGAACAAAGGTCTCACAGGTGTGGAACGACATGAGGGTGAGTAATTAATGGCAGAAATTTCATTCATTGGGTGAACTAACGCTTCAAGAAACATTTATTATCGATGTTAAAAACAGTTGTGCTGCTTTTTGTGCTGATATTTAATTCTTTGATAAATAGATTTTTGATTAATTTATTATGATTATGTATGTATAAACATAAGGAACTCTTTTTATTGTTTAGTGTCATCAAAATAACATTTTTTATTCTCTAATTGCTGATCAGGTCGGAATGCTACATTGTTTGTCTCTGTGACCGGAGGAGATTCACTCACAGTGACTGACGTGCTTCTAGTTGAAGCTTCAGGATCTGATGTTGTTAATGGAACCATCAAAGCAGTGGGTGCGACAGACTTCCTGGTCAACGTAGACAGAATCCCAGAGGGGGCATTTGTGGTCCAACTCAAAGGGCTGTTGAATGACTCGACTCGATCTTTGCCTAGTCGATTCCAGAGACAGTCACCCACACAACAAAAAGGCTCTAGAGTTACCATCACGGTGAGCTTAAGGGGATAGTTCAGCAAAAAATCATTGACACATGATATTTATATAAGTTTAGTATGACCAGCCAGAATATTCAAATAAATATATGCAAATTACATTGACAATATTTGTAACCATATTAACCATATCCCTTCTCAGGCTCAACCAAATAGCACTATAGAGCCTGGAATCCCTTTTGATCTCAACTTTACATTGGTCAGTAATGCTACAGAAAGCAACTACACTATCCGAGCCCGGACTGACCGTGGCTTCAGCGTGTCTTTCCCCAGCTCTCTGAACATGGGGACAGAGGGCAGCGCTCAGGGAACTGTAACCCTGACTGCACCTTCTGACACAGAATCAGGGACTGATGTCACGCTCACTATTGAAGCAGAAGATCCAGATTCGGGTGACTCGAATTACATGGCACTGCGGTTCAGTGTCATGACTAAGGTAGCTGTTATGAAAGCTGCAAGGGTAGACATTATTAATAATTACCTTCAGTTTAACTTTTGTTACATTTTAATTGTACTGTAACTGATCTCCACTGAAGAGAATAGCTTATTGTTTTGGATGCAAACAGTATTAGCATTTGATTTTTCATTGACTCCGATTAACTTCAATTATTATTTTCTGTTTTGGCAGATCACTGATTTTTCTAGCCCTGTCTGTCAGGTAGTGAGCATCAAAGCTGACTGTCCTGTGGAATGCAGCACAGCACCATGGGAACTCACCGCCAACTTGACGGACGGTAATGGTACAGGCATATCCAGTGTATCTTTCAACCGTGGGAACGGCTCTCTCAGCTTAAGCACTGTGATAAGTGAGGATGGCACAAATATGACTGTGGCATCCTACAATGCTTCCTGTTGTTCTCAGGAAGTAGAACTGGTAGTTGTGGACAGGGTGGGAAATGTGGGCACATGTTTCACTTCTATAAAGAGTCCCTCTGTAGATACAACCACAGCTAAGCCCTCTACACTCTCTACAATCACTAATAAGCCTTCGACAATCACTACAGTCATAACAACACCCAATAGAGGCTGCTTTGTGTCTTTCTCAATGTTTGTTTTGCTCTGCAACTTAGTTGTTTCATTATGTGAATAGGAGAAACTTTAGTTGAGTAGAAACTTCAGTTATATTATGAGATAAGAATAACATGCCTACGATGGTAGATTTACATTAATCAATGTCTAAATTGTGTGAAAATGCTTAGATTTAGGAGAACATGGTTGTATTATAAATGATCTTTTTTAAAAAAAAAATTTGAATGTGCAATAATCATTGAAAACTATAGAAAACAAAGAGTTGCCTCTCTTCATTTTAAAAGATATATATATATATATATATATATATATATATATAACTTCAAATGTAATTGTCTTCACTCCCCTTTTTATATGATATATAAGTAAAGTATGAAGTTGCAGAAATAATTCATCGGTTACACTTTATTTTAAGGTGATTTAGTTACCCTGTACTTACTCAAATAAGTACTGAGTAATATTAATTAACTACATGTATAGAGTTACAGTTAGGGTTAGTTACTGGTAATTTACTGTTAGTCCTATAGGTACATGTAGAAAGTGTAACTACATCACCTTAAAATAAAGAGTTACCAATTAATCTATATATTAAAAAATATGGAGAGCCCAAATGTAACCTGTAGTTATTAGGTTTAAAGCAGTGTTAACATCCTGCAGTTACATCCTATCTGATACTCCTAAATAAAAGCTCCAAAGAGAATTAAAATGTTTATAGAATGATGTCACATACAGAAATATTTTTGTTCTTTTATGATGTGTGGATTCCAATTATTCTCTCAAGAAATGTTTTCTGAGACAGACATTGTGATCTCAAAGGATCCTCAAACAAAACTCATATTAATTTTCATATCCTGTCTAATATGTGGACCATTGACATTTTTTGACAGTTTATATTATGTAATGTAGTATCCAGAACTGACAGTTTACCCCACAACACATTTTCATTACTTCATTTTGTTTGGTTTCAGGCTTATCTGGTTCTCAATCAAGGGGTTCTTGTTGGCATTTTGGAGCTTTAGTAAAAATCCTTGCTGCCATCTAGTGGTCATTACAGGAACGAGTATATGAGGGACAATATTATATTGCCAGATTTAAGATTATATAGTCCAAACAGACTAAAACAGTTAAGCATCTTTTAGAATATTTAATTACAGTTCAATAATGAAGTGAACAGAAATTACTGGCATGTTTTCACGAACTTGCAATTTGTGTTACACATCTTGATGTGATCTTTGATTAACTTAAATATATGCCAATAACATTTAAGAGCTATTTTTAGTGAATAACGACTTTTTAAGAATTTTTAAAAACTAAAACTGACTCTGGGACCGTTAAAGCCCATGGAGAAATAGTACATCCGTCATAAAATTAAGAAGAGACTATAGTAGAGCAGAAAGGCAATGGAAGCACACAAAGCTTACAGGTCACCATAATACTAATAAGGATCATCTGAAAATGTTAAATAATGCACTAATGAGGTCTGCCAAAATAGCTTATTTTTCAAGTTTAACTGACAACAACAAAGACAACCCTAGATTCTTATTCTCCTCAACTGATAGGCTTAACCCCTCAGCGCAAATATCATCAGAACTTCTCACAACTGCAAAGCGCATTGAGTTTGCAGATTTTTTTAATGACAAAATTACTTCCATAAGACAAAACATTGCCAGCACATGTCCTACTTGTAAGGGCTTCAACTCCGCAGCTCAGTGCCGTTTCTAGGCATAGGCAAACTAGGCGGTCGCCTAGGGCGCAAACAGCTGGGGGGCGCCAGTGAGAGCCCCCGCCCCACCAAGAGATTTTTTTAAGTTATATTTTATTATTTTTAGTATTATTATTTCGTACTTTTGCTATTTCGAGGCATTATGATTACTTGCGGTTATCTGAGTGCCAAGTCTCCCTAAGGATAGTGGCCCCGCTGCTGTTAGGAAGAGAATAGAGAAATGAAATGTGCGTCGTCATCCGTGCTTACCTCGATTAAGTGTTTTAGTTTCATCATCATGAAAAGGTCAAAGCCATCAGGGGCTCAGTTTTGTAAAAATAAAAAAGAGGATGAGAAAAAGAAAGCGAAATATACAGGTATGTTACTAATTGGTTAATTGTTCTGTTCTACTACAAGCTACTACATATCATTATCAGAGATGGCTGTTTAGTGTAAATTGACCAAGTGATAGTGTCATAACTATGACAAGTTTGACAACCAGCGTGGACCTGCCAATCGAACACAGTTTCAACAGAAAAAAGAAAAAAAATGCATATCAAGAAATAACTTAAAAACATAAAATAAATGCTGTAATAGTGCAGTTGAAGTCACAGACAGGCATTGTGATTTGGATGTGTAGATTATGAGAATCTGTCTGTTTATGCTGGAGAGTTTTATATTAATGGTACAAACAAAATAGTAAACATATGCTCAAATATGCCAAGGTCAATTTGTTTGAAGTCCTTGTAGTTGTTTTACCAGTTACTTCCTTTGAACATGGATGTGCATATTTGTTTTATTGAAAAGTGGGGACTGTGTATTATTGTATAATATCACTTAGCTGATAATGTAACATATTGTTTTGTTAAAGTAATTTTGTTTTTTTGCACTTAAATTATTTGCCTCTTTTTCTGCTGAAGTTTAATACACAATATATGTTTACATACTTGAATTTGGGCAATTTTGCAATAAAAAATGTGTTTATGGAAGGTGCAAATCATTGGTATCTCGCCTAGGGTGCCAAAAAAGGCTAGAAATGGCCCTGCCGCAGCTAGTCCTTCGCAATGTAATTGTCCTCGTTTTCAGCTGTCAGCGCCAGTACACTTACACAGGTCATATCACATACGAATTCTTCTAGCTGCTCTCTCGACCCATTACCCACTAATTTCTCAAAACAGTTATGAACAGCTTATTACCAGACATCCTGAATATTGTTAATCAGTCCCTAAGGCAAGGAGTTTTTCCACAAATTTTTAAAACTGCAATTGTTAGGCCACTGCTGAAGAAAAGACATATTGATTCTTCAGTGCTCAGTAAGTACAGACTAATCTCTAATCTTCCATTTCTTGGTAAAATAATTGAAAAAGTAGTATCCATACAGCTCAACAACTATCTCAATGCCAATACACTTAATGAGACATTTAAGTCTGGCTTCTGGGCAAACCACTAAACAGAAACAGCTTTGATTAAGGTTTTAAATGGTCTGCAAGTTATTCTGGACTCAAGAAACTTGCCAACCCTTGTTCTTTTAGTTCTGAGTGCTGCTTTTGACACTGCTGATCATGAGATTCTGCCGGTCTTAGACTTGTTCAGAACCTACTTAAGCAGCAGGGAATGCTTTATATATTTATGTGTTACACTGGGTACCTACACCCACAGGCGTTATGTCATTTTTTGTGGTGTTCCTCAAAGCTCAATTTTAGGTCCTCTATTATTTAACCTATACATGATTTCCAGCTGGTGTAATTAATCAATACAATATTTCCTTTCACCAGTATACAGATGACACATCTCTATCTTTCACTTGCACCAGATGCCCACAATTTAATTTCCATCCTACTGAACTGCATGGAAAGCATAAAATAGTACATGTGACAGAACTTTCTACAGCTAAACAAGGATAAGACAGAGGTTCTTATTATCGATAATCATGGAGAACACCTATTGGTCCACATCTTGACTCTATAACTAAAAGCCAGTAATTAGGTCAAGAACTTGGGAATGATGTTTGACAATGACCTCAGTTTTCACAATACATATTAGCGTTGTTACTAAAACAGAATATTATCGCCTCAGAAACATCTCCAAAGTACGTGATATCCTGTCCGCTTTTGACAATGAGAATCTTGTTACCTTAACATGCATTTGTTACCTCTAGACCTGACTACTGCAATGGTGTTTTTGCTGCAAAGAGCTCTTTTTAACACTTACAAAGTGTTCAGAATACAGCTGAATGAATGCCAACTTGCTCTAAAATGAGAAACACTCAGATCCCTTCACTGGCTGCCTGTATCATTCAAAATTGAATTCAAGATCCTCTTATTAATTTTTAAATGTCTTCATGTTACTGCCCCAATATACCTTTCTAATTTGTTGAAAAAATATAGGCTACTACAGCAAGATCGCTTCAAACCTCCAATAGTAACTTGTTGGTTGTACAAAAACACAGCTAAAAACCGGCAAGTCAGCATTTCAGTCCCAAGCTATGGAACGCTCTTCCTGACAACCTACGAGCAATCAACTCGCTATGCACTTGTAAAAAGTATCTCAAAGCACATTTCTTCACTAGGGCCTTTCCATGATTTATTTTATTGTTTCTCTTCTGTAAAACACTTTGTAAACACTGTTTTTTAAAGGTGCTATATAAATAAAGCTTACTTACAATATCTATCTATTCCTCCCACACAAATCTCTCATATGACTTAAGGAAACTTGAATATAGCTCACAAATAATATGGGCATACATTTTTAATGATTTAAAAAAAAAAAAATAGGCCTACCTTTGTTAGACATTGACAACCCCGGTAACTGTTTGCTTAACATCTTGAATATTCTGAGAAATGTTTGTACATTTTGTTTTTACTTTTTTTTAGAATCATGCAGGAGGATACATTTAAGGGAAAAACACTTACACAGGCACCTTTGCTTGTGATTTGTTCTAGTCTTCTAGATGGTTGCTGGCTGTTTTATTAGATCAGATTAAAGGACGATTTTATTTAACTAATGGACAAAGTGCTGAGGGACTAGATGACCCCATTTAGAACGAAACCCCATGGGGACAGGGCAGTCTGTGTGTTTATGTCCCATCTCTACTCCTCTGCAGCCAACAACCCAAACAAACCTCTATCCTCCACCCCCATTCTTTCTCCCTCACATTTCTCACTGCGAGGTTGTCTCAACCCTGAAGATGACTAATGGCAGTGTCATAGTGACACCTCTCCATTCATCATAATCATAAGATAGCACGCAAAAGCAGCACAGCGCAAAAGAGAAAGATACAAAGAGAAGGAGAGTGATTCATTGTGGTAAGATATTAAACAGCACTCTTTAGCATATGTGGCTTTAATTACGATAGAGAGACACCCACCCTCTGTCTCTCCCTGTAATTTACATCTTTAGCTACCAGTTCTCCTGGATTTTATTCAAACAAGCAACAATGCATTGCGTTCAATGGGTTGCTTCAAGACCATATGTTGTGTCTATATTTTACAGCATGTTTTAGTTATTTTTATCAGGCAATTTTAATGTCGCCAATAAATAAAAAATACAGTGCAGTTTCTGCACTGTAAACCCTAATGCTCAAAATAATTGTTTTGAGTAGGAAAAACTCAAATTAGTTCAGTCAAATTAACTTAAAATGTTTCATGAACTCAAAAGAAAAAAAAGATCTAAATACTTTAAGTATATGAATTATTTCATTGTTTTGAGTGTTATGAACTTGTTTCTTTTAATTTGGACAAACTTAAATCAACCTGAAACTGGGCTGGGCCTATGTACGTGTACAAAATTTAAATCTGCCAGTTCCGCTTACTTAAATTTGCAATTTCTTAACTTAAAAAAATGTATATAACTGATTACCTCAGTTTTCTTTAGTTTTGCCAACTTATTCGGGTTTACAGTGTCTTTTCTTGACATTTTTTTCATATTTTCTTTTCCTGCAGTTTCTTTGTTTAGTTTAAACATATAAACAGGTAAAACATTAAACATTTTTTTTTTTTGTATCAAAAAAGTTGCAGAGGCTTATTTTAATGAGAACATTTTTAATGATCAATCTCTTTAATGTATTTTTTTCTGAAAAACAAATTCTTTGTAACTCTCTGGCATTACCATTTACATAATTCTGTACATGAAAAAGAAAAAAAGCACTGCTTTAGATACAGAGTAAAATTTGAAAACTAGAAAAAACCTTCAAAATAAAAATTAGAGGAGGTTTACATTACAAATTAGTAGTAAGACATTGTCTGAAGTGCAATGGTATAGCTCAGATGAGTTTAAAAGTGGAAAAAAAAGATGAAATAAAAATACTTCTCTATCTTAAACAAACAGCAATATCTTTACAGTTAGTAGAGACGTATCCTCTGATGTATTTAAAATTGTAAAAACATATTTACATATAACTGTATCTGATATATATCTTTTTCCATCACATATATGTCAGCACCAGTACGAAATAAAAAGGAGAAAAAGATAAGCTCGATGACTTCAGAAATAGAAATCAAAAACATGTTAATATTGGTCCCAGATTGTTGATATTTGGTGAGACGGCAGGAGAACGTGGGCTTTACCCTCTCCGACTGCGATCCTCTTGACACAGCAACAATATAACACTGCGAAACACTGAAGATGTGAATGCGTTCAATCTCCCATTAAGACAGAAATTTCTCAAAAAAGGGCAAGTCAGTCACAATTCAAGTCAGTTACATTCCTCAAAAAGCTGAAACAATCAGACTAAAGCTCGATCACAGAAAGAGACACCATGACTATAATACCATAAAGTAACACACAACAAGGAGAAAAGACTCTGATATTCTTTGTGTGGCATTTCATGGTAAACAACAGACAATTAAACAAGTCTGGCTGAGTAGTAAAGAAATGGTTACCATTTTGAGACTAGTTGAAATTAGTTGACAGACCAGGTTAAACTCGTACAAGTAACACAACAAATCATTCTTTATGTGAACTACATTTTTCAAATAATAAATACAAGTTGGTGGAAATGGATTGTAAATAAATTTAAATTCCCAATACAAATTACAAATTTAGTCAATTTTTGAAATGGTCACAGTTGAAAGAGAAAGTTGTCTGTACTACAACTGGCTTGTCGGAGTCTTGATGTGCTTGTCTTTCCTCTGTCAGGCATTGTGTAACGGTTAACAAAGTGTGCAAGAGCTTGAAGTGGTGCAATGATGAAATTAAACATTACAGCAACTAATAAGTATTTGACTGGTTAAATAAAAGGAGAAAAGTGGTATGACCCATCAGCGGAAATACAGTATGTACGTTGAATTTAATTTTTGTTTTCTTTATTAAAATATCTTTAACCAGTGTTCACAAGCAATTATGTTCAGTCAAAGAAAAGAAACAAAAACTAGAAATGTTGTGAAGCCTTTAAATATTGGTTATAAATTATAGATTCAAAACACTGAATTTGCCTCAGATTACTTTCACAAATGCCTAGGGTGTTACATTAAAATCCCATAAATATTACTTTATACTTGGTGAACTGTTTCTTGTAATCCAGATGAGTTCATGTATCCTTCCTTTCTAGCTGCCATTGTGACTAAAGAAAACCTCTTTCTCACAGTTTTAGGGAGGGGAGGGAGAAGTTTGTAGCTGCCAAATCTCTTCAAGCAATATTAACAAACACCTAGTTGACAAACACACACATGGCTTCACTCTTCTACTGACACTGGTCGCCTAGCGACAGCAGAGCATCCATCTTGCATACACTGAGAGCACACAGAGTCTGATGTGTTTTGTTGAGATGCCCGTAGTGCAAATAAACGTGCGCGCGCACACACAAGCACAAAGCAGAGCAAATCAACACACATCAAGAGCAGCGAGAGAGAGAGAGAGAGAGAGAGAGAGAGAGAGAGAGAGGATAAGTAAGAGAAGAAAGAGGAGGAAGGTGTGTTGAACTGTTTGGTTTGGGAAAAGGGATCCATTGCTGACAAAGGCCCACCTCAAATTTCCACACACTTTTTAATACATGAACAGGATGTCAGAACAAGGGAGAACTAAATACATAAAGCCATCCATAAAATCTTTCCCAATGTCATTTTGCAGGTTTTCAGTGCCTCTTGCCCTTGGTCCAGCACAAAGGACATAAGAGAGAGAGAGAAAAAAAAAAGACATAAATGGATCAAAAACAAATTGGGTACTTCTTAAAAAAAAAAAAAAAAAAAAAATGCCGGATCCTTACTTGAGAAACAACCCAAACAGAGAGGAATTGGTTTAAATATTGTGACAGCACACACATGTAATACACAACATGTAATATATTTCTTAGATTTGTCGACCATGTAATAGAAAAAACCCCCAAAACAATAAAACGAATCACATTTTCCATAAAATTGTCCTGTTAAAAATATCCCTTAGGCTATGGGTTGGGGAAAAACTCTTCCATCCAACCTTCCGTTGAATCCAAATCTGTCCCATCCGACAGGCCGAACGAAACACCGGCCCCAGCCCCTGATTGGCTGCCATAACCATATGCCAGGTCCTGATTAGACGTCCTCTGGTAGCCCTGAGGCTGACCCCCTGGCATGTACGACCCACCCCCTCCCGATGCTCCCGGTATGCCCTGAGCAGGGCCCTGTCCAAAAGCGGCCATGTTGGGCACTCCCTGGTTCATGCCTGGTATTACCATCCCCCGCGGCTGGTTGGTCCTTGGTTGCCCTGCCATGTGCGGCATCATCGGCCCACCCATTGCAGCTGGGTTTATTGAACGTGGGTCCACCATAGTCTGTCCGCCCATCGCTTGTGCGAAATGCTGCTTGGCCATCCTAGGAGGCTGGCCACCTTGCATGGCATACGCAGGGTTACTGTTAAACGCCACCATGTCGTTTGAAGTCCTTCCGCCCATGGCCTGCATATTTTGCTGCTGCTGCTGCGGCCACGTCTGGCCTCCGCCTCCCATCATGCTCTGCAGTCTCTGAACTTGGGCTTTGGCCATCGGCTGCCCACCAGGGGCGACACCGGCTGATTTTATTTGCTGCTGTGGGAGGGCCTGGTTCATTAGCATTCCCTGTCCATACCCGCCTCCCGGGCCTCCACTGACCATTCCTTGCCCGTTGGCGCCCGCTTGTCTCTGTGCCATTGCCATACCGGGCTGGTTGGGATGGTGCTGCTGTTGCTGCTGGAGCATTTGGCCCATGTTTGGGTTCATACCCTGGTACATGCCAGTCTGTGTACCAGCCTGGCCTCCGTATGCCATGCTCATGTCACCCTGCGAGGGCATGGCGGCAGAATTCTGGACGGGCGTCATCTGTAGTAGCCCCGGGTTCTGTTGCTGCTGCTGCAGAAGTCGAGCGTTCCGCATGCTCTGCAGCGCCTGGTTCCTTGCTGCCATCTCCTGGGACGTGCCTAAAACAATTTAAAATGAAATAATATTAACTGACATCTGTTGTTCTCATTATATTTCCAGTACATCAAAGGGCTTGTTTCAATTAAAGTCAAACAGCATAAATACACACTCACAACAGCATAGCAAATCACTGTCAATTGTATATAATGACAAACTGCACAATCTCCAGATGACTGTATGTGACTCATCCCACACCTTAGACCGGGGCCTGTACCATGACGGTAGTTGAACAAACTCAGGGTATTAGGATTAGTTTCAAGTTGACAAAACCAAACCACTCCAATCTGGCTTTGTTGGTACCATGATGCTGATCATCAACTTTCTCTGTCAACTCAGGCTTTGAACCTGAGTTTGTGGAGTGCGTGCACATAAATGCGTGATATCAGTAGCAAACAGCCAATCACATGCCTTGCAACAGAGAAACTGTGATTCACTTATCACGAGCGAGTCAGCGTGATTTTAAACTCTTTTGCTGAAGGTTAAGAGATTGAAGAAAATTAAGAATTTAAATGCATTTACACCAAAGAAAATACTTGTCCATGAAGGAGGACAAATAAAAGAAATTATCGTGAAGTTAGTTTATATAGGTGATAATATATAGCGATAGAGACTCAAACATGTAAGGTCACAGTCATTTATAAAGAGTTATCTACTGATTCTACAGCTTATTTATATAAGCTATGATCTATATATATATATATATATATATATTCATTTAAACTAAATGCTTAATAATAACTGTTAAACTAAAATTGTTTGTGTGTAATGGATGAATAAAAATATAGATCATATAATTATTAAAAAAAATCATAAAATAATTCTTATTATCATTAAAGCCAGACCATTTCATTGTTAAATATTTGTTTTTACTATATAGTGACCTTTAATTTGGATGAAGAGAACCTGGGGGAGTGCCTTTATTGCGTTGGATGTGTCAGTGTCACTTTGCTCATATCTGATTGGTCCAATTTCAGTTTGAGATCTCCTAACAAAACCTGCTCCGGGGCAGGTTAGCTGTGGAGCACGAGTCACTATGGTGGTGAACACCGCTAAAAGCCAAGTCACTTTGATGGTACCTAAAACCCAGGATTGGCCAAACTAATCTGAAACTTGCTAGCTAGCCAGCTAATCCAGTTTCATGGTACAGGCCCCAGGGGTGCCCAATCCTGTTCCGGAGATCTATTTCCTGCAAAGTTCAGCTCCAACACAAATCAAGCACAACTGAACCAGCTAAATAAGATGTTGGAACTGAACTCTACAAGTAGGTAGATCTCCAGGAACAGGATTGGGCACCCCTACCTCAGACCTTGAATAAACCCATTTGAACTCCATGCTAAAATTAAGTTGACAGGCATTAGAACAAATGTGTGTGTGTGTTTATGTATGTATGTATGTATGTATGTATGTATGTATGTATATATATATATATATATATATATATATATATATATATATATATATATATATATATATATATATATATATATATATATAAAGAAAATATAAATATATATATATATATATATATATATATATATATATATATATATATAGAAAATATAAATATAAATATATATATATATATATATATATATATATATATATATATATATATATATATATATATATATATATAGTTGTCAGATTTGCAAACTGTTTCAGAGATTTTGGTCTGCATTCTAGTAGATAGAAGTTATTATCTACATTGAAAGTAGCTGCCTGGGAGTGTTACCAAAATGACCACTGAGTGAACTGACTTACCTTAAAGTCAAATGTTTACATTAATAATAATGTTTACATTACATCAATGTTAACATACAAAATACAGACCGAAAGGCTAGGCAGTATGAGGTGCCAACGAGAAAAAAGATCTTTCTTTTCAGTTTTAAATAGAGGAAGTTCAGATTTTTCACATTACTATCCACTTCAGGTCCTTACAGTGCTTGTATAACACTATAAGCCCTTTAGCCACATGAAGTAATATGGTCATTACAACTAGTGGCAAAGCGTTTAGATTGTGGGTATGGATATTATCCTCCTTTCGTTGTATATGTATGTGTCTTGCCTTGAAACTGCTGGAGTGGGTATGGATTCCTCTGCGCCTGACTCATCTGTCTGGGGAGATGCTGCTGCTGTTGTAACTGGAAAAAGAGGGAAAGCGAAGCAGAAAACTAGATGATTATCAAAATTCCTTATCAATAGTCACAAACAACTGAACAGAAAGCAGAACTCTCAAGCCACGAAAGGCCAACAGCTGCTTGCACACGTCACAAGGTTGACTATTTGATGAGCATAAAGAAAATGCTATATGTCACTATGTCTATGGTGTCAATGGCACTCACCTGTTCTGCCAGCATGTGCTGCTGCTGCTGTCTCTGTTCTCTTATAAGCTGTGCTTTCTGCTGCTCCATCATATGGAGCTGGACCCTCTTTTCCTGCTCCATAGCCATCATCTGCTTCATCATGGCCGCCTGCTGTGTATTGGCCAGATAACTGGCAGGCCCTGCCCCATTAGGCCCTGTAGAGGCCACACCCCCCGGTCCTCCATGAGGTGGCTGGACTCCACCAGCCTGTCGTGGCAATCCAACCACACTTTCCTACAAACGCAAGAAAGGAGAGATGATCAGACATTAGAAACCGTATACAAACAGTATAAAAGATGATTTATTGATTCACTTCATTAAAGGGTTAGTTCACCCAAAAATTAAAATTCTGTCATTAATTACTCACCCTCATGTCCTTCCACTCCCGTAAGACCTTCGTTCATCTTCGGAACACAAATTAAGATATTTTTGATAAAATGATGGCTCAGTGAGGCCTGCATTGCCAACAAGATAATTAACACTTTCAGATGCCCAGAAAGCTACTAAAGACATATTTAAAACAGTTCACGTGACTACAGTGGTTCAACCTTAATATTATGAAGCGATGAGAATACTTTTTGTGCACCAAAAACCCCCTCCAAAATAACGACTTCATTCAACAATATCTAGTGATGGGCGATTAAAAAACACTGCTTCATGAAGCTTCAAAGCTTTATTAATCTTTTGTTTCGAATCAGTGGTTCGGAGCGTGTATCAAACTGCCAAAGTCACACCCCCACAGTGGTGAACCATTGAAATTTCGAAACACTTATGAGGTAATGAAGCCTCGTTTACTGAAATCATGTGACTTTGGCAGTTTGATACGCGCTCTGAACCACTGATTCGAGAAAGAAAAAGAAAAAGATTCATAAAGCTTCGATATATAACATTAAGGTTGAACCACTGTTGTCACATGAACTGTTTTAAATAGGTCTTTAGTAGCTTTCTGGACATCTGAAAGTGTTAATTATCTTGCTGGCAATGCAGGTCTCACTGAGCCATCGGATTTCATCAAAAATATCTTAATTTGTGTTCCGAAAATGAGCGAAGGTCTTACGGGTGTGAAAGGACATTAGGGTGAGTAATAATGACAGAAATTTCAGTTTTGGGTGAACTAACCCTTTAAATCAGTCATTGAATTACTTGCTAACAGGCTTCATTGGTACAAAATTAATAAATAGCCTATATAATATATTGCATACCCTACTGTTCAAAAGTTTGCAGTCCGTATGATTTAAGAAACTAATACTTATTTAGAAAGGATGCATTAGGCTGATCAAAAGTGACAGTAAAGCCATTTATGATGTTACAAAACATTTCCATTTCAAATAAATGCTGTTCTTTTTAAACTTTTATTGTTATCAAAAATCCTGAAAAAAAAAAAAAAAAAAAAAATCATCACTGTTTCAGCACCAAATCAGCAAATCAGACTTTTGAAGAAAGTAATGGGTGCTGAACATTCAGCTTTGCCAACACAGAAATAAGAGATTGGATTTTAAAATATACTGAAATAGAAAAATTACTGTATTTTATATTTTAAAAAAATGCTGCCTAGGTGAGCATAAAATACTTTCAAAAACATTTTAAAAATCTCACCGACCACAAACTTTTGAATACACATTTATTTTCCAATGTAAATTCAATTTAATGTAATACCGCAGTAAAAAACATTGCTAACATCGATAAAGTAAATGCACGTGTCCTTTCTATACTCAAGACTTTTAAAAATATTTTTCGTCCACCAATAACATCCATATCACATTTTCGAATGTCATAAATTAAACTTGGTCAACTTTCATCAAAATTGGTTTCCTAATGAACAGAAAAATAAAACCTTTGAACAAATTTCACCAAAGATAACAGGAGCTGTGGAGACCTCTTTTGTGTGTGGGGTCAGGAAAAGATACCCCTCTGAGTAGTGGTTGAGGTAATATAAAATTACCTTTAATACACTGGAAATAGACTGTGGTCTGAGACAATATAAATCAAGATCTACAACAAAGAGTCATGAGACCCAGATGTTTATGGTCTTATAAGATGTGAAGACCAGGACAAACAGACTATGGTTTTCTCTTGTAGGAACAGTCAGAGATAGGACAAAGGAATGTTATGCAGAAGGGGGGAGGTGGAGCAAACTGTTGCAAACTGGACTTAAACTTGCATCGCCCGCACAAGCACCACATAGCTCAATGTGCCAGAGCACATTCACTGACCGCAAGCCCACGACTTCAATCTAGTGCGAACATTATATTTGAACCATCCCTCCACGAGGCTCTTAGAACAGCATAAATAATGAGGCACAAACATGCACACGCCACAGGAGACTGTTCAGATAAATCTAGACCAGACCGGTCAATGAGCACAAATCTGTGTGTAGACAGCTGGATCTCTTCTGTTAACCAGTCATGCTGTCCAAACGAGCGCTGATCGGCACGTACGTATCTGTGTTGAGGCCGGAAAGGCCAGAGGGGGGCAGTGTTGATCTTTTTTTCCCTCCTCTCCTACCATCTCTCTCTCACTCCCTCTTTTGAGTCGTCATCTATCTCTATTTCTTCCACCTCTGTGCCCATGTCTCCATTCCGTTCTCCGTCTTTCCCTCCTTCCTCCACATTTCCCTTTACCTCCTCTCTTTTTCTTCTTTCACCCTCACCGCCTTACATACTCTTTTTCATTATGATCCCCTCATCCCCCCTCTCCCTTCAGCTTTCTCTGCAGATGGCTTAATCATGAGTGGTGTAAAAGATGTGTCTCCTTCTTCCTGTCGGATAATGTGTGTGAGCCAAAGACTCCTCAGCAGAGCATGGAAAGAGAGAGAGATGAGGGGTGAGAGAAAAAGACTCAAATGACAGAAAAAAAAACATTAAAGAGAGGGAGGGAGAGAAAAAAGACAGAGATAGAGAGAAAGCAGGTAGCCAGGCAACAGTGGCTGTAATGTTGAGCAGATGGTGCTCATAGGAGCCATGATGGACGACAGCGGGCAGCAGCCGAGAGAGAGAGAGAGAGAGAGAGAGAGAGAGAGAGAGGGAGAGAGGGAGAGAGGGAGAGAGGGAGAGAGAGAGAGAGAGAGGGAGAGCAGCGTAAATTAAGTCTCTCTCTTTTATCCTCTCTTCCTGTCTCTATCACCGATTCCATCTCCATCTTTTTTCCTTCGTTCACACGTGTGAACCACTCTTGATACGACTGGTCTTGCTTGGTTCTCTAACTAAACTGTCAATCATCAAGATTACTGAAAGAGAATGTACAGGAGGAGGATCAATACAAATACAGCAAGTGTTTTGTACAATGCCATGACCAAAATATTGTCTAAAACTAAAATATTGTCTATATTTTCTGCATCACAAACAACTCCCAACAAATAAATAAATAAATAAATGTAATTGGGGGAGTCCATTTTCAAACAGGTTTCCAGAAAACCTTGTTTAGGCAAGCAGGTAGCCCCGCCCTCAAGCTCATGCCATTGGTTGAGCAGGAAACTGACATGTTGGAAAGCAATGTTTTGAAAGCAACACAGAACTTGCACTCTTCAAAAAAGCCAAACTACAAATGGTTTGCTTATGTTTTGGTCGCGTGGATGTTCAATAGATGGACAAATCTTGAGAGAATATCGAAAATATCTTCATTTGTGTTTTGAAGATGAATGAATGTCTTATGGGTTTAGAATGATGAGAGGGTAAGTAACTGTATTTTAAACTAAAGTGTGTAATTTCTGTACTACTAGCATCACCAAACAGAACTGCTACAATATCGACTTCAAACAGGTTTCCTAAACACTCCCCCATCTGCCATTGGTTAAGACAAACAGATAGTCCCGCCCCAAACACACATCAATGGTCGCAAACATTGCTGTTGTCAGGCTGGTCAGGACTCAAACAGACAGACCAATGTTTTGATAGTGCCACGGAGTCTGTATTTATACTTTTTG
This sequence comes from Elopichthys bambusa, assembly GCA_037101425.1. Classification (NCBI taxonomy): domain Eukaryota; kingdom Metazoa; phylum Chordata; class Actinopteri; order Cypriniformes; family Xenocyprididae; genus Elopichthys; species Elopichthys bambusa. The sequence goes on from CM074436.1 coordinate 27,424,905, forward strand.
GGGAAATCAACCTCCAAATGACTGACTTACAATTGTCTAAAACATTAATCTGGGACAGAAGAAGGTATTTTAAAATCCAAATGACACACTCTGAGCCATGTGAAAGCATTAAAGGGTTAGTTTACCCCAAAATAAAAATTCTGTCATTAATTACTCACCCTCATGTCGTTCCACACCAATAAGACCTTCATTCATCTTCGGGACACAAATTAAGATATTTTTGATGAAATCCAAGAGGTATATGACTCGTTCATAGACAGCGAGGTACTAAAGAAAGGTACTAAAGACATCCTTAAAACAGTCGACGTGATTACAGTGGTTCAACCTTAATTTTATGAAGCGACGAGAATACTTTTTGTGCGCAAAAACAAAATAAAAATAATGACTTTATTCAACAATCTCTTCCCTATCATTGTCCTTACGCAGATAACGCAGTAAGCACATTGAAGGCATCAGTGTTTATGTCCGAATGCCGACTCAGGATTGGCCAAAGCTGCACACGTGAACAGAAAGTCGCATGCGTGTGATGCTGACGCAGGAGCCGGCCAATAATGAGTCGGTGTTTAGATGTAGAACCTGGAAGCGCTGGACACAAACAACTTAGACGGACACAGAAGAGAAGATATTGTTGAATAAAGTTATTTTTGTTTCGTTTTTGCGCACAAAATGTGTTCTTGTCGCTTCATAAAATTAAGGTTGAACCACTGCAGTCACGTCGACGGTTTTAACAATGTTGTTAGTACTTTTCTGGACCCTGGATGAGTCATATACCTCTCGGATTTCATCAAAAATATCTTAATTTGTGTTCTGAAGATGAACGAAGGTCTTACAGGTGTGGAACAACATGAGGGTGAGTAATTGATGACATAATTTTAATTTTGGTGTGAACTAACCCTTTAAGTGTGAGAGTTTACCAAAGGCACCAAACAAACATAAACAGGCAAAACTATTAGATAATTGTGAATACTAAAATTTCAGCTCATCTTCAGTTGTTAAAGGTGTTGGAGGATGTGCAAAGAAGCTCACTGCAGTTTGCACAGAGCAATACATAGTGCAATACAGATAGCTGGAGTGATTGCTTTCATTGATCTCATGCATACACACACAAACACACATTGATTACCAGTAGTGAGCCTTGGCCCAGATCAGACACTAATCTGAGGGGCTTGCTCACAACATCCCCTCTAATAATACACCACGCGCCAACACATGGTCCTCATGAGGGCGTTTGTGTGTGGGGGTTGTAGTAGTAGTAACTGGCCAATTCAAACAAATTCAAGCTATGACATCTTAAACGTGTTAAAGAATTTTGGCAATGCCAAAGATGAGGCATGAATTTAACTTTGGCTGATCATTTGCAAGTTCAGTCTCAATATGAAAGCGAGAGAGAGAGAGTTTAATCTGCTCTCTACTGGTTGACTTATTTTTTTAAATGGCTAATATCTAGAGATATCCAGAGATATCTATCTAATATATTTATTTATACATACACTGCCTATAACTACAGCTCTTATTTACATTTATGCATGACATTTCTATGCGAAGCTGCTTCCACTGCATTGAAGTAATACATTTCATCAGAAAGTAATTCACTCCATTGGAATCAAACCTGTGACTATTGCATTGCAAGAGCGATGCTCTACTGCTACTCTCATCAATTTATTGTTAAGGATGTTTTTTAATGTCTCAGATCATGACGATGAGCATAAATGTAACTACTCCTTAAAAGTAGGCTTGATTAAACAGACCGATGAATTTGAAATAACGCTATGACAAAAGGTGTTGAGGGGGCATAGTCTATCGAATTCACCAGGTGCTGCTGCCTCCTTTATCAGATTATTTGCTTGAATATCAATCATGTCAAACCTACTGAGAGCAAACAAATGAGAGTCTGGCAGGCAGAGGATCACTGACAGATAGCCAAACCCAAGAAATCTACATCACAAATTTACCACAAACAAAAGCATATTACATAATATTCCTTACATTCATTGGTGCATTGACAAAGAACAAAGAAATGCCAAAGTTGTCGTTTTTTTGTTCTCAAAATATAGATAACACACCTGTTACTAGATAGGATTGGCTGTGCTGTAGCCCACCCCCTCATTTCCCACTCTTCCGTCCCTTTTTCCACAAACTCCACCTCTCTCTAACTCCAACCTTTTGCCCTCTCTTCCTTCCCCATGTTGCGTTATCTCTCCCAGCTTCTATATTCCCTTTCTCCCTCCATCTATTCCACTGCACAGAAGCCATTAGTGGTGGCCGTAAAGCCATATTTCTGTCTACAGCTCAATTACACGCACACACACTCACGCGTGCACAGGTTCAGTGCCAGTTCATTGAGCTTTATGGATAGAAATCCATCTGCAGCTATGCACACGGATTTCTCCATATGAATCCCTAATAAACAATTGCAGTAAACGGATTGAAACGTCAAATGATGATGTTAACCCTCAGATTTCAGTTTATGTCCATTTCATCAGCCAGACTGGGTGACCATGTCTACTAAATCAGATCAGTCACTTAAAATAGCGTGAAACGAAATTAAATGATCGCTCTTTGAATAAGACGGGCATTAAAATGCAACAGATACAGCATCTGAATAAGGCTACTTGTTTTCATTGTTTGGACAAGTCTGCGACGTGAAATTGTGCATTGTTCATTGGCTGCGCCTCAAAGTTTCAGAAATAAATACTGAGCACCCACGGCTCAATTAAACACAGACGGACTCTCTCTGTGTGGATCTGCAGGTAGAGGTAAGAGGAGAAAATGATGAAATCTGATGTAAGGACGAGAAAGGAAAGATAACAGAAGCACGGTGAAATAAACGTCTCCCTCATGCTTCCTTGCTCAGTTACACTCACTCTTTCTGTCTAGCACTTTCCCTTTCTCTTTATTTGAGCATTAAGCTCTGAGATTTTGTTCTGCTTTTATAATAAAAAAGTCATAGAACCCATAAACAGGCCCACACGAAATCTGCAAACAGCTCTACAGACTCAGAACACCCATAATGCACAAAGTTCTACGCATCTACTACACCTTGCATAATCATTTATTAAATATTATAAAACGGTTAGTTCCTGTCCTTGATTCTGATTGGTCTGTGTTTTATCTATGACCGCTTCACCCAATGGTTCTGTGTATCACTAGTACACAACACCCTTAGCAACCACTCTTAGCAACGTAAACTGTATGTTCTCAATTGATATTGATAGGTTAATAGCTTACTGTATTATGTAGAAGAGATGGAGATGGATCTGCATTCAGATTTAGCATTTTCCTTCAGGTCAGTCCTATGTTCATAATAAAAAAATCTGTTTAAATGTCCGATGTATTATCCTGTCCTTTTAACAGTTATGGGGTTTTCCCGTGACTGACAGTGCTAGTCATTTGACCCCCAAAGCCCGGTTCGTTTGACTAGTGTAATCACTCCAAACCGTGCCCGGGCGCTTGGAAGAGGTGAGCCAGAGCACGGTTGGGCTTGAGCGCGGTTCGCATGCAGTGTGAGCACTAACCGTGCCTGAGCACAGAACAGCTGCTACTTTTGTATGTACTACTGTCATCATTACGACGGCAAACATTTTTTACTACTCTGATAGTACACATCAATTCATGTAATTAATTTGAGTGTATTTAGGTTTATAAGGGGTCTGATTCTCACCTTTGATAAACAGGAATTGTAGTTTGCGAGTAAAGCTGCAAATTCCTCCATTAACATCAGCTGCCTTTGTAATCCTCTGATACGTGCAAGTGAAACTCGATGCACGGCATAAATAATAATATATATTAGGCCGTATCTTAGGGAAAGTGCATTTCTTCCTGTTTTCTTCCATTCAAAAAGTTGCATCGTATATGACGTAAGTGTGCTCCGGCCCGGAACGTTAGTTGCAGTGTGAGTGCAGGCCAGTGGGGTAGGGGGGAGTGGGGAGGGGGACAATCATGCTCGGTTCAAGGCAACCGTGCCTAGTGTGCCTAGTGTCTTCGCGTCGAGCCTAACAACGCCCTTCAGCCGTGACTTATTCACAATACAGCACAGCCTCTCATACCTTATTGCTTACTTTTATTTTGGCTAATTTGATAAATGTTTTCAGATACAAAATGCAACACGTCTACAGAATTCCACAGGTTTTCCCCCAAAAAAACCCAATATAGAAAATGCTGGAAAAGGTCTACAGATTTGCACGAGTGTGTGTAACCTGCATGTGTCATACGATATGCAGATTTACCCTTAAAACACAACAGAACTCAAGAGTTGAATGTCACAACAGGTGCTTGCGCGTGTCTGTTTCAAAATCTTCTCTCTTTCTTTCTCCTCTTATCTCTCCTTTGTTTCTCGCAGCTGTGCCTTGTTGAAAGCGATCATGACTAATTATTCAAGGCTCAACAGAAGCAGAAATTATGATGAACTTTATTTTCCGAGTGAGAGAATGAGAGAGCGAGAGAAAGAGAGAGAGGGGAGCGGAGGGAAATGTTTTAAGCTGTTGAAACTGTGTTTGATTGGTGAAGGGTTTTTGAGTGCGTCTGTGACAGATTAATTGTCATCTTTTACTGTCTCACTTTCCTGGGATGAGTGAACCAATCATGGCTCTTCTCTCAAGAGGGGAGATACAACGTCCAATCACAGCCTCAGATCTCCTTTCTTTACTGTCCAACATTCCCACACAGGGAGGCGAGCTCAAGCGCTGATAAATCGAGTGAGTGGAATGAGGGAAGCAGTGTGTGTCGATGCTACATATGAGCTCCGTTCCAAAACCTTGTTAGCTGCCTACATAGACAGTATTTTAAGGCATTATACGTTAAGCCTGTACCAAAAATTACTAAATAAATAAATAAATAAATAGTTATGCTGCCTATTTAAGGTATAGTTCACAATCATTTTTTTTTTATTTACCCTCATATATTATGTACTTTCTTTTGTGGAACACAAGAGATGATATTTTGTGAAATGTTTTTGTACATACAACAGCAACCAAAAATATCTTTTGTGTTCTGCAGAAGAAAGAACTCCATACAGGTTTGGAATGTCATGAGGGTGAGTAAATAACAGAATTTTCATTTTTGGGTGTGCTATCCCTTTAAGATACCTTGTTTTGGCCAAAATCCAAGGCAGCATTGATCCATTGCAGAAAAAAATAAATCCCAGAATGCATTGCAACATTCATTAAAAGCAAGATAAATTAACTATATTTATTGATGATTGAAAATGGACTATTTTACATTTGTGTGTGCTTTGCATTTTATATGCTTATCAGAGTGTCTGTTAGCTTAGGAACAATTCCACTGGAATTGAGTTGGGTCTCCATGCACTTTAAGTGCTATGTATGGCACAAAGAAGTGCTGCCTATAGAGTGTTCCAAATCACTAACACGTGATGTTTGGTGGAAGTACAGATGCCTTAAAAGGTAGCTGACTAGGTAGGCTCACTAGGTTTTGGAAAGGAGCCATATTGTTTATAATTTAATTTGGAATATGACAGCATTGTGTGTTTGTGATGCGTGTGAGCGTGTGCTAGTGCGGCTTTAGTGTTCGGTTTCACAACCACCCTCTCCCAGGCACTTTTTCTCCTGAGCAGCAATTACCAGGGCCTTGATTTATGTGTCCAGTCAAAGAAGCCTCCTCCCCCTCTCTTTTCCTCCCTCTCTCGCAGGCCTTTTATCAGCAAGTCACTCTCTAACAGCACCGCAGCCACCCCTGAGACAGACCTCATCAGATAATACACACGCGCACGCAATGAAATCTTTAAGAAAAAGCTTCATCCTCTCGGGACAGAGAGCAATCATTTAAGTATCTGAGAACGTAGTATCCACGCACACACGTATACGAATGCGTCTTGTTGTATGTTAATGCAGAGGGCATCACACACATGCTCTCTTTCTCTCTCTGTCTTGCATGTTCTGTCTATAGTGAGAGATGGGTGGGGGAGGGGCTGAAGAATGCACGGCCTCGGGGGACTTCCGATCCTAGAGAGAGGGAGGGAGAGAGATAGAGCGTGGAGAGTGGAAAGGGAGGGAGAGAAAAAGGGAGGTAAACAATCCGGCACACTTACAGAACGCAGAGGGGAAACAGAGAGGATGGGTAAACGTGTTTAAGAACACACATACACACACACACACACACACACACACACACACACACACACAGCCACCTCAAAAGAGCTGTTCGTGGGCGAGACTCTGACACACACTCGTTCGACAAGGAGAGGGGAAGGCAGAGAGGAAGAGACTAGGTGTCTTTTTTTTTTTTTTTTTTTTTAAACAGCGTGACAGTGTTGACTGTTGACGGCTGGGAGTGTCATTGTGGGCAACGAGAGGGAATTACCAGACATGAAGCAAACTAATTACTGGCTGATTCACTAATTACCTCCAGAGAACGAGACTGAGAGAGAGCTGCTAAGTGAGCATCTCCCCTCCTGTCATGAAATAATGGGAGAGAAAAAGAACAGCAGCCTGACACAATGTGCTTCGTGACATCATAATGAGAAATGAACAAAGGCCCATTTGTCGTGTTTTTCTTAAACGAATGTTCCTGTATAAACCTGTTGGTTTCAAACTAGAACTAGTGTAAACACATACATTAACTTCTTGCACACATTTCACAATGTACTTTGTGATATCATAATGAAAATTAAACAAAAGCCCATTTGTTGCATTTTTCTTAAACAAATGTTTCCATAAAAACCTGTTGCTTTCAAAACAGAACTAGTGTAAACACAGAAAAACAGCTTCTTACGCACATTTTACAATGTTTGTTCGCAATGTGCTTTGTTTACACCTGGTATTAAGTTGCATTTCGGTCAATCGGATCACAAGTAGACGAGGGAGACACATACTCGTTTCCCCCTGGTATTTCATTCACTCTTTTGTCCACTTTTAACCACTTCTGTCCTGATTTCTTCGAGGGGAGGGTCTTTGGGTGGGTAAATGTGAGGGTTTTTTCAGATATTTTGATCTAATTAACAAAATAAGCTTGTGTGTTCAGAGATAACGGGAAAAAATATAAAGAGAGCAGCAGCTTTCGTTTCTGCCCTGACAGCCGCAAGACTAGCCGAGCGCGGAGAGTATGTGTTAGAAATCAGGAATGGTGAGAGAACATTGTGCTTGGTACATTTTCAACCACATGAACACATTCAACCTACACTACGAAAACAACACGGTTGAATGCGTTTCCACTACCTCTGGAAGAGGTTGAAAGTGGACAAGCTCAATGTTTTACACCCCATTTACACCTGTATTTAGTGTCGTCCACTTGCGATCCAACCGACCAAAATGCATCTTAATATCAGGTGGAAACAGGGTCATTTTTCCTAAACGAATGTTGCCGTATAAACCCGAACTGGTATAAACTAGAACTGGTGTAAACACACAAAAAAGAAGAGAAAAAAAAAACGTCTTATACATTTTTACAATGTCTGGACTGCTTATACACTTGCTGTTGATGTTAGTTGGTCACTTGCCAACCTACATGGAATTTGTGCACGTAGTATTCCGAAGAATCTGAATGCCCATCATTGATAACGTGGCTTTCTGATAAATTTAATGATAGTGTTTTGCTCTTAGCTCCAAATTTGACCATGGTTACAATCTACTCCAAATAATTCTGCCAATTGTTTTCAGATTTTTCCCAAAATCAGTGCAGAAAATTTGAAGTACATCTGGGTCTAGGTTACTAGCAGCCACCAGGTTGTGTTGTCACTAAATTGTTACTATGCAAATAACTGGTTCCGCTGAAAAGGATTATTAAGGGTCCTTACAGCACGTTTGCTGTCCCGACAACTACCACGCCCAAAGGTGATATTGTGGCTCCTGAGAGGGTCATGTCTATATTGATTTCCTCTCTAACTGCTAAGGAGGGAGAAACACCATGTGCAAGAGAGAGAAACAGAAAGAAAGATACAAGAATATGACAGTGGCAGAGATGTCGGAGGGGAGTGGTAATTACTTAGATAAAGAGACAGAGCGAGGGAGTGAACGAGAGAGCGACGCTGTGACAGAGAGTGAGAAAAGAGATTGAGGGAAGGAGGGAATGCTGACACTAGCGGAGAGACAAAGATCTAGATAGAGGAGAGAAAGAGAGGCTCATTTGCAGTCTGTCTTTGTGGAGAGGGTCATGAGCTTTTGCACACGCTCAGAGCGTGCCTGTCTACATTTGCTAGCAGAGCGCGTAGCGACGGGGGCTAACGCTAGATCTCACACACGCTCCACAACGGAGGGATGAAAGACACAGGTTAAGACCCTTAAATATCACTGGGATTTAGGTCTGAGAGAGAAACCGAGAGAGAGAGAGATGGTACATAGAAAGGTAGTGAGTTTAGTAGCAAAAACAAATGTTATTTTCATGGCATAGTGCACTATTTTATACAGTCAATATAGCAAACATACATTCAGGGTCTCAAAATTAACTTTCTGCCACACTGTCCATAACTATTGCTCATATTCAGCCCTGATACTCAATGTATTTCTTGCTTATTAAATATATTTTGCTGTTTTTTCCTTACATATTTGTGACAAAGTACAAGTCAAGGTCACTCACAGCAAAATATACGAGATAAGCCAGTATCTATCTCTCTATGAAACTGCACTCAGAAAAAGTCATGTGTTCCTTATATTTTCATCTGGTGACTTATTACGTAAAGCGGTTTTCACAAACTGCAATTTGTGAGTTAAAGAAAATCTAATTAATTAAAATTAAAATAACAAAGTTTGGTAATCCCTGATGTAAAGTATCTAACAAATTTGCACCTTTGATTTAAGATCTGCACATCAGTAAGTGTTAGACTGTTGTTATTACAATATTACTTGGATGTTCACCATGCTGCACCGTTTCTAATAAAGTTAACAGCCATCTAGTAACTCATTAGCAAGTTTTATTTACTCACCTAAGCCAATTTTACTCACATTTGGCACTTGGCGAGTGTTCAATTTGGATACTGCATAAAGCAGTGAAAACCCTCTTACACACACGAATACTAAAGGCATGTAAGCAATCATACACACATGAAATACCACCTGCAGTGAAATGAAGCTTTTAGTGTCAGTAGTAAAACTGACTCAGGGTTTTTCAGTAGCTAATGGCCATGAAAAAGACCAACTGCTTTCCTCTATTTCAATAAACACCTGAAGCAGTAGCCTGTGTATTGGCCAATTTGCAGCAACACTTCACCCACTTGAAGAGTCGAAACTGCTTCAATTTGAATCGTCACTCTCTCCCAATGATGCACGCTAAGCTGGGAGTTTAGAGAGAGTTCACAATGTTAGGAACTATTCCTTCCCAGGATGTGCTAAACTACTTCCAAAATAAACATTGGGGTTGTCTGAATGATTAGGTGAATAGTCAATCGTATAGGAAGTCTTGTGTAATTACACTACCATTCAAAAGTTGGGGGTTGGTAAGGTTAAAGTTGGTTAAATGTTCACCAAGGTTCATTTATTTGATTAGAAATAAAGTAAAAACAGTAACACTGCGCAATATTCTTAGATATTTTTAAATGTAATTTATTCCTGTGATGACAAAGCAGAATTTTCAGCATCATTACTCCAATCTTCAGTCACATGATCCTTCAGAAATCATTCTAATATGCTGATTTGCCACGCAAGAAATATCCCTCCTCTAAAACATCTAAGCAACTTTTTTTTTCAAGTTCCCAGTAACTACATAAAGTGTTACACGAGGCCAGTGTTAGTTGTCAATCTTAATAGAATCAGCAATAAGACAAATAAGAGAATGAGAATAAAATGGGCATTTTTCTCTTTAAAAGCTAAAAAGCTGTTAAAGTAGCACAGATATGATTGGTTCAAACTTAGGTTAATGCATGTTCATGCCTGAACTTGTCAAGTCAAACAAGCAGAAAACCTCCTGTGTGATAGTGGATGTTTGATGGGACGCTCAACTACATCTGAAGAAAATTAGTAACACATTTACAATCGAAGAACAAAATGCTGTACCAGGCTAAATATAATTAGTAAAAGTCATTCAGGAAAGGCTGTTAGAAACACACACACACACAAACAGAGTTGTGCATGAATTCCCAGGTGAGTCTGAAGACATGACCATAGCTATTTTTGTCTCATCTATTAAAAAAAAGGGAAAGAAACGGAAAAGGAGGAACGGAAACAAGACTCTAAATATAGTTCAATACGACATTCCAGAAGAGAATAATACTCTTTCCTGCTGTTTGACCAGAGATTGAAAGAGCAAAAAGAAAGAATAGAGAAAGAGAGAAAACTGAGAAATACAAGTGCTTAACACTTAAGTAATGACCTTAAGAATCATACAAAAACATGATATTAATGATTTCAAAGGCCTGACTACCAACATTATCTATTTTGAGTAAATGCAGCATACTTCCACCTCATCACCTCAACAACTTACTAAAGAAAGAAAAATATTTGACAATTTCAAAGAATGGCACTAATCATACTCTTCACAAGCTTGACACAAACCTTCTTCCAGAAGTGGTCAACACAGAGAGAGAAAGAGTGCCACAAAAACCATTTACACAATATTATTTCTAAAGGCTACTCAAAACCAAGTTGGTCACAAACAACAGATTCCTTAAAATACACACATACACACACACAGTGTACAAAAGTTTCAGAGGTAAAGCATGCCATTACATTTTCATAAATCATTTGGAATAATGTGCACTGTAACTCGCTTTCGATGAAGGTGTGTGTTGAAACATGCATAAATGAAACATGAGTAAAAAGGTCCATTTTGATTTCATTGGAAAAAAAAAATACAAATTATCTTACAAAACATCCTACTTCTGTCAAAGTCTGATTTTTCATTAGGTGATTACTTATGCATTAGCACGGCTGTAAGTTGTGATGTAGAGATTTGAGTTATGATCAGGCCCACACATAGTCTTAACACATTTTTACCAAATCCATTCTGTAGACATTCCCCCAAAATCAGTGCAGAAAATGTGACAAATGTCCACAGGCCCTCACCAAGTAATGTTGGTTTACATGCAGCTAGTGTACAGTAAGCAGTGCGACCTTTTACTTGCAAGAGACGGAAGAGGGAGAGACAAGATAAGGTAAGAGCTTTTTCTGCCAGTTCAGCAGGAACTGTTTGTGCTATTCCAATCCAAGGGTGACATGTGGGAAGGGAGGGGAGACATAATCAAACGCTCAAGAGCAGAGAAGCACAAAGAGATGAGATGAAGATGGACCATTCAGACCAATCACACCCCGAGACTGACGAGCAAATCCATCTAGCTTAATAGCAGACATCAGGAAGAAAGACAGGAAGTGGCGTGGAGAACACATGAGAGAGAGAGAGAGCAAGAGACAGATAGGAGCACAGGTCAGCAGGAAAAGAGAAGGTTTGCTGACTTGTCAGATTTAAGCTCCCTCCCCCCCATGCTTCATTAGGACAACTATACCACACTTTCACAAGAGCAGGCAGGACAAATCCTATTCTGTCCCATTCAAAGCAAGATACTTGTAATTAAAAAATAAAATGGGGATGCAACAATATTACATTCCTGGTTGTTTAAGATCAGCTATTAATTATTATAATGCTGTGGTTGATAGTCGATTAAAAAAAAAAAAAAGAATAAATAAATTACACTAGAAGTAAAATTGCTACAAGTAAATTAAAACGAACATAAACAAAATCTCAACCAAACTTTAAAGGGTTAGTTTACCCAAAAATGATTCAAAAATGATTACCCCCAAAAAAAAAAAAAAATTCTGTCATCGTTTACTCACCCTCAAGTTATTCCAAACCTGTATATATTTCTTTGTTCTGCTGTACACAAAGGAAGATATTTGGAAGAATGTCACTAACCAAACAGATCTCAGATTTATTTTCCCTACTATGGTAGTAAATGGGGGGCGAGATCTGTTTGGTTTCTTTGTGTTCAGCAGAACAAATAAATTCATGCAGGTTTGGAACTACTTGAGGGTGAGTAAATGATGACAATTTTCATTGTTTGGGTGAACTATCCCTTTAGTGACGTGTGAGAACAGAAGCTCAAACATGCTGTATGACACGAGAATGAACCTCATTGGTTACTCAGCACATTTGAGCTTCGCGGAAGAGGTGTGTTCTCGCACGCCATTCAAGTTCGGTTGAGCTTTTGTTTATGTTCGTTGATCAATGTTTACATGTGAGTAAAAGCCTAAATTAAATGTTCATCATAAAAAGTGATCGAGTCTCTTAAGAAAATTTGGACTAAATCAGTCAATTCATATGGATTAGTTTTCCGAGCTCTTTATGAACTTTTGGAAGCGTCAAAGTTGCAATTGCATAGCTGTCTATGGAGGGACAGAAAGCTCTTAGATTTCATTAAAAAGATCTTCATTTGCATTCCGAAGATGAACAAAAGTCTTACGGGTGTGGAACGACATGACTGTGAGCAATGAATGACAGAATTTTTGAGTGAACTAACCCTTTAAGTAGCAAAACAGTTTTCAACAAAAGAAATGTTTCTTGAGCTTCAAATCAGCATATTGGAATGATTTCTGAAGGATCATGTGACACTGAAACCTGGAGTAATCATCGCAGAAAATGATAAAAAATAAACAGGAAAAAATGCCCACTAACCACAGTGGTACCTATATATTGTGCATTCTTAAATGAAAACACTGTAAAAAACGTTGCTTCATTCGTTGCACCCTCATCTACAGATGTAAGTTCCACACCAAGGTCAGATGCCTCAAATAACAAAGGAACCAACATGTCAACAAACAAATCAAACGATGTCCAAATCAGTTTACTGCACACAGTAGGAAATACTCTTTCTTAAGAGTAAGGACTGTGTATTTCCAGATTACTTTTTTTAGCGTATAACCTGTGTGTGTGTTCTTGAACCTCCAGAGAGGAGAGATCTGTGTGAGTTTCAGTGATGTTTTGCAAAATCTCTGATGGGTGGGTCACTCCAGCCCAAATATGTTATTATTTCAGATTCACCAGAACAATCCACGATTATCCAGATCAGTAAATGAGGACCACAAGGTCAGAAATCACCCACAAACACCCAAGAAAAGAACAGATCTGAATGAAGTGGAAGAGAAGATGGTGGGAAATAAAATAATGCAACAAGCTGAAAACAACAGAGATAAGGCATAGAAAACATGCCGAGGGCATGAGGAAGGTAGAGGCTGCTGATGAACAGAGAGAGGGAGAGAGAGAGACAGCGAGAGAGAGAAAGACAGAGAGAGAGAGAGAGAGAGAGAAAAAGAGAGAGAGAGAGAGAGAGAGAGAGAGAGAGAGAGAGAGAGAGAGAGAGAGAGAGAGAGAGAGAGAGAGAGAGAGAGAGAAAGACAGACAGAGAGAGACTCTACTGCCAGATTAGTGTCTGACGTAACATTATCACACTGCTGATAGGAGCAGGAGCTGGAAAGAGCAACCATTAGGGAGGAAGAAAAAGAGTGAAGGAGGGACAGAAGAGGAAGGAGGGGGTGAAGGATGGAAGACTTTATGGCTGGAACAAGACAGACCTTTTATACCACTTGCTGAAAAAAAAAAAAAAAAAAAAAAAAAAAAACTAGAGAAAGAAAAAGAGAGAACTGGCTAAAAAGGAGGGGCAATGAACAAGGGATGGAACACTGTGAGGCCAAGAGAAAAAGAGCGAACAAGCTAGAAAAAGTGGGAGGAAGATAAACAAGACTGAGAGGAGCCTACTAGCCAGAGTGGAGAGGGAAAATACAAGAATACAACAAGAGAGAAACAAGAGAGAAAAAGTAAAGATTATAGCCATTTTGGCAATAATATTTTGGCAATAATTTTCTATAAAAGGGTATACCAGACTTATATTCTGTATTAAAATATATTCTGGTCAAGATCAGGCACTTAAACTTAAAACAGAGTTGAAACACAGACCTAAAGTTAACAATAGCTTAGCGGTTATTAATAATTAGCCTAGTTTACATTAAAAGCAAGAATTAATAAAAATGTATACCTTGAATGCAACGCAAGTTACTTTGGATAAAAGCATCTGCAAAATGCATAAAATGAGGATGATAAAATGAGGGTTTAAAACTATAGTGTGTTTTTTTTTAATGTTTTAAATGTTGATATCATGATTTCTGTAATTTCATCAAACAGGATGGAAAATGGAGTAGGATCAGACTAATAACAAAACATCACAGATATTATAATGTCCATTGCTACTTGCTGAACTACCTTAAGAATTTAAGAAATTAACAGATATTACAAAAGTCTAACAGGGTAGAGCTTAAAGGGTTAGTTCACCCAAAAATGAAAATTCTGTCATCATATATTCACCCTCATGGTGTTCCAAACCTGTATGACTTTCTTTCTTTTGAGAAAATATTTTTAAGAATGTTGGTAACCAACTTTGACTTCCATTGTATTGACAAAAAACACAGTTCTCAAAATATATTCATACAGTTTTGAAACTATATGAGGGGAATTATATGACAATTTTCATTTTTGATTGAACTATTCCTTAAATAACATGTACAAAGAAAAATCCTATAAACTGATTACCAAGTAAAGCAATATTCCAAACAAAACAGATTGAATTCATACCAACTGCGAACCATCCTGAAGTTTATATGAACCCCAGACCACCTCTTTTATTGTTCTTACATTTTCACTGCAAACATCCACACATGGTCTTAACAAGGAAATGATATTCATTTGTCCTGCTCCAGTCATAAACCTGAAATCTGATGTCTGGTGTGTGTGCCAAGGAGAGAACATCAGTGAGGGAAGATGGCCCTCACTGATGTTCTCTCCTTGGCACACACACCAGACATCAGAGGGGCTGCAAGGATGCCAGGCATTCCTGAGGCAGAGCCAGAGCGAGGGCCGAGCTTTAAGGGAGGATCGTGCTCGCCTCACACCTCCTTCTCACTGCTGGAATGCAAATCCATAACCTCTGCAGTTTACCCATTTGTTAAGAAACGTGCAGAGTGCGTGATCATGCACTTTGAGTCATGATACACGAAGCACTGCATCCAGCTTGGTCTGATATTCTCCATAATCTAATAAACTCCGGTGGTGTGAGGCAATAGGGCCGAAGACTTTCAAATAAAGAGGCTTTCCAATCAAATATGGAGATTAGTTACCGGTGGAGGAAGCAAAGATATGGGATACTGACAATAATCTTAATAACCACACTTTCAAGGTATCGCTCTGGTTTAATGGGGGGATGGGAAGAGTACTACAAGGGCCAAGCTTAAGTCTTTTTTTCCAGCAACCTAAAGGCACTGATATACTCACAGCTAAATTATTGGAGGAAAAAAAAAAAAAAAAAAAAGTCTTCTCTTATGGGTAGGAATGCACGTCATTAGAACCGGCCGATAAAGGCTTAAAATGTAAACACTGGCCCGATATGGGAAATTACGCCGATTAGACATGTTGATTATGAATCTGCAGTAACTCACATGTGCTCAAGGAGTGCTAGCGATATAATCATGTCTGCAGTGTGGTCATTCTTAAAGCAAACTTTTGCCTGAATGGTTATTAAATTCAGTGTTTTGGATCGCCATGCTCAATTTGAGAATGCGAACACCGTCACTAGCAGCAGCAGCAGCAGCAGCAGCAGCAGCAGCAGCAGCAGCAGCAGCAGCAGCAGCTACAACCTCCCCAGGGTCCTAATGCCCGCGCGGTAAGGAGTTTTATTTAAGGGGTGCTGTAGGCCTACTTGTTAAACTAATAAAATGAAAAGTAAAATACACAAATAACATTAAGATACTTGTGTTTCTGAATAAATAAAGCAGCAATTGATGTCATAAAATCACAAATCTGATTTGAATTAAATGTCAGAAGCTATAGTTTACATGAATAAAAAAAAAAAATTAAAAAAAAAAATCACAAACATGGCACTTGTAAATTTAATTATTTTATATGCACAGTTATATTCATTAATATATCAATATATTTTTTATGAAAATAACTTGAATCCAAGAAGCTCTAAAACATTTTTAGAATTTTTACAGCTCTTTTGCTGCAGACCATCTACAAATGTTAAATCCACAAAAAATGTTAAGGTTACAATGGCATCTGTTTGAGAACGAAAAAACAAACAAAAAAAAAAACAAAACAAACCCCCCCAAAAAAAAAAAAAAAAAAAAAAAAAAACAGCAGTGATTGATTTTATTATTGTTAGTTTCAAAGCTTTCAATGTACTTTCATTATAAAAATAACTTTAATAAGTTTTTAGTTCTAAAAAGTACGTTTTTGCTCAAAACTAACTGAAATGAAAAATTATTTGTTTATAATACCTGCACAGGAGAGACTTGGTGTTGTTTCCAAACAAAAGGGAAAATATATGGGTACTGGCATTGGCTATTGGCCTAGATTCAAAAATCTAATATTGTACATCCCTACTTATGGGTAAAATTTTTCTAAAATACCTAAATGCCAGTACACTGTTAGCGAACATCCCAATGCGGCTTACACTGCTGGAAGCGGCGTTTAGGTGGATATGTAAATATGTACTATGTGCTTTCCTCTCAAAAACAGAATAAACACACAACAAAAATGACAGCAGTTAAGAAAGCATCTGATCATAGTGATGTGGATATGTTTGCAAGTGCTTTGCAATTCCGCAATCCCATCAAGTTATGCTTATTTTTAAACCATATTATACAATAGACTGCTTTAAAGCAAGCAGTTTTACAATTTTAAACATGAAAAAACAGTGTCAGTGTCACTTTCAATTAGAATTACAACTTATATTTCTACTATAAAGCAGCTCTCCAGTGTGTTCATGTTTGCTTCTCACCTTGACAGACTGAACAGAAGAAACGAACAGGAGAAGTTTTATTACGTACTTATTACATAATTATCATGGATCAATGGTAGTACGAAGGTGTACGGAGTAGTATGAGGGTGTTTCTGGAGCAAACTTTTCATGAAAGTTTGCTTTGGCAATATGTTTTAAACACAGAAAACAAACGTTTGGCCTAATCTTGTTTGAAATGATGTAAGACCAGTTAATTCTTGGATTTTCGCTGGCAGTGTATTGGGCCTACGTCACACGTTAACTTTCCAACGTGATTACTTAATGTGTGGCGCACATTAAGGACTAAGCAAAGTAAAGAGCTTTTCAGGATGGCTACTGATCAAAGTCTCCACTTCAGTTTATGACAAAGTATATGTAATAGATACTAAATGCTCTGCGTCTGAGTCAAGATCACAAAATAGGATTGGTAAGAGGATGCAGCTCTACTGCTCTTAACAGCTTCTTCATGTATGTTGGAGAGGGAAGTAGTCCATTAAAATGTTATGTTATTGCAATATACAGCAATAATAGCAAAATAGAGCCTAGTTTAAGACAAACCATTTTGTCTTGGCCAATGTGTTTCCATTTGCCACTCAATGTCGTGTTTGAAGCAGTCTGGCATCTCCATACCCAACCTTACCTCTAATGGTGTCGATGAAGCAATAGAGTCTCCTTCCCTTTCATCCACTCTGATTTATGACCAGAGCTACCAAGATTGCCTTTAACAGCCCCGACAACGCAAGGTCTCGCCTCACAAAGACCCGTGCAAACACACACCATCATGCACTTCTTCTCGTCAAGGTTAAAGCGGACAAAAACAAATAAATGATCACATCACTACCGATATCTCAACTGAGTGCAGACTATAAAATAACGAGTAAGGGCTAGGGACGCTAATGAGGCTGTGGAGGTGAAGGTGTTTATGGCTGAAACAAATGAAACCGTAGCGGAAGGCGGTTGGGGCCTCAATCATGCGCCACAGACGCTGCCAGCGGCAGGTAGGTTGACTAAGAGAGGCAGCAAATTCCCTCCCCCTGACAGTGAAACCGAAGCTGTTCGCACCGGTGATAAATGGCCCTCTTCACAGCAGGGTCGTCCTCGCGGGAACGCCAGGTTTTTGTCTTTTGACTCCTCCCAGGGTCCGCAGGCCATGACGTTCCCAAATGAGATCCGGTTTAGAATTCCTGCATGCCCTCTGTGCCTCCTATTTTAGAATCCTTACCGCCGCAGCGGGCACAAAGATGGCGTTCTTCATGGCAAGCTGCAAATCCCAAGTGAGTGATTGAGAAAAATGGGGGTTTAAAATGGTCTCTTGTTAAAATGGTGAGGAAAGAAAGATCAGGGTTGACGGAACATGGCAGATGACATATGAGCAGAAATAAATAAATAAAAGAACCCCCTGAGAACAGGCTAAAATGGGGATTCAATGTTCTTACAATAAATCTGACTTTGGATACGTCAGCAAATATAGCGTAGATCTTACGTCACACTGAGGGCAAACGCATTTAGAGTACAAAAAAAAAAAAAAAAAAAAAATCTGGCAAAGAAGCTGGTGTTTGCAAATATTCCCTAACATGTTGAACTTAGAATAACAATCAAAAGAAACAAAACTTAAGAGAAAAAATAAAATAAAAATCTAAAAGGCCTAGAGACCACAATCTAGACTCAGATACACTATGAGAAGCTGTATTGTTTCTCTCTATTGATTTGGACCCACGTCTCTAGGAAGTGTGGCCTCTCTTCCATGTACGCAACCCATCCCCTGACTCTCCTGGTTTAGCCCTCCCAGCAGCTTACAGGGATACACACACACACACACACACACACACACACACACACACACACACACACACACACACACACACACACACACACACACACACACACACACACACACACACACACAGTTCATAGGCAGGGCTTAGCAGTGTGGAGGGACAATTTCAAGCCTAGTCACTCCGCAGTGACCCCAAACCAGACACTGCCACTGGATTAGATATTCTCTCACACTCACACACACACACACACACACACACACACACACACACACACCTAAAACGCCGCTTTACAATCTGTAGCATTGTTCATCGCTCTCTAATTTTTCTAGATCTCTTTTTCTTCTTCATATGGCTGTGCTATTTTAAACACTGCTTTAATACTAGACACAGCTGTCTGAAAGATGTTTTTTTTATTTATTTTTTTATTACTGCCTTCAAACTATACTTTTTTTGTGTGTTTACATTACATTGATCCTACAAAGTGTCTGGTCTGAACAATTTCTACTATATCCATTATTTTATCATCTTTTATCCAGTCTTCAGGCATAGTCTAATTCACACATGCTTTTACTCTAGACATATGATTAGAAACATGCTGAATGAGTGAATTGAGGTACAAATCAAAATGTGGTCACTTAAATATTCAAATTTTTATCTCATATAAAGCATATAATATGATTAATTTCTGTGAATTGGTTTGCTCAGATGTATTTTAAAATGCATCCGTTCAATAAAAAGTTTCACATATTCCTTTAAGTTCTATCACGCCATTGTCTATAAAATATCATTGTAGCGGTATTCATGCAAATATTTATCACAGCAATTTAACAAAATAATGTAATATTTAGTTAAACGCTTCTGTTTTTCATTGTGATTGACCATTTTTTTTTTATGTTTTCCAGTCTAATTGGTGGTATTTGCTATTGTGTGTAGTCATCTGTGACAAAAATTATTTGACACTATTAGCTACTTTTTGTTTCTAGAGTGTAGCCAAAGCCACTTGAAGGCAAGCCTGCAACCTTAGCCGGAAAAGCGTAATGCCTGCTAACACTGCGGTACGCAGTGAAGAAGACAAGAGGCTGTTTTTTATTGGATGTCAATGGAAGAGAGGCTTCACTACGCTGAATAAACCGCTTTTGTGAGGAAATAGCTTAATATTTACTGATTCGACAGCCCATCGGCTAATCTTCAACATGTTTGCTTTTCAACATTAGTTTTGGATTGATCTATTTTTTTTTTAGAGTTTACACTGAAAAAAAATGCTGTTTTATACAAGAGGAGACAGGTATGATTCAGTGCACTTCTCATTCATTTCTATGGTATCCGCAAACAGTGAATGAACTCTGAATGAAATTTAATGACGTCAAGGCTGTAATGTGATTGGTTATCAAGGCACACATGATCCAATTTAACAGTTACCCCTTTTCCAATGGTAGAGCCACAGATCTCCCAATAATAAGACCATTTCTGGTATAGCTTATGTTTTATTTTTCATGTGTAGCCTGACTGTAACTGAACTCTGTAACTGTAGCTTGTTAAGCCACAAGGTACTCATAATTTTGAATCAACACTGCCTCTGTACACGCTACACCCACTTACCATTTTTTTGTGAATTTATCACATTACTCAAAGCTGTTGAAATGTAAACAAGGGCGGACTCCGGACCTGATATTGGTATTCAGTTTCTCTCTCCACCTTTTTCTCCCTCCCTCCCTCTCAATGTGGTGTAACAAACCCATACGGACCATGTCCAGCGTCTTGACATTCCCCCAGCGTGCGACTCACTCATCGCATAACACCACTGTCCCATCTCTTCCTTTCACTCTCCCTTCCTTTACTTTCTTCACCTCTCTGTGTTATCGCTCCCCTTTGGAGAGCTATCTCGATCCCCTTTGCCTTCCTTATCGGTCCGCTCCAGCCCACCACACACACAGGCAAACAAAGAGCTCCATCAGCCCTGGGAAGAGGTGTCGAAGGGGGGCAGCGCAGCCAGGGGCTGGGCTGGAAGGGGCGGCGGGGGTCTGGAAGGGGGGAATGGGGTAAAACGGGGTTATTTTATTACAGTCTAAAGAGACCGATATGCTGGTTACGGTTGTTGACGACAGAGGGAAAGAGACAGGGAGGATGAGAGGGGAAACAGACACAGGGTTATGCTCTTTGTGTGTCTGTCCGTGTTTGTGAGTGCTGTTGAAGTGACACCATCAGTGCAGTGGGCGGCAGTGGTTTCTGATAGATGGCTAGACAAGAGGATGGGGGCTGAAAATATCACTGTTCTTTCCTCTCTTATCTGGTGATACAAAACACAGTGAAGTGCAAAATAATTTGGCTAATTCATAACAGTGACAGTTTTGCACTTGTCATGGCATATTTTTTTTACAATGGGATAATACGTTTAATGCATGGATGAATTACATCTGTTTACACAAAGACATCCGTGTTGCTACACACCTGATAATGTGTGATAATGCCACATACTGCATTGCTAAATGCAAATTAAAGTTAACTGCTAGCTGCTAATTAAAGGATAAATAAATAGATACAATATATTAGCACACATTAGGAGTGATATGACATTAATAAGAGACAAATATTAGCATAAACATCAGGGTTGTCACTGGCTGTGCTGCATTGTACAAAACAGTATTTGTCAGACAACTTAAAATGTGCTTTATGTAGTAACCAGAAAATTTATCAAAAATCATAAATCAAAAATATTTTTAAAAAAAACCCACCACCACCACTAATAATAATAATAATAATAATAATAATAAAGCCCAAACAATTAATTAAAAAACTGTCTGGAAAAGGTTTACTTTAAGTTAAAAAGGGTATTTCCATAATAATAATAATAATAATAATAATGATAATAAATAAATAAAAATGAATATTATTATTATATTTTATCTCATCCATAACGTCTACTTTTGTTGACATATTATTATTGTTATTGCTGTTATTATTAAATAATAATAAAAAAAAGATATACCGTTAATAAAAAGGTGTTTTGGAGACCTGAAAACGCAAACTTTTGAAAATGGGTTTCCAAGTGCACGTTTTTGAAAATTATAACGTTATTATGAAAACTACAAAAATGTTCATTTGTGAAAACGGTGATGTCATGCGCGTGCATTATCACATGTTCAGTCTATAGGCGCGTAGTGTTCCTTTACAAAATGACATTGCCAACTACTGACCTGGCATGAATAACACTGTTTTTAGTCACTTCTGTGGATCGTTTTGACAACGTTATTGTCTGTGCAGAAAACGTTCCCGTTTTTAGTACATCGTTGTTTTGTTAACTTACCCTCAGTTATTTAATTCTGTTACCAATATGCCATTTCATAATATTTACGCTCACCATTTTTTGAGACACAATAAAAAGGTTTGTGTAGATCAGGGGTGCACAATCCTGTCCCCCTCGAGATCTACTTTCCTGCAAACGTTCAGCTCCAACCCTGATCAAACATGTGAACCAGCTAATTAAGATCTTCAAGAGCATAATTACAGACAGGTGTGTTGGATCAGGGTTGGATCTGAACTATCCAGGTAGGTAGATCTCCAGGAACAGGATTGGGCACTCCTGGTGTAGATAAAACTATATAGCCTTCAAGTTTAAATAAAGTGGTCCTTCAAAAGGAGATCATCATATTTGGTCCTTGGCACCGAATGCTTGAAAAACTCTAAATTACTGAAAGAAAAAAGAGAGATCTATGTTGAGAAACATTGAGACAGTGAGAAAAGCAAGTCCTTATTTTCCCCAGTATTGATATGTTCTATTCTTCATCTGCACACACCCAAGACACAGAGGAAAAAGAAACCGTCACAGATCTCTCATCTCAACCCACCGTCTCCCACATACAGGCTCTACCTGCAGTATCCTCTTCTCTCACTCCCTCCGTTTCAATGGAAATGGGCAGAAACGATCCATTACCACTAATGAATTGATTCAATTGGGCATAATAGAGTCATTTATCTATCAGAGAAAAGCCAATTCATGTTGAGAGAAAGAAAAGTGAACGGGGGGGAAGAGGAAGAAAAATAGTGGTAAGGAGGGGGAAATGGGGTGCGCTTGAGGATCGCTCTCATCTTTGGTAACTAGGCCAGGGTGCTGAAGCTTTGCCATAACATGCCATGATGTTGAGTAGAGCAAACACACACATACACACAGTAAGTGAATGATTCAATTCCGGCTTGAAGCAGCGGGGTCTGTGATAGGCAGAGCAGCGTGTTTTGCAGGAGGGAGATGGAGGGAGCAGGAACCAAATTGAAAGTTAGTGTGCAAAGTGAATTATCTCTGGCTTCGTTGAGCTCCGCTGGCTAGAAGGTGAGAGCGCGTGGTGTGTGTGTGTGTATGGTGTGTAAGTGTGTGTGTGAGTGTGTGTGTGAGTGTGGGTGGGTGGGTGAAAGTCAGGCAGCTTGGGAAATAATGATATTATATGACTGCACAGCCAGGCAGAAAAAGCCACATACACAGACACACACAAGCAAATCACACAACAGTGAACGCTCACTTTTCGTGGTGGCCTTGGTTCTGGGAGAAAAAAAAAAATCCCATTCATTTTCTCAATGGGAAAAAAATCCTTAATAAAGACCTCTAAGAAATGAACAAAACGACTGAGCTTCAAGATGAATCATAAGATTACAATATGTGAAGCATAAAAAGTAAACTGGAAAAGACAAAAAAAAAAATAACAGACTATGTGCTAAATTCTTTTACGAGAGAATAGACTACAATCCCATGAAGCACTGTGAATAAACAACAAACTGTTGATTTTAAGCCACTGACTTAGCATAAATTGCAAAATATTTGATATACACAAAATATGCAATATTCACTTTATACACTACTGTTCAAAAGTTTGGGGATCAGTAAGATTTATTTTTTGAAATAAATGTAATACTTTTATTCAGCAAGGATGCATTAAATTAATAAAAATGTACAATAAAAGACATTTATAAAAGTTATAAAAGGTTTATAATTCAAATAAATGCTGTTCTTTTGAACTTTCTATTCAACAAATAATCCTGAAAAAAAATCCTGAATCCTGAAAAAGGCCATCATGGTATTCTTGAGCGCCAAATTTGCATATTAGAAGAAATTAGGAGGAAAATTTCTAAAGGATCATGTGACACTGAAGACTGGAGTAATGATGCTGAAAATTCATCTGGCCATCACAGGAATAAATTACATTTGAAAATATATTATTTTAAATTTTAATAATATTTCACAATATTACTGTTTTTACTGTATTTTTAATTAAATAAAAGCAACCCTTGGAGAGCATAAGCGACTTCTTTCAAAAGCACGGAAAAAAATCTTACTTTTGTATGATTTGGTACAAATTAATAGGTCATGAGATGCTTTTTAATGTTTTCCCTTTCTTTTAGTGTGTAATGTTTAATGTGCATGTATAAGATCTCCAAAGGTACAAAGCTCATAGTTTCCCACAAATGGATTTATTCTAATAGAGGACTGCTCCAGACCTGCCTAAAACACCTCCATCCAAGTCCAGATATTACTTCTGCACATGTCCACGTCACAATGTGAAATATTAGCATAATGCCCACCCAAAGGCATTCGCAAAGAAAGGAAACGAGGCTTCATTGAATTGCGGAGACGCTGTGAAGGCAAAACCCCTTTGTTTGGCCATCCAAAATTGGATGAAATTAGGAATCATTGGTTAAGATTTATTTATAAAGCTGTTCCTGAACAGTACAACCCCAAAGTTAGCTTGTATACAGCACATTTTACGGAGGATAGCTTCCTGAAGCTAGGAGAGTACAACGTTGGCTATACACACTTTAGCTATAAACACATTTTAAAAAACATTTCTAATTTGTGTAATGTTTTAACCTCAGGACTTAAAGTTGTTACAGTGAAGAAGACAAATTAACCTGTTATAACATCGTATCTGAAAGGTAAGAGTTACAAAATAAAACCTGAAACATTCTGCACAAATTGTGCTTGCAAAGTTGGTTATGAGCTATCTGCTTGATCATCCGCATTTTCAGAATCTGACATTTGCTCGAACTGATACGGTAATGACATTATCTGTGTGTTTTCATTTGCTTTAGAAGCCTTAGTCGGAAGCTGAAACTCACGATTATGTTAAGGGGCGTTACATTTCCAACACATGATTGAGGTGTTTGGCCAATCACAGCGCACTGGGTCAGCTGGCCAATCAGAGCATATTTTGGGCTTTTCAGAAGGAGGGGCTTTGTAGGAATCGGCACGACTGGGAATAGAGGTACTGCAATAATGTACAGTATGTGATACATAATGCGTTTTTAAGCATTAAAGCATGTTAACCTATTCTATTACACCCAAAAAACAAAATAATTAACTTTTAAAATAGCATCATACAACCCCTTTAAGACTATAGGGTTACTGACTCGACCACACTATGGTGTAGTTCCTCAATCTGATATCACACTGACATTTTTTCCTCTATGGAAGCATATACCATTTCTTAATACTGACACTCATGTAGGACTGTCTTTAAATTTTTGTGTGTTATTGTTAAAGATGCATGTCTCTATGATGAAAATGAACAGGATTTTTACTTCCAGAACCAGACTGACTCTTCTCCTGTGATATCATTCATACTTCTGGTTCTTCATCAGGGGCTGTAAGTCAATTTCAGGTCAGATAGAGTCAGTGAATTAGACAACTCCCAACCCTTAAATCAAACACCAAAACCCTTCCCAAGACATGTCAGCCAGCCTGATGTCTGCAAATCGAATATGCACAATGAATGACAGGCAGACAGTGTTTATGATTTTTTTTTTTTTGCCGTTTATCTGTCAGGAAGAGAGACATTTTTGTGTGGTATTCCAAAATAATTGCTTGCAGCACTGCAATACCTAAATACTTTGGGCGGAAGCTACTTCGACACTTGTACACTGAACACTAGCTGTGATTAACCCCACAGAACGAAAGTACATGCACCTAGAAAAGAAGAACAAGTTGCAGACAAACTTTCAGTTCTTTTTACAATTCAAGTAATAAGTAATTTTCTGTGGTAATCGCTAACATGCCACAGATGCTGTCAACAGATCTCATATTTGACCTAAAATACACCTTTAATGCACCTTTATGAATTCATAATTTCAATTGACCCCTAAAATAACATTTTAAATTATTGGAATTAAACCTAATATAATGCGATGATAATGTTAGTTATTGTTCTTAATGAAGGGTTTATGAGGTGCCTAAGATTTTGGTGGCACTTTCTAGGTCAGTAAAGGTTGAAAACCCCTAAATTAGGTTATAGAACCTAATTTTCCTCATATAACGCAGTTATTTATTGCTTTTCAGGCCAAACATATCTGTCACTGCCAAATTAAAACCATAAAACATGTTTTCTCAACATGTCACACAACATTTTCTATAATGTACTTACGTAAAACAATAGATCCAAACGCCTACACCTGCTGGATTAGAAAGCTAACGCTGAGTATACACTCTCTCTGTGTCAGTCCAACCCTTCCCTCCATTACGTCTCATTCGTTTAGACAAACATAGTGCAGCCAACAGATAAAGCCCCAAACTCCACATCGTCAGCCTGAAGAATCCTTATCACCACCAGGGGGACAATGGGTCCTCTCTGATAGGTGACTGCTGCAGTGCCTGATAGGAAAGCTGGCTTCCATCAAACTGTCCATAAATGTGATAAAATGCCCTAACAATAGCGATGCCAGCACTATTAGTATCGAGTAACCCATGGTAACGGGATGGAATGAGTGGCAGGAAAAAAAATACAAATGTAGGTCAGAGGAACTAGCTGGCTTCACTCAACGCGTTTGCCATCAATTGCATCAATATAGAAAAGCATCATGGGCCTGGACTATACCATAGGTTTCTAGAGGTGAAAAGGCAGGATACAGGATGTACTCCTGAGGAGTGTTCAAACACTTGTGTAGGAGTATAAAGATATTGGTTTCATGTCCAAACAGTGAGTGAAAGGGATGCTGGAGTTTGGTCACTGCAGCACTCCTCCCAAATAACACACACAGCCCTCTCTCTCTCTCTCTCTCTCTCTCTGCGAGTCCACAGGCAGTGGAGAGTGGGTGGCAAACACAGTGTGCAGTGCTCCTCAGGTTGCAAACAGAAAGAAAGAATGAGAGCAACAAAGAGAGGAAAAGTCAGAAAAATAAAAAGAGAGAAAAACAGTAAAGGATGGAGATTTCCTGATATTTGCAGTTCTAATGGAAAGAGTTCTTTCCAACAATGCAGCGTGCACATGAAAATGGTGTGGAAATTAAAATATTAAGCCTGTTGTCAGAAAATCGCTGTTTTACATTCTGTTTAACCAATATCTAACTGTATTCAATCATTTCTCGATACATACTTTTCCATGCAATAATTCTATCCATCCATCCATCCGTTAAAACAATGGGTCTCATTCAGCAAGCCTGCGTACGCACAAATTGTGCGTGAAATGTGTGTAGGAGCGATTTTAAGAACAAATCACGATTAACCAAAAATTCTTTAGAAAAAATTATTCTAGATCGACAAATCATAAAGCAGCGGCATTCCTGATGAAAGTGGCGTAAGACTGTAAAGAAAGCGTGCACGGAAAGCCCTTATATGGACATGGTTTGGAGTTTAGAACACTCCAAATTCACTAAAATAAGAACGAGTCTAAGAACAAATTCATGAGAGTATGAATTAGGCGGAGATTTTTCGTGTGCGTACAAATACAAATTTTAATTATAAGTGAATGAGACAATGTTATCTACCCATCTATCTAAAATAGAAACACCAAAAGAACATGTATTTAGAAATGAAAAATTTTGTAACATTATAAATGTCTTAACTTTCACTTTTGTTTATTTTAATCCTTGCTGAATAAAAGCATACATCCCCCCCCCAAAAAAACCCAAAAAAACTTAATGACCCTAAACTTTTGAGTGCTACTTTATTATTCACTAAACATTGAATAGTGTATTATCCAATACTGCAATAAGAACAGTAGTACACTTTACAAATAAATGCAACAAGTGCTGTCCAAACACACAGACATATGTACACGCCAGTTAATACACAACAAACAAACTAAGCATCGTTAGCTCTTGGTGTTGACAGTTTTTATCTGTCAGCGCTCTAGCTATGTGTGCACTGCTAAAGATGTTGAGTTTTAAAATCAGACACATATCAATGTCACGCTTTACACTCAACCCGGAAATACACTAGATCTGTGTCAACAAGAGTGACCTAGACTGTATACAAAACCAAGAGCAGCTGCCCAGTCAGTCAATGATTCACAGACAGCGCTGCCATATGACTGCCAATATAACATGATGTTTGACTATTTTTAACTTTCTTGACTCCCGGACTCCCAAAAGCAGTGTTGTAGTACTCAAGACTCGGACTCGATCTTGAGACCATATTGTAATGGTCTTGGTCTTATCATGGACTCGTGTTCATATTAATTCGGAATTGACTCGTACTCGAACATATTAGGACTTGGACTCATTCCCGAGACCACTCGAGTCCCATTCAAAATATTTCATGACTATTACTGTATGCTAATGTTTGGGGGCAAATAGCAATGATAATATTGTGGTCAATAAAACAAAATGCAATTGAATTATAATTAACATGACAATGTGTATTGTAACGAAGTAACGGATAGTGAAAACTCCTATTATTCTTACATATCCGTCAGTGTTGAGGCATTGCTATGGGTTGCGTGCGTGTGCGACTAACTGATTTTCCAGTCTGTTTGAAACCTAGGCTCTCGAGCCATATATCTGGTTCTTTCTGCCTATGGCTCGACGGAAGAAAAAAATAAACCAAACAATTTTTAAAACTTTTTCCCCCATCAATAATCAAAGCTAGTGTGTCGATTTAATTAAAATCTATTTATTATACATTTTAAAATATTACATAATTCACCAGTGCCGGTTTGTTATGTACTGTACTGTACCCCAACCAATCGTGATCTAGCACAACGAGTTCAAATTTCATTGGACAACGTGAAGTGGAAATGACATGGACAGACGAGCGATTTCTGCGGTTTGTCTCATTTTATAAATCAGATTGCATCGCGAACAAAATGGATGTTAACTGACTACAAAGCCAAAAAGCGCATTAATGGTAAGTAGTGTTCAATTCATTTAGTGTTAAGACACCGTTTACTATTTGATGAAACTATCATAGTCAATGAAGCCAAAGTGCCACCTACAGGCCTATTATGTAAAGTGTAGGCTGGCAAAGTGGTGACGTGAAAGGACTTTATTATATTACCATTTTTGATAATTATTAGAAGGAGATTATGAAATAAGTCTCTTATGCTCATCAAGCCTGCATTTATCTAATCAAAAACAGCAATATATATATTTAAAAATATTATTACAATTTAAAATAATGGTTTTCTATTTGAATATACTTTAAAATATAATTTATTTCTGATGCAAAGCTAAATTTTCAGCATCATTACTCCAGTCTTCAGTGTCACATGATCCTTCAGCAATCATTCTAATATGCTGATTAATTTTTAAAGTTGGAAAGTGGAAACAGTTGTGCTGCTTAATATTTTTTATAACATGCTGTGATCCTTTTTTTTTTTTTTTTTCCCCAGTCGATTGATTGATTTTTTAAAAATGTTAAAAATAACAGCATTTATTCAAAATAGAAATCTTTCCTAACAAATTACCTTTACACCACCTTCTATGTGGCCTTTTTACCCTTAACTAATAATATTTTTTTAAACCAATATCACTAAGTAAATAAAATACAGTTTACAATGGTGCCAATTTTATTGTTTCCACCAAACATTTACATATTCTTGAAGATTTCTTTAGGTCTTGTCTCAGACCCAACCTTATGTGAACTTGAACTTGTCTTGGACTCCAACCTCTCTGGTCTCGGTCTCGACTCGGACTCGACCCTCTCTAGTCTTGGTCTTGACTCGAACTCGAATGAGCTGGTCTCGACTACAACACTGCTAAAAGTGTTAACAAAACTGGATTAAAAATGCACATTTTTATTTCCAAGCATGAAACATACTA
Source organism: Elopichthys bambusa (assembly GCA_037101425.1). Taxonomy (NCBI): domain Eukaryota; kingdom Metazoa; phylum Chordata; class Actinopteri; order Cypriniformes; family Xenocyprididae; genus Elopichthys; species Elopichthys bambusa. Next base: position 27,454,404 of record CM074436.1, read on the forward strand.
ATGTTTAGTGTGGAATAATAACTATTGTGTATATTTGTAAGCTTAGTGAATGTGATTCTGATTTCATGCGACTGTGGTGTAGTTTGTTTATAGCTTAACTTCAGCTTTTTACTTCTGGACATTGTTTTAGGTTTCAGAATTCATTAAAGTTATGTTCACTTGTGAAGATTATCTTGTTGAACAAAACATGAAAGAACCTTATTTGGTCACAGCTTATTTGCTGCAATAATCATAAAAACAAATGAAAAAATCCAATTGGTTTTTTGTCAAGGGAACCAGGGTGATGGCTGCCGTCTGTCTGAAGGTCTGGACTCTATCGCAGCTCTTATTGGCCAAGGACCACCCAAGAAGACGTTTGACTGACATGTAACGCAACCAATCACAGTTTGTTTTGTTCCGCGTCAGGTGAAAGTCGATGTACCAACAATAACAGACCGGCGTGCACCTAATAAATTAATTAATTCAAGAACATTGTGTAAGTTTACTGCAACTTCACATACTTTTGAAAATCTAGCGTTTATTCGATCCTGGTAAGCGCCTCTTGTCATAGTTGTAAACCTGACGCCATTCTTCTTCTACGAGGGGGTTTGGCGTCACAGCATTTGATTCCAGGCGGACCATTAAAGAACGCAACACGTCTCCCGGATATCCTGTAGAATTCAACCAACCAGATGACAACTTCGAAAGTCCTGAAGTGTTTCCAGATAAGTGTGCCATATGCATCAAACGTTCAGCCAACGGTCCATAGGCGTGACGTCTGAGGCTGAGACTAGGGTGATGCTAACTTTTGGGTTGGCCTACAAAAATATGTCATCTCTGAGGCATTCTATAGAACAAACGTGTGAGTGTTTAAGGGTTGCACCTAGGGCTGGGACAATATATCGACGCATCGGGAATCGAGAAATTATTCTGAATCGATTCTGATATTATCTTAATGTATCTTGATTCTCTCGAATTGTTTCTGAGTTTTAAACAGCAGATGGCACTGCGTGCTTTAGAAACTCTGCTTCCTTCTAATTCCTTACACACCACTTCGAAAAGGTTGAAATGAATTACAAGGGTGTTTGCAGTGGGCTGTTTACATTAATCTTGCATCATAAAAGCATTCTAAGGTGCAAGTACATTCTCAGACTCAGCCGAACACACGAGCATGCTCTTCTTCATGAGCATATGAGCGTGCAGTTAAAAATGACTAGCCTAGAGCCCCATCTGCTGTTAAAAACTAAGCTCAGAATCGATCCACGAATTGCGATGCATCGATATATTGTCCCAGCCCTAGTTGCACCATAGTGGTAGAAAAAAAAAAAAAGTGGTACAAAAGCGGTATAGTGTACCAAAAACTGTAATATAACTTTTCTTACTACAAATTTCTCATACAGTGTATGTTGCACAGTACTCAGTAAGCAGTACTCAACCTTTTCATTCATCCTAAAATGCTCTCTCTGGCACAATTTCTCTCAGCAACAGGTCTAACACACCCAAAACTCTCTAAGGACGCTCTGTGTTGGAGGTTCGAGTTTGTAAACGAGTGTTTAAGTTCACATCAAAGTATGTAGGGCTTCCACCGGCGTGTTTTCCGAGCGAGTGTGTGTTGGTTCAGGTAGAGTGAAGCGCCACAGCTCTCAGTCTCTCTGCAGTGTGGATCAGGTAGCAGGGTTGTTGGATTATGCTCTTTTAAGAAGGGATTAACCATGTTTCAGCGTTCAAGGCAAATTGCTCTGAGAAGGCATCTTTGGCTACAAAAAAGTTAAATTCTGCACCTAATCCTTTTCAAAGCTCCTTAACTCGCTCTCTCTCCTTCCTTCTCACTCTCTCAAGTTGTCAGTGAGCGTTTTGAGAGCTGCCTCCTTTTTTAAAAACAATTCACCCACCCTCCCTCTATCTTTCTTTCGGGATATGACAGTTTGGAGGCTCCTTGGGAAAGATAAGACAGTCTGCGTCGGCAGGATGAGGTGCCGCTATTACACTAAATGTAAAATAATGACACGACTGTTCGACTGGCATATGTATAACGCCACAATACATATTTCTACATGGAAGCAGAGGAAGCTGACACAACGATGACAAAAGTTCTCCTTTAATGCTCTACTATTAAAATGAACTCAACGTGTCACTCCGCGGAACTGAGTGCGAGTCTGCCGTAGTGCAGTTCACTTCAGTTTAAGGCGTGAAATAGTGAAGGTCTTTCAGAAGAGAGCAGAGCAGCTTGTGTTGATAGTGTGTGTGTGTGCCTGCGCAATTCGGGTGTCATATCCATGACTTTGCCATATGGAAAGAGGCAGCTGTCTTTCTTTTTTTGTGTACGTGGGGGTGTGCGACCCAGGTGTTCATCCCCCTTTATCTTCCTGTTTCTCTCCTTCAGTTGTGCTGGGAAAACAAGCGATAAAGCCTGAGGAATGAGGATAGTCACTAAGCTCTCGTTCTTTGATATAACTAGATTGTGTAGAGTGTGTGGTTTGGCCAACATTTTGGAAACCGGAAATGCATTAAGGGAATGCATAAATTAAGGAAATGCCAAAATGTGTTTGGTTTAGGAGATCAAAAACATGATTAGCTCAGTATAAAACAACAGAAGTCAGAGAAGACTGCTGCAGGAATGAGTCCTAAAACCCAGAAAGAAGTTTTTTTTTTTTAGCATTTTAGCACTTCCATCGCTCTGAAGTCAGTGTTTTGTTTTGTTTTTTTAAACTTGGTTTTTGGTTAAATGCCTGAAATGAGGTCAGTGGTAAACACAAAGCTCAAGATATGTTCTTGTTTGTTTTTTTCCTGACATAAAATTAGTAAGAATCCACTTTAAAAATGTGCTTGTCTTGAGAAAGGTGGTTGCCAATCAGCAGGTCATCAACTCTTCTAATCACTAGTTCACTTTCATTGCCTTGTGTTTTTTTTTTTTTTTTAACTTGTGCTCTTGCAACCTTTAGATTTTAAAAGATTTAAAATATAGATTGAAAGAGTCATCAGAAGCTTGGTGAATGTTTTGCTGTAAGAAAGTTACGTAAGACTGATGTAGTTCATTTATAGAGTAACTTTTTACTTCTGTCAATTGTTTTTAGGCTTCAAAATAGAAAAGAAAACCAGGGTGATGCTAACTTTCTGGCCCACAAAATATGTCATCACAGCAGCAATCTATAGAACAAACATGTGTGAGTGTTTAAGGGTTGCACTTTTTTTTTTTTTTTTTAAGCAAATTTCAGTAGGCTACCTGATGACAGTGTTCTGCTATTCAGTCAAGTCAAGTCAAGTCACCTTTATTTATATAGCGCTTTTTACAATGTAGATTGTGTCAAAGCAGCTTTACATTTATAACTGGTACATTATTTTGGCTGCACAGCAGCTCTTAAAGAATAGTGTCAATGCAGGCAGATCAAGCACTGTTGACTATCAAATGTCAATTGTCAAGTGTCCCCAACTAAGCAAGCCAAAGGCGACAGCGGCAAGGAACCCAAACTCCAACAGGTGACATCAGGTGGCAAACAGGTGTTAAAATGGAGGAAAAAAACCTTGGGAGAAACCAGGCTTAGTCGGGGGGCCAGTTCTCCTCTGGCAAACAGTGCTTTGTTACGACTCAGGTTGCTATCATAAGTCAGATAGGATCGCAACATTCAAAGTATTTAATTCAGTTCCATCCAGTTGAGGATCGTATTCATCACGCTGGTATGGACAGCACAGTTTGGCAGTTCAGGCAGGTGTAACGTGAAGCATCGCAACATTTCCTTATTTTTCTGTTTTACCGTTGAACATTACAACAAATTCAAAACCTAACATCACAACAGAAACACATCTGAAAATCACTACAAAAGGTGTCACTGGGGTGGTACCCTTTCAAAAGGCACACCTTTTTACCTAAAGAGTGCATACAAAGTCCCTTTCAAGGAAAGTCTGTTCACTCGGCGGCCTCTGGGCAGCTATTTCGGGCATTCAAGACCAAGTCCTAAGTATTTGAATGGGGGAATCCTGAAATCTCAAAAACTACTTGTTCATCTCACAATTAAATAACATATTTCAAATCAGCAACAAAATCTGACATGGACTTACCCACAAATGTTGTTTCTTAAGCTAATATAGCGTTAAAAAAAAGCGTATTTTTCAGGCTAAATGAGCCAATGTGCATGTGCAGTCCTAAGTGTGAGTTCCTGTGGCCACGTTCACACTGTCAGTTTTTGGGATTGACAACCGCATTTACTTACATGTGTGAGTCTCGAAATGTCTCGTTCACACAGCAACTTACAGTAGCATCTGGAACACTGCCTGTATGAAAGTGCAGTGAGTGTCAAGCCCGTATTCTCTTACTAGTAACCATACAGTAACCAATGTAATATTAAAGATGGCGACGTCCATAAAATTGAAGTCTCTCATCACTTTTGACATGACAAGAGACCAATTGAACCACGAGTGTATCCATTCAAAATTCATTAACCAACAGCAACATCAATGTAAACACATGCTAGCTAGAGTCTTTAACCGCTGGACTCGCGTATCACGTCCTTTGCGACGTCTCGCGCATGACACATCATTTGAATTTTGAAAAGAAACAAAACTGACGGGAGCCGTTCCGGTGGAGAAAAGTGACTGGATCAAACACCTTAAGATGACGCACAGCTCATATCTCTGTCTCTGTAAATTACAGAAAGCGAAACCACACACAAAACACCTTAGATGAGCGGCTCTCTCACACTGTATGATGTGACAGACAACTAGTTGTCCAGTCCTATTCCGTTCACACAGCGCAGCATTTGAGAATGCAGTTGTGAGTCCTGAACATTTACGGGTGTGAGTTCGGTTATAGAATGTGGCTGTCACTCCCGTAAATAACCGCACTGCGTGTGAACGTAACCGTATTAAGGACTCAAATACAGGACTGACAACCTTATTCTGCTGCTGTGTGAACTAGGGCTGGGCAAAAAAATGTTTGATTTTTTGATTAATCGTTTTTTTTTTTTAATGTGGTCGATACGATATAGATTTTCAAAAGCCACGTATCGATTTTTTCCGCAAACACTGAACATAATATCTGATAGACGTTAAACTTATTACTAGTCTTCTCCACTAGATGTCATCCATTTATTTACCTTGTGTGATATTACAGCGGGGCCGGTATCGTTCGTTTAGTGCTGAACATGGCGGATGCAGCTGCGCCTTTCAGCGTGAAAGTCGTTCCGGACAGTTGAAGGAACTGTCAGTTTCCCGATCGGGCCAGCGCTGCATGGTCATTAAAGTTTATCATTTGCACGCGTTTTCAAGCTTTGCCAATATAAACTTTCAAGTGAAAGAGAACTCGCGCGCGCTGTGTGAGAAGTTTTGTATGCGCGTCACACACAACCGAAGAGCTCAGAGCTGCGCGCCTCAAGACAGGGTGCAAATAAGAAAATTAATTCTCTTTCACCTCCCCTTGCGCCTAAACGGATAAATTCACACAAATGTATCTCAAAATCTCCGCCTTTAAACATAGTCGGTTACGGTTATGGTAAGCAGTAGAGAAAGAATGCATGCGTGTCATTATTGTATGTATCAGTGCATTAGTTTTAAAGTGACAGCCACCCAAAATTCCAGAAGCTGTCTGTGTTTTAATATTAATCAAACTAAAGAGAAAATCACTCCGATCTTCACCGAATAATGTTTTTGTAACTTTAATAAGGATTAACCTTCATTTATTTTGTACAGTGAAGATTATATACAGTGTTTGTTTGTGCTGTTGCTTGTAGTTTAATTATTCTTTTTTATTAATGACTATTTACTTGTCTTTAATAATCTTTGAAATTTATATTAGTAGTTTTAGCTGTGGTCTCAAATGGAATCAAGAATTGTTAAATTTCACTGGTATCTAAAATATTGGGTGTCATAACCTTATTTATTACGATATAGGTAGGCTATACATGGATCAAAAACAATAACTTTTTTTGTGGTGGGGCCAGTGAAAATTTATTGAATTCATTGAATAATAATAATAAAAAAAATAAAGTGTGAACATGGCCTATAGGAACTGAGGCTTCTAAATAAAAGAGCCAATCACTGATTGGTGAAGTCATTACGTCACTGCAGCTGCCATTAGAAGACGGGACGTAGTCCGCCATATTGCGTGTTGCAGTTTCTCCAAATCATAAGTAATAGGAATAAACAGTCTTTCTATATCTATAGTCTTTGGTGCATATCAGTACCTCAAAGGTACATATTGTTACCAAAAGTGTACATATTAGAATCTTTTTAAAGGGTACTATCCCAGTGACAGCTTTTGAACCAAGAGAAAGAAAAGCCAAGTAAGCAAGAAAGAGAAAAAGATACACTTTAAAAAAAAGTATTCATATTTGTGTGTCCAGTTGAGCAAAGTTATGAATAGCTGTTATCTTGTTCAATTATGACACAGTATGGTTTATGTTCTGAAATACTTCCAGAGAATTTATTTGGAAACGCAAATGAAAGCATGCCGAGATAACTATAATTCAAGTGCCGTAATTGTTCATGCAATTTTATACAGCATTAAGAGAATCTTGTCTTAACTGCCTATCCATGACAGATTTTATGTTTATTTCAATTATTGGTTTGCACAACACACAACTACTGTTGTTTATTTTGAAGGTACTTATTAGTATCGATGCAGAAGTATCAGAGTTGGTATCACAAAGCCAAAACATCAAGCCGACCTTAGTGTGTGTTTGTGTGTGTCTACATGTTTTGAGGTGGGTAGTATTTCTTGAAAAATACTACCCACTGTAATCTCACAGCAGCAGTAAACACACTAAAGACTAAATAACAATCCTTGCATGTTGACAGGTGTCAAACATTTCCATTTCACAAATACACAAACACACATGTGCAAGCACATGCACACACAAAACTCCCACCTTTCCCATCTCGAGTCTGCCATTGATTTCGGAAGTAAAGCGCTATGAGCCACGGTATCTATGGCAACACAGTGGCTGAGACGGCCAAAGTTTCTCTCTCTCTCTCTCTCTCTTATTGGTGAGGTGTCCTCACTGGAGGAAGTGAGAGGAGGGGGAAGAGGAAGAGAGAGAGAGGCATCATTCTTATTCTGTGCTACAGGCCAGTGTTGGCTTCATAGCACACTGGCAGCAACAGCATCCTGGTCCCTGCATACTAAACAGAGCTCTGTCATCCAAGCACACACTGATACGCGCACTCACACGAATGTGAAACTTATTAATATCCAGGCTGTTTTATACCTTACATTATTATAGTTACAACACTCAGACACAAGTATACAAGGTAAGCGTACATCTTCCATATACAAGGAAGCAGTATCTTAGCAGGCTTTAGAAACTCAAACACTAATACACACGGGCAGGCAGACACCCACTGCAGGCTGCTTTTTTCCTGGGCAGCATATGCCCCGGCACACACACACCACCTCCTGGCCTGTGCACTAACCCCCCTCCCCTCTCTATCTCCTCCCGCTCGCGCTCGCTCGCTCTCTCTCTCTCTCTCTCTCTCTCTGCTGCCATGATCCATGTGGTCTCTCCATCTGTCAGTGTTAGCGTGCGGACAAAGAAGTGCAGCAGCGGCAGCACTCACACACACACACACACAGTCAGCGGGCAGGTATTGCAGTGCAATATAACCAGCACGTACCTGCAGCTTAAGACTCATTCACAGCAGGTGCCATAAGTGAATTATTAATTACTGAGCCTTGTTTTACCACAAAATCAAAAGAAAAATTGTACGTTGACAATGAAGGTGATTTTAAGCTTTTTGCACTTTTTGCTTTTTTGTGACTATATTGAGGTGGTGTATTAAAGAATACAATTATGAACCAATAAATTAAAGTAAGCATTTTTGATTTTGCAGGGAAATATTATCTATACTATTCTTGACAGTTTTTGTGAGATTCACCCGCATAGCTTAGTGAACTAATGTGGTCTCTTTAGGCACTGTAGTTGCAGTGCGAATTATATCACATGATACTGCTTTAGAGCATGATGTCTAGATGCCATATTTCACACTCGTTCTTTGCTATAACACTTTTAAATTGCACCCACAAACTTGATCTTAATGTGGATGGGGCTTCAAATTAGAGCATCAATATGGAAATGTGTAGCAACATCTTAAAACGTCAATCGTGGTGCAAGACATCCAACGATGTCCATCTGCATGTGTACATTTTATTTTAATATTTATTTTAGTTTAGATTTTTTTAGTGGTACATTTTTTTTTATTTAATCATACATATATAAACAATTTAGGGCTGTTTAATGATTAATCGCGATTAATCGCATCCAAAATAAAAGTTTGTTTACACATATGTGTGTGTACTATGCATATTTATTTTGCATTTATAAACGCACATACACGTGTATATTTAAGAAATATTCACATGTATAAATTTATATATAATTTAAATTATATATAAATAGTTATTGATTTTTATATTTTTATTTTTTATATTTTTCTTAAATATAGACATGTATATGTGTTTATGAATACAAAATAAGTATGCACGGTAGGGCTGCACAAATTTTATCGCACGCGATTTGGCAAAGGATGCGATTATTTTATACGCAGCTTGTCAGAGCTTTGTAATAGCGTTTTTTTTACAACTTAACAGATTGTCCGACCTCCTCACTCACTTTCTTCCAAACAAGATCCTTTTTATTCCTGTTTCTATAAAAATATGAAGATATATTGTACAGCGACGATGATTTTGTCCTCCACTGTTGTTTCGGATTTCTGCCTCCACTCGCTACGTCGTAATCACGTCACTAATAGAGCAAGCTCCTGATTGGTTAATGCGGCGCGAATTTTCAAAGTTCAGATTTTTCAACTTGCGCAATTCATGTGAATCATGCGTTATGCATGTCAAACGCCCGAAACGCCCGAAACGCTCGATTCGCGCCGCGCCATTTGCGCGAATCGTGCCGCAGGATGTCTATTTGCGTCTTTGCATTGACATGTAACATGTAAATCACTCGCACTTAACGCTTCATTCATGTCTGGTGTGAACGCACCATTAGAACACGCTTCATTCCAGGAAATCCCATACTATAACTGTAAGACTAAAACGTTTTGATTGAGTAAACACGACTAATAAACACACCACTGCCTTATTCTGTGTAAGAAACCACATCATCTCACAGAAGGACGCTCAACTGTCGTTATGAAGTGAGTAAAAACATGTTATTAAATGTTGTCTTTTGTTGGACAAGATGTCAATAAATGCTTCTCATGTCTGGAAAGATGTTTGACGCGTGCTGGTTTTTCAAATGCACATAAGCGACTCAAACTCGCAGTGCTTTCAGATGGATTAGCATTTGGAGCCATACTTCACTGACAAGACGCGCATTTATATAAAAAATATATTTTTTTGACCATTACAGGTTTTTGATTCCAGCACTGTCAATCAATGTGTAAAATGGTTGCATAAACACACACCACATTGAAACCACGTGTAGAAATCAACAAAGGTTCTCGGTTGTCAGCTGCAGACCTGTTAACAGCATCACCTTGAATGTATTTCTCAACCTTACTCTACCAATTTCATTATTAGTAATACTTGGCTTATTCTACTACTACCATTTGCTTTAGCCCCAAAACATCAGCTATAGTGTCTATACTGACACTCTTTCTCTGGCTCGTTCAAGGCTGTGTCAATATAGTTCAGTGCAGAGATGTTGACTAGAGGCCCCCAGTGAATACGCAATAGACAAACATGCATCATTACGGGATGTCAGGTGGAGAAAATATTGCTACAACTGGGAATTTTGTGTGTGTGTTTATAAGCTCCCTAACTAGTTGCTAAAACATCGCTCTATCTGCCCTCTTTCCTTGTTGACACACACAAGTGCACACAAATGCCTTTGTTTAGGCGGCACAGCGACGGTCGGTGGTGGTTTTGTCTGGTGTCTGTGTTGTCAAGGATACAACGAGAGCGGTGTGCTTCAGCCCCCACCGCTCCTCTCCGCTCTTTCCTCCCGTCCTCACTCCTGCAGGATCTGAGAGCGACTCGGCTAAATCCCTGATGTGTGCATGCGTGTGTGTGAGAGTGTCTGATAGGGAGGGGGTTTGAAGGAAAGCAATACCTCTCCTTCCTGTGAATAAAGAGAGGTGGGGGAAGGGGAGAGGACAAGAGCAGTAGGGTGGTCTTTTTATGATTTCTCTGAATTTCCGCTATTTGAGATTTATGCCATAAGACTCTTCGCTTCCATGGCACATGAAAGATGAACGTAATACAGGAGGAACTCGTGTCAGCATATGCTGGTCATATGGATGAACTTTTAAATCAAAAGATAAGATCGAGATATCATAATACCACTGTTCATAGTGTTTTTCTGTGCTGGGCACATCCAGAGCATGCACACAAAAGGCCGCCTCTCATATAGTGCACAAATACTGAATTGAGTTCCCTTTCGATTCTTCTTGCGCTTGAATGGACAAATACACAAAATTATGTCAAAATATCCTTGTAAATACAGACGTTTATGTCTTACAGAAACAAACAGGTAACAGTACACATGTGTAACAGTATATTGGATCCGTGCATTTGGTCTTAAAGTGACAACAGGCTAATAAACCTGCTGTGTCTTTAAGACATCTATGCGGATGCATTAGTCCGGTATCAACAAAGGCACAGGAAAGAGACAGATAAGACACGAAAACAAATAAATATGGCCCACTTTGGACTAAAGTATTCGGCAGGCCAAAAACCCCTGGCCTCGAGGAAGCCCAGATGACGGCTAATGTCTCACTTGCTTCATTACTGGATGAATCAGTGTTTTTAAACAGATCTCTTGAATGAATCATTCAATGACAAACACATTTTTTAACAGTCACTTGTCGCCACCTACTGGTGTAACGATGTAAATGATATAAGTGTCAAGTTACTTTAAAGGCGATTTACTCTATTTTGATTGTTACCATAGACATCAGTGTTTATATCCAAACTATAAAATTTCATCCCAATACTTCTATGATAATTTGAATTATTGTAACACTGACGACTCTCTATATGACATGACAGCTGCTCTCTCTGGCTCAGCGGCAACGCCAATGCAGATTTGAATGTTCCGTTGTGATCATACTTGTCAAAGGTTTAATAGAAATAGCCGAATCATTGCCATTTAGGAATAAGATTGTGTGGGTGTCCAGATTGCAAACTTTTGATGATTAATTGTGCAGCTCTACCTGGCAAACACCTACAACACTATAGCAATGTGCTAAAACTGCTCAGAACACCTTAGAAACCACATAGTAAGAAACCACATAGTACACCTTAGCAACCACCCACAACACCCTAGAAATGCACTAAAAACCACTTATAACATAAATAACTAAGAAATCTCACAGTAAAACGCTGACAACCATTCATAACACCCTAGCAACCAACTACCAAAGTCTTGGCAATCTCCCTCAACACCCTAGCAATGTGCCTAGAACATTATATAAATTACATAGCAACACCCTGGCAACCACCCATAAAACTTTAGCAACCACTTAGTAAACAAGCATCTAGCACCCATGACATCCAAGCAAACACATAGCAAAGCCCTAGCAGTCATCAACAACACCGTAGGAACCACCTAGTAAGAACATTTATTTTCTTTTAATTTATTTCTTTTATTTTAACACATAGATTAAAACATTTAGAACACCTTAGAAATCACAGCAACCATCAACCCTAGTAATCACTCACAACACACTATCATTGTGGTAAGTACCATTCATAGTTTCTTCAGAAATATAAAAGTCATCAATGTTGTGACACCAGACTACCTGGAAGGTTGACTGCCCATTAAGCAACACCCCACTGTTAATATCCGAAGCCCTAAACATCAATTAGTTCACACACAAGCTTTACAATGGCATTAGCTCTACACACAAACACAGCCCACCATACAGTTCCCCCCCCCCCCCCTCTACATTTGATCACCCACAAATAAATTACAGCCGTCACAGCGATATGCAAAATGGCATGGAGTGACAATCAAAGCCTGACTAACAAGCTTTTAAGGACCGTGCTAAAGTTTCATAATCACACACTAATAAGATTATGCAAACTCGCCTATTTTGCCACCTGTGTATGAAAAAGGAGAAAAAGAAAAGCAAACCACTAGATGCGCTCTGATCTCTATGAATGTGTGTTCAAGGAAGCCATTGTGAGAAAGCTTTTACTGAGCGTCTTTAACTTCATAAGCAACCATAAATATTGCTAATTGCGATTCCACCCCCATTCCTAGACTGTCCACCAACAGCATCCACCACTCTTTAATCAATAACCTGATGGCCTGCCTATTGTCTAGATGAAAGATCCAATAAGATGCTAAATTCAAAATGTATTATCCAATCAAAAACTTGCCAACTCCAAATGAGAGTCTGCGCACGTAGAGTATTATGACAAATAACAATAACAGTGTATTCTGAAAGTAAGCAGCCCATAATTTGACACAGAATATATGGAAAACTATTACATCACTCTTGTATTCAATTTATTTTTATAATCAAATACAGGGTGATCCAAATGTCTGTGACCACTAGTGGAAATTTATTTATAGAATTTTTCCTCATTTAAAACTACTTTTTTCATTAATTATATTATAAAAAAAACATATACACATATGGACCTGCACCTTTTGTGTGAAGCCAAAAGCCACCTTTAATTTACAAAATTTACAAAATGCATGTGCTGGGATTTGTTATTGATTTTCCATAGCAGAGAACTGCATACATATAACATTGCACATGTTCTCTATGGACAAAAGGGACATGTGTAAATGTCATATTGTGAGAAGCATGAACATCATGCAAATTGTCTGAATGTAGCACCTTAGCTAAGCTAAAACCTTTTGGTTTGCTGACACAAATCATAAATATTTTGCTAGCTACTTCACTGCAGGTCCATTATTGTTCTAATTTGTGCGTAACAACATTTACCACTAATAACTGTAAGAATGGGAAACGATGCTGCACTAAAAGGAAGCAAAGGAGTAATTCTGATATGCAGACCTCAGGCAAAACAAAAATTAGCATTAGCGATGAAGACACCAGTCTGGCTGGTCTAAGGTGGCTGAGAAAACAATGTGTGGAATTATCAAATGTTTGTCAGTTATATCTACTACATTCAAAGTGATGAAACCAGCATTTTTATTCAGTCAAGTACATAGAGCAAGCGTACTAGAAGACAAAGAACAAGACATATTTTTGTGCTACAATTCAACTTAGCCAAATTCAACTGTGAAAAAGCAAGACTGCATTGTTTAACATCAATAGTGTATTTTAGAGGCAAAATTACCAATGAGTTAAATTCTCTTTCATTCTCTCCATCTATCCTCTTTCATAATACCTTTCTCTCATTTAGCCTTTGATTTCTGTTACACCTTTTCCATAATTCATACCATCTTTTACTTATGGTCTACGTTCATTCTGCTTTTTCTCTCATTCTCTCTCTTTTTCTTTCTCTCTACCTCATTTCGCTCTTCTGCTGCATTTTCCTCAGGCTGCAAAAGAACCAACCACCATAAATCTACCCCTTTATTGCTTCTGAGGAGAGAGAACGAGGGAAGAGGGGAGGTGGGGGCATAGGAGATGCAGGAGAAAAAAAAAAGAGGAAAAGGGGTGGAGGAATATCTAATCTCAGAGCAAGAGCTATAGAACCCAATGAACAGATGGATAAAATGAAAGGAGGAGAGAGAGGGTGGCTGGGAGGGGCTGAGGATGTCACCATTAATGAGAATAATTTACAGTTCAGAAGCTAACAGACTCGAGACCTCTTCAATAACCGAGACCACCACCAGCACAATCACCCTTCCAATAACAAAGGGCATTCTAGCACTCTTGGCTGACATTTTTAAGTAAACAGTAGTCTAACGAAGAATTGTGTTAGATAATTATGCAACAAATACTAACAAATTTCACATTTCTCATTAGTTGTTGACTAAAGGCTAATGGGCAAACAACCAATGAGCAAATGGCAGTGACATTTGAGTGAACGTGGTAATAATGAAAATACTATCAATTCCTGAAACTGAAAGGAGAGAGGAGGCATCCTTTTATCCAAGGGTAGAATGAGGGAAAGGGATTTTGGCGGCCATGGGGACATCAGAGGTTGGCGCATAGGCATAAATATATTACAGAGTGTCGATTTCCTATTCCAAGAGCTAGCTGTTGCTCAGGGCAACAGGAATCATTACTGTCCCACTGCACAACACAGACATAAAATCCAGAGTTATGGGTGAGGACCAATCGGTTCGACTTCGTGTCTCTAGGCAAACTGCCCAATGCTGAAGCGTTGTCTCAATACTTACGTGTTAGCTTTTAGTTTTGTAAAGCCAGAACTTTGACTAAACAGCAAAAATGAGGTCTATTTTGCATTTTATTTCTTATAACATCCGCTTAGACTAGAAAAGCCGTCTGATTGACATGTAAAAGCAACCAATCAATCACAGGACTAATGTTAGTGTATAATTTTGGGCAGTGTTGATCAGAATTAATCTGATTTTACCACAATAATAGTGGGGAAAAAATTATTTAAATAATGGTGCAGCAGTCTCCACAAACAACTGTACACAAAACACAATAAAAAGCTAGTGGTAAATGTGACTTTCAAGACTTTCAGACTATCTATTCCCAGACCTACAGTATTGCTAGCTGCGTTTCCATAGCGGTCTAAAGTACCGTTAAGATAGTCTGATGACGTAGGACTGCGTGCGACTTTCCAGTTCCCGCTGGATTTGGTCCTCCGCATATAAGCTTAATAAAGCCTGAACCTCATCGTCAGTCCATCGGTTGTATTCTTTAAACTCCATTGTTGATTCGAATAGCAAACAACTCTTACTGCACGCACCACAACAGACTTTAGAAAAACGATGGTTGAACTAAGATGCTGCGTGAACACAACCAATCAGCATGTTCAGCACCCAAGTCCCACCCTCGAAAGTTTCGGAACTTTGAAAAAGTACAACCTCGTGAGCAGGTACTTTCGGGGGGGAATTTTTTACCCCGAACTTCATTTAAACCCTGGTTCCTGCGGTCGAAACACACCGAGTACCACCCCAAAGCCTAGTTCCTGGGGAAAGTTCCTGCACTGGAAACGCAACTTAAGAAACAACAGAGAGATAAAGAGTTTTGCTCATGGATATCTAGTTTACCTGCTACCAGGTACCTGGTAAACAAAGCTCTGAATATCTTTCAAAGATTTTGCCTCACCAAAACAAAAATCAAATCCAGTGATTAACTCTTCCTCAACAGCATTCATTGCATGAACCTGTTACACCTTTGTTTCCAGGTGGGCCGGTAAGTAAGTTGCATCAAGTCAGCTAATCAAATTAGAGCTTACTAGTGCTTTCCAGTTTTGTGTGTAATATGCACCAGACGGTCAGTGTGTAGACTGTGAAGAGACCAACGGACTTTAGCTTTTTAATTCAAATTTATTTAAAGAGAAAATTGGATGGAAATAGGTCAATTTATATCAGCTCCTTATCCAAAAACCCACCTGAATCAGATTGCAACAAATTTAAAATAAAAGTTGGCAAGTGCCTCAACAACAAAATGTAAAACCATTGTGCTTGCCTGAGCACAGACTAAGTAAGATATAGTACACTAAGCACTGTTGACATAGCCCTGAAGCAGACAGCTCACTGTAACAACAACCATCTGACCGAATATATAAAGATTAACACTTAAACATACAATTCACAACTGCAGCTCTGCACAAACATTTCCTTTATTTAAATATTAACTTGAAAACTTTTAGTTTTCCATAACATTGCATGAGTAAAAATCAAGGATCTTACCTGTACATGCTGCTGCATCGAGCCATACGGCATGCCTTGAGTCAGCACTTTTTGCTTTATCATCATCATCCTCTTCTGTTCTTCACTTAAATGGGCTGTCTGGTTTGGCATTGGACCTGGAACTTGTGGTTGCCCACCCCCTTGCCCTGTTGTGCCCTGCATATAGGGCATCATCGGGTTTTTGGCTTGATTGGCCATGGGCGGCGTCATCCGCTGACTCATGTGGTCTACTCCACTGAAATGAGTCAGTGGCTTGGTGTTGCTATAAGAGAGCTGCTTATTGAGGTTGTTTTGGGCAGCCAAGTTATTAGGTTGCTGCTGCTGCTGCTGCTGCTGGTTGAGCAAGTTCATGTGGTTCTGTGGGAGGTAGTTGTTCATGCTTGGTGTTTTTGGCCCCATTGTGTTGCTAGGATTGAAAGCCTGCGGATACATCATGGGACTATTTGGTTTGTCTGGGTTAAAGGGTCCACTGTATGGGCTTGTTGGTGCCCCTGCAGGTGACCAGTTTGCTGCTTGGGACTGCTGTTGGTGCTTTTGTTGGATCAGTTTAGCACGTTGCTGCTGTTGGGCAGCCATTTGCTTCAGCTGCTCGGCCGGTGAAAGTTCAGAGGTTGGTGGGACTGGTACACCTCCACCTGTTCCCCCTGATCCAGGGCCACCTCCCGCTACTGGAGTCGATCCCACGGGACCAACGGCAGGACCTGCATTCATCATAAATCCATTCCCAGGCCTCGTGGCCTGGGTCTGGGCTTGTGTGGGCGTTTGCGGAGAACGGGCCACACAGTTAGCGGGGGATCCTGATGGCATTCCAACTGCTGGTGACTGCTGCAAGGGTTGCTGGGGTGGTGTCCCATTGGCAGCAGTTGCAAATGGTGGACCAGAGGAAGATGGTCGCACCTGAGGTGACCCCATGGGCATCTGTCCACTCTGTGGTTGCGGTGTACTGTTGGGTGCCGTAGCTACAGAGTTAGGTGCTGGGTCTTGTGCAAGCTGCGTTTGTTCTGTTGTGGCCCGTGTGAAGTCACTCACTTCCTTCTTCTCCTCAAAGTCTTCATTGAAAAGGTCGTGCATGTCATCTTCAGGCACCGTATTCGCCAATTCGTCAATCAGTTCCTGCCATTCCTGGTCATTCAGATTGATGTCAGAGAATAGCTTGTTTTGATTTGAAAGCGAAGTTTCCGAAGACTCTATTCCACCGCCATCATCCAAAGGCTCCTGTTTCATGTCCTTTAGTAGGCCAAAGCCATCGTCCAAATCCAATGAACCATTAAGTTTAATATCAGGCATTCCACCATTCTTGCCTAAATCCTCATGTCGTCCAGTAATATGGTTGGTACCAGCATTGCCTTTGTTGGTTCCGTTGTTTGAGGAGGCACTGTTGTTGCCCGAGGGCAAGGTGGGTTTGACGTCCATTGGATGAAGTGGAGAAATGGGTGGGAGGCTACCGAGAGAGTCCATTCCAGTGCATCCTTCCTTATGAAGTCTCTTTGTAGTGGGAGAGTAACTCCCATCACTGAGGCCATTTTGGTCACCATTTAAAGGAGATCGGGCACTGTCCAATTTCCTCTTTACTGTCTCCTGGAGCTGAGGGAGAAATTAAAAGAGAGGGGGGGGGGGGGGGGAGATAATAATTAGATGGTTTCTTCAGGTGTACATAAAAACCTACAAAGACAACAAATTTTCAGAAGATTGTTGTCATACATTCACAATAATAATAATAATAATAATAATAATAATGATGATAATAATAATGTTACCTAGTGAAGTGGTTTCTTGTATAAATAGTCAGGCATGGAACTATTCCAATTATTATTTACATTTCAGAGCAGAAACACGTCAGAGGTTTTTAGTCCGGAATGTCAAAATTTACATAGGTAATATATTCTCGCTATCAAAAAAAACAAAAAACAACCTTGCTACAGGTACTGCTATAGACTAACAGCACTTGCATATTGTTGCCCTATTGTTGGTTTGATTGCTTCTGTTCTCATTTGAAAGTCGTTTTGGATAAGAGCATCTGCTAAATGATTAAATGTAAATCTAAATGTAAAACACTTCACAAAAGCACAACTTTTGTGCCAGTGATTATCATTGTGTTTACATGTAACTGTAAAACAAATATCAAAAGTGAATCAGTTACTTGATTACTGACATGAACTGATATTACAATACATTTTACTGTCACTGCACACACAAACATACCTACTCTCACTGCACAGAAAATCACTGATGGGGAAAAGGTGATGAGAGTCAGTTATCACTTCACATTTAGATAGAGAGAGAAAAGACAGAGCATAGAGGGGAGGGAATCGGTTGCAAAACGAACTTTCATTGTTCACACATGGGCACACTTTCATCCCACAATGCTCTTCTGCTTAATTTGTCTCAGCCATTAAGCTGTGTCTAAGCTGCACCACAAGTATGCTAGACACTAACACACACATATATAAGTTAACAGAGGTTAGGGATGGGAGACAAATCTTAAAAATGTCATTATTTGTCATTATTCATGTATTGGCACAATAAACCACAAATAAGAAGGCAAAAGAGCTGCAATCTGTCATAATGCAAGTTTAAGTATTCCTCAAGTTATTCCACAAATATTTCTTTAAACATTCAGTTGTGCCACTTTGAAGACGGTCCCTTTCCTGCTCAATATTGCAGGGCAGCATGGTGGGGAATGAACAACAGCGAATATTGACGGGGAAAGAGTGATAGATGCCTCCTTAGAGGTGAGGACAGAAAAGAAGGTGAAAAGCATTTCCCATAATCTCTCCTCATCTTTCCGTTTGTGCTAATGACTCTCACAGTGAACACATTTAACGGTGTGTTAATTACAGAAGTGAAATGTGTGCGATTATGTGTGTGCAAACCCAGAACATAGATGAACCGCAAGAACATTAGCGACAAATTCTCTCCATACACAGCAGCAGGATCCCACCCACCTTCTTTGCTTATCCCAGTGGACTTCAATGTGTGAGTATGTGTGTGTTAGAAATCTCACACACACACGCTACTCCACCGAAACATACAAAATGAGATTCTGAAACAACAAGATTCATGGATCTTCTCTCCAGCTCTCCTCTGAGGCAATACGTCTAGTCCCCCCTCCCTCCTTCTATCTCTTTCTCTCAGTCTGTCTCTCTCTACATGACCAGAAGAACAGCGAGATCATGATGGGAAACAAGAAAGGCTGATGTTTACTGGCTAGCTTTATGCAAAATAACGAGATAACGTGATAAAATGACGCACACACACAAACAAACACGTTTTGTATTAGTCTACCTCTGTGAGACTTTATATGCTAACAAACATTAGCATAAAAGCTATACTGTAACAAGCTTGAATACGCACATTGCATTCATGTTGACTGTAGGTCTGCTCGAGGTCGCATTTTTCATTGTTACACCTCTGTCATGTGCAACAGCTAAGGGGGTTGTCAAGGCAACCATCGTCACGACGGCTGTCAATATTCATGCTGTTTATCATGCCATAAAGACGATTAGGCTGACTGTCACTCACATGGAGAGAGTGAGTGATGGGGAGAAAGAGAGAAAGAAATAGAGGCTGAAATGGAGAACAATGTGGCTCACACAATACTGGCTACATTCTTATAGTCAGTGTTAGGTATTGACATCAATATTTGTGAAACAGGTGTGATTCTGAAATGGTCCTGTACATACAGAAGCATATCTAATACTGGCTATATGAACAGGTAACCAAAGACCATTGCCTTTCTCTAACTCGTGAAACATAATAGGTAGGGGGTGTTGTGTGAAAGGGTCAAATAAATGTATGTATAGATAAAAATGGGGAACACTTTACAATAGGTTCTGTTGTTAACTAACAAACTAACAATGAGCAACACACTTGTTACAGTTTTTAAATATTTGTTAATGTTAGTTAAAAAAATACACTCATTCATTGTTAGTTCATGTTATTTCACACTTCAGTGCATTAACTAATGTTAACAAATATAATTTTGATTTTAATGATATACAATTGATTAATAAATGCTGTAGAAGTATTGTTCATTCTTAGTTCATGTTAACTAAAGTAGTTGTTAACTAATGAAATCTTACTGTAAAGTGTTACCAAAAAATGAAAAAATAAGTAAAATAATAAAAACAGAAATTTCTTTAGTATATCATTATTTACTATAGGTGATATTTTTTATGGTTATTTTTATCTTCATAAATTGTAACGGTGCCCATAATAATAATAATAATAATATAATATACTGTACATGCTATTTTTAGTGGTAATTATGGTTCTTTCCATACAATTTAGGATGGCATGACAAAATAACCATAA